>CM056999.1:67691789-68346708 GCA_029891345.1 Dryococelus australis
TAACTTTACCCTATATTCCCCAGCCATACTCCACTCGAGGAATTATTTTTATCCCTCGTGACTGTCGCGTAGTTTCCCAGGCCCTCTCTGCTTTGCCTGGTTTTCTATGCCCTTATCTAGACTCTTCTATTTTTTGGGTGCGACATGGCTACAATGGCAGCCATGGCACCAGACAACCCTGCTACAGCAGCGATGCATGCACCCATCATTTTATTAATTCAACCCAACCTAAAGCGTAATGGGCTTGCCCTGAGACGCATCTCATTCTCAAACCGTCTTAGCTACTAACATGCATGCTGGAGGGCACACATAACTGTGAAGGTGCTCATGCTGGCACAGTGGGATTTGGGGGCTTGCCAGGGGAAACAAATCGCCAGTTCTTTGTCGGCTCTTCTTAGCGCTACATCAGCCCCGGTAGCTCGTTCCACCGCCTTGTGCACTGGAGCTCTCTAACCGCTCTTCATTGCCTAGACAACCCAAAAACTCTTCAGAACCCTCGCCAGCATCTACCAACAGACATTCCAAATAATTTCTCCCTGTAAACCTTGGAGAATTCCCCCCCCCCCCCCCCCCGTGCTGATTGTAACAGTCACCCCACAATCCTTCGGGAAGTGGGCCCTCTAAGTCCCTTCAGGACATGGCACAGAGTACATAGGGAACGTTAATAGCTATCTAGTCAAATCTGCCCTCCCCCCACTCCTTCACTTTCGAGTTTAGAACCAGGTCCCTTTCACCTGGACTCTGCGTAGTTTACACTTCCAGTCAGCTCAAGGTAGTTAGGAGGTAGTACGGACCAACGTGTTTATTCCTTCTTGGAATAAAACACATGTTCTCACCTACTCTGACTTTCATTTCCTTAGGTGACTGTGAGATCCCTCGTAAATGCCACGCCACCAGAGTGAAGCAGGAGACAGAGTTTTAAACCACCTAGTCTTACCATCTAGTCTAGGACTACGGGCTCCCCCTCAGAGAGTCGTACGTCAGAAACCACACATATTCGACAGCCACCCATTCGGTGCACCCCAGTATACTGAACGGCAGAGCCCCGATCACTAGCAGGGCCACGATGGCCGCTCGCCTCCCACTAAGATGAATCGGGTTCAATCCCCGACTGGGTCACCGGATTTTCACATGTGGGAATCGTGCTGGACTACGCCATTGGTACCGCTGGGTTTTCTCGGGGATCTCCCGTTTCCCCTGCCATTTCATTCCAGCACTGCTCCATACTCACCTCAATCACCCTCATCAGCTCTCAAGACCTCATTGTTAAGAGCAGCCCAAATCTCTTCACCCCTCACCCCAACCACTAGTCGTACAACCCCTAAGGAGGTTAGAAAACCCAGCCAGTGTGGACTCCATCCACTGCACCATATGAGTTGCCGATTGGGGTAAAGGTGCAACTCTGTGTCGGCCTGGCCGCAGTAGTGACAGAACACTATTAGTAAGGGACTATTTGTAGCCTGCTCCCCTCTTGTGCGGCAGGCCGGCTTAATTTCTCCCCATCAAAACTTTTCTGACAGAAAATTTCTATTATGTTGCAATGTTTACAAATACTGTGCAATATTACTATTCCACAGATGGTAATGTTACTACATGTATACATTTTACATGTGCGAGATGAAAGTTATTTTGTTTATGAACGTGAGTGAACAAATAATGGTACGGGTGGAAAGTTCCTCCCCCTTCTCCTATTCTTCTTAATCTTTCCTTCCCTTCCTTCCTTCAAGTTAAAACATTAAAATGTACTCTATGTTGACAAATTTATAAACATGCTTTGGGGAAAATTTTTTTATGGCAATGTCTCATATATACGCCGCACCCCATTTTTTGTAAAAATGTGCGACATAAATGCCAAAATATGGTAGATCTCCGTGCTGAAAGGAGAGAGAACAGGTGCCCACTCTCTCCGCCTCGTCCATCAACGCCCCCGACTCATGACCACTTGCTGGCAGACCACACGTCTACACATGCATCCATTTTTAAAGCATTTACACACCGTAACACACGTCAGCTGTATAATGTTTGATATACATGTAATTGTTTTAAACATTTCACTAGTTATCATCACATTTAAACACTTTAAATTCAACTCTAAGCATGTCATATAAAAAAGTTAGTCATGGTTCAAAACAATAATTGTGTAACTTGCCAGGAACGTAGTGTAAATTTGTTGATTCTGCAGCTACGCAGGCATGGCCATATTGTCTATTTATTCTACCAATTAGTGATTTTGTATCAGTATGATGACAAATTTGCAGTATGCAATTACTGCAAGAGGAAAATCTCTCGTGAGCACTCAAAAGGTCACATCTAACATAATATTAATTTTCCGCACAAAATCAAAGGTAATTTTTTTTAGAGAATGATGTGACATCATAGGCTCTTGAGAGCGATGCTATTTAAAAGTTCATTGTAGCAGTGTGTCAGAATGTTTTGAACTAGTTGTTGGTTCATCACATGAAATTCAACAAAACATATCAGCAAATTCATTACACAGCTACAACCCATACTTCCATAACATCAATTACTACTTTCACATCCAACACCACCAAAAGTGTTCAAAAGCTCAATAAAGATGGTGCAAACTACTCTTCCATCTCCAATAGATGCCAAAAGAAAATTCATACCTAGAGATGAGAGTGATGGTGAAATTACTAATTTGATATGTGAAACAATGTGGATTGATATTCGGCCACTCAACATAGTTGAAAACAGAGGTTTTCGTCAATTAGTTGTCAAAAAACAATTTATTTTAAGTTGTGGGATATTTTTACATGTTAACTAAGAATCTCTGTAAACATTTTCATGCACAATAAATATTGTTATTCTTGATTTTCCAGTTTGTTTTATAGTAAACAATTTCTAGGCTTCTGGGTTTGAGCTACGTCGTAGATTTCTTCTCCAACGTTTCGGCAGTCCTAGCAGCTGCCATCATCAGGAAATGATACCTGACCAATTGAGAACAGTCAAAAGAAAAGGCCATTATACATGCTGATTTCTGGAGGGCTGTTTCCTGATTGGCTGGGCTCTTCGGCCAATCACAGGCTGTCTTCCTCCTGATAGGCTGAGGCAGTTGGCCAATCCTTGTGCGGGTGTAGTCTCTACCCTGATTGGCTGGACTCTCTAGCCAATTGCAGTCGGTCTTCCTCCTTATTGGCTGAGGTGGTCTGCCAATCCTGGCGAGTCTGTGTTCTCTGCTCTCGCATCACAGGATTTCAGGTCATCTATGAAGAGATTTGCCCATATTTTGTTTAACTTGTAACCATCTTCTCTGTTGATGTTATTCGGATGTTTTATTAATATTTCTATTGATTCTCTAATGGTTCTTCGTTGGCTATTGTGCTGTGCTTGTCGAAATAAATAGTACTTTGTTTGGTTTTCATGGAGTGTTCAGCAATAGCTGACTGCTGGTTTTCAGACTTGTAGGCCCTCATGTGTTCTTTTATTCTGGTAGTTATTTTTCTGCCAGTTTGGCCTATGTACACTTTCCCGCATGAGCAAGGTACCTTATAAACTCCAGCCTGTTCTTTGGTTGGTGTTTTTCTTTCACTGATCCCAGTATACTGTTGACTTTGTTAATAGGTTTCATGATGGTACATATGTCCTTCCTCAGTAAGCGTGCCAGCTAGTCAGTGGTTCCTTTGACATAGGGCAGTATAGCAATGTGTTGTAAGTGTTCGTTTTCTTTTATTCTAGGCTGCTCCTTGATACTCTGCTGAACCTCACATCTTGAGCAACCATTAGCTTCTAGAGCTATGGTAAGATGTTTCATTTCTGCCTCAAGAAGTTGTTCACATATGCTTTTCGCTCTGTTGACCAATGTGGAAATGACTGTTCTCTTCTGTGATGGCGGGTGGTGAATGTTTGCTTGCACATATCTGTCAGTATGGATAGGCTTCCCGTAAACTGTGTAGCCCAAGGTGAGGTTCTGTGTCCTGTATACCATACCATCTAGAAATAGAAGTTGGCCATCTCTTTCCGTTTCCATAGTGAACTGTATTTTGGGATGGATGCTATTAAGATGTTCTAGGAATTGTTGTAGTCTCTCTTCTCCATGACTCCACACCACGACAGTGTAATCAACATATCTAAAGAATGTTTTGTTTGGTAAGTAGAGTAGTGAATAGCCCAATCTTCAAAGATGGACATGAAGAGATTAGCCAGTAAAGGAGAAAGTGGTGATCCCATTGCAATGCCCTCATTTTGTGTGTATATCTTTCCCTGGTATAAAAAGAAAGTTGAGGTGACACAGCGCTTCACTAGCTTCCCCGGTTCTTCGCTGAGACTGCCTTCACCGAGTTGCTCTTGTAGAATTTGGTGAGCTTCTGGGACTGGTACTCTTGTGAAAAGAGAGATGTCATCAAAACTGACCAGGATGTCTTCAGGTTGTCGTGAAATATTTTCCAAAATGTCCACAAACTGGGCACAGTTCTGTATGTGCAAGATCGGAGAAGGTAAGGCTGGTTGCCGGATTTTGTTGAGGTATTTGGCCAGCAGATGAGTTGGTGAGCAAAGAGGAATATCGGCTTGTGAATTTTTGGAAGAATATACAATGCAGGCATCCTGGGATCTTTTATAATAAGCTGTTTCTTTTTCTTCTATTCACTGGATGAATCTTTTGAGTTTTTTGGTTGAGGTATCGATTTTTCCAAGGGAACTTTGGTTTATAGGAGAATAGGCAGCATCAGACAGAAGATCAGAGATCTTGGTATCATAATCGCAGGTGTTTATTACAATAGTGGCATTACCTTTGTCAGCCCTCAAGATCTTTATTTCTGTGTCGCTGCGCAGATCTTTCAGTGCCCTCTTCTCCTCTCTGTTAACATAAGGCGGAGGTAGTTTGGCTTTACGTAAAATAATTCTCGAAGTCTCTACTCGAATTTCATCGGCTGAAGTCACAGGTAGTTGGAGAATTAAAGATTCCACCCCGCATACAAGGTCTTTGAAAGTAAACAATATATTTTTTGTTATATTACACTTCTTAAACTAATGAACAATAAAAGTGAACATTAAAAATGTACTAAAACTACAATTTAATGATGTAAAATGTACTTTTTATGAAAGAACCATAATTATAATTAGAATAGAAATCGAAGAAATTTTGGGATCGGAGGAAAAAAAAAAAAACACATCCCTAATTGAAACAAAATTTTTTATTTGTTCCCATAATATTAAAGTTTATTTTTAAAATTATAAATATGTGGGTGTTACAGTTTCACAGGAACATAATAAACTATACTTCATGCCACATTTTTAGATGATTATAAATTTTGGAGCAATACATAATTGATACTTTTTTTTCTCCATCAAGGATTTTCTTCATGACCATACAGACAGCTGATGAATGCCATTTCCAAACCAACTTCAATAGCACCATAACTGAAAGAAAAAGAGCAATCATCAGTTATACATATTCAAATGTTCCTACATAAATGAACCAAACATGAGACACAATACAAAATTACAGGATTACACTGTACCATATAGGGTATCATATTTTCCCATATACAAGGCACAAATATACATATATATATTGGGAAATACCATATTTACCTGAAAGGAACACGAGGTTTTCTGACAGAAAAGGTGTAAAAAAAATAAGGGGTCGTCTACAATTCAGGGTTGTATTCAATTCAAAACCTAGGCACAAATACCATAAATCTGCAACAGTGCTAGTTCAGTATTAAAGTTTGCGTTACATGCACAAAATTACCACGGGCATCTATTCGTAATTTTTTACTCACATAGCAGTTAAGTCCTCCAAAATTGGTTACCATTAATAGCATTGTATACTTACATTAAAGTTGTGCTATTTATTACGTGATCAATACAAGTACTAAAATCAATTCTTTTATATAACAATGTAATAAAATAAATCACAGTTATTATAAACTTCATACGCCTACATTCTGTATAAATATTATATTTATGCTGTGTAACGAGCGCTTTAACCATTTTTGTTGTTTACTAGAAGCGACAGCAGGCAACCATAGAATAACAGAAGAATATATAGAAACCAACACACAATTTCATTCTCAGAACTTGGAGGAAGCGTGCGAGTGTTTTTTCTGTGATCTGCAGAGTAACGTAGAGACTACAGACCAGCACGGCATATCGATTTTCGTATGTCTTACGATTGATTGCACAAAAATATATACCTATAGATTACTTTCAATAAGCTCTGCTTGCTCTCTACATTATCTTCACGCCGTGGTGTTCCATTTGTTTATGATTACATCCTCCGCAGGCTTTTTTATTTTTATGGTTTTGAGGGATAAAAATGGATCACGATGAAGTTAAAGAGATGAGTAAAGGGTGTATTCCAATGGGTAATTGTAGGAGTTACGATGCCAATTTCAAACTAATGGCTGTGCGACATGCTAAAAACACAAACATCTGTGAAGTTGGGCGATTATATGTGACCGAAGCTAAATATATCATATTATGTAAATAATAGCATTTCTTCTTGAAGGGTTTGTTATAAATTCATGCAAAAATATTTCAACCTAAATAATTTTTTTTTAGCATTTCACAGGGGTCATCTTGAATTCAGGTTTAAATATTTTCCCCTCGAAAATATTTTTTTACGAAGGGGTTGTCTTCCTTTCGGGTAAATACAGTAAATTTGTAAAGTAGGGGAAAGTTAAGATTTAATCAAAAACTAAGAAAAGGAAAATGACCAGTCCCATCAAAGATCAATGTCACAACATTTACTGATTAGAATGTAGCAGAACATCCGCAACTCTGCTTACAACAGAACACTGTCCTCAAATGTCAACCATATATTTTCCAGTGACTAAATACTCAAGCACAATGCAGTTTGCCATCAGTGTGGTGGTGGTGTACTCTGCTGTCAAGCCATGATAAATTTGAAATTACCAGACTGCCTTTTGTGAGTACAAATGGTGTACCATTTTACTCAGAACACATTACCCTAATATTAAATTTACGTTCATAATTTTTACCACACATAATTGTTCCATTATAGATGTGTGAACATGATTTCATATACCCAGTTAGCATAATATGCTGTGCTATTTGAACACAATATTCATGTTTAGCAGGCTCATGTGTCCAAATTCTACCCTTTTGGTTTGTTCAGACAATTGGATTGTATTGACAAATTTTGGGGAACCGTAGGTGTGAGTAAAATTCAGGTGTGATATATATCTTCCGTTCCTAGGTTTTACTGTATATATGTTCCTTTCCTGAGTCATTTTTCCAAATCCCTTGATCCTCTCTCGTGGTGGCATTTTCCATTCTCTACTTAGAGAATTACATGAGCGTGGTGGTTATCGCACAGTTAAAAATTGTATGGCATTGTCTGGGACACGACCATGGGTTTTATGTGAATACATTTGCGTTAGCGAGTAATATTCCTCTTTCTGATATGGGAATGAAATTAAAGTAACAAAATGGCTATTACCTTTTATGAATTAAATTAACCGATCTAGTAGAGATTTCATTTGGCACTAAAATAATCACGTAAGCACATCGGAGTCATGACACTGTGTGAACATTTTCGCCTGCACCCAAAATTGCTGCCAGTCACAGTAGGCCCCCATTTGTACCTCGTGCATGTGCTGCACCAACTAAGTAAGGGCCATGTTTGCATCATCGTCTTATATCCTGTAATGTTACGAACATGCCAGGTGTGGTATCTGTCGAAACATAAGCTTGTTTACCTCAGCTCGTAGCAACAGACTCAAGTTCGTAGATAGAGGTGCCAAAAAATAAAATTAAACAAGCTGGAAATAAAAGTTCCAATGAGTTTTACTGAATAATATGTAGTTCAATTTAAGTTTAATGGTATGACATATTTCCATGACAATACAAAAACAGGAACCAGAATTGAGGTAGAATCGCAGTACTAATTAGTGCTCGATCAATAACACTTTGTATCACTAGGAAATTTACAAAGACGGGAGAGAGATACTTCAATCTCTCCCAGTGCCCTGAATGACCCCTCACATCTGCGGAAAAAAATTCCATAGTATGCAGTTTCTGCCAAAATACAAGTTAAAAGAAGTATAGGCCATGAACGCTGTTGGTGTTGAGTGATAATCGTGTTGTCGCCTCACCATTGGCATACTTAGTGTGGGCGGGCATCTGCAGCTTTTCTCCCCCCAGATGGCAGGAAAGCTGCTACCACTAACTTGACAGGGTTAATACTGGGGGCAGGATGGGACTGTTTAGGCAGTTCAACTATGGCCCGCCGTGCAAGTGGAGGTGCCGAAGGAGGTGCTGGTCTAGTCTGAGTGCATACAGGAGTGTAGCTGGGTGTTACGTCTATGTGAGGAGCGATGCGTTCCGCAGCTGGAGGTAGTGGGCAGCAACTGTCTTCTTACGAGGCATGGGTGAGGCGAAATTGCACATAGCATATGCCACAATCAATTGAACCGTAGGCTATGGTTCCTGCTGGTAGCACTGCTGGTGTTCCCTTCTCTCTCGAATTGCTTCTTCAAGCTTCCAGGTGAACACCCCGGCAGCATGCTGCCCTTCCCCTACCAGGTCCCCAACCAAGACCAAAGCCTGCTTGGGCACCTTATACCACCCAGCCCCGTGATGAGGCATAAGGGTGTAAAGTAAAAGGGGTAATACTGGGTGTCCAGTAGAGGCACATATGACCCGGAGGAAACAGGAATTACAGGATAGTACTGTCGAGAAGGCCTAGCTGCTGGCCTCTAGGCAAGAAACTTGGCGGACAGGAAGTCGCCGGCAGACCTAAGCTCCTGACTGTAGGTTTCAACAGAAGGGTTAAGGAGTCCGCTCCCGTGTTACGAAGGAAGGCGGAAAGTTGCCATATATCCAATTATCATGTATAGATAAAGCTCCTTGTCAGGGTCGGCTGCTGACCTTTTGCAAGTGGGTAGCTGGGGAGAAAGTTGCCGGCAGACCTAAACACTCACAGAATGCTCGCAAATTGAGAGAGAATCTCAACTCAAAGGTTTTGAGCAGAGATAGTTGGGATGCAAGGGTTCGGCATGTACCTGCTCCTGTAAGAGTATAAGTGGAAATGGGCCGAAAAGAAAATAGCAGGAACAAGGTGTAGAAAGAAAGTGCCTGAGAGAGATAATTCAACCAGATTAATTTATGCCTGTTCATTGTTGGAACAACATACACATATAAGCCAGTCTGTACCCTGACTGTGGCATGAGGAATAGACCTAGTATAATAACCAAGGTGCAGTCCCTAGTCAAAATAGATACGGTCGCTTGGGTGGATTGGGGGGGGGGGAGAGAGTAACCCCCAGTCTGCGAATACTTGGACTCGTAATGACTAATGGCATGGCTAGCTGGGTAGCCAAGAAACTCACCAGCTTTGTGAGCTGTGAGAGGGTAGACCGAAGACGTAGTTGGCTGAAGGCATGCAAAGGTTTGAAAGTGAATATACTGACAGGCAGTGATTAATTTGGCAACAAGATGCTAGCTGTGTCGGGGCACTTTTGGACAGAGTGACGTTCTGCGAGAGAGTTGCGCAAGTCAGCTAGTGGTTGAAGTAGTCTGGACGTGGCCAGGGAGAGCGACGTTCTGTGAGGGAGCTGCAAGAGTCAGCCTCAAACTGAGGACTCCGAGCTCTATACAATACCCAGTCCACAGGGCCAATGTGGGGGGCGTGGGAGTAGCAGTGCGGTACAAAGAAGAGAAGAGAAACAAAGCGAAGGCAGCGGGGATGGCGGCTTGCTCCCCCTTAGCTGCCTGGCTGGAGAGGTAAGAAGGCCTTCTGCGTTGGGTGGGTTGTGGTGGGCTGACAGGAGGCAAGCGCTGCACTTCTGTAACCTCAAGCAATGTGCTTTGAGGAGTGTGGTGGCTACGTCTCTTCTCTGAGGGGGCCACACAGACGTGGTCTGTGGCGTGTCAGTGTCTCACATTCCGCAATCAGCAAGAGTTCCTAAAATTTTTTTTTGTGACGATTACCATGTCCATCCGAAGTATCTACTGCAAGCTTCATAGCACCACCAAACACTGCCCAATTGGGCATGCCATGATGCAGTTGTATCTAAAAATAGCACAATACAAACTAATGTGGCTGATACCCTCGCAACTCAAATGAGACCCTTGTTTCGTCAACCTACATGCCTTCTAATCATAATTATATTGCACAATACTGAAACAGCGAACTTCAGGTCCCTTAGCTCACTAGGAAAACAAAATTTTCTACATCACCTTACGATCGTTGCTATTGTCTGATGACTAAAAATAACTTACTATCTACAGTCTACAATTCATGTCAAATCCCTTCCCTTCCCCTCTCCTCAGCATGTTCATACGTGCATGTCTTAAATGTGGAGGTGTCAAAATGAGACAAATTTGAAGCAGATGTTGCGGAATGCCAAGCAGAAGTTCCCAGTACAATAAAAGTAGTTTTCTGCTCAAAAGTTACATCTTTCTTTTCTGGCATCAAAGAGAGGTTGCAGGTATTCTGGATTATCACTTCATTCTAAAGAGGTCTGAATACTGAATAAGTTGATCTATTTGTAATAAAATACTGATTTTTCCACAGGAAACAACTGAAAATGGACTTAGCAAGTTACATGGCACCAGGTGTTAAAATTTTTTTGGGACAAAGGAGGGTCGTACATACTGTTGTGGAGTATAGTCTTATTCGAAAGATGTCTATTATAATAAATTAACAAATCATTTTAAAAAAACTTTCTGTTTGTGCTGATGATGATTAAAAATTAACTTAACGTGAAAAGCACACTTTTAACACAATTTTTTAGGGTGAAAATTGGTCTGCTATGATTTTACGAGGGCTTTAATTTTTACAAGGCCATTCTCAGGAACAGGGCGGCATCATAAAAATAGGTCCAGACTGTTTAACATCGTACTGAAAATTAAGCTTTCATGAATTGAAAATAACGGTTGTGTTACTATGCATATGGTCTAACTGCTAGATGCTTAACCTGTCCCTTAAGAAATTACCTTCCACCCCCTCCCTATTTATTCAAGAAACAATTACCATATACAAGACTAGATGTAGTACCTCACATGTTACTCCTATTATAAATCTTAAGAAATAATGATTAAATCTTCAGAGACTGCTCTTACTTTATGAAACAAAATTCTGAGACTTTCCTACAATTTGAATTTAGAAGATTACTGTAGTCCTCTTTATGTATTTTTACAATATTTTTAAACTTCAAACTTTTTGTACGAGGTAGTGGTGTAAAGAGAGGAAAGTGTAACTTGCCTGCTCATAGGCCCATAAGTACAGTGGCAGCAGATGCAGGGGTGTAGACAGGGGCAGAGGCCTGTCGCACACTCATCTCCCAAGTGTCGAGCAGCTGGGACACGGAGAAGCGGCTGGGCAGCTTATGTATGCGGGCGGTGAGCGCCTTCTGAACAGCGGACAGGAACTGTGTGGAGGAGTACTCGTGGGGGGCCATGTGGCAGCTGGGAGGGCTGCGGGGATAGTCCTCTGGCACCGACACCGACACTGGGGGCACGCACGGCAGGTGCTTGTCGTCCAGCCAGCACAGAAGCTGCACCGAACGTGAGCCAGGCTGGTGTGTTGGGTCCAGGCTCACCTGCCAACAGCACACTCACTGCTCATGTACCACCGCAATGGCACTCTGTAGAACAGAGCTATTAATTAAATGGCCCATTGAGCCATTTACAAATTATTACAATGTTTGAGAGGCCACACTCACTTACTATAGGTCATTCACGGTAAAGCGAGCACTTTTGAAGCCCTAGTTACTTTTTTCTTTCAAGCAGTTCATATCCTTCCACCACTTGTTAATGTGAACCCTGCCATATGAGTAATAAACATGGCATATACATTCACCATACCCAAAACAAAAAGTCAGAGGCCACAATCAAATGTATCTATTGGTTATTGTGTCTAATGAAACAGCTTGAAAAAGTGCTTACTTTACCGTGAACGGCCTATAAAAAGTTTTTTTTATAGCGCTTTGCTCAAAGTGGGAACACTAGCGCCCACAGCGATGTGTGACAGTTTGATTGATGCATTTGTTTGAAAGATTCTTACCATGGAGGTAGATAATTAAGCAAAATATTTTGGACATACGCCATTGTTTCAATAGTGTATGTCCAAAATATTTTGCTTAAATATTCACTGATGCAGGTATACAGTTATCTACATATTTCTGTTCCTGGCTGTATGATCACATGCAAAGGCCAAGGCCATAATTGAAAAGAACCTTTGTCGCGAATTGCCTTTTTTACTCATGCAATCTGAATTTGGTGACCGTGTTTTGTGTTTGGCATTGATATCACAATTGTGAGGAAACTAAAATTACCGCAGATACAATCGTTGTATAAATGAAAGTATAAGTGTGAGTGGAGAAAAGAATTAACGTGGTTTGTACATTCCATACCAAAACAACTACATTAAACATGCAAACGTATTTCATATCCACCTTTTTTCTGTAATTTGCAATTTTTTTAATTCCAAGGATTTTGTTTGGTAAGCTGCATGTGGCCTAAAGGCAGCTAATTGAATAGCCCTGCTGTAGAAGCTACACTCCAGTCTGTTCACTTGCATAAGAGTACTGATGCCCCACCTGAGGTCGGAGTGCTAATGTTGATTGGTTGTGAAGCACGTGTCTTTGTGACAAGGTTCCTTTTGGCGAAACTGGACACAATGATTATTTCCCTCTGGGAACGTGGAGGGGCTGGTCTAAGCCTAATCGAGGTGCGCATTACTGTCTGGACTGGAGCGCAGTCAACAGAAGTGAGATGGTTAGTCTACTGCCAGGCGGTGTACCACTTTCCGTTCAGGATAACAAAGTTCCTCTCTCTGCAGTTTATTAGGTGGTGTAGTGGGGAGGATGGAGGTAGTTCATGGTACGAAGTAAAGCTGGGTGTAAATGTTGTCATGTGCCCCGGCAGAACCATGGTTGAATGGCCTTGAAGCTGTGGCAGTACCCCTCTCTCTCACTGCTTTGCCCTTCAGCTACACGTACACCCTGCTGAGCCTCCGCATGGCTCCTACCAGTTCCCCAACCAAGGCAAAGGGTTGGTTGTCCGCCTTCTGCCACCCAACTCGGTGGCACAGCATAACATGGCAACAGGCAAATAGTGGATAAAGTAGTTGTTTTGCAGAAGAGGACACAGCCAATCAGGTCACTCGACGGGTTTCCTATTAGGGGAGGAAATGCTTGGACGACCTCCTGGAGGACAGTATACTCTCTCACAGTATGTTGCCTGCATATCACGTGGCCCTGTTCTTTGGTTGGCAGAGAGAGTGGGATATCACTGGCAGCTCTACGTCCCTCAGACTGGTTTGCTTGCTACGTCCATACGGTGGATGCAACTGGAATAGTTGATGTTCTTGGATCAAAAGAGGTTAAAATGGGATTCAAGGTTACCAGTAGTAATGCAGACTGAGGAATGAAATGTAAATCAAATCTGAATATGCAGTTTTATTCCCAAGCTAATTAAAGACACATCCAGCATGTACCCTGAATGAGGTCAGAAGGGTGATGCCTAGGTTGCCAACAAGGGTGGAGGTCAGTCTTAGAGGACGTGGTTATGCAAGGAGCAAGGGCGACCCTGAAAGACTGACGAGACTAATAATTAAAAAAGAGTAGTGGGAGGATATAGTATACAGATAAGCGAAGTGGTCTTGCAGAAGTGAAGCTTGCGGCAGGTGTACTGTCAGTGTGCAATCTGACAGTTACTGTCTTCAACAGAGGTTGCACAAGTCAACCCCGAACTAAGGTGGCTCCTATTTATACCTGAAACACAGAGGCAGTGGTGAAGAAGGCAGATGGCAGTTGAGCGCTGGGGCTGCGTTTCCCTCCAAGGCCATCTGCCAGAGGGGTGGTAGTAGCCTGGGTATGATGCAAGATGCTGTCTAACAGATGGCAACAGATAGTCTGTGTGCAATCCCTGGGCAGGCATCAAGCGGTGGGCACCTGTGGCGTATAGAGCTAAACGTTTTTGCTTGGGAGGGGCCCACGACTGCAGCAAGGATAGAGTGTATTACGACGTCGCTTGTGGCACATCTTTCTATGTTGCAATCTTTACTCACATAAGCAATTTGTTTCATAGCAGAAGTGCAACTAATTCATTCCAGCCAATGTATCTGTACAATTTGGAAAATATTACTAATAAACTAAGTAGAAATTTTTACGCTTCATTCAATATCTACATGCAAAGCAACAAAGAATTCAAGGTCAAATATGCCTTTCCTAATAACCTTCATAACTATGCAGTAGAACCCTTCATAATCATGTCATCACTTTTGATTACACATGGTGACAGTACAACAAAGTTGAAATCAATTAAACGAGTCTCTATTGAGTTGTGAATTTAAAAAGTACTGTTACAAATTTTGTGATAAAAGCTGAATGATTAAATCCTCTTAAATCTTCACTACAAAGTGTGTTACAATAAGTACCCAGATTCTCAAAATGCAATTTACTCTCTATGCCTACAGCAATGATTCTTTTCAATTGTACGAAATGTCTATTTAATACATATGAAATTCATCTTTTTGATTGTAAATAACTTTATCAGCAACTCCGTGGCAAGTACAGTGGAAACTAACACAGTGAACATGGATGAGCGATTGAAGAACCATTACAACAAAAATTCTATGTGGTTCTCCCAAATTTCTTATACAAAAAAATGATAAAAACATCAATTTTTATTCATAGTTGAATAATATTTTTTAGTTTCAATTATAAAAATTTTTTAATCCATTGTCACAGATTGCTGACTTTCATCATTTCAAATAAAGCATTAAAAAAAAAGAAGGAATTAATACCTTCTAATGTGAATGGTACTACAGCTACTGAGTTGTATTTGTGAGAACTATTAAAAAACAAATTTAATAACAAATATTCTTATAGACGGGCTATACATATTTTCGACAGTTCGCTAAAAACTAAATCTGGCCAAGCTTTAACTATCACTGTTGTAGGAATAATAAATCAACAGACATTACATGTTATTTCTAAATGAAACTGTACTTGCCACGTCTTGCAAGGTTGGCACTTACCAGTAATGGATGACAATAATAAAATAAGATTTTGAACACACACATATACACACCCTCTCAAATTGTTTTTGGTGATGTCTCACCACACTACACGTGTCTATTTATGTTATATACCACTTCAAAGTAACCTACCGTCATTTTTGTTGCAATGTCATAGTATTCTTGCAGCACTTTATCACAACAAATAATATATCTTTATAACAGGTTTTTCTAATTACACATGTCTTCAGCAGAAAGAAAGAAAGAAAAACAGGAAAGTGATTTACACAATGACGCATGACTCATTCCAGCACATTGGGCATGTGCGCTCTACTTTACGACTTCGCCCCATCTCGAAGCAACAGCGTTTATTTGGGCACGCCATTCTTTACATAGTACAATAGTCACGTGCTTACAGGGTTCAGCCTCACGACTACAAGCACGTAGTTAATAATTAAATTATACTGTTCACTCAAAGCCGTCATGCGGTCGCCCTTATCCCCAACGTGGGAATTGTATTGTTCAACGAACCGTCGACAGCCTGCCGGACGATCACTAAGTTTCACCAGTCCCTACAAGGGAGCAGCACCCCTGCCCGTGAAACTTCACAGCCTCCAGAGCCTCATGCCAAGGCCTCCACCACAGGCGATACGGAAAAGGCCACCCTGGACTCGGAAAGAGGCTAGCTTACATTGAACCCCTCCGAAAGCCACCAAGCTGTATATAAAGAAGTGCCCTTCAACACAGTTCGTCATTTTGAATAAAGCTGAGGGTGAAGGAAGGGATAAGTGATAGCCCTGACTCCCAGTCTGTGAAGACCAGAGCTCTGCTCTGCAGGGGTTCTGACCACTATGCCATCACCGACGTGCAAACGCGGTCTAGTGGAAAATCTCCATGGGTAATTGGTAAAACTTCTCTTCCTCTCAGCCTGCAAAGACCAGAGGTCATAATAACAGAGAGAAACCAATAGGCTTTAAGTTGGCATTTGTTAGACTACCGAAGGGAGCAATCCAGCGAGCCAACTACTGCAGAGCCATGACGACTGTCAACCAGCTCCAGCAGAGAGGTACTGAAGAACGTCCCCCTGTAACCTATATCTTCCGTGGTAGCAGGTCACATAGACATCTCTTCTGAGCCACCCCCCCCCTCACAATTAACTAATTGCCTCACTGTAATTTTGATTCATTCTGAACCACCCCCCCCCCCCCCCCGCCGATTAGCAACAATACTGCTTAAATAATATTTGCATATTGTAGGTCACCTTCGCCTACTACAAATCTCAAAACGTTAACAACAGATAGATATTTATTAAGAGAGCTACGCATCATTCTGTTTTCCTATCACGTAATATTAAAATTACGTATTATAATTTGAATTCTAAAGTCTTGTTTATTTTTAGCGTAACCCCTTTCTTTTCATCCTGTTTTGTGTTAACATATTTTGAAATAAATTCAAGTGGCATTAACTTCTCACTTTAAAATCCTAGCCACAAAAAGATCAAACTGGTATTCCCACGAAACAGCCTTAACGGCAGATACACATATATTAAGAGGCTATACCCCCTGCTAGATCATTGGTGGACCCCAAAAACACTCCTTAGCAACTCTGTATCCCCCAAGAGCTGCAGACAGCCTGAGTACTTGGTTCGACTCCCAGCTTGAAAAAGGCTGGACGAGAATCTTAAGTGCCCCAGCCTAATCAAACGCTTGAGGGTCACTACCCAGGGATTCGGAAATCTATCGCACTCCTGTTCAGTCCCAGCTTGCAAAGGCTGGACAGTGGGAACTAGGAGTGAACGTACCATTCCCTGAAAGTGCACTGATTAAGATCGAGAATAAATACTAGTTTTTCTTTCTCCAACTTGTCACGAAGTACAGTTTTGGTCAAGTGTTGAAACCTGCCCCCAGCTTGCATAAAGCCAATGCAGAATTTGCACATTTCAAGCGGACTGACTGCCAGCAAGTTACGCCTCTGGATCACACGGTTTCTAACAATACCTACCGTCCTAAGTCCCAGCTTGCAAAGGCCGGACTAGGACAGACAGGTACTACCCTAAGTTCGGAGGTGCATCACTGCATTTGCACATGTGTTAATTGCCAGCTAAATACCTTACGCCACTAAAGGCACTTTAAGTAAACTAAGGAGAAAGGCATTAAGAGTCTCTGTAAGAGAACTACTATTATTAACTTCAGCAGGGAGCACCCATACTAATTGTGAATCCCTCTTAATTGAGGAAGAACCTGTTCATCTATTTGAGCCCCATACTAGGCCCTCACTAAGTGTAGAACCCCTGGGCCAAGTTATTGTGCAATACGGAGACAGTTTGTTAGGACTAGATTGGCAGTGGCATAATATAGAGGTTTCGGACACACCCCCTGCAGAGGTAGCCGTGCAGATCCCATCTGCCACAGCTCAAACTCAGTCCTCTGCGAATACTTCACAGTCGACTTGCATGGTACGAACCCCTTCGGGCAAGCTAATCCATTTACGTTTACCACCCCAAGGACATAAGCATCTTAAGACGGCTCTAAATCATCCCAACTTTGTACCCGCTTGTATCCCGACTCGTCCTACGCTCTACAGAGGCAGGATAGATAGCAAACTAGACAGTTCCATTTAGGCCCCACTTCCATGTTTCCAGTAAAGCTGGTTTCACAGACTTTGACGGCCCTAACTGTAAGGGAAACCAAAGCCTCGTATCATGAGTCCTTCCAAATTCAACTTACTTTAGGAATTTTCTCTCCTTCTCCCATCACCACAGTCAAACTCGAGAGAACTAAGACGTGACTATCCTGTAACATTGGGAAGTACCCAGACCCAGCCGGCTTTTACTGTATGTTATTTGTGTTTTATTATTTCCTTGAAGTTAACAACCCATATTCGCACCAGATAGGAGAAGTAAGATAAGGTTCCCGGGTTTTAGAATCTAGGGATTATTATCCCTGGAGGAAACTAACGCCGACAAAAATTTTTTTTACTAACAACAAAGTAAGTTCAAGTTTGGTTGTGAAAAACACTGTTTACATTGGCAGTCATGTTAGCAGCAATTGTAGGTAACAGCCACAAAAACTGCAATGCTGTATTTTTGAGATTATCGACTTGCAAACTTCAGTATTTTCTCACAAAAATCCAAAGATGTTAACAATATTTTAAAGGAAAGCCAGCAAAAACAAGTTGAATAAACAGTAATGCAGAGTTAAGGACACTCACATACACTAGAACCTCTATATCAACCCCATTTAAAGTGACAGTATTTCTATAATGACTCGTTTTTGAGAAGCTATAAAAATTTGGTAGAAAAAAGTTTAAAATTTGAGGTATATCTGCCAAAAAAATTAATTTGTTGCACTTTTTTGGTTGCTATGCATTGCGTTTCTCTTGGTGAGTATGGGCCAGACCAGCTCATATCTAAAAATAGGTACTACACCCCTTTACTGCCAGTCACAGCCAATACCTATTAACTCTGCCCCTCCCCCCCCCCCCCCAACCACCTCATTTCGCAGAATGTTTCCACATGCATTTTCAGCTACCCTCAGACGTTCGTTCTGCCATTGTGATCTCACTCATTTGCCTCCTCACTTTCCTTGTGTTATTATCACTTTGATTTCTCTTGGATTTTGATTACTATTTGTTAAGGACTTATTACTCTAAGTTTGTAGAACATGCCATCAGCCGTGTGGAAGCCTACAAATTGACTCGCAAATACAACCCTGTACTGTGAAAGAACAGCAGGTCTTTCTCCCATTGTAGCCTCTACCTCTCACAAGAGCCGCATACATTCTCGCATCCTCACTTCCAACCATAAACCCCCCCCCCCCCTCATATCACTAGCTTTGGTAACTTGTGTTCCAGATGAGTGTGAGCGAGTGAGCATGCGCGTGTGTGTGTGTGTGTGTGTGTGTGGGGGTATAAACTAGGGATGGACCGATACCAATAATACCGATTCTCAACTGCAGATGCCGCCAATTACACTGATGCAGATACCAGTTTTGATGAGTACAATCATAATTCCCAATTACCAATATTTGGAAATACTCTTTATTACTTAAATTTAAGTATTCAGTTTAATGAACACTTTAAGCACTTTGTATTAGGTGTCTACAGCATAGAAAATGAAATACAACAATTTTAACAATAAATGTTACCAGACAATACAGTATTAACTACAAACTGAGTTCATTAAAGTCAACAATGAAAACTTCAGGCAATCTGATACGGAATTGGATATTAGATCTGAGAAATAACATACATAACCTCAACATGCATGTTTGTTTAAACCAACTTTATAGCCTAAAGAGGACATAAAATTTTTTTTAAAGTCAATTTAATATTAAATATTCACTTGAAACTGAGCAACATTTAAAAAAATTTATATTTATATTTTCGCTTAGTATTCCTATGTCGGCCAAGCCATACTCAATCCCTTGGTTAAAATGACAACTGATATATTTGCAACAATTTTTGCCAATTATTACTTTCCCAATCTTTTTCAGATATTTAACACTCTAATTAAAACCGCAGCAGACAGTTTCCTATAAGAACTATGCCCATCAAAATCTTGTGTGTTTTCTTTCACTCATCACTTTCAATAACAACAGTGTTTTATTTACCACCAACCTACGAGTGCATTAAATGCATAAGGAGAATAAAAATACAGGTTACTTTCTCATTGTCACCAACATACGAATGCAGTAAAAACAGTAAGAATGTAAGAAGAAAATAAAACAAAAAACTCTTGTGGGGTGTAAACAATACTATTGATAGCACCAGTTGTCGATTAACTGCGTTACTTTGCATTCACATAGTGTCCAAAAACGAATGATGCAAACAATCTTTGGCAACTGTATCAACAGAAAATACGGTAAAATGTAAACAACGTGAACAAATCATTGAAAAACAATTGTTCCAAATATATTTTGGGTTTCGGACAGAATATCTGATTGATGGATGCAGTAAATTAATGCTTTACGAGATGTAGCATGCCGGATTATTTAACATCGTGTTAAATAAATTGGTGTTACTAATCAGTAAATAATAATCTGCAAATAATTTTCAGATGCAGCCGATGCCGATGGCTGTGGTATCGGTTGCTTTTCAACTGCCACAGCAATTGCAATCAGCTCCACAATCTGTCGCAATTATCTCTACAATCGCAATCAGGTGTCAGTCTGCTGGTGTCAGTATTCTGGTGTCAGTTGTCTGATTTAAGTGTGATTATGAGTTCAAGCTGAGCAATGAACTTGTCTGGAAGAAAGGCGGAGAGGAACAGAGGAGCCACAACTACTAGTAACACCATCCAGGGAGAAGAGCCAATCTTGAGTTATTGCCTTTTCCTACAGCATTGTTAGTGCTGGGATATCTTATAGTTTGAGACCTGCTGCCCATTCCTGTGTGGATGTACATCCAGTGGCGGCATTGGTGACCCAAACAGCTCCCCATCTCTGATCAGCCCACATAGCGTGGGGGATCAGTGGAGACTTTACAGAGCCTTGTCAGCAATCCAAAACCAAACTGACACTGTAAACTGTGTTTAGTTTGTATACTGTGAGCAGAGACTCTATTCTTCAACCTACACCGGAGCGACAGGCGGAACGGGACCATGCTGCCCAACTCAGACACAAGTCAGTATCGACTGCTCCAGTAACTATATTATTCGTATCTCCGTGTCTACGAATTCATCCCTCGTGCCATCCTGTGGTAAAAGGGTTGTTAACCGGTACTGAAGTAAGATTCGGCTGGGATAACATTCACTTCTGGACCAACGAAGCTTACCTGTGGGATTGCCAGTTCAGTGTGGGCCAAGCTCGCTACGTCTGGGTAAAACCCACCACGACCACGGCACCCAAGAAGCAGGAGTAAATACGTACTAACCAACACCCCTTGCCTTCTATTTAATCCAAACCACTCCGCTTTTAGTCTAGCGGAAAAAATCCTCGACCATTGTGCTTAGTAGTCTATCCGGGCATGCGTCACACTTGATGAATAATTAATATGTAACAGTTTTTTGTGAGACAGCTCACACTGCCATTTCAATTACATAGAGGAAAGGTAATTCTTAACTACTGTATTGTTTTGTGGGTTTAAGAGAGGATTTTCGAATTTTTTCTGTTTTATCATCACAACTCAAGTTGACAAAACCTAATTCTTAACTACTGTATTGTTTTTTGGTTTTAAGAGAGGATTTCGAATTCCTTCTGTTTTATCATCACAACTCAAGTTGAAAAAAACCTTAAGTTCACTTTTATACTATGTATTTTCATTATATTTGTGTGATAAGTTGAACTATATTTCTATGTCTTATTTGTGTATTATGTACTATGTTTTCTAGCACACATCCCATAACTGCAGTGTATATTTAGCATAGTTGTCCCCATTTTCAACAAAAAAAAATTGGTACAGCACGTCAGACAGTCAGTGGGTGCGGCACAGATGTGTAAAAACCTAAAAAAGAATGTTTTGGTACCTTGAATCTTTGGTCAAGTCGAGCAATCTCGCCTTGCAGCACATCTGGAATATCGCTAGGAGGTTCTTCAATCTTCTTTTTCTTAAGTGGAGGTGGCAACATCCTATTAAAAAAATTTGCATCTGTAACATTTAGAACTATGTAATATGGTACATTAGATATAATCACTACTTTCACCTTTGGCTCCAACATCATGTTTAATTGAATCATCTTACTTCAGAATAATACAGCAAACATATAAAACTTATACAGCTTGTATTTAAAATTATTTTTGGAAAATGTTCCTGATTCAAAGCAAGTAACACATTTCTGGCAGGATGATGTAATAAGGCAAAACTGGGTCTAGATTGCCATCTCCAATGCCGGCTTCCATAGTAACATCGCAATGTTGTAGGTTTGATGCACTTAAAATACTTATTTATTGAAAATTTTGGCATTTTGGAACCTCTTCTAGTCCTGTCCATTAACATAATATTACAACGTGCACCGGGTGTTAACATGATGACTATTATGATTAAACTGGCTAAAGGAGTGTGTTAAGTAGTGTGTCAGAGCTTACAGTTATTTGCAAACAGTTCTTTCTTCTTAGTTTTTTTTGTTTGGTTAACTTTGTGTGCATGCGGTTATCATTCATTGCCACAAACTGTTTTTTTGTTTATTGTGTGCACCGCCATTTTGCACAATGGTGAACTCTGGTGTTTGAAGTGAAACTCAGTGTTCTTTGCATTCCGTTTGTTCAGACATCATGCAGCCAAACTCAGTCAAAAATGGTTAACATTTTTACCCTCCCCATTGGATCAGTGATTTAGATAATAAATACAGTCTGCAGTCACACATTTTTAATGTGGATATGCCAGTACATTGGTATATGTCCATGTACTCGCAACAGTAAATGTACTTGCAGATCGGACTAGGTTATGATGCCTTTGTGCTGCGACAGCATTCATGGTATTGGTTATCAGTTATATTCCTTCGTTTCGTGTGTCATGATAACGTAAAACACATTTGATAATGGCTCAAAAACAAGCTCAAATTTGGTTGCGCCTAGTAAATTGCAGAATAAACGTACTTCTTACACTCGCCGAGCAAGTTAAAGTGGATTCAAGTCATGCAGGTTTATTCCAGGCTTACTACAGAGACTTGCAACAACTGAAAAGTGAATTTGAGGAAGAGAATCTTGTGCTAGCAGCACAAGTATCTGAGACTGATTCGGTTGCAGAATCAGAAGAATTTTATGTGGCATATTAGAGGTTACAGGAAGTTTTTATAAGCTATCAGTCACTCAAACAGAGCAACGTGATGTGACCAACTATGAAAAACCTTTATATTTAAAGCTTCCAAAATTAAAACTCCCAACATTTAAGGTCATAGTCACCGAGTGGACAAGTTTCTATGACCTGTTTACATCACTTGTGCACAATAACACTTCATTATCTGCGGTTGAGAAACACCAGTATCTGCTAGCATCGTTATCAGGGAACCCTTCAATATAATAAAATCATTTCCACTTTCTATTGAAAATTATGAACTGTCTTAGGAAACACTAATAGACATATCAAGATATGGAAACCATTGCCACAATGCACTGGGATAGCATTATGCAGCTTCCAAAACTCATTGTCAGTGCACCTGAGAAACTACATAACATGGTAGATGTGATCAAGGAGAATCTGGGTGCACTTAGGATTCTTAAATTTCCGGTAGGTGAGTGGAGATTTGTTTTGTTAAATAGTGTATTACCAAAATTTGATCAGGACACACGCAATCAATTCGAGCTGGCTCACAAGAATGTCACCTTGTCTACCTTTCATCAGTTACTACAGGTTCTTGAGCTACATTGCAAGACTCTGCTGTTAGCCAGCAGTGGCACGTCAGTAATCTCTGGGTTATATTCTGTCACCAAGCGTACTGTGACTGGGCTTGGAAGTACTGAGATGTATGTGCTGCACGTCAAGGAACCCATTCCATTTATAAATGTCCTGAATTTCTTGCACGATTGTTATAAGGAAAGCGAGAGGTGGTGCAAGGATACTATCTCTGTTTCAAATGCTTAGGTTCATATCATGTGAAGATTTGTACCTCATGAAAGAAATGCATGCATTGCCACAGAAGCCACCATACTCTCCTCCATAGCCCTGCACCTTAGTTGGTCCAGAGGATGAAACCATCCCTCCAGTGTTGCCAACCGTGACAGAGGAGCAGCAAGTTGAGGTTCCACCTGCCTTGGTGTCAATTACCTCTCGCAATGACTGTTCAAGTACTGTTGTGTTAGGAACAGTCTTGCTTCTCATCAAGGATGCTAATGGTGCTTTAGTTCAAATTAGTACTCTTTTATATTCAAGGTCGCAATCATCTCTAATTTCAGAAAGGTGTGTCCAGAGGTTGGGATTGCTTCGATGCAGTGCATGCAGAGCTTAGGTTCCGGTAGTTGGGCTTGCCCACTCAGTTGTTAATGCCAACAGGGATAAGGTGACACTCGCCTTGTTGCCTGTGCTGAGGACTAAATCCAATGTTTTAAAAGAAGATTAAATTTTAAAGGACATTGCTACAGAGTTGCCTGTTGTACAGTTGCCCTATGAGGTGCAGCCAGAATACGAGGGTTTGGAACTGGCCGACCCTACTTTTGACATTCCTGAACCAAATTAAATTCTGTTGGGAGCAGATGTTTACCAAGACTTAGTTAACAGTGGGCGGCATCAAGCCCCACAGGGATTTCCTGATGCTCTGCATACTGAGTTTGGCTGGGTTCTTATGAAGAGGATTGATCATGGAGCAGTTGCTGCCACCAATAGTGTTGTCTCTTTTTTCACCATGGCACAACCGAGTCTCACAGACACCCTATGAAGGTTTTGGGAGTGTGAGGAATTTCCTCCTGAAAAGAATGTTAATCCAGCGCATGATGAGTGTGAACACCACTTTCTGCAGATTCACAGCCATATTCCTGAAAGACGATATGTGGTTGGACTCCCATTCCAGCATCCCCATGACCTTGGTGACTCCTATCCTCATGCAGCAACCAGGCTACATCATTTAGAACGTTGCCTCAGCGGCCAGCCAGAAATTAAAAGGGAATATAATGCATTTCTGAAGGAATACGAGGTATTGGGGCACATGTAGAACTGGAGATGCCCCCTCAGGCAGCTCCAAGTTGACTACACACCCATTAGACGGCCATCTATTTTATTCCTACCAAGTATACATGTACTGGAGGAGTAGAATAGAGGAGCCCTGACCACAAGCAACACTTCTCAACCAGGGAGAGACAGTACATCTGAGTTTTATCCCTACCGGAGCACCTGGGTGCTGGCGGGGGTATTTGCTTAGGTTCTACGGCCTGACCTTGGTTGGGATCGCACACCCAGTAATAGTCTTGGCAACCCATACCGCTCCAACACTTCTGATCAGTCCGCAACCGTGGGGGATCTTCTAAAGCACCGGAGCGCATGTTGGCAAACTGTTACCAGGCAACACTAATCTACGGCTATCCGTGTCCGTGGTGCTCGATTCAAGGTCCTCAGTAGCTAAACCCACTCTATGCCATTTAAAGTGAGACACTGTGCAAGGAGGGAGGAGCAAAGAATTGCGCGCCTTGTTGCCAGGCTGCCGGCTGGTCTCATACCACTCACAGCTAGTCGACGAGCCGAACGAGATTGTGCTGCCTTACTCTGATCACTGGCACAACCTACGTCTACTGTAACCAATCCAGTTTCTTTACCATCAGCACCGCTGCGCACACATCCGACCTGCCATCCTGTTGTAAGAGGGTTAATTAATCAGACCAAGGAACGGTTGGGCATCTCGAACAGTAACTTCTGGAGCAGAGCCTCAGTGAACTGGAACGGCGAGTCCTGTGCTGTATCACGCCGTGCCCTCACTACCGCTCGAGCTGAAGACGAACGACTCAATCAGCTGTATCCAGCTACCCCTTGCCCGCAAGACAATGACCAAGTCACCTACCCCTAGAACTTCCCGCCTGCCGTCAACTACGACCAGCTCCGATACGAGTCATAAGCGTGATCAATCGAAGGGACTCGTGAATCGTAAAGTCAATAACTTTGTTCCATTACGTAAAGCCACGAGCCCGAACGCTATATCTAGCCGCAAACAGGAGTGAGTCAACTTGTAAGCACAACTGACCGAAGTGCAACCAAAGTCACATAACAGTGATCCAGCCCTAGCTAACTGGACACGCGTCAAAGGAAAGAAACTCCTCAAAGTTCCGGGTTGTATTTGATGCCTCCGCTCCTACTACATCTGGAAACTAACTTAATGATGTGCTAATGGCCAAGCCGAAACTACAAAGGGATGTAGTTAAAATCATAGCTCATTTCTGTCCCCATCCTGTAGTATTTATCACGGATATCTGCAAGATGTACCACCAGGTATTAGTACATTCAGAAGACAAACCATATCAATTTATTCTATGGCAAGAGAATCCACAAATACAAATCCAGATATATCAACTTGATACTGTGACATATGGTGTCTCTTCTGCCCCATTTTTAGCAATGAGAGCTCTACAGCAGCTTGCCATAGATGAATAGGTAAAATACCTTAATGAGGCAAGAATGGTAAGGAAGACATCTTCATAGACGACATTATAACCGGTGCAACCTCAGTTTCAGAAGCCTTTGCGTTACAGTGAGAACTAATTGACCTACTTAAGCAGGGAGGTTTTGAGATAAGGAAATGGGCAAGCAACTGTAAGTCTATAATGAAGGTCGTACCAGAGTGTGACAGAGAGTGTCCAGTTAATCTTCAGGAAGACAAGGAATTGATCACGGTGCTAGGTCTTGAGTGGAATGTAATCACTGATGCATTCTCGTACCACATTCACCAAACAACTGCAATCGTAACCAAGCATGCCTACCTCTCTGAAATTGCAAAAATCTATGACCCTTTGGGCTGGATTACACTGGCTGTGTTTCATGCAAAGCTATTCCTTCAGAAGCTATGGCTCCTGGGTCTTGACTGGGATGCAGTTCCACCTGAGGTGAAGGAGGAATGGGAACGATTCATTACCTAGATTCCAGTTCTCAGCCAGATCTACATTCCCCACCTTGTATCTCCAGCAAACAAAATAATTTATCAGATGAATGGATTCAGTGATGCCTCAAATCATGGCTATGCAGTGGTCGTATATATAAGAAGCTCGGGCAGCAGTGAGACAAGGATCTTTTACTTGGAAATTCTTGAGTAGCACCACTGAAAACTGTCAATCTACCTCATCTAGAGTTGCTCGGAGCACATCTCCTTTTGAAATTGATTGAGACAGCAGAAGGTATTCTCTCAAAGCACATTACAGTTGAAAGCATTACAGTATGATGTGACTCGACTGTTACTTTAGCATGGATCAGGATGGCTCTGCATACACTGAAGACCTTTGTGGCAAACAGGGTAGCACACATTCAGGAAAGTAAAGTTTCAATTCACTGTCGATATATTCAATCGCGAGACAATTCAGCTGCCTGTGCTTCCAGGGCTTGACATCAGAAGAGAGTTACTGGCCGAATGAGGACCCTGCACCACACCAACAAGAACGTGAAGTGGAGATGACGGTCAAGAGTGTCATTTCATTTGTGTGTCAATTTCAAAGCATCAGTATTCAGGATTGTATTGAAAAGTTCTCCTCCTGGTCCAAGGTTCAGAGAGTCATGGCCTATGTAGTTAGATTTATTATGAATCCGAAGAAGTCGGCTGATAAGCGATGTGTTGGACCACTAAGCACATCAGAGTTGAGGCATTCACAAGGCTATATTTAATGCAATTTCAGCAAGACTCATTTAAGGATGACATAGTAGTCATTAGCCAAAGAAAGGTGTGTTCATCAAATCTTAGATGACTATGCCTATTCCTCAAATCAGAGGGAATTGCATGTGTGGAAGAATGCTTACAGAACTCTGATGTCAATTTCAGTACAAAACATCCAGTACGTACTGCTGCCTAAGAAAAGTCATGTTACGAACCTGGTGATTGACTTCTACCATTCTGCATCCCTACATACTGGCACCAATGCTACTCTGTCTGCAATTTCCAAATAGATTTGGATTTTGTCAGGAAAAAGTGGTGTGAAAGCAGGAGTGTTCAAATGCATACAATGTTTTCAATTCAGTGCTACTCCAACCCAGCCTGCTATAGGAAATCTTCCCACCAGAAGAGTACGGTTAGCTAGACCTTTTCTTGCTGTCAGTATTGATTTTGGAGGTCCATTTGAAATAATCAAGGCATCTAAACTTTGTAATGCTAAGGTGACAAAGGCCTGTTTGTGTTGATGCATAATGTGTTTTCAACAATAATAATTAGATGACTTCAGCTCATCTGCATAGCCCACAGAGCATATAATTTCCCACAGAGCATCTGAATTCTACGGAGTTTGCATTACCGTTGACCATATGTGACATCAGAAGATTGTACTATCTACACTGCAAGAATGGAAGTTCCAGTCAGCATAAATTTTATCAGCATAAATTTTATCATTCACCCGCCCGGTGAAGCTATGCACCTCATGGCAACGAGTACTACTAACCACCACTAGTATGTTTCATTGTTCGTCTGTCTCATTCCATTCTTCCAGCCAGCCGGTTTTGTCACACCAGAGAGCTATGCTTATTTTTTTGCTACCACTGCTCAGGGACCACCTCTTGCCCTCAAGATGCCAGCCAATGAGCGCCAAGGGGTAGCCGCCCTGCATAGTATAAATAGCGGGTCACACCCACAAGCGCTAGTCATTCATCAGCTCGTCTATTAGCCACGACAGGACCAGTCTTCATTTTCCTACCATGCCAGCCACCGGGGATCTGACCAGTCTGATCTGACAATCTTCACCGAGCTAGTTACCGATTTACTGGCCCGCTTCAATCCTCGCTATATCTTCTGTTTCCACACAATATATTTGTACCACATTCCAGCTGCGTGACGTCCAGTAACACGGAGTTGCGGTAACTAACTGCTTTCATTCATAGACAGCACCACAAGTCCAGAGGGCCGCCGGCCATGGCACTCGCAACAATTGGTGCCAAGTTTGAATTTGAATCCAAGTACATATACGAATTGACACAAACCTAAACATACTGCCCACCCAAAATAACATTTTTTAGCAAACTAACATGTGTACCATTTCACAATGATATATGTGGTTCTCAGTGAATAGGTAGGCGACAACTTGACAACGGGGCAATTCACTATTCGATGTTGCTGCTTAATGGTGACCACCCTGCTAACTCCATCCTTGTCTGCATGTAGAACTGCAACACGTCCAAGCTGCCACTACAGGGGTGGCAAATGGTCTTCCTTGACAAGGACAAGGTCGCCAATCTGCACCTCACCTTCACTCTTAGTCCACTTTCCACGTGGTTGTAGTGTATGCAGGTACTCCTTGTGCAATCTCTGCTAGAAGTGCTGAGTGGCACACTGTACCACTTGCCACCAGTCCAATCTGTTTGACTGGATATCTGTAAGGTCTGGAACTGGAGGTGCTGTCAGGGTGGTGCCTACAAGGAAGTGTGCTGGTGTCAGGGCCTCTAAGTCATCTGGATCTGACAAAATGGCACACAGCGGACGTGAGTTAAGGACAGCTTCAATCTGGGCAAAGAGAGTAGACAGCTCCTCAACTGTAAGAACACGCTGGCCTAAAACTCTTTTCAGATGTTACTTAGCAGATTTGATGGCTGCCTCCCACAACCCACCAAAATGTGGTGCAGATGGGGGACTGAGGTTCCACTGAATGCCACGAGTGGCAAGGGTATCCGCAACACACTGCAAGTTGGCACTCTCACTTAAGAACTTCTGTATATCATCAAAATAACGGTGTGAGCCTGTAAAGTTTGTTCTGCAGTCTGAAAAAAACATTTTTACACAGCCCTCAACTAGCAGTAAATCTAAATAACGCATCAAGAAAAGCTGCGGTGCTCAAAGAAGAAACAACTTCTAAATGTACTGTCTTTGTCGCTAAGCAAACAAATAGGCACAAATAAGCCTTTGACACACGACTGTTCCGAACACACGACTGTTTGATTTGGAACGGGCCCCCACAGTCAACACCGTTTAGAAATGGCCTCGCTTGTTGAACCCTACTTGGTGGAAGATTTCCCATCAATGGCTGTGTATTGGTGGCCCTGAACCTGTGGCACTTTATACAACTGTGGATCCTGGCCTTGACAGATCCTTTCCCTGCCACAATCCAGTAACAGATCCCTTCCCTGCCACAATCCAGTACTCGCAATGAATGGCTGCATGTGTGGCATTGGAACCAGCATGGAGGTGCACGAGATGATAATAATCAATTATCAAATTTGTCATGAAATTCTTCTTGGGTAGAAAGATTTGATGTTTAGCTTTGTAAGTTAGTTGTAAATTTTGTAAACGTCCACCCACACGCAGAACGTCATCACAATCCAAGAATGGATTCAACTTTCTAATATCAGTACCAGGGAGGCATTCACCCTCAAAAATCAAACATTCAATCTCAAAGCTGAAATATTCTCGTTGAACCTGCTTCAGGTATATCTTCTTAGCAGCATCAAGTTCTACGAACAGTAAGGGGACCAGTGCATCGACACCCTAGTGACACCCTTAGGTTTGAAATGAATCTTAATACATAAGCAAGCACTCTCTAAAGCTGTGACCAGGAAGAAAACCTAGAGATGCTTGCAAGGAGGTTTGGCTCACAATGTCCATCTGATGAGACTACCTTAGGCTGCTTTAACTCTTCTTCACCTTCATGAATGCTGGTTGCTACTCCTCCACATGGCCACGATTCCTTCTCAGATATTAACCAGCTATGCTCAGTCCACCAAAGTATGTATTTCAGTAAATCTTGGGGTGAGAGTCCTCTGGAAGCACAGTCTGCAGCATTGTCAGCAGAAGGCACATGTCTCCACTTGACCGTTATCTTGCTCTCTTGAATACGAGCGACTCTGTTTGCCACATAAGCTTTCAGACAATGAGGAGGAATCCTGATCCAGGCGAGGAACCACTGTTGAGTCACACCATGCAGTAATACATCTAATGTGGATACGTTCTGAAAGGGTCGACATTACTGACTCAAGTAACTTAATGAGTAAATGTACAGCCTGCAATTCAAGTCAAGGAACTGTGACTGTTTTTAGTGGCGCAACACGTGATTTGGCCAGAAGCAGGTGTCTCTTTACCCCACCTTGATGAGCACTACGTAGGTATACAACAGCAGCGTAACTTTCATTGGCTGCATAGCTAAAGCCATGAAGCTGATAATCTGACTGCGGTGCTGACACAATACGAGGTATGGACAGTTTGCTGAGAACATCCAGTTGGCAGATGAAAACCTGCCAATCCTCCAGCACATCTCGAGGTGGAGCTTCATCCCATCACACACCTAACAGCCAGAGTGTTTGGAGGAAAATCTTAGCTCGAATTACAACTGGAGTAAGCCACCCTAGTGGGTCATACAACCAAGCAATGTCTGAAAGAATAGCTCGTTTGGTGACTCTATACTGGCCGATTGAATATTTATGAAAACACATCCAATCTTGAGTAACACTGGAGACCAAGTACCTTGATCACTTCACTATTTCCTTGAAAACTAAGTGGACTCTCTCGGTGGTTTTCTGGTATTGCATCTAAGACAGCTTGGCTATTACTGGACCATTTTCTTAATTCAAAACCCCCTTGCTTTAGGAAATTTATCAGTTCTTGCTGCAACTTGAGGGCTTCTGTAAGTGACGCTGCACCTGTCATGACATCGTCAACAAATACGTCTTCCATCACAACCTTAGTCGCCTTGGGATACAAGCCACCTTCCTCAACTGCAAGCTGTTGTAAGGCTCCCATAGCCATGAAATGAGCTGCTGACACACCATAAGTGACAATGTCTAGTTGTAATTCACGTATTGGCTGATCAGGAGACTCACGCCACAGAAATATTTGATAAGATGCATCCTCTGGATGTAAGCGCACCTGTCGATAGATTTTACAAACATCTGTGGTCATTACAACCGGATGAAGATGGAATAATGTCCACAATGTCATTCTAAAGTTTTGGTCTCCAGTCAGAAGAACATCATTAAGAGACTTTCCAGAAGTGGAGGCCGCTGAAGCATCAAACACCACTCTTAACTTGGTTGTTGAGCTGGATTCTTTCAATACATAGTGATGTGGGATATAATAACGAGGAGAGCGCCCGCCCTACTCCATTCTTAATTGGAAACATGTGTCCAAGTTGTTCATACGCAAAAAATTGGAATACACCCTTTTGGTTTCTGGCTGACTATGCAATCTGCGTTCCAGTTGATGCAACCGTTTCACAGCAAAACTGCGGGAATCTCCTAACTCTGGTTCCTTTTACTTGAAAGATAGTCTCGGGACATATCTACCCTCTGGGTCTCGCGAATGGATTTCAACAAAGTGACACTCACATTCAATATCTTCTGGGCTAAAATGTTGAACAGAAGGTCCTTCTTCGCTCTCCCAAAACTTGCGGATGGTGTCTGTTAGGGAAGTCTCAGACAGTACAAACAGAGAAACCACACTACTGGAGGCAGCAGCTGCAGTCTGACTGACTTTACCCATTAGAACCCAACCAAATATACTGTGAAGAGCCATGTGGAACCCACGTGGTGGTTGGTACCGCCCACCATCAAACACATCTGGGTATATATCAGCACCCAAAAGAAGATTGATTGTCCCTAGAGTATCAAACGATGGGTCAGCTAATTCCAAATGACAATACTCATCCCTCATGTGGTGAAGATGTGGGATGCTGGGTAATTTGGAGGCTATATCCTTCAAGATCAGTGCATTGGTGATTAATTGAGGCCCTTCACTTGTTGCAGGTGTCAGAACACAAGTAACAGACCGACTGTTTGCAAGAACAATAGACTGAGCCAACCCCACAACAGGAACATTAGTCCTCGGCGTTTTAACCCTATCTTGCGGACACACTCTTCAGAGATGAATGAGCTCTGGGATCCTGAGTCAAGCCACACTCAAACCTTCTGCATCTCGCCACTTACATCTTTAACTCTAACGACTGCTGTACGTAAGACGACAGTTGCCAACACATCACTGAAAGAGGTAAGTGAGACTACAGCTGCAGTTCCCTCATTGTCAATGTAAGTGACTACTTCTTGTCGGTTAGAAATATCTGGAGTTTGCTCCACTTGATTTGGAGAGAGAGCAGTGTGAAGAAGGGAGTGGTGTCTCCTACTACAGTACATACAGTTTCTCTTCGACTTGCAATCCTACACCCTGTGGCTTTGCAAACAGTTGAAACACATCTTTCATTGCACCAACTCTATCCTCTCATCAACTGACTGACAATTGAACCTAGGACACTTGTAAATTCGGTGTGTGCCCTCACAGGTTATACAAATATCTTGTTCTGCAGTTGCCAAGAATGAAGCTTTGATGTTTGTGCCTGAAGTTCCAAACTTCTTAGTTGTTGATCGTGCACAAGTGTATGCTGATGCTGAATAGTTAACCATCATCAATCCCTTACAATGTGATTCCAAAAATTCGAGAAGCTGATCAAATGTAAGCATCTGTATGGTTTTATGAGCTACTTAAAACTGGGCTCTTCTATCTGGATCAAGCTTTGGTAACATAAGGTTTAACAACTCAAAGCTCCAAACAGTCACTGGCAGTTTTAGAATTCTCAAGGCACCCAAGATCTCCTTAAGAATGTCTACCATACTCTGCAATTTGTCAGGAGAGACAGCAGCTAGGCGAGGAAGTTGCATTATATTTTCCCAATGCATCGTGGCTATTGCTCCGACATTATAGTACCTTTCAGTTAATGTTTGCCATGCTAGGTTATATTATCCTCAGACAGTGGGAGAGCTTTAATAAGGTTGTATGGCTCACCTGAAACTGACGTGAGGAGATACTGATGCTTTTCCACCACAGCGAAGGCCTTGTTGTTGTGCACCAATGAGGTGAATAAATCATAATAGGTGAGTCAGTCAGTAAGCAACCCCTTAAAGGTAGGCAACTGAAAATTTGGTAACTTAACATTGGATGAGGCTCGGCCAAGATGACATTGCTGTTCTCTTCCTACTTCTTTGATCACAAAACGTTTGTTGAAAACTTCCTGTATTCTATAATAGGCCTCGTCAAACTCCTCGAGCTCCCCATCGCTGGCTTCAGACTCTGCAACTGACGTAGTTTCCGATGCTTGAACAGCAAGTTGCAGATGGCTTTTCTCGAAGTCTGTGTTCAGTTGCTGCAAATAGCAGTTTGTTGCCTTGAAAAGTCCCGCCCGACTCGGATTGTTGTTAACTTCATCAGCCAAGGTCAGAATTCTGTCTATACAACACTTCACGAGGCGTAAATGTGTCTTCAATCGGTGTTGAGACATTTTAACAATTTCTCGCCGTGGTTAGAATAAATTGCCGGCCTGCTGAAAACATTAAAACAATTGCAGTTATGGTTGGTATACTGCGCGACTAACCTCAAAAACACTCTTTCACCACGAATCACGAAAATGATAAATACGACACTTATTGTATAACAGGAGTCTTGTGATTAAATACAGTGGTATTTGTATACATATCCCCCATGGCGCGAAACAAAGTAGTTTCAGTGCCACACCACACCCGAATTCGCACACAAAGAAATACCGAAAACACGCCCACTGTTTACCGTGATTATAGATTGAACTTTGTTAAGTGGCTCGAATAATGCACATCCAGCCCGGAGAACCAAAAATGTTTCCACACAATATATTTGTGACGTCCAGCAACACGGAGTAGCTGTAACTAACTGCTTTCATTCATAGCTAGCACCACAAGTCAAGATAGACGCTGGCCATGGCACTTGCAACAATTGGCGGCAATTTCGAATTTGAATCAAAGTACATACACTAATTGACACAAACCAAAAAAAACCTAACCACCTTCCTTCCTTCACTGCACCTTTGTGAGACCAGGACATATGCACCAAATTTTTTTGCTGATCAGACAGCAAAAAGATATATATTTTGACGGATGTCGCATTCTGTGCTTAGAGATAGCACTCTACCAATGGTCGACTGTGCCCCATCTGAAATGGCAACCATACCGGGGTAGGTCATATTCCCAGAAATAAACAGTAATGGAGGCGGGATGCAGGACACGTAACACGACCTACGTTGACAGAGACTCAACACACCCTTTTCATCATGTGCTCCATGCTTTTACTGTACTCCTAGATTCAACAAACACTGACACGTAAATGCCCCCCCCCGAAGAAACCAGAAGAATCAACCTTTTACCAAACCACCTAGAGGTAGAGGGGGTGGGTTGGTAGAAGGGAGGATGTGAGGAGAAAGAAAATAATGAGAGCAAGCAAGCTCTTGCAGAGCAAGAGATAGAATAAAAAAATAAAAAAAGGACCCACCATAAGGGGAATTAAAAAAATATAGCTGGAAGGAAAAAAAAAAAATGACCCCAGCTCTGCCTTCACAGGGCGGCCCATAAGCATTTTAATACGAGTGATAAGCTATTAATTTGTTATTTTATTTTACTTCCTTAGAACCTAAGTTAAAACATTAAAATGTACTGTTTGTTGACAAATTTCTGAACATATTTTGGGAGAAATTTTTTTTTTTAATGCCAATATCTCGTAAATAAGCCGCACCCTACTTTTTGTAGTCATTTTTTTTGTAAAAATGTGCAGCTTATATACACCAAAATTTACTGTGTGGCTCCACATAAAATAATTATCTTGTTATAATTATACTGAATATATGCTCCCACCTAATTATAAATATTTATTTGTTCTTGATTGCAAATATTGTCATATCAATTACATCAGATTAAAGCAAACTCGTTACTCATAGGATTCTTTTTGTTCCTTTAGTAATTTTGATTACCCTCTCATTAAGTCTGTAAGAAATTACATGAGTGAATACCTATTATTAATATTACATCTTCAGTAATTTCATTAGTTTATGCAGGGTAACGCCGGATATGTGAACTGAGCCAAATGGCAGATTACAGGATATCTAGCGGTAGCTCGAGTTCTGACAAGGTAATACAAATTGTATTGCTGTGGCCAATCTTCGGAGGAATCCTTCACTAGGAACATTAACACCTAAGAACCGTGACTGTCTACGTGTGAATCAAAGCTCTATAATTCTGTCTTGGCTGGAGAACGGTTGAACTGTAGTTAAACAATGGATCATACTGGGCAAGCCAAGATCTTAGAAGTACATGCTAGGACCACTTTACTTTACGTTGCTGTTTTGGAGAAATTTTATTAAAGCAGACCTTATGCCAAGATCGTAAAGATGTGGTCAAAATATTAGATCCTAAGAGAACTAGAGTGTCAAATAATTCAGAACCCTGTTAAGGAATCCACAGAGGAGAAATCTTTATTCAACCACCTGTTCTAACCACAACTAGAATTCCCTTTCACCACCGTCTGATAATATGTACACTTGGATCTTCTATGTACACTTGGACCTTCAAATAGTGGGACTCGATCCCAATTTACTAACTGAAACTTACACTGCTATACTTTCCCATCTACTACAGGAACCTACTCCCCGCAACAGCACCACTCCACTGCAGCCAGTCGGCCACCTCGCAGAGCCAGTAAGAGAAGAAAGTGCAGCCACCTGTTAGATCACAGGTAAAGAGGTGAAAAGTAATTGTACCTGTGACACCTGATTTTGTGCCGATACGGAAGTTTACTAAATCCACACTGTATAAAGGCACCTTACTGACACAAGAGCACACGTCACTAGGGTAGGTGTCCCGCAATACTAACTTCACACCTGCTTATAAACGTGACTGCCTCCACTTGTATGAAAGCACGTTCCATGTACCGTAGAGCTTAAAATATAAAGTTTATTCTAGGGGTTACAATCCCCAAGCTCCTGGGTAATCAGAGCCCTCGCAAGGATTATAATCCATTACCCTGTTCCACAACATGTGGAACCCACACTGATGTATGGGCTATCCTGGGTTTGTGAGGGATTGTAGAGTTCTGTAACACCCCTTCCAATTCAGGTAGTGAAATCTGATACCTCTCACTTATACAGTATTTCCATGATAAGCTGTCCCCTATTACAGGCCACACCTTTATTTCAGAAAACCAATTTAAGGAAAAAACTTTTATCCCACATTATAATTTTTTTTTGGCAATCCGTGTTATAAAATCCTTCAAAATAAAAATTCGTCAATGTTAGAGATTTATGGCCTTTTACATCGGCTGCAGCATCTTTCATAATTCATAAGACTAGATATTCTATGAAAACAGTCAGATTGTTTAGATGTCACACTTTCTTTCACGTACATCTGCCAATATAAATAAACATGCATCCATAGATTACTGTGCACATTCTAGTTGTGAGTGTTCACTTTGCACTATTGTTACTAGTGCTTGGAGGTGGTTTGTTGTCAAACTAGGGTAGCTTATTTCGAAGTGCAGCATTTGACTGCTTGTGTAATCTTTGGAATGTTTATTTACATTTTGTTAGGCAAGAAAAAATACCTAACGTATTTTTACAGTGCCGAAGTAATTTAGCGTATATAACATAAGAGAAGAGTTCACATATCGCACATTTGTCTGTTTTTGTATTATTTGAGATTTAAATTGTACTACGTGTTATTTTAATTTTTCGCAATTTACCACAAAAACGTGCCACTAAAAAATGTGCATTAAACAATATATTAAGGTTTATTTAGCACTTATTTGTCAGAAATTTGTAGTCTGTGAAAAAAATGAGGTCCTTATAGTTTTTAGTTTCGTATTACTTAATTTTATTAATATATTTATTAATGCTGAAAATGAATTTTCCTTGCAGGCTGCATCTCTGTTTCTAGCCAAAATTTTGCCAAAAAATATGTGGCTTGTGTTGAGCACAAACGAATACAAACCATCACCCGCCGCCCTGATAGTTCGCATTGAGACAAAAAAAAAAAAAAACAGTGGCCCCAGTATGGCCAACCAAACAGCCAGTCACACACACAGAGAGTACTATGCACTATTGACATAATGAACATACTGACCACCGAAAATGATTATTTTCAAGTTCACGGACAAAAAAAACTATACAATACAAACATGAAATGGGTAAGTCTACTATCACTGATGTTAATTCACAGGAAGTAGACATCTTGTTGACAGGTCATACAAACTCCCCCTGTGATGTTCTTAAGGTTACCACACGAACTACACCATCTTGACCTGGATGTACTGCTGACACTCTAGCAGTCTTCCACTTTAGTGGTGGCCACATGGAGTCTTTCAGCAGCACTAACTGGTCGATGCACGTGTCAGAAACTGGTTGTGTCCATTTTCCCCTTTGCTGAAGGTTGTGTAGGTACTCCACACTCCATCTCTTCCATAATTGTAGGTGAAACTGCATGATCATTTGCCAACGATCAAGAAAGTTCAAAGGAATATCACACAGATCGTGGTCAAGTACAACTACCAATGGCTCACCCAAAAGGAAGTGGCCTGGTGTCAGAACATCATATACTCAGAACATCATATACTCCCGAGGATCTGTTGAGAGGGCATATATAGGTCTCTGATTCAACACGGTTGAAACCTGTGCAAACAGCGTTGAGAGTTCTTCGAAGGTCAGCAACTGAGTACCTACAACTCTGTATAGATACTTCTTGACACTCTTGATTGCTGCTTCCAACAGACCTCCAAAGTTTGAACTTGCTGGAGGGTTGAAGTGCCTCTTCGACCCTCCCAGGTTCACCTTAGCTGCACTATCTTCCTCATTATACTTTGAAAGTAATGTTGCATACACCTCCTTGAGTTGTTTAGGTGCTCCCACAAAGTTGGTGCCATTATCGGAGTACACATCAGTAGGGATTCCTCTTATTGACAAAAATCCCTTGAATGCAGCCAGAAAAGGTGCAGTTAACAAGTCTGCGACAAGCTCCAAGTGTACTGCCTTAGTGGCCATACAAACGAACAGACACATGTATACCTTGAAGATTGCCTTCTTCCTTGTTCGTGCTCGTGTGGCATGGAAAGGTCCTCCAAAATCCTCCAAAACCCCAATGGACCTAAATATCTGCGAAAACCATGCTTTTGGCAGTGTATACATTACTGGATTGTGAGTGACTGGTCTGGCCTTCAAACACTGTATGCACTTGTGAACATTTCACACCCCAGAGCATGCAGAAATTATCCAGTACTCTCGGCAGACTAGATACAAAGTTGTGGATGGCCCTGGGTGCAAACTGATGGTAGGACAATGGACAATAATGAGTCTGGACAACTGGCTTTGCTTTGACAGCAAAATGGGGTGTTTTGCAGTGTCTGGTAGTGAATAATGGTGTAGCTGTCCCCCCACCCTGATAACTCCATTTGAATCGAGAAATGGCATCAGTGGCTGTGTAACCCTGGGGCATCTACTCCCCTTTTGAAGAGCAGACAATTCTTCCCTGAAGCTACACAACTGTACATATTTGACCTATGTCACTGTAGCATTTCTCAACCCCTCCAGTATCAGAAAATTACTCTCTGAATGGCTCGTTTTCTTGAATGCTGCTCTTGCCCGCAATACCCATGCTGTGATGAGTGTCAACATGACCACCGAAGATGACTTGTCAAAACAAACAGATCTTCAGGGCCATTACACTAAATCTGGTTTGCCACCAAGACAACAGATGCAGGTGGCTTCAATTCTTGCATGGACTCTTGGGTATAATGGCCTGTATCTCACCAGTGTTCCTGCGAAAGCTTCAGCCACGGTGGGCCTGTGAGCCACCACGAATGTCTGAAAAACTGCTCAGAAAGAGCAGCGCGTGATGCCACGTCTACTGGGTTCTGCTCAGATGGGACGTGCTTCCATGTACTGGGAGGTATGATGACCCGAATCTCTGCTACTCTGTCAGCTACAAATGTCTTCAACTGGTGTGGTGACATATGTAACCATACCAATACTACACTTGAATCTGTCCAAGTATGAACCTCAAACTCTTTGATCTTGTCAAAATACAGCCTGTTGATGTGCTGCCACAGCCTACTCAATAACAATGCTGCACATAACTCAAGTTTGGGCACAATGAGTGCCTTCAATGGGGGCCACCTTCGAAATTGAACAGACTGACAATGGACATAGATGAGCATAGGCCCTTCCCCTGGCATCACAGAATCCATGGAACTGCACCTCGGCCCTTTGAAGTGGAATAAAACTAGGAATTTTAACCTCACAAAGGCTAGGAAGTGATTTCTTAAACTCCTCACACTGGCTAAGTACATCCTGTCCAACAGGTTCATCCCAGTCAAGACCTTGGGTCCATATTAACAGAAGCAAGATCTTGCTAGTTGTGTAATACTCTGTATTGCAGACCTCGCTCAGTTTGATTACCTTCTGTTTAAATTAAGTTGTTCATCTTTTCTGATTATCCATTTGTTTACACTTGAATACACCAATATTGATTTTTTTTCTAACATAATAATATTTTTATTTACAGGCAATATTTTCACTGACTTTTAAATGCTATTGGTTAGTGATTCTTACAACTAAAATGAACTGCCTATGGACTTAACCTAAAACTGGGTAGAACATAATTTTCAGTGTCGGAATATATCTTATTTCACTTGAGGTTATTCTGAGTGCAGTTTTATGAACACAATTTTACATTTTTAGCAGTCGAATGAACAGTTTCACATTACATATCATGATTGGACATTTACTTGAAATCGCAGAAACAGCCAATTAACAGTGCTAGCATTATACATTGCTTCAATTACATTGTTATGTGGAAGCATGGGTGTAAGAGAAGCGACGCTCCTTCTTGTATGTCTTGACCAGCCATGTGAACTAGCAGCTCTGTAAGGAAGTCCCAATCAAACCACTGACTTTTCAAGGGACTGCTTCGATGGATCAGGCTGGTTACTTTGTGTTCTAAGAGAGTTGTTTATTAGGAGTCCTCAGCATCATTTAAGAAGCGATGCTAGGCTAGGGGACGAGTGAAGATTGTGCCACACGGACCAGAGGATGCCAAGGCTGATTACACTTGATTTCAGCCCAGGACTCGAACAATCGACCCGCGGTAATACAAGGCCAGCTTAATCATACGAAAAGAGGTACGGTACGCCATCCAAGCGTCGGCAATGTTTGGTTGTGTTTTTAGATGAAATGGTTAAGTCTAAATTGAGCTGACACAGTATTAATTTTGAAAGTGCAGCTTTCTCGATAAATTGCAAAAGACTGGCAAGTTACGATTTCGGAACTTCTGTATGAATAGTCGCCAGTAAAATTAAAGAACTGATTTGGCCCGATCATGATTTTATCTAGTGTTGCTACAGAGAGTCTGATTACAAAAAGTTTCAACTTAATTCATTGTAATTTTTTTTTGCCCACTCATAAGATCACTACACAGCCAGACCAAATCTAAATTTCATACATGTTGTTTAATCTTAATGAAAAGGTGATAACTTGTGAGGTTTAAGAGTACACGATAATTGTTTGGAATTGATTAAGATATTCTGTTTTCGTATTTCTAGTGTTTGAGTGCGACAAGGGTATAATTTAAGTTGTTTTATGTTGTATTATGTGTGTCACCTAGATTGAATTTTAAGTAAATCCTGCTCAAATATGGAACATTAGTTGTGTGTCTATGATTAGTTTAATCATGTCTTTGCATGCCAATGCCGAATCAAAATCAAAGGAATGGTTATCCACAAATTCTCTCTGATTGAAAGTATTACTGATGTGCTAATCACTTTCAGTTTGACGATACCGAAGTTGTGGAATACTGATGCCAACTCACTTTTATCTTTATCGCACCCTGCTAAGCGCCTCGCACGTAACCATTGAGCAGAATGATCTATATCTACATGGTGTATCGTTGTGTGTTTTCTGTGCCAACCCAGCAAGGCTGCTTTGCTTTATATTTTAGTTAATGTTGCTGAGAGTACTGTGGTATTGGGAGTGTAAAATATTCCATCCCAAACAAACCCCACGAGCCCTGAGATATTACAAAGGAATATTTTCTCACTGATGTGTAGAAGTAGGCTATGTTACCCAAATACAACACCTACACCACACATTGCACTAGCCCCATTTGGAGTTAAAGACTTGCCCAGTAAACTGGAAGAAAAGTCAACTATTTTTGTTTACTCAGTCCCCCCATTTTCTCTCTGTTTAGATATTAAAGTTGGGATCACTGGGGCTAACCATCCACAAGGGGCGTACAAGTGGGCAATGGTTGAAAGAATGCCTCGCTTGGTGTTTGGTGCATCATATACCTGTCCCCTGTATATGAAGCAGCCATAGCCTGGATCCCAGTGCAGCCTCAACACCTTCACAGATTCACTGCAGTCCAGGGTTCTAGACTCAGATGGTACACTAGGATATTAACCCGTAAGTCACAGTATTTAATTCATACAGTTTGACTGGTGAGTCTGTGGTTGGTCGCCACAATACACATTGATACTTCCGGTCTCGTGCGTCAATACCTATCTGCCTGTACATCTTATGAACATCAGCTGTAAGTGCTACACTTGATGTTCTGAAGTTCAGTACAATATCACAAATATCTTTTTTGGAGCTTGGAACCACACAAGAGCACGTCATTAAGGGATGATCCATTAACCGTTGGTGCAGAGGCATCGAACAGAACTCTAACTTTTGAGGAGACACTGTCTTCCTTCACAACTATTTGATGGAGGATGATGTAAGCAGGTTTTTCATGTGATAAAGATGTCAGTTCCATCTCACACTATTCATTGGATTTCAGGGTACCTACACATGTCATATGGTCTAATTGCTCGTATTCGTCCATGAAATGTTTATATTCAGAGTGCAAACTTGACAACCTTCCCAACTTTCACTCCTGACCACAAAGTCGTCTGAGAGCTACCCCACATGAATTCCCCAATACAGCATCACAGTCATCATTTTTAAATGGAAGACATAATACATACCTTCCTGTATCATCTCAAGAGTGCGTAACTACAAAGTGCTTTTCACAATTCTTGTCATCCTTGGAATTGAAGTTGCCCCCTGAAACCTCCTCAATGTCCCAGAACCTCTGCAGGCCGCTGTCAAGACTGCTATTTGTGCGCACAAGGAATGAAGTTGACTCTGGACAACTGTGTTCACACAGGGCTTTTCCAGACAGCACCCAACCAAATTCTGTTTGAAAGGCATGTGGCTGTCCAGCAATTTTGGCACCCACCATTACCTCTGCAACAATCTCTGCAGAGAGAAGCATTTCAATAGCCCCAGGTGTCACAAACTGTGGGTCTACCAATGGGAGATCTTTTAGGTGAGCGAGGAAAGACGTATCTATCTGTACCTATGGCATGTCCCTTGTTATTCTGTTAAGGATCAAGGATTTAGTGACAAGGTTAAATTTAAAGTGCAACGATGCAAGTTTGCACACCACCTCTCCCCTTACTACAGTTGCAGACATCTGCCCAATCCCAGATATGCTGACCCTTGAATGGCAATGCTTCAGTCCTAAGCACTTCACGCATGCATCTGTGATGAAGGATAGTGATAGTAGGATTCTGTGATAGTAGGATTCTCATTGTTTGAAATTTTGCTACACCATCCATGACCTTGACCAATGCTGTGGTTAGCAGCACAGTTTTTGCTTGCCTATCCTGGACCTTGAGTTGAGCACATCACCACTGGACTATCTTGACAAGCAGCTGCATCGACATTATCTGTAGCTGGTATTGGATCTACTTCCCCGCCATTGTCTGCTATGTGAAGCAAAGTGTGGTGCGATTTCCCACAACGTTGACATCAAAATCTTGATCCACATTGCACTACTATATGACCACCTCTGAGGCAGTTGAAGCAGAATTGTTTCTCAGGAACATGTCTCCTTTTTTCATCAGGTTTAAACGATAATGACTGATATCGTGTCAGTGTATGTGATACATCACGCACATCGCAGTTTTGTTTTTCAGATGCCTTATCACCGACTGATACTAGTGTGGTCTTTGAAGGGTTGACTGGGCCAGACTGCATACCTGCACTTAATGATATTATCTTGTTAGGCTATGTACTTGACATCTTATTACTCATAACAGTCTTAAATAAGTTAGGCCTTGGTTCTGAGGGAGTCAATAACTGTTCATGTTCCGCAGCAAGTGATTTGCATTGTAAAAATCGCAACAGCCGTGTGTATGATGGAATTTCATCATCCTGTGACATTTTGAATGCCTGTCTCAAAGGTTCATCAAGTTTCTTCAGCAATATATTCAGCAACAAAAATTCCCACTTGTGAACTGGAAAATCTCACGTATTTAGTGCATTACGATTTTCTTCAACTGTGCACAGAAAAGCTGAATATGATGCATCATTCTTACTACTTATGGCTGGAAGATGCAGGATTTTTTTACACATTAATGGTAGCTGTAAGCCGTACACTTTTGCACCTTTTCTCCAATAAATCCCATACTACATTATAATTCTTATCAATAACTTGGATGTTGCTTACCAGGTCCCATGTTTCTCCCTTCAAACAGTTCAATAAGTAGTGGAGGTTTTGCACTTTAGTTATAATAGAAATTTGCCCAACCATTGAGTTCAGAAAACCCTGTCCACTCTGCTTGATTTCCAACAAAAAACACATGCAATGGTAAAGTTGGTAGGACTGCCACCTATGGCGCACCCTGCATACTAGTTGCATTGCACTCACTACCCAACAAGTTTGACGATTGTCGTTTGACTCTGTTGTATACTTTACGTAAGTCCCGGAACACTAGTTCGTAAGCAACAAATTGCTGTTTCACGCCTTCTATATTGATGCCTTTGTTGGGGGGGGTTTGCACACAAAGCACAGAAATTGGTGACTATTTCATTTCTCTTGCTTATAACCTCTCCAACCACAACCTCAAAGTCCTCAATTTCTGAGGCATCTTCTTTTATTGCTTCACATAATTCCCTTGCTCCTTCAGCTTGTGACAAGAGGAAATTAAACGTCACATGTTGTAATGCTGGTGTTGTTGCCGCCATTTTGTGTGACGTCGTTGACCGTTTCAACTCTGAAAGTGACCATATAATAAAATTATTTGCACTCCCACGGTTTACAAAACCGCAAAGTTTAAAGTAAGTCCTTATACACTGCAATTATTTACCGTACACAAGTCTACTTTGACCTTTCACTAGGCTATTCTGTTAGCCGACTTTACCTGAACAAGTGTCAAAAGCCATCATGGGTGTCACACATCATTATGTAAATTGCATCACGTGCAATTACACATATTACACGTACCGATTGCACTCATTCGGGCCGTTAGGACCAAAAAATGTTGAGCATGAACGAATACAAACCATCACCTGCCGCCATGATAATTCACACTGAGTCAAAACAAAACCAATGGCCCCAGTATGGCCAACCAAACAGCCAGTCACACACACAGAGAGTACTATGCACTATTAACATTGTGAACAGCTTGTAATCGTAGAAATACGGTTCCGCTTTGGAACAGCAACGTGCTCCAAACTCCTCGTGCGCTGTGATGTTCCACTACTGTAGGAGGCGGTTTAGCCCTCTGTACATGCGTCAATTTTTAATATGCAACAATGAAATTAGTTTCCACCATTGCTACGTAAAAATGTAAACATTTAAATACAATATGTATATTTACAAGTAGCATATCAGAACCTAATTTAATAACATTTTATGTGCAAACTATTTCTTACTAGTAGTTGCCAATGTAATGTTCTCAAAGTTTTAATTTCATATTGAATACGAACAAATATAATTTAAAAACAATATACAAGTAAAAGTTGTGCTTAATCAAAATTAGAATATTTTAATGTTAATAGCAGTATCAAATGTTTGTTGTATATGATTTATTTAAAATACATACAGAAATGTTTAATCTTGGGTGATTTTTCAAAGGTTTGTTTTAAAAAGTGTGAAGTAACAGTGCATGGAGTATAATTTTCAAACACAATATTCTGTCTATCTTTCATTAAGACAGTTGTAACTTACTTTATCTCTGGTCCAAATAAAGCTTCCAGACAAGGTCCGAAGGTGCGCTGGAACGTGTGGTTGGCTACAGGGCTCTGCAAAGCACTACTGACTGCCTCCAAAAGAGGACTGAATATGTGCACTTCCTTCGGTCCAGGAAGAGCAGTCTGCAGTGTAACACTACCTTCCCCCTGCAATAAATACGTAACACACCAGTTCATAATTTGCTCCTGTACATGGAGATGGGCACTACTGACTACTATTGTATTTACCCGTGTACCACCTGCACCCACCTAAGACCCACACCCGGGACCACCGAAAACTAACTGTGTATATGGTTTATCGGTACGTGCATTTTCGGTACATCGAGGGTACACTGTATTAGAAATGAGTTGCACAAGGTATGAAGTGTGGGAATATTTGAAGAAAATGAGTTAAAATTGTGTTGTGTGTGTAAAAAGGATGAAAACATTACAAGTACATCAAATATGAGGGACCATTTAAAGTGCCAAATAGCTATCCTTTTAGAATGAAACAGAAAAACTTTGACTACAGTGAATGTTTTATCACAAAGCTACTTATTAATTATGATGTGAAGTATACATTTCCCTGAAAACATTCAACTGTTGTGTCCATCTCTACCTGTTAATCCAAGATGCATAGAACCCAACTTTTGTGGTAAATAAAACGAGCTGATTTAGTCATTATAGTTCACCATTTCATCAAAACATATCTTCAATTCGTTAAATAAATTTTACAGCAAAAATATGTATACATTATTATTAGAACATGAACCTGTTGTTTTTGTAACAATTTCACTCAAACTAAATGGAATCTGATATTAATTCTGTCAATCAATACTAAGTGGAAAACATAAAAAAATATTTATAAGACAAGGATGAAAGAATACATGTCATGTAACACACATTGTCATGTCGCAGTAAATTTTGTGCAATAAATCTTCTACTTTACTGAGACATTAAAACTACCCTAGAACATTCACTAACATTTGAGTTTTACAAGATTTTCACATTGCCCACATACAGCTTTTGTTCATTTGCAAATAACAATATTTTTATTAAATCCCGTTCAGTCTGATATTACTTCAACACAAATCCACAACCTAACTACAAAATACTAGTAAATCTTATATTACTGATAAAATAAAAATACTCCTTACTTAGTTAAAGTATTTCTACAAAGAAGTGGCAGAAACCCATTTTTTTTTTGTTTTCTTGGCAATATGAAAACTAAAAAAATAAACTTGCTTCTAATTTAGTTGTCTATTTATTTTTTATGTCCTCCACTGTCACTAAATCACTCTGCATATGGCACAGCAGTGTCTTTACCCGCCCACTCAATGTTAACATAGCAGTTCTGCAATTTGATCAAAAAAAAAAAAAAAAAAAAAAACCTTTCACTCTCAAACTCCTGGGCACAATCTAAAACAGCAACTATTTTTGGAATTCTTAACCAGTTCTGTGACATAAGCAGCAGACTACAATCACCACACTCACTCAATAGTTGGAAATGTCATATTTGCTACTGAACCTAACCACAAAGCACAGAAGATGAGTCAAGTCGGCAGTGTTACAAATACAGTGTGAATGTTTAATGTGACGCGTGCCCGGTTAAGTCTCATTGACATGTATGTCGAAGATTTTTCCGCTACACCAAAAGCGGGGTGGTTCACTCTGGTTATACAGTACGAGACGAGGGGTGTTGGCCATCGCTTACTTATACTGTCATCTTGGGTGATGTGGTTGATGTGGATTTTACCCAATAGTGGCGAGCTCGGTCTACTCCGAAGTGGCAATTCCAGTCATAAGCTTCACAGCTCCTGAAGTTTGGGTTTGCCCAGCCGTATCTTGTCTCCGTATGGTTTAGCAACCCTCTTACCACCGGGTGACACGAGGGGTGAATGCGAAAGCAAGGCAACAAGAAAATTACTATTATAGGCCATTCACGGTAAAGTGAGCACTTTTTGAAGCTGTTTCATCAGACATAATAACCAATAAATACATTTCATTGTGGCCTCAGACTTTTGGTTTTGGGTATGGTGAATGTATACACTGTGTTAATTACTCACATGGCAGGGTTTAAGTGGTGGAAGGATATGAATTTGCTGAAACAAAAAAGTAACTAGGGCTTCAAAAGTGCTCACTTTACCGTGAACGGCCTATGCCGAAGCAGATGTTACTGCTTGGCGTCTAAGTTGGGCAGTTCGGTCCCGTTCTGCCTGCCTGTCCTACGTAGGATGTGGTAATACTATCCACGGTTTAACAGCAGCATGAGCTAGGTATTGTTCTCTACACCTCTTGTCACTCCTTACCTTATAAGGCATAAAGCAGAACAGTCTGAAGGCCCACACAATGTACTTAGACAGGAACTGAAATTACAGTGTAACCTAATAGTGACTTGCCAACATGAGCTTGTTGATAGGAGTCCCCACTGATCCCCCACACATGCGGGCTGACCAGGGACGTGGAGCAGTGTGGGCCACCAAGCCTCTACTGGCTGTGCGTTCACACCGGGTTGGGCAGCAAACTGCAGGCCAAGGTCACTTCTGCACTAAATTAGTGCAAAAAGTGAGAGATAATCTGAGCTTGTAGCCCCTCCCTGTAAGACAGAGTTTCTAATGGTTGGGGCGTCACTGTTTCTCCCCACCAACACTGACTTAGTGCTTGGGGGTTAGGAAGAAACAGGTAGCCGTCTAATGTGGATGTCAATAATCTCTTGGTTCCTGTTGGAGGTGCATGCCGTACTCTGTCCCTGACCGTCAACACAGACAAGTACTCTGTAAATGAAAAGCGGAAGGGTAGTGAACAATGGGTGTTTATTGGAGATTCAATAAACATGTAACATGCGCTACCACCTACCAACCCATGGAGAGCTTAAAGTAACTGCAGTGCCAGGTGTAGGCGACCTAGTTCTAGATTCAAAGGGGAATAGCTGGTTCTAGATGAAAACAAAGATTGTTAAAGTTAAACTGAACTAAGTAAAAGGTGTCTAGAAGAGACAAAGTGAAATTAAATATGTATGTATGTGTTCGCTGGTCGTCGAGACATGGCAAGTAGCCGCTGGAGGCGTACTTGAAGCTTACAAGATCTCTGGAGGTCCGAGCACTGAATTAGTGCTCCGGGATGTCGCGAGAGAGTATGAGAAAGAATGACTGCCCGAGCCCAGCAGCGTCCAGACTAACCTAGGTGAAGCTTGTAGGCTGACGGCATGGGCTGCGGGGAGGGCGTGTCTCTCTGGTTGGCGTGGGAGTCGAAAAGCTCAGGTCAGCATTTCTGCTTCGTGCCTCCTCGGCGGCACCCGGCCTTGCCCGGTGGTGGGCGGCTTGTAAGCTCTCAGCGCGTAGAGGGGGGGGGGGGGGGAGGGATGCCTGCCGGGTTGCGTAACCTTCAGGTGAAGAGAATCCTATCACACGTTCCTGTAACCTAGTAGTGTAAGCAGCCAAGAATTTGTGTAGAAAATTCTCTGTATGTCTGTAGCAGTGAAAGTAGGATCATTTAGCGATGAGTCATAATCGTGGTTAATTAGTAGGTTGAGCAGCAGGAGTCAAAAAAATCTGTTATATATACGTATGTACTATTTACAATTTACTTTCGTAGTTTTTCATCATATCATCAACATTTTTGGTTAGAAATGTTTGTTTATAAACAATATAAATGTAGGAATGATTCTGCCCGTGAACGTGTACCATAGCGATTTGGCTCCATATACATATATAGAATAGTACATGAACAACAGTCTCTTAACCTAGTACACTCAATTACATACCTAGTAGACAGCCTACGAGGCTGACACTGGTATCCAGCAAGAAAGGTAACTGATTTCTTATTGTAGAACGACTGATCTAACGCAGTAAAAGTCCCTTGTCGACCAGGGTTTAAGCGACACGCATCAACTTTCAAAAGTTGGCTATCCTCCTCAATTTACTGAAATAGCAAGTCCGTATAAAATGCTTCGGTCGTCAACAATTATTCACAAAATCAAGCCAAAAACGTAACCGAAATTGAAAATAAACTAAGTCGTTAAACACCAATAATCAAAACCAAAGAGATATTTATGTTTCAATAACACAAAGTGGAAAGGTGAGCAAGTTCACATGGCAGGATGAACATGCAACTGTTGTTTTGTTACACATGGAAACAACTGACCACCTGGGGGTTGGAACACAACCAGAGGCAATAAGTATTGGCTAGCACTGACTGCCTATAAGGGTGGTATCTATTTTTAGACACATTAGATCTAATACAGTACTCACCAAGAGAAACACAAACCATTCCAAACAAAAAACGCGTAACAAATTTATTTTTGGGCAATTTCCATGAAATTTTAAACTTTTATCGACCAAAATTTTTATGGTTCCTCAAAAAGAGTTGTAATATAAATACAGATGCTATAAATGGTGTCAATATAGAGAGGTTCCACTATATTAAAAGGTATAATTTGTTGTAGTTTCATTTGTAAAATCATAAACCAGCAAACACAGCATGTAGTAATTTTCCGGCTTAAAAAACTCAAAATAGAACATTACTTAAATATTATATTTAAAACATAGCGTAACTATGATGAGCTCTCACTCTTTTGAAATCCAACTTCTCCAGCACCACTTCACACTTTAAAAGGGTTTCCAAAGGCATTCTTTTGCTTGGGTTAGACAATATCTCCAGCAACTTCTTCATCTTGCTTAACTTTTCTACATCTGAAAAAAAAAACAAAACACAGAGCTTAAAACACAGAACACTATAAGTAAGCAAAATGTGAACTTTTCTCTAAAAGCATGTCTAACCAAAACTCAATAAAAAATATATAAAAGGACAGGAGAATTCAAGTTCTCACAGTCTAATACGCATCGAAAGGTGCGCGCGTGCGTGCAAACACACAAAGGACAACACATTTTCCACGTGGTTGCACGATTGAGACGTTTCGCTGGCTAGGCCAGCTCATCAGGCAGCAAGTTGTAGGACACTGCAGTAAGGTGGAAGGGCGCTGTCTGTAGTAAACCTAGCAGCCAGGTGGCAGATTAGAGTGCGGCTGGAAAATGAAAAATTTTCCGGTATAGCTTGAGGCCCTTTGCTACGCCCTTTTACCCAGGACGGGCGGCAGTCGAATGGTGTGTGGATTGTTACGGGGGAAGGGGAGGGAGGATAAAGTCTTTTGGGGAAAATACAGTACATCAAAAAAAACCAACAGCTCCACTTCTCACTACAACATACTCATCTAAAACTGCTACATAAAATACGTCCAGAGATGCAGGTTACTTCAGCGGCTAACTTTAAAATGAACTCCTTGAGGGGTACACTTCCCAGATGTCTAGACAACTTCAGAACTTCAAAACATCTTCAGCGACTAACACAAGCATCTCTGACTAAACTTCAAAACAAGGGGGGGCTCTCCACCACAGGTTTTATTTTAGGATCAACCTGACGCTCCATGCACTCAACTAAGGAAAACATCTGTAAAACATCTAAACCAGTAAAGAGGTACTTCAGTCGTCAAATTAAAGCAAGAGGATACTCAGTAATCTGGACAAGCCACTGACGCATGAGGATAAATAAACTTAATTAAATCAACATATCAAATTAAAAATTTAATTGATAAAAATATACATAAAGTGACATTATTTAAAATTGAAATCTTCCAATAATAAGTATAACACATTCACCTGTTCCACAAAATTCCAAAATGTTATAGAACACTTAAAAAGAAAAGAATTACCAGATTTTAGTCAAAAACAGAGAGAGATAGGGTAAGGGGGGGGGGGGGGGGGGCGACTACCTTCCAGCAAATGAAAGAGTAAAATTTTTTAAACAAATATTAAATTTTAATAATTCTCAATAAATTCTCATTTCAAAACAATAACATGTGACGACAATTAACAATTATAGAACTTCTAAATAAAATTTAAGTATAATAAAAGTTAGTCAGTCTTAATTATAAAAAATTTGAAATTTTCATAAAAATGCTTCTTTGATAAACTTCGACCTCTAGTTCAGTTCAAAACAATTATTTCAAAAATCAATAATACAACAAAAAGGCTTCATGGAGTATATTGAAAAAGATATGAAAAATTATTATCTTACCATTAAAGGTCAAAAAATAAAAATTTTTCAAGTGTTTTTTTTTTCCCCCCAATAGTTTTCTGAACAAAAATTATTCACAAACTCAAAAATTATATTTCTTTCTCTTGATAACCCACTACACGGGGTTTCGTCTATTAGCCATAAAGTCATAGCACTTGAATTTCTATTTATAATTAAATTTAGTTTGATTGACTACAATCAAAATAGATAGTTTTCAATACTTTCTTCAACATCATTAATCAAACACCAGAAACTGCAAATGTGCAAAAATCAATACGTGATGAAAAATGCAACCAAAAATAAAATATTTAGCACATCACGCCACGATAACTAGAAACCAACGATGGCTACAGGGGTTCTTATCACACCTCTTAAAGACAGTGCTCCGCCCTGAAAAAAAAAAAAAAAAAAAAGAAAAACACACACACACCTCGTTAAGAGGGTTCCTTCCCGTCACAGCACGTACTTCTTTTTAAATTTACTCTCAGCACTTCATGATCCTTTAAAGTTCAAACTTAAAAAAACTTCTTATTAAAAGGGTTGTTGACTACCAATATCTACTCTGTGTGTCACGGGGAAAAAAAAGCACGCACGCACACACAGACACACTTAGCTTTTCGACTACATGTTGAGTCTCTCCCATAGGCTCCTCCAGCCTTTCTGCTACTGCTCGAACTCTTACGCACTTCTTATGTCTGTTCTGCACAATGGTTCTGCTACAACTCTTCTAGACGCCGCTGCGTCTCCGAACAATCCGGCATGCCAGCCACACTGCTGGGTAGCGGTTGCTAGGCAAGCGTTAGCAAAAACTCGCAGCCGTGTGCCCCTCACCTTACCCACACGGTGCAACCTCTTTCCTCTCGGGTGCACTAGACCTACGCACGTCTGTCCAACCATCAGCACTCAGCGACTTCACGGTCACGCCATTGTTTGAAGCAATTCTTGCAGTGTCCCGCACGGACAGCTGCCCCCAGCTCAGCATCAGCTCACGACTGCGACACGTGATTGCAAGGGCCCAGAACTAACCAGCAGTTTCCTACCCACGCCAACTGGCTATAAACTGGGTGAGCTTTGAATGAATTTGGAATAAATCTACAAGTTAAGATCCACCAAAACACAACTACTAACGTTAAAGCCAAACATGTCCTAAGATAAGAATTCACTAAGCAAAACAAACGAGTCTCATAAAAAAAATTAATATTCAAAAACTCCGAAACTGACCACACTGTCAAAAAAAACCTCAAAATGACTATCTGCATTCAAACAAAAAATTACGGACCAAAACTTGCAAGGACAACAAAGAGCTAAAATAGCTTTAAACCCGATCTTAAAAGAAAAATTAACATTATTTACTCAAAAGTAAGCTTAACCCAAAAAAAGAGCTTCGCAACAGTATGACGTACGGCTTCCTGAAGGGAATCTGCAGTCATACTCTATGGTTCATACTTCTGTAACAATATCTGGTCTCGGTTGACGTCGTATTGCAATATATTTTCTAGTAATAGTAAGAAATACCTATAGAATAGAAACACTCAGCGATAGGAACCAAATGTATTTATTAGGAATAATAAACACAGTGATGCGTGCTACCTCCTAAACAAGCAAAGAGTGTTATGGAAGTATCATATGGTAAAACGGTATCTGCGACCTACTCCTAGACTAACCAAGACGGTGAATGACTTTGACGGTTATGAAAATAACTCGGTCGCAGCAACTCTAACCAAGGGATGTCTAGAAGAGACTTTACAAAAAGGGAGGCCACAACCTTTAAGGGCAATTGCCTCTACCTGCAAGTAGAGGCGGTTGCTGAACCAAGAGGAATGGCAACGGAAGGTGTGGTGGTGTCTGTAGGCTTTACTGAAGGAGAGTGTCTGGAAGATGCATTTGGTGATAGACGTCAATGGAGCTTCTGGTAGCTAGTGATAGAGGCTGCAGAAGCTTCTGGTAAATCAGCAGCAGTCACTGGTGGCTGCTGCTGATCTAGAAAGTGTCAAGGCGAGCTACTGGAGAAGGAAATAACTCCCGACCTCGGGCATGCACAGCCTTATATAGTGATCTCGGTCTCTGGCTAATGACGTCTGCGGGAGAAGGGGTAAAACCCATGCGCTTGGCTTTCGTATTCTGGGCACCTCGTAACAGTTGCGGGGCACTTCTGGCAAATGTGGTGGCTCGTGACAGAGTGTTGGGTGCTTCGTGATAGTTTTGCCCTGGTGAGTCATCACACTTTGGGTGGCCGGCGTGAGAGACGTGAAGTCACGTTACAAGTGGCGGCTTGATGGTTCTCAGCGTGATTGGGGGGGGGGGGGGGGGGGTACTTCTCAACAGCTTTCGCAACCTTATATTAAGGTCTTTAGAATTGTCCAAGGTACTGGCGATCTAAGGACACTCAAAGATATTATCGGGTTTGATACTTCCTCCAGTTATGTAGAAATATGTGAGGTTGATGAGTCAAAATAGTTTAGTAAATTAACTGGAAATCGGCACGCGTCAATTCGCCCCCCCTTCCCTCCTCCATTACGATGAAGACTCATCTGGAAAATTGTGGTGGAGTAGGGACTGTAGAACGGTTCCCCCTCATCAGGAAGTACTCATCATGCAGGAAGGTGAAAACTTTTTTTTTTTCCCACCCAGATTTTGTAGGCAGATCTCTTAACTGTGGACCAGTTGACAACTGTAGTTGCGCTCGCTCTGTGGGTTGGGGCTCGGGAATGCCACACGGCGTGGCGCGCCAGCCATAGCGCTCTCTCTCTGCAGGTTGGGTCTCTCTTCCCCTCACCCTGTCAAGCTGGAGCGATGGTCCATTAATGTCACCCCCCCCCCTGTGGTGAGGATTACTGTCAAGGATGACGTGGAGCACCGGGTGTCCACCGGCTTACTTCATTACGCGTGTCGTTGACAAGTGTAGCACAATGCTGTGGTTACTAATTACGGTTATGTACAAACCCCTGTGGAAAGAAATCACATAAAACAACAATACGCAAAAAAAAAGGTTGGGAGTAACAATATATATATATATATATATATATATATATATAAACCTTACTCTGTTAAGGCGGGGTGGAATATTAACTATCACGTTGCTTGCTGTAGTGTATTAGTTGGAAAAAGGCTAGCACTATTTCTTTGGCAACTTGTGGGTCTCACAGCAAGCAAAACAGTCACATTTGACAACATGAGAGGTTACCAACCTCACCTATCGTCGCCTCCACACGGGGCGATAATATACGAACGGCGCTCTCGCATCCCTGATAACCCGCTCCCGTGAGGAAGGCTACGCTACACCCGCACCCTGAAGAACTGCTGATATGAGAAAAATCATTATAAATAGAGGCCCAGCTTCCTGCACCAGTAGTTGCGCCGGGCTTGGCGGCCGAAGAGGACGCGAAACACCCCCCCCCCCCCCCCCCAGCCAAGATTTTCTTACCTCGTATCTGCTGAAGACTCTTCTTACCTGAGTCTGCTAAAGACTCCCCTCACCTGTAGTCTGCTCAAGATTCTCCGCTACCACAGTCTGCCCAAAACTTTCCCGTCTGGTCTGACCAAGGACTCTCTATTCCTACCTGAACCCATTCTACCTTGAGTCAGACCGAAAACTACTCTTAAGGCTCTTACCAGTCTGCGAAGGACTATTTCCTATCCGCACCACTGAAGACCAGCCTTGATCAGCAGCTTGAGAGACAGCTACGCCTTTGTAAGGTAATCCTCTTACCCCAGTCAACTTCCCATGACTCCGCGATAACGAGCCGGAACGTTGTAGAGTACTTTCCTGAGTAGCTTCAAAATAAGTGAGCATGCTGTAAGTTGCGTTGCTATATCTTAGGGATAATTCTTTAGCCGCTGTAAAAATTGTGTGACTATTGATTCCTGAATATAATATCTCTTGTTTCCTCATAATCCAGGCTCGCATTCGCCTGTATTGTATCACATTTATATAACCCCGTAATTCTGAAGTGTCTTAGCCAGGAAGCCTTAACTGATTATTATTGTGTTTTTCTGGAATAACCGGGAGTCTCCACGGAAAATCCACGTAATAAACATTACGTCCAATTTAATTGTTTGTGTTCCGTTATTCATAGCCAATAATCCCGTATTCCCCGCAATTTCATATTGTTTAAAAGTGTGTGGACCCAGTGGTCAAATGTACCTTAGAAGGGGAGGTAGGCAAAGATGACAGCAACGCAAGGAACATTGTGCACTAGCTCAAGCAGACAGCGCAAGAATTGCAGTAAGTTCTACGTCTGAGGACGAACCCCGCCCAGCATGTCACAAACACATTTCTCGACCGAACCCCCCCTTAATACCACTAGAAATCACCACCCCACTTGATCATCTTCTAAGAGCTCACTGGCCTGGATACCCTATGAGTGAATACGAGAACCAAATTAAACAATTATCACTGAATAATAGTATTACTCCTTGTGACACCCCAACTAGACAACCACCCCAAACGACTATCAATGTCAAACTTAAGTCCGGTTAAGTAATCCGGGTTTCACACCCAGAAGGTACCATACTCCTGAAGTTTTGCTCAATTAAGCTAGTGTCCGGAAAAGTTGTACGGGTTTGACTCCCGGCCCAACCAGATAACTGACCTCGAGTAGCTCCACCTTCTCTCGACTTTGTCCTTACGTGACAACCCACTCGCCCAGTAAAGATCTCATTTGCCAAGATGCACACCCCCACCTCAACAACCAACTCATCATCATCTCATTCCACTCACCTGGGATCGCCGGCGTTCCGCATATTAGAGACCATTACAGTGAGGAGGACAGAACTACCTGGACAGGCAGTCACTTCCATCTGCCTCACTCTGGGATTTGACTCCCCTCAAGCCCGAAGTAAACCGACCCACAAACGGCCTAATATTAGTTACAACCCCATCCGGTTACACGGGTCCAGTAAACCCAGTATTATTTGTCAGGATAGGCCCATCTAGGCTCTGAAAACGGAGCCAACGTCATTCCCCTACCATCTAGGGTAGCAACCTTAAGTAGCAAGCGTGAGAACAACAAATTTAATATTTATACAGGTGCTCATTATGCACAATAGGATAATTGTAATCAATCTTTGTCGGTGCTCTTGGTTAAGAGTCTTCGAGTTCTGACATCGCTGGGATAGTTGGCAAACACAACATGACACTGACAAAAAAATACCATTATTTAATAAAATTTCTGACTAACCTACACATGAATGGTAACAAATAAAAACTAAGTTATCTTATTCTCTCCATTCCTGGAATCCGTTTTCTATGAAGCCCTACTCATTGCTCATTGGTGAGTTATGATATTTAAACATCAGTGGTGATTTGTCAAGCACTTTAAAATCATCGCTACAAAATGTCTTCTGCCTACTATCTTGCACTTACTACATTTTTAGGCAATCCAAACCAACTTAATTTACTGCATACCTTTCCACTCAAAATGAAGGCTTTACAGCCCTCATTTTAAATTAAACTCAACGATAACAAAAACAGTAATGTTAAACAAACGCTCTAGCTTTCTACTGAAATTATATTAGGCCAGGGGTACGATAGTGACCTGGCTGGTTCCAAATTACCCTAAATTACTATTACTAGGAACATGGCAGTCCAGAGACATGGGCATTGATATGTTCTTTGAATGTTAATTGCAATGGAGGTAAGTGAATTAATGAAATATTACTTTTGAAATACACTAATGACAAACTATACTGCCAAAGAAAATACAAAGGATGACTAGCCAAAACAAGTTAAATGTACAGCTAATCTTGGTTTGTTCTCGTGTATGTTTTTAATGTCATCCTCTGTGCTTCCCTAGGAGACACAGGTATGAAATGGTGTATGTATGTAGGCAGGCAGGCACTGCCTGCTTCTTACCATCATTGCCCATCTTGTTGATCATGCGCCGGAGGGGTTCAATGTACTTGCTGAGCTGGCGCACTTTGTCCCTGTACACCTGGTCCTCCTGCATGGAGCTGCAGGGACTAGGGGTAGGCACAGCCTGGCCCGGAGTGTTCAGCGAGCTGCTGGGAGATGGCGCCATCCCTACGCAACCACAACACAACACAACTCTCCAGCAGCACAGCAACACTCTTTAGCTCAGTTTGCCATTCCCAGCAGCTTCAGCCATCACCACGTTCACTTTGTAGCTAGAGTAATATCACTTTAGTCCATATCAGTGTCATGTAGTTAGTGAGTTAAACTACATTATGTATAAGATGCCCATTTGCCTTTCCAAAACATTACACAGAAAAGTGCCACCCTATTTTTAGCATACTTTCCAAAGGAAAGAAAGGGATGTGTGTGTGCACATGCTTGTATGCATGCATACGTGTGTTTAGACTTGTGTAGTTCATGTGGTGTGCATTATAAACAAACTTCTAAATTGCTTTTTCCCTGCCGACCTTTGTAGACACCATCTTGTCCGCAATATTGAATAAACAGACAAATGAACAAAAAAGAGTGAGTTGTGCACAATATGGTGCCAGCGCATGTTGTTTCGTTGTGCGTGATTGTTTTGAAGAGAGAGAGAGTGAGAGAGCGAGAGAGAGAGAGAGAATGAGAGTGTGTGTGTGTCTCTCTCATATATATATATATATATATATATATATATATATATATATATATATATATATATATATATATATATATATATACACACACACACACCCTCTCGTCACCCCATGCCCGGACATTTTGGTCCTTTGGGCAGAATCATAAAATTTAGTGGTTTTGTGTATCTTTTTTACTGCCCATTACCTTTGTTTTATCATTCACTCATGGTGCGCGGTTGCATTGTGGCTTGATGAACATTTGTGTCTTACGACCTACCAAGCCGGCTGTTTTTCACGTGATTTTGGAAGTGTTGTTGAAGGTCATAGTGAATCGAATGCATATCTATGTGAACTTCGTACCTCATGTTGTGAAGTCACATTTATTTATCGTTGGAAAATACATTTATATTTGCAGTTTAAGTTTTGTGAAGTTCTGAAAACTCTGTATGAACAACGGCAGCGATAACTACAGCACACTTGCAATTGCAACGTGCAGAAAATATTCTGCCCAGAGCCTCCCTGTTGGCAGATAAAGACCTCAACGACCCATCACAACAACAATTGTTCCAAACCACCTGCTGGGATCGGCCGTGCATCAAAACAAGTTACGAGGATGAACATCTAATCAAAGCACATGTTGATGAGGACACAACTTTCAACAATTATTATAAAGTTGTGTGTGCTGCCGAGACGCTAAAGCAGCTATCTGTTTCATCAGAACAGAAAACAACCGCCCAGTCACATGCTCGAGTTGCCCTTCCAGTCATCAAGATTACCACATTTTCTGAAGAAATCAAGGATCTCGGAAATGTGAAGTGTTTCACTTACTTAAAATCTTTGCTTTCTGGAGAACCCGTAACTTCCAATGACATTTTATAATTTGATATTGCTTGGAATCTATTGATTCAACAGTATGATAACAAACGGGTCATCAAGGCAAATCATATAGATGCACTTCTGGAGAAATGCATGGATTAGGCATTAAAAAAACAATGGAAAATAGTGGTTCATGAATTGAGTGAATTTACAGATTTTCTTGAAAAACACTGCACATCGAGCAAAGTCGTAGTTGGTACATCTTAGAAGTATAGGCAACCTAAATCAACAACCCGTATCACAAATGGCCTGAGCAGCATTGTACTTCATTAAGTAGTTTCTTTGTTAAGTCCCTTTCAGAAATGTGTTGCCTTTGTTAGGACAATCATACCATACAAAAATGCCCTAAATTTGTACAAAAGGACCTTAAGGCATGTTTTTGACGGGCAATGGACAAACAATTATGTATAAATTGCCTTCAAACTAACCACCAAGTGAAGAGTTTTCCATCTACCAGATTTTGTCGATTTTGTAATCCTCGTCATAACATGATGCTGCATTTCCCATCAAATAAACCCACTACCACAGAGGCACAGTCAGCACAGGATGAAGTGACTGTTGATACACCTTCAAATGAGGACAGCACCCTTAGTGTTCTGTCTTCCTTTTCCAAAGATTCGCAACCATCTGCTGTAATGTTATCAAGGGTTGTTGCTTATGTTCAGGATGTTTGTGGAAACTGCCAGCCTGTTAAGTTATCATGACTCAGGCAGCCAAGCCAATTTCATTACTGAATCATGCCTGTCTCAATTCGGTATCCAGCGTCAAAACCTATCAATTCCACTTCATTGACTTGCCCACACCCCGTTTACCAGTGCGAAAGGTGTTGCCTCGTGTATCATAACACCTAGCGGAAGGAAGGAGCCATGTCTGCCCATTGAGGTCCTACTTTTGCAACAAATTACCTCACATGTTCCTTCCACATTTATTAAGACAGATGCATGGGAACATACTAGACAGTTGCAACTGGCTGATCCCACCTTTGCCACACTACGACAGGAGAAATTGACATTTTGCTGGGTGCAGAAATATTCCCTCAGTTTTTGACACGGAAGAAAGTTACTGGCCCCCCAGGAACACCAACTGCTATTGATACGTTGCTGGGTTGGGTGCTTCTGGAACGTGTCCAGATTAACATAGATTTGCAGCCAGCTATCTTGTTGTTGTTCATCTCAAATGTACAGCAGCCCACCTTGGATGAGGTGTAGAAAATTTTTTTGTGAAATTGAAGAATTGCCTGCAGTCACATTACCACCAGCCCCAGAAGATGTGTTATGTGAAAATATGTTCATTGAAGGCTGCATTCGAGCTGACATAGGTAGATAGTGTAGTCCTACCATTTGAATCTCCTGAGCAAATAATGGGAGATTTAACCTCATCTGTTCTGTGCAGTTTTCACCTTTAGAGTGTCGACTGAGAAAACAACCAGAAGTTAAGGCGGATTACATTGCCTTCATGCATGACTACCTGGTTGCCGGACACACGAGCCATGTAAAATAAGGTGACCTGGAAGTGTGAACGCATACTATATTCCACACCAATGCATGCAAAGGCCACACCACACTACCACCAAGCTATGTGTAGTGTTTGATGCTTCGTCAAAAACAGACATGGGTGTGTCTCTTAATGATGTCCTTTTAACTGGTCCAAAGTTGCAGACAGACATTGTTACGCTTTTGCTTAGTTTCAGAATTCCACACATTTTTACTGCAGATATTAAGAAAATGTATCGGCAGATCATGGTACATCCTGAGCATCAAAACTATTAACGAATCTTTTGGAGAGTCAGAGAAGCAACCAGTTGAGATTTATTGGTTTAATACTGTCACTTATGGGGTCTGTTCAACTCCATACTTAGCAGTTAGGACATTGAGACAGCAGACGCAAGATGAGATGACCAATTTTCAGCAGCTTCTAAAACACTTCTAACAAGCACATATGTTGATGATTATGTTACTGGTGCCAATATAGTCACTACCCTCAAGCTTAGACAAGACCTTGAGTGTGCCCGGTTAAGTCTGAATGGCATGTTTGTCTAGGATTTTAACGCTAGACCAATAGCGTGGTTTTAATTAGGCTTAACTGTGTTTGCAGAGGGGTGTTCCTTACTGACTTACACTGTCGTCCTGGGTGGTGCTGGCGATGCTGTGTTGGTCTCACTCAGTGGCGTCTGGCTCGCCCCACTCTGAAGCAGCGATTACAGGCGGGCGACTCTCTGCTCCAGAAGTGTGGATTGGACCAGCTGTACCTAGCCTCGGTCTGATAAACTAACCCTCTCAACACCGAGTGGTACTCTTGGCTGGTACGGAAGGACAGTGAAAAGTATACAATTATGACCTGAGCAGCTGTAACTGCTTGGCGTCTGAGTGTGGCGGTGCGGTCCCGTTCTGCCTGTCTTTCCTGCGTAGGAGGTTGTAGTGCAGACCACTGTTTGGCAGAAATGTAAGCTTGGTATTGTTCCCTACGCTTAAGGCCACGCCTTACCTTATAAGATATAGAGTAATGAGACTTAACAATTTACGTACAGAACCTTGACAAGAACAGTATCTACAGTGTTCACCCAATAGCTGCTTGCTGGCACGAGCTCGGTAAAAGTCTCCACTGATCCCCCACGCTTGACGAACTGATCAGAGATGGGGAGCCGTTTGGACCACCGATGCCTCTACTGGTTATGCATTCAGGCAAGGTTGAGCGGCAAGTCTCAAGCTATGGTCACTTCAGCACTAACTTAGTGCTCAAAGCAAGGAAATAGCCCAGGCTTGTAACCCCTCCTTGGATGAAGGTGTTACTAGTGATTGGGGCTCTGCTGTATCTCCTCTCCAGCACTGAATTAGTGCTCGGGTTACTGGAAAGAAACAGGTGGCAGTCTAATGTGTGTGTGTGTGTGTGTTTTTAGTCTCACGGACTCCTGAAGGGCGTCCGTAGTCAGACTAATTCTGTTAACTAATAATCTTCCGGTTCCAGTACTCTGAGCCACAGAGCTCCCAATGAACTTGCTACGATTAAATACGGTACAAGATATTTAAATTCCACATATTAAAGTGTCTATGTATGTTGTATTTAAGTGACCAACATGTGCACATTTGCCGAGAATTCATACATGATTTAGTGTACTCGCTTTGTATTCGTTGAGCCGGTCAACCCAGGTGTTGAAGGGCCTGCGGTTGCCGAACTCTCACCCTGTCACATGTGACAGACACAAAGTTATCCTTGGAAAATTTTGCTTTTCTTTTTTAAATCACTGCAGCACACTCCACGATAGTAGTGGCGTTTCTCCGCATTCCGCGAATAAGGCTTGAACATACTTATTCTATTTACACTTAGTTTTTCGCATGCCATCATTTTCAAGTGCCTTTTCTTTCAGGTTCATGTTGTATTTTCTCACGTAAATATCCACAGCGCTATGCTGAGTGTTTGTCGGCGGCTTGCAAAAATAAATGTTGCAAAGAGAGGATGAAGAATGAACTCTCGAACCCCGCTACGCACGGACTTATATAGTGAAGTCCAGGCTGCCGCAGCAGGGTGCGGGGAAGGCGTGTGATGTCTTTCTGCCAAGGTGTGAGAGTTGAAAATCTCTGGTCAGCATTAGTCAGCAATACTGCTACTTTCATTTTTGGTAGCACTCGGCTTTGCCCGGTGGCAGGTGGCTTGTAGGCTCTCAGCATGAGGAGGGGGGAGGGAGTGTGCCAGCTGGTTGCATAACCTTGTGGCCACATGCTCGGCCACCCGGGAGATTTAAGCAGCCGAGAAATTGTGTAAAGTGTTGCATACACAACTCTCTCCTGGGTGGTTGATGTCGACAACTCTTACGTAGGTTGAAGTAAGGGTATACTTCATGTAAAGAGCGATGAGTCATAATCATAGTTGATTAGTAGTAGGAGTGGCACGCATCAACCTCCAGTAACTGCTGGACCATGGAGGTTTTCAGCTTTGAAAATTTGCAAGTAATTGTCCAGCTTTGCTTGATGACTTGCCACCACAAGATGTCCATTCTTCTGGTGAAACATACTCTTTTAGCAAAGACTCCTGCATTAAGGTATTAGGCTTATGCTTGAGCCCCAACACTGATACCTTCTTATATAAATTGTAATCCAATCCTTCAGTGTACAATGAATGAGGTATTTTATTATATATTGCCAGAATTGTTGACCTGTTTGGATTGCTAGCACCATTGACATTAATTGTGAAACACCTTATTCAGTTACTCTGGCTTGCTCAAGTAGAATGGGATTCACCAGCATGGCCTGATATAATTGCCAGATGGAACAAGTTTAGAACAGAATTACCCTGCAGTTCAGCCATCTCTATTCAGCGTTACATCACCCACAATCTCTCAGATTCCACTTTTGAATTGCATGGATTCGCCAACAGTTTGTAGAAGGGCTATGCAGAGCTGTTGCATATCTTCAAGCTGCATCTCACTCTGGTACGATCACTACTCATTTACTATTGGCTAAAACTAAGGTAGCTTCATTGAAGCGAGTTACTTTTCTCAGGTTGGAGTTGTGTGCTGCTGTTTTGCTTTCTAGACGTTTACTTTTGTTACTCGACACCCTTACACCTGTCATACAGTTGGACAGTATATATGCTTGGTCTGATTAATCTGTTGCACTCTCCTGGATAAAGATGTCTCCTCATATTAGGAAGGCTTTTGTCGCAAATTGGGTGACTCAGATACAATAATGCACTCTGTGGACTGGTGGCATCATGTGGCAAGTGAAGATAACCCTGCTGACTATGCGTCTCGAGGCCTTACACCGGCACAGCTAGCAGACCATCCACCTTGGTGGCCTGGGCCATCGTGGTTGCATCAACCAAAGAGCGAATGGCCGCAGAGCAATCATGTCATTCACAGACCCACTTTTGGTGATTAAGGCAAAACTCGTGTCCTGTCAGTAATCTTAGAGAAGTCTTACCTTTTGGAATTACTTGAATGTTTCTCCAAGTTAAACATGGTTCAACAAATTGTTGCCATTTGTGTTTGAGCTACAAAAAATTTATGTCAGAGACTGAACTCTGTTTATAACTCAGTCTTGCCTGATGAAATGCAGCATGCATTAATGCTGCTTATCAAGGCTACACAGAACAAGGCATTTGCAAATTAAATGCAAAAATTGGGACGACTAGCAATTCTGTTCACCTGCCATAAGAAAATTATCTCCCTTTGTTGATGCAGGAGGAATCCTGCGTATAGGTGCCAGACTTCATCATTCAGACCTAGCTTATAATGAAAAACATATAACTTTCCTCCCAAAGTGCAGTCGCATTGCAGAACCTCTAATTGATCAGCTCCAGGAAGATTTCCATTATCCTGGGCCCAGTACAATTCAGTTATTACTGCAACGTGAATTTTGATTACTGGGTGCACAAAATGTGATTAAAGGTCGTCTTCATAAATGTATTAGTTGCTTTTGTACTTGTCCGACAAGTCATAACCCTGCAATGTCAAGTCTTCCAGACAGTAGTGTGTGCCAAGCTAAGCCCTTCCTCACCTCTGGTGTTGATTATGCTGGCTCAATCCCAATTACTATGGTGCGAACAAGAAAACCTAGCATACTGCAGGCATACATTTGCTTCTTTGTATGCTTTGCCACAATGGCATTGCATTTAGAGCTTGCTTGTTATTTGTCGTCTGAAACCTTTCTTGCTGCAGACGTTACACTGCACGTTGTGGGCAGTGTACTCACTTGCATAATGACTGTGGTACAAACTTTGTAGGTCCTCCTCAAGTGTTATCACAACAGGACTTCACCAAGGAACCTACAAATTGAACAGGTGGTTATTAATTCAACAAATTCATTAGTCTTTCTGGAAACGCTGGCATACTGAATACCTACAACAGCTTCAACCCAGGGATGAATGGCTCATAACAATGACACATGAAAATTGGTGAATTGGTCCTAATAAACCTTCACCCCTCTGTTGACGACTGGGACGCATCACCAAGATACTGCCTGGATCAGATTGGATTGCGTAGATTGCATGTGGGTCAGATTGGATTGTGCAGATTGCACATGAAAACACACAAGACTTATTTGTCAACTGCAACGACTGACGAAGCGCCATGCTGGGTGCAAATGTCGATGGTACACTATAGAATAAGTATGTAGTCGCGCACTGTGCTGCTACAGTGCTGAAGGGCAGTGGGGGTTGCCGTTACCAAGGGTAAGAGGCAAGGGGGGTTGACTACTTCTTCAAGGTCTGCAGAGAGACATCTTCTGAAAGAAGTTGATGTTGGAGCTGAAGAGCTTCGGGATTTTGTGGAAGACGTACAGCGGTCATGAGAACTCCAGCACACTTTGTGATGGAGCGAGCTTCTGAGGCTGTGTGATTTCAAGAAGAGCTGACGAACAACTAACGTTTCAGTAAAGTTCTACTGTAAACACATTTCAAAAAAGTGCCTTTTTGTGTACTCACTCCCTGTAACAAAAATGCTACTCTATCTTCAAACCGAAACACTAGTAAATGTTTTCATTTTTTGTCTGTAAACATGCCATGTAGAGAGGTAAATAGAATGTCAAAATTTCTTCCCATGTGAACACAAACAGACGGAATCGTAATGAGTGCCAACCATTTTATCCCCTTACTAAGCATATGATGGTATATTCAATCCCTCCCCCGCATACTGTTGAGCTGCGTTAACTATCGTCCTGCCAGGTGGAGTTTGTAGCATTGCAGGTTATGTATTTTTCAACGATTTTTATAATTATTTAAAATTGGATTTTGGTCACATTCTCAGTTTCTTTTGTTAGTGAGTGTAATATTCTAAATTTTTATTGGTGCCATGTGGAGCGGGAACAGCTTATCAGTTTGAATTCGTGGCTGTATTTCAAGTAGTCATCTGTAGTGTGTTTGCCGGTTTTAAAGTCGTAGTCAGGTTTTGTCAATTTTGAGACAAGTTTTTTTCTCAATTTTCTTTTGCAGTTTTCATGTAGTAAGCAGTGCTTGTTCTAAATTTTCTCTGTTACATAGTTAGTTTGGCCAATAGGAGGAGACTAGCCCCAGCCAAATCCTAATTTTTGATTTGTAGCTAGGAAAGTGGATAGGCACGTGCCGAGCTGCACCCAGAGGGCCTTTGTACTTGCAATTAACTACGACCATACACACTGTGAGCAGGACGTATTCGGTTCATAACGATGCAAGTTTTTTTGAAGGAATATCAATTACTACTGCGGCGCTGTTCAAAGTTGGTCTATAGAGTCAACCTGATTGTGTTTGTGTTGCAAGCCTATGATTGGGTTCAAGTTTTTGTATTCCTGTAAATATTGCTAAATCATGATTGCGTACAAACCAAATTAATTCAGATTTAATTTCTCCCCTACAAAACAGTTGTGACAGAAAATTTGTTTTATGTGCATTGTTTTCGAATGTTCATGGTGCTATTACTATTCCACAGATGGTAACATGACTTGAGAAAGTAAAACCATGGCAACATGTTATACAAAATGGCGTCTATCAATCTGCACTTGCGCAATGTGGCGGGCATGCAAATTACATAAGACATCTTTCTCTTGTACAGCAGCAAAATTATTTTCTCATGTTTGTCTTGAATATAGTGAATCATAAAGTGCAGTGAATAGGGTTACCTTTTTCTAACTTTCCGGGAAAATTTATTAGAGTTACTTTTTTATATGTAATCTATTATTAACTTTTATGAAAATATATTCAAGCGAAACTTTCCGAGTGGGTTTGGCAATGTCGCATCGTGAACCGATACCTCGAAAATATGGGAACACTTTCAGCTCGTCGTTATCAACATGGCTGCCGCTGAAAACATAGCAATATTGTTTGCTGAACATCTAATAAAATTCTACAGTACATATTTCATACACGTATGTACTTTATTCCCACATTTTTTCAGTGGTTTTTTTTTTTTTTTTTCATGCTCTGCAAATACACAATGTGTAGTCTGAGTCGTCTATTGATATTATCTATTTTGTAAGTGGTAAATTACATACATATAATCACATGCTAGGCAGTGAGATGTAAGCAAACAAAATGTGTTTAAAAAAATTATTTTATTTTTGTTACTGGTATCTATTAGTATTACTGGTGCACGTGTACATTATGTACTGTATACTGACTTGTATGCATTGGCGAGTACTGTTCATACTTATACTTTTTTGTTAATAATTTGTTGTTTAATGATCGGAGCATGTACTTTTTGGCGATGCCACAGAAATCTTTGTTTAAATGATGCTGTAAAAACTGAATTTCGAGTTATGCAAAAACTGACTAAGTACATTAGCATTGTTTACATTGTGATTTTGTGTTGGGACCACAGAAAATGCTCTGTGGACACGGGACTTTCGATCAAACCAAGTTAGATGGTTAGAGTTTACACTCTATATGGTTATAAATAACTTAATAGGGATTTTTTGGGGGTAAAAGTTTTTTTAATGCAATATCTCGACATTAGGCTGCACACCACTTTTTGTAGTAATTTCTTTGGTAAAAATGTGTGGCCTATACACGCCGAAATACGGTATAATGTATTTTCAGTCTGTTGCATGCATTTACTGACAAGGGACTGCAAGACAAAAAATTTTTCTGGTCGGTTATCATCGGTTTGGTCACGTCGAAAATGCTGCTTTCAGATGTGCTACATTATATCTCAAAGGTAAACTTGTCAGCTTCCATGCGCACAAGGATATTCAGAAAAGGCAAAAACAGGGTGGATATAAAATGAGTGTACGATAACACTGAATGAAATGATGCTCCACAGCAAATTTTACTATAATCTGTACACCAACACAAACCCCAGGCAAGGGTATACAACACTTAAAACATTTTTGTTCTTAATTAGTAGTTAATTTCACATTTTCACTTATGTTCCAAACAACATTAAAATTGAATGAATAGAACACATATAGATAAAAAGCTCCACTAAAAGAAAATATTTCACCTTCTTTAGTAGTAAAAAAATGAAATGTTATATAAATACTCATACTGTAAACAAATAGAGAATTGAAACTTGCTCACCTGCTGAGCGCTGGGGTGCAGATATTGGTGTTAGCTGAGATGTAGGTGATGGGACAAGAGCTGGAGAAGACGCTGCCATCTGATTGCTATAAAGATCACAGTTGTCTTTACTAAATTAAACTTTCTATTTCTACTACACAGCATATTAATATCTCTTTCCTAAACAGCACTGTCTTAATATGTTACAAAAAATACTCTAGTAGTCATGATATAGTATTAACCAGAATATATAAAACTGATACACAATGTTTTCGAAGATGATAATATCTTTACAATATCAACTCAACAAACCTAGATACTTGGAGGATACAGGAGCAGCACAATTAGAAGAGATTTGGGTGGCAATCGAGAGCTAAGGTCTTCAGCACTAATGGGAGCTTGTAGACAACCCTCAACACACAGGTACAACATTGGATGTGACAACACAGAGCAGTAGTGCAATGCAGTTTCAAAAAAACTCACTGGCTGCAGACAACATATATACCATGTTTTCCACAAGTAAAAATCCAAAATGATCACACTGCCAATCAAACCTAGATTGCCACGGTGGAAGGCTGACAAGCTAATTGCCCACCCACCAGAGTCCAAAAACAGTAAAACTCTGTCAAGAAGTTTCTGACGCGACTGAAAAAATAATACTTATTAACCAGGAAAACTTCTTAAAAGGGTCACAATTATTCAACTTATTAAGCAGGAAAACTTATTAACTGGGAACTTCTTAACAGGGTTTCACTGTATTATATATTAAGCTAATGCAGGAATAAAAAACGATGAAAATGTAACGTGGAACACATTCATACCTATACTAACAAAATTTTAAAACCACAGATTACAAATGTACATACATTATACTCTTTCTGAGGGCCTTCTTACATCTCACTTCACTCGGTAATTTGTTAAAAAATTGAAAGTGAAACCTCATTCATAAAAATCTCTTAACAAAAGGTTGTCTTCTCTCCTGCGGGTGATTTTTAATTTTTATGATTAGTATATAATTATTTTTTAGTTTGTACGTATAACAATGTAATTCAAGTCCAACTGAGAAAAAAGAAGTCATGCTGGTGATAAGAATGTCTTATTTCCCAACACTGTATCCTGAATTGTATAGTCAATATCACAGAACAATTTTAATTTTATAAACGCTTTACTACCATCATAATTACCTGTTATAAAACCTCACTATTATAACCTGCAAAAATTCAGGTCCCTTCAGGTTTGTATTAAAGAGGTTTCACTGTGTACTATATGTTGCAAAACCAACCTGGTTATCATCACTCACCTAGGTGGCGCCGTTCCCAAACCAACAGGAGATGGTGCAGTGGGAGAAGGAGTTTGGCGGAAGAACTGGTTCGTCCTCTGGACTGGAAATCCTGAATTTTGTGCTCCCATCATAAGACCTTCATTTCCCTGTTAGTATTATTTGCAGCAAGCCATTAGTTGAGCAAAGCAGAAACAGTTAATAAATAAAGAGTAATGATATTAATGTAAATTCAATGCTACTGTCTACGGATGGGATAATTCCAATATTATTTATGCCGATACCCGATTCTAGATTCTCTATTGATTCTACATTCTTTTCTGATTCTTGATTTCTACGACTAACAACTGATATGACTTTTAACACAAACAAAATCGCAATGCTATTCAGAGTCAAAACTATTCTATTTAAATTCACACCATTTTTTCAAAGGTTGGAAATTAAACAGTACTGAGGAAAAGTACTGAAAAGTTGCATAAATTATTTTATAGGGAAAAAATTACTGCGGCAGGTTTTAAACAAAGATCTTTCATTCACTATCTTCAGAAAATTTTTGGCACAAATCTGCAAACATACAAATTAGAGCCTACAAATGACTAACCCAAGTGGCAAAATATATTTCAATACAACATTTACACAAGGTTAAACTGAGGCATTACTGTAGAAGCACAATTCACATATATTTTTTGGTCAGAAAAACAAAAATTTGCACCCTCTCAGGATTTCCAGCATTTTAAGTAATACAGCACAGCAAATGCAAACCACTTTTTTAAATTATTGGTACGACAAATATTGAAATACTACTACTTGTACAACAGTTGCCTCTTACTTCCAGAGCGACATCACTGGAATCGTAATATTTTAAACTTTTGGTGGATTCTCGGATATTATCACATTTTTTACATGGATCAACAAAACAAAAAAAGAAACATGCAAGAAAACAATTGATGCAGACTTTAAGTTTAGACCTGGGAAATAAAGTACACAATCTCAAAATGTGTTTACACCAAAAGCCTACACATGTCATTAGAATAAATTTAGTCAAGTAAATTTATGTTTAAACATTCACTACGAATAAGAAAAAACAAATTCTTGAAATCGAGCGAAGTTAATTTTTTAAATGTTATCATCCAGTTAAGGAGGCTGGTTTTGTCGGGTGCTAGAGCAGGCGCACCCTTTTGCGTGTGGTTCTGAATTTTCTTAGTCTCTACAGGGTACTGGTGTCTGTAAACAGCACTAAGCATGGGCTTCATAATTTGGCGAGAGCTGATTGAGCGTGGTGATGAGGGAAAGGATAAAAGACAGTTGGCACCTGTTTTACTTTTTCCCCGATACCACTCCGACGGGAGTAAGGCCTCTGGATTGAAACACACACTCACGTCTATGAGGTGACCGCAGGTGAACTGTATTCCTGGTGTAAACCACGTGAAACATCTGACGACTCAACGGAAACCTTATCTCGGTACTCTGCGCCTAAACATGGTGAGCACTGATAGTCAGACTTGTCGTTGACAGTCCCTGCACGTGGGTAAGGGTCTTATAAGGGAACTGTCTCCGCAGACTCAAAGCACACTAATTCCGGCACCTAAACACGCGGAGAGAGTGGATTACTGAGTAGGCAAGCCGGTCTCAGAAGACATAGTACCTGGTGTCGGAGTTATACAGTTCTGGACTCCGTGGAGCACAGGATGGGTGGCCATCCAAGGTACATGTGTGGATACTCAGTTGTTGGATCTCGCTTGTGTGAGTAATTTCTTTGAGTCGCCTGCAATCCCCTGATCAGTATGAGGTACACTGGGAGAGGTGCTATGTCAGTAAAACCATTTATTCCTTTTGACAGGAAACAAGTGGTGTCGCACTACCTCCTAACATTGGCAAGAGCTTAGGGAAGCTAAACTCTTATGTTATCCAGGTAGAAGCGAACTGGTTCTAGGCTAACAATGGTGGTGCAGATGAGCGCTATGAAAATAACTTAAACTGGTACCACCCCCAACGGAAGGCAGAGCTAGGAGCGAAGCGAGCAGAGTACAGTAGATCTCCGGCAAGGCTGCGGTGGAGAGAGTAGACGATGTGGCTCGAAGACTAGCTGATGAATAACTGTAGTTTAAGGGAGACATCCCACTATTTATACTTTGGTCTTCTTCTGTCAGCAGGATAGTGGTGGTCGATGGAAAGGGGGTAGATATAGCATAGCTTCAAGGCGTGATGGCAATGGCCGGCTTGGAGATTGAGATGCAATGAAGCGTACTGGTGTAGCTATCTAGTGGCATGCATAACCTCTGTGGCCGGTGAATAATACAATCTTCGGCTGGAACATCCATTTTCTAGCCGGGGTAAACAGTACAAGTTTTTAACGTCTCATTGCGTGTCAACAATAAATATCCGTTGCTATCAGGCGACTAAGCTTGCCCAGATGAGGCGCAGTTGTTTATATAATTGTTGAAAAGACGTCATGCGTCAAGGACGGTGTGAACCCTATGCTCTTACAGTTCTGTACCTTGGCACACAAACCTAGAGCAGTGGGTCGTGTGAGCCATCTTCCTACTACTGTCAGGATGTGGTCCAGAAACGGTCGGGCCTCCAGTCCCAGACAAACTACCCCTGCCAGCACCTGCGGAACTTTGGCAGCGATACAAACTGAGGTGGCTGTTCTGCTCCTGTTGGATGAGTACCTAATGGTTGGGGTTCTATCTTTTTGTAGACCGTGGTGAACAGAATGGGTGGCCGTCGAAAGTGGAGTATAATGCCGACATACAGATTCCTGAAGGGGATCTGCAGTCCCACACCATAATTCATAAAGTTATAAAAACCCAGTCACATGCTTGCTCCTCTAAGGGTGGAGTACCTAGTATTCGGACAGGATTTACTTCTATAACAAATTCACTCTCAGAATAGGATAAAATGTATTTATTACGAATAATAAATATTGGTGACAAATACTTTTACTACTAAGCAAGGTGCAAACAAAAGTAAACTATGCTTTACAGGTAGAGGTGACCTGCTCCTAGGCTATCCAAGATTAGAATGACTTCCGACGGCTATGAAAATAACTCAGACGCAGTTATTCTACCCTAGGGTTTAGACGAGACTTTACAAAAGGGGTCACTACCAAGAGGGTAGTGGGCGTAGTTGTCATTTACCAGCAAGTAGCGGCTGCTGTTGAACCCGGAGGATCAACAGTAGAAGTGTGAAGTGAAGTCAAGCAGGCTTCTGGTGTTGAAGAGCTTCTGGAAGCTGTTGGTGGTAGAAGTCACTGGAGCTTCAAGTAAGAAGTGGTAGAAGCCTCTGGAGCTATTGGTTGCTGGTGGCGATTGCTGAAGATCTCTGGAGTTCTTGGAGAGGACCGTGAGGGCCTAACATTCAGTAGAGAGCCTCAACACAGAAGTGTTGAGGGGAGCTACTGGAGAAGATAACTGGCATCTTCGGCTGCGCACTGCCTTATATTGTGCGCTCGGCCGGCCCATGCCAGGGCTGGAGTGGGAGGTGTGATGTAGCTCTGTGACGTCTGCCTGAGGCAAGCGGGATGGGTGAATCTACCCTTGCACTCGCCTATATGGCCTCGGGCGTTCGGCCCTCTTCAGAAAGCTTCGCTGGTGTGGCGAAACTGTCTGCCAGGTGCTTCGGGGAGGCTGAAGTGTTACTGCAGCCGCTTGGAAACGCTTCTTTCACGTGCTAGAACCGCCCACTAGGCAGGGAGTGATTCCCTTGCGCTCATGAATAATGTGTTGGGTTTGACCCTTCCTCTGGTTACGTAAATACTACATGAGTAGTGTGAGAAAGTTGAGTCTGGAACATCAGGAAATACCACGTGTCTGTAACTGTCCCTCACCTCGAACTTACAACCATTCCACTATTAGTGTAGCTTCTGCATCCATGGATTGGAAAATAACTCAGCTGAAAAACATTTTTTTAAACAGAGGGAGCCAATTGTTTGTATGAGCCGACAGTGTACGACAGTCACTGCCATCAACACCTAGAACAATACTTGAGACCAAAGCCAGAAAAAAAAAAGCCCCTCCGACGACCAAATATGAAGCCCTAAAATGCTGAGAATTAGGAAGTGGGTCAGTACATTACAAACCCCCCTCAAATAGTTAAACAGAAAAAAATTAGTTGCAGACAAATCTGTTGTTATTTGCATTCTTACCTTCCTCTGATTCTGCATCTGTCCCATGTGTGACATCTGACCAATCTGCCCTGGTATCTGGCCAGGCAATTGACCAGCCATCTGCCCTGGTATCTGGCCCGGCATCTGACCAGGCATCTGACCCGGCATTTGCCCAGGCATTTGACCTGGCATCTGGCCAGGCATCTGGCCAGGCATCTGGCCGGGCATCTGACCTGGCATTTGACCAGGCATTTGACCAGGCATTTGTACCGGCATCTGGCCACCCATAGCACCCAACATCTGATTAGGGATTTGCGCAGTCATTTGTAACCTCATCTGGCCACCCTGCATCTGCCCTTGCATCTGTCCTTGCATTTGCACCATTGAGCTGACCTGCAACAATATGGAAAGTCTACAGTTCCCAGACACAAAAATTATAGCCGTGACATGAATGAGATGGGTGCACTAGTGATGATTTCAACACACCCGAAACACATTACTTCACAAACAAGTCAGAATTACTCTTTGGTCTCTTTACTTATACCAGTTGATGAACAATACAATGAAATATGATGCAATAAACCTAGCGAAATAATTCTGCTTTTAGATGATTGCAAAAAAATGCATTTGTATAACCATCGTTAAAATATCATTCACAATTATGCAACTAATTTTAACTACTTGTAGTCAAATTATCCACTTTATGCCTTAAGGCATCACATATTTTTAAAATATAGGAAAAAATGTTTAAGTAGAATATGATGACTGTATTAGTTTCTGAATTTACTAGGACCAGCTTGCAAGTGTAAAATAATTTAATCAAGCAGTAGTGATAAAACATGTAATATAAAAAAAAATTTATTTTGTACTATTATATTATAGTCAGAAAATGACACACAACTTTTATGTAAGTTTATCAGTTGAAATGGTGAAAGGAATTTTTTTTTTGTTGTGTGGTTTAGTATGTATGTAAATAATGAGCCAGAGTATGTTTTTTATTAATAAAACATTGTCAGGAGTTATTGCTTTACATAAAATGTCTCACACAAGTAACATGCATGGAAGATGGCCACTGCAACATCAAAATGTATGTTGCAGTTTTAAGTGCTTTGTGGAGTGGAGTGGAGTAGAGATATTTGTGCATATTTTAACACAGAGGTCTTGAGAGCTGATGAGGGTGAAGTGAGTATGGAGCAATGCCAGAATGCAATGATGGAGGAAACGGGAGATCACCAAGATAAACAGCCGACCAGCAGCATCGTCCGGCATGATTACCATGCAAGAAAATCAGGAAGCGAGCACAGGTCATCTTGGTGGGATGCAAGTAGTCTCGATGACTACACTACCATGGCCCCCTAAGTCTTTTGTCTGCGTACTTATGCAGTTAGTCATTTTAATATGAATAAATATGTAGGTTATGACATTTTTCAGAATTTTTAGTAATATATACTTAAATAGAGCTTATTTTTTTTGTTTCTTCAAGTAAAGTCTAAATAATTAATTTTATTGACTTGCATTACATATAACAAAATTTAAATTACCATGGAGTGACTGAACATAATTTTAAAGAACCTCCATACAACATCCTCCTTACAACAAACACAATATTTCAGTCCCTTCAGTTTTATTATATCTATAGAGGTTTTACTGTTAAATTTTCTTTAATAATATGCATTTTATTTATATCGCAAGTATAATACAAGGTTTTTGATGTCGATATTAAAACAAAAAGTAGTCATAAATAAATAAATAATAATACTAAACATAGTGTAGCGATAATCTGGCATCGCCACACCGCCTAAGGTCATGCGGGATATAGCTGGTGGCTGAGTGCAGTGGTTTCGCAAAGTGCCCTACTTGGCCCAGATATAAAAGGGACCCCACATGGCACTCCCCCCCCCCCCCCCCAAATGACACCACGTATTGAGGCGATATACTTGTGAGTGAGATGCAGGCTGAAGACGTAGGAAGCAGACGACCCAAGGCCACAGAGGAGCTCTGAGCTTAAGTATACTACTCTCCACATACAATGTATTTTCAAATTCTTTGCATAATAACATATTTCTGTTATTTTATTGTTAATATCACCATAAGGCATAATATTGTTTGTCTCACCTAAGTGCGTATATTGTTTCAACGTACTAGTTCTGGTATAATGCCCTCGCTCTTTCTCTCAACACAATCATATACACGTGAAAAGACACTTCTAAATATTTCTGTACTACGAACTTCCATAAAAGACGCTGTGCCATGACAAAATAGTGCTTTCACAGTTAAGTGTGTATAAACAGATATCTTTGCACTCCTGTGTGAGTGCCAACTTTCAGTGAAACAAAGTCGATATCGAGAGAAACAAACTTTCAGCGCCATGCCCAGAGCTACCACTAACAGAATATGAACTTTCTCACAAAGGCATATGTACCTATCAATTTTTACTTTTATGTTTTTCAAATGTTTCTATTGTAATTCAAAATATTTCTTAGCTTATAAGAGGTATCTAAGATAACCAAATTAAGTTCATGTACTTTTTATTTGTAACTCAACCTAAACTGTACGTGTTTACTTATCTTACGTGCCCTACTTGGCCCAGATATAAAAGGAACCCCGCATGGCTTTAGGTGGTATAGCGATGTCAGGTTATCGCTACAATACAAATGTGGGTATGCAACTCCAGTTCTTTCTGGTAAAACTGATATTAAAAAGTTTATGTTATACAAAAGAAAATTATTTTACTCAGTTATAAGCAAAATATGTTAGAATTCAATAAACTGACATATCACACCATTGCACATAGCATATACGCTCTCTATTTTTCGACTTTGCCCATCATCACGTGTTAATAATTAGGGACAAGCGACACACCAGCAGGCAATAAATCTTGTGCCTACATCGCTGCTCCAAGCATTACTGACAACTAAACACATAAATAATTTATTGAAATTGTACTGCCCACTCAAAAGCAAACATGTGTTCGCAACCCTCGTGGAAGAAATTGTTTTATACCCACAGAGCCACTGACAAGCTAAAGCTAGAGAAACTAGTTGGCAGAGATGCTGCAGGAAAGCAGCAACCTGCAGCAGATGTCGTCACTGCTGCCCAAGCCTCATGGAGAGGAGGTAAATATGTCATCAGCCTCGAGACAGAGAGATAATGGTGGCACGCCCCACTACCCTAATTTACACAACCCCTGCGAGATGTGGCTAGCAACCCCCGCACCCCTGGGGCAGCCCACAAACAGAAATTTTCTGTATAAGGAGAAGCGAAACAGCAGCTCTACAGTTCGGTTGACCTGCTGAACTGAGCAAGGTTGGAGGACTACAGTCTGCATGAGACTCTCCAAGTCTGCAAGAAGACTCCACTTTAAAGAGACTGTCCAAGTTCTTTATCTCCATCCCCGGAACTCATGGAGAAAACCCTCCAGAGATTGGAACTATCTCTCACGATGCCAACGCCATCAGATGGTAACCCCAACTCCAGCAGCCAGAGGTATACCGATGTCCAACACCTGTTCCCATTTCCCAAGTTACTCCTTCTAACTCCCTGGTAGCAGGTCGCACCGTCGTCCCTTCTGGACTGTCACCCCTCAACGGATCAAACCACATACACACTATTGAATTTTAAATAATTAAATTTTATTCCCACGCATGTTTGCCTTCACCTCTATAACCTAAAAAATTTATGTAATTCTTAAATATGAATTATTATTGAAGTACAGAGCTATACATCCCCATGCTATCACAATAGGTAAACAAATATGTGTGTATTAAACTGAACCCCATGTTATTTACTTATTTTATCCCCTATATCCCCTATTACAAATCATTCAGATTCAATATCATTATATTATCAATTACTATTGTGGCTCATTCAGTGAAGCGACTGCTCCTGGTGAAGCCCGAGTGGACCAAACGTTCTTGGGACTTCTGGCACCTGAAGAAGGTTATAGTCAGAATAAGACCGGGAGCACTTGAGTATTGTCCAGAACGCCTGTGCCTCCCAAGAGATCTGCTCTTGGCTATCCAGAACTCCCAAATGCTCATTACCTCGCATTGTCTGAACAAGACTGAAACCACGAGGGCTTGAGCATCGCCGGATAAACCAAGCACGTGCCAATTTGTAAATTGAGATCCAATTGTATTCTAATTTGGTCTTATTAATATCAGTATTGCTAATGCCACGAAAGAGTGGAGGGCGTAGTAGCCAAATTCGCTGTTTAGCCCGACGGGTACTACAAAGAAAATTAGTCTCACCTGCAAATATTATAACTAACTATGTATACACTGAAATATTACAGAGCCTCCCACCTACTGATCTCTGTAACAATCCTCAGAAAGAACCACTCTCTATCACAGAAGACTGTAGATCATATCTCAACCATCTACCAGGTATTTGCTGGCCATGGTCAGACCTAGAGCACCTGAGTTACCTAGAAAATCTAGAGGCAGATCACAAACCTAACCTCCCCCCACAGCCGTGTACCACCCCTAGTGAATCAACCTCTACATGCACAATACGGACCGTGACTGGGAAACTGATAGTTACCAAAGCCCCTCCCCCTTCTCACTAAAAACAAAAAAAAAAAAACCAGCCTGGCCACATACAGTAGTGAAATCTATCACAGATTTCATCTCCACTAGGAAACTAACTAGACTGGCCCCTTATAAACGCCCGGAAAGTACCCAAGAGCACGAGTGAGGATTGCCAAGAGAACTTCAGTAATTTCATTTAGTTGATAACTGCATACTCATTAGTTCACTCCCTTTTTATTTAGTGACAGCTGGCATCACACATTTTGGCAACCTTCACAACGAGCTGGACCAAACTCCCTAGGAAGGAAGTTTTTGTGGTCAGACTCACTCTGGGGTTTGATTCTGTTTCTCCCCTTAAAACGACCCGCCTAGAAAGTGTTCCCTGGATCTCCCAACGTGGGTAGATCCGTTACCCAGCCAGGTATTATCAAATCTGAACACAATAACACTTCAGGAGGAAGTTGACATTACCAATTATAGAGGAGAGAATCGCTACTCAAACATATTAGACAGAGTTTGTCTCAATTTCTTACCCCAACCCGGCTATGTGCTCTTCCCCCTCCGCTTTCCCCGTAAGGAGGTATAGAGAGTGCGTCCACTGACATCAGTGAGGGGTGTAAGCATCATACAGTCAGAGGTTTAGAAAAGTTTAAGGGGTAGAGTGAGTCAAAACTAGGCTAGGTGACTGTCTTAAAGCCACAATTTTCCTAGACCAGATGTTTTAAAGATAGCGCTCGTGGCACTGTCTGTTCCGTATCCATCATCATCATCGATATATCACATACAATATGCCTCCTGGCAGGTTAAATTTTACCACATACAATTTCTACATTGGCCAAACTTTGCACTTTCTACAACAAAGCTGGGCCAATAGTCAACCTTTAATCATTCAGAGTAAAGTAAATCAGTCTAAAAATACAAATGACCTACTCCTACCAAACTATAGTCCATTCCCGATTGGAAACGACTTATGAAAATCAACCTTTGAAGAAACACTCCAGGCATAACATGTCAACCTGTTTTTTCAATAACATGTATTCCACAAATATATAATACTATGGTTAACTTTAGAGTACTGTATTATTGAATAAATGAAACTTTACCTTAATATCTTCTATAACTTGTCATAGTTATTTATTTTTAAATAGGAATTAACAACAGTAAGAGTAGCGACGTGTAGGCAACGGGCAGTAAGAAATAGTTCACAGTTAAAATATTATTTTAACCTGGTTTTATAGTATAGTATTTGAGAATTAAATGGTGCCTATTGATATATTTAAGAAGCCCCGATGGCCTACATATCTAATTTTTACAGTTTAAAATAACAGCAGAAAATATCGTGAATAGGCCGTAATAGTACGGTGTTGTTTTATCTAGCGAAAGCAACTTTGAAGCAACTGTTTGCTGAGCGAAGCTTGGTGTTCTCTCTCTGTCTTTGTCTCTTTCACACTTGGGAAGTTTCACTTCGCTAGTACGTGCAAATTGTACATGTTTTCAATTTTAACATATTTCATACTTATTACAGCAAAATAATAATTTTTGAATTTGTAATTTAAAACTGAAAAGAGATTTTAATATTTGAATACTTACTTTAATATATTTAGATACGATGGCGGGGCAGAAACAAAGTGAAGTTGGCAGACATGACGAGCCATGACATGGCGTGTTGCTGTTTTACCAAACCAAGCATAAATTATACTTACTCCAAAAAAGACTTCAAATTACCACATCACGTTTGTAGACATTGTTATTTTTAAACCTACCTAAGCAAGTTATGAGGTTGTGATAAATCTGTTTTTCTGCGGCATTAATAAATATACTGTTACGATGTGTTTCGTTAACAGCTGCATGTGAAATAGCGTGGCTGCGGGGGTGATAGTTATGCTTGATCTGTGTCTGTGCGTGGTTTCAAATATTTGATATGAACTATTTATAAGTTTTAAATGTGAACTGTTTTTATGGCGAAGTTATTTATTTACATCCACGTCTGTTTATTTATCACAACGTTCTACCTTTGCCCTGGGTGTTTGAAACACAGTTGTGTAACGGGATTTACCACCAATCCCAACAAAATAACCAAGCCCAGCCCCAATAAATTTCAATAAACCTACTACACAGTAAGTAGCAATACATATAAATATGAGTGGAATAAAAGTTACGGTAGGCATATTTGTGTGCATGTTCAACGCTATATCTTAAGTTTCTATAACAAAAAATGAGCGACATGAGTTGCATGCTTGGTTTTAATCTCACATTTTCGTTGGACTGGCTCCTTCGTTATTCGAACTGAGGCTGTCCTTTAAAAGAAATATCCCAAAACATACCAATAACAAAAAGTTAAATATTACAGTTCATTACCCTGCAGTTGTAACAGTGTTTAACACAGTCGCGGCAAAATATTAACGTGCATTACGTGTAATGTGCTATGTCGTGGAAAACAAATATGTTAACGTAATGTAACTGTAAGAACTATAGTTAATTCAGGCATTTTTAAAACGTCATAAAGCTGACCTAAATAATGTTATATGCCTAAACTGTAAATATTTGTACGAAATAGTTTTTGAAATAGACCTAAGACAGAATTCTTTGAAAAGCTGTAAACAGTAAACAACACATTTGACAGGTATAAAAGTAGAAGTCACATTTCAATGTTTATTTTTAGATGTAGCGAAAGTATACAAACACATGTACACACACAATGGCATGTAAACATTGATTTTAACAAATTTTACATGGCAGTCACATCGCAATGTTTGCTTACATTTGGCGGAAGGATATGAAATGGGCCTGCCAGTAGATATTTAGCAGGGCTCCGAGAAAGTTGCTTCCAATGGGGAATGTACTATAAAATAATTCTGCCTAAATTATACTCTAACATGAAGGTTAACTACATGTATTAAACATACCTGAGGGCCGCCAGGAACCATGCCCATATCTGGCATTTTATTCTGCAAGCCTTGCATGTTAGGCAGTTGCTGACCTGGCCGCTGGTTAAGCGTCTGCAACACTGATGTACACACATTCGTTTAGAGCTACAGTGAACATGTAACATCCATGGACAGAAACAAGAGTTAGGATAAGGTGTCAAGGATGGCTGAATAGGTCTTCAAACTAAACCATCTTTAAACCTGAACACAAGTGGGCACAACACTTGCCAAGGCCATGCTATGAACATCTATTCCGTTCCTGGCAGCCTCCAAACTGACCACAGCTCAAAAACCTTAGAGATCGGCACTATGCAACATATACAAACTGATGGACAAATCCCCCACTGCACCACTGACTGTCACAACTCCAGAACCTGAGAAACCCTTGTGAATAGGAGCTCCAAGCTGCCTTTGGTCAATGACAATGAGGACAAAGTCAGCCAGGACATGATAGCAACCCTACACCCAAAAGGTCACATGTAGCACTAACCCCAAGAGAATAGCTACCATACAATAATTAACGGTCTTAAAACATACCTCTATCCAACTAAATTGCTGCAGGGAAAGTAAAAATAATTCCAATATTTGGCTTTCATATATTTAATCTTTTATCATCTGCACATTTACGCCATGTTTTAGCATTGCTCACAGGTTGCTTTCACCTGGCTATTAAGATAGGGCTAACTTCCAACAACTTTATTTTAATTTTATTAGGAGAGTAAGGGATGTGTCCAAAGCATTATTTCAATAAAAACATATTTCATTAATAATCTAAATTATAACTGATCACCTAACCCACAGTGGAAACCACAGCAGGGCACATCTGCAAAAAACGATGTTATATTATCCAAAGCTCAGTATTTCCACCACTGTAAAGGTGGGAAGTCTCATCCACCGTTGGCAATGGCCCGACTAGTAAAACAAAGTGTAATATCAAATCGTAAAGCCATTGTGTTCACAAATACACAATAGGTGTCAAATAGCCCAGTTTAACCTCAGAACTGTTGCACTCTCAATTTATATTACTTTAATTTTCCTCATGCCCTACTCCCACAAGGGTAGAGTTCAACACCGGTTGAAAGAGGAACTTAAGAACCTCATTGAGGAATTAACTCAACTACCGCCTAATGAATCTGAAAGTACTAACCTGTTATTTACTCCCCTAATTAAACTGTCTGGCCAACAGATATAGTACTATTTTAGGCCTAGACAGACATTGGAAACAAACCCCATTTCAGGATATCCCTATCCAACCACCACCCTAGCCTTAACATCACTTCGCCGCAGTCAGCATCTGCCACTGTTCAGCCATCAGCCGCCGCAGTGAGCCGACCAGCTAAAAGGAGCACGCCGTATCCAGCCATCAACAATGTACCATTTTGGTGAAGGATAGTGTGTGTAACCCCCAACTATGTGCCTGCTAGAATACCCACTTGCCCCGCCTTATACACCGGGCGAGCGACCAAACACACGTAAATTACCCTATATTCTAATAGTCTAATGTCCCCCGCGACACTTGTATCGCATTGGTTGAAGTTGACAAACCTTACTAGGACGAGGTTATCCTACAAGAAAACTTTCAGTACAAAGTTTTTCATTGAAATTAACTTCCCCAGCTATTGATCCAGGCCAGATGTTATTAAGCCCTCAGGATCAAACCCTGTCCCAAAACATGGAGAACCCCCCCCCCCCCCCAACCGGTACAGGTTTTAACTCAAGCTTGTTATGTGACCTCTCTCGCTTTCGAGATCATTTAAGGTCCTCTTATTTCCAAGGACTTGTGTTTGACCTCTGATGGAAATTTAAGGTGAGTTAAGTGTTTACGACGTAAACTCTTCTTGGGTAACTTGTGTATATAGGATGCTTGTTAAAGTCAAATACTTCTACGTGTTCAGCGGTGTCGAAAGTGAGGCATAAAAGCCTTAAAGGCATTGTTTGGTACTGTGTGTATAGATGTCTTTGAAATTATTCCCATGTACAGATTTGAACTTCCCGCCATTGCCATCAGTGGCACATTCGTAGTGCTTCTAGGAACTAGTATATATAGACAATCAGTTGTTCGCAATTTGTTCGGGAGAAATGGTGTTTGGTAGTGCCCGCCAGTTCTCATATCAACAAACTTTCGTGTAATACAGTCCATCAAGATGTTCGACACAACATTTATTGGTCCAACAGCACCGGATATTATTCCAACATAGTTGATTATGTACAGCATCACTGTTTTGTGTTTTTGTTCACGTGGTGCTATTTCGGTGTTGACTCGTGCTACCTCATTCGTGACTCTTGTTGCCTCGGTCATGACTCGTATTTCGTCAAAGAGTTTTCAGAAGTTGTGGTGGAATTTTATACCAGGACGTTGTCAGAGCATTTATTTATAAGTATTCTTGCCAAAACTGGCATATTTGTATTTAGTTGTACTGATGTGTGTATCTTGTTCGTATTCACAGTGATCGACACACACTAAGGATAAGGTTAATGTACATTGGAAAAGTTAGGAAATCACAGCTACTTAGTTCCAAAAACTATGATAAAATCACAGTTATAACAGTTTCAAATCACTGTTAATTTGTATAACTATGCACAAATCACTGTTACTGATCACAGTTAATTAATAACTATTACAAACAGGATTATCAGTGTACGCAAGTTCCATGTGCTTGTTGCTTTTGGCCATAATAGTGCAGAATAGTGTTGAACATGGCTGATAAATAACTGGCACTTCAGAGACGTCTCGAAAGAGCGAAAAATCTACTACACAGTGCATTTATATTGTCAGCTTCTGTGCAAGGTGACAGTATTGAAGCACGCCTCGTCCTTTCTATTTGCCGGGACTTAGCTCAAATTTGGAACGGTTTTGATGATGACCACATCGCACTGGAGGTTGCGTTCAAAGGCAGTAGTGTTTGACACCCAGTCCCATGCTCTATGACCGGGTCATAGTGAGCAATGGTAGGAATGACAAAGGAGCCACCCAGTCACATTCAAACACATCACATGTTACCCACTATTCAGCTCCCCAGTTTCAATTGTGACCCGAAGTCATGGTCGAACTTTGGAAACCTATTTCAGTCCAAGGTAGCCACCAATGATAACTTATCTCAGGTGGATGGTTGCACATACTGAAGTCGTGTTTAACTGCAGAGTCATTGTCGTTAATTCAGTCCTTACCACTCTCGGAAGAAAATTACACTATTGCATGGGAGATTTTAGTGAAGAGATATGACAATAAAGGACTCATAACCTCAAACCACATTGAAGCGTTACTTCAAGTTCCAGTGGTATCATCTGACTCTTCGAGCTCTATGCGTGCACTGTTAACTGCGCTAGCCGAAAATATGGGTGCTCTGCGAGCATTGAAAATTCCTGTGGATCACTGGGACTTGTTGCTTCACTTGATGGATAAGAAACTGGACCCTTACCTGCGCCGCCAGTGGGAGCTGACAGTAAGTGATTCATCACTGCCAAAGCTGACAGAATTCATAGAGTTCTTAGAAAAGCATTGTCAATCAGTCGAAGCAGTCGGTTTGTACCATGTCAAGACCTCTGTGTCAAAGACTTCAATTGTGTCCAAATCCAGCAAACATAATTCGTACAGTCTAACTACTTCCATGGTGAACATGACACAAACAGCTACTGCTAATTGTACCCTATGTAAGGCAGACCACATTCCTTCTCAGTGCTCCCAGTTGGTGAGAATAAGCCCAAAGGAACATTACGCTCCTACCAAAAGGTTGAATTTGTGTATGAACTGCCTCAGATCATCACATTGAGCTAGAAACTTCAACTCCAAATTCACGTGTCGACACTGTGGTGCTAGGCATCACACATTGCTACACTTTGCTGAATCACAGGATGCATCAGCCCTAGAAATAGATGAGCCCTCGGATATCACAATAGAAGAACAAACAGGAGATGGCCAAACTAAAATTGTATCCACATTTGCAGCTCATACCACCATGACAACTACCACCACTGTTTTGCTGTCTACCGCTCTAGTAGAAATCCAATATGCATTTGGAGCTCCCCAACAAGACTCGGCTAACCAGGCTAGTTTCATAACCGAGGTCTGCCTACAGCGATTCGAACTGCCCCGACAGAAGATTCAGCTCCCAATCCATGGATTATCCAATGTGCCAGTTAGTGTTTCCAAGTCAACCACGACTTGCCTAATTAGTCCTTTAGGACAAACCTCACCATCATTCAGTCTGGATGCCTTTGTTCTATCCCGCATTTCAAGTGATCTCCGTAACGCTCAGCTACCCTCTAGCATTTGTGATGTTGTAATGAACCTGAAACTCACAGATCCTACCTTTGCCTGTCCAGGCCCAGTCGACTTGCTGATAGGTGCAGAGTTGTTTCCGCACTTGATGACTGGCTGCAAAAAGGATGGAAGCAAGGAAATGCCCACCGCATTGGAGACTGTGTTTGGATGGATCCCCATGGGAAGGGTTAAAACTGCTGTTCCATCGCAACCAATTACATCATGTTGTATTTCATTGTTTACATCGTCCCCATAACTTGAATATGTTGTCAAAAGGTTCTGGGAATTAGAAGAAGTTCTTCAGAAAACACATTACTCTCCTCAGGAAGCACTCTGTGAAGAGACGTTCGTAACAGCTCATACAAGAGACTAAACAGGGTGCTATAGTGTTGCTTTGCCTTTTTGTCAATCAAGACCACAGTTAGGGGAATCTAAGCACCAAGGAATACGTAAGCTTCATCGTCTCAAGAGGCAACTGAAACTGAAACCTTCAGTAAGAGCCCAGTATACAGATTTTATGGAAGACTACCTGTCAGCTGGACACATGGAGAGGATTCCAGAGGGAGAAATCTCAGTGAGTGAGGCCTACTACATTCCTCACCACTTTGTAGTAAAGCCTGATAGCACCACCACTAAGTTGCGAGTGGTGTTCGACGCATCTGCAAGAACCACAAATGGCCAATCGCTCAATGACATACTTCTTATAGGGCCCAAACTCCAAAGCAGCATTGTTGATGTGTTGCTTCAGTTTCGTTATGTACCCTATTGTGTTTACTGCAGATATCAAACAAATGTATCGGCAGATATCCATTCATCCCAGCGACAGAGATTATCAGAGGATTGTGTGGAGGTCCTCGGATGATGAACCCATCGCGGAATACAGACTGAACACAGTTACTAATGGGGTGTCATCTGCACCATAACTCGCTATACGCACTCTCCATCAACTCGCAGAGGATGAGAAGAGCAGATTTCCTGTTGCAGCAAAGATTTTATCATCAGACATGTGTGTAGATGATGTAGCCACTGGTGCTTGCAGTGTTGAGACTGCACTCAATCTACAGCAGGAGCTCATAGCATTACTGAAGGTGTGTGGATTTCAACTGAGAAAGTTTATAAGCAACCATGCAACCTTGTTGGATTGGCTCCCACTGGAGGACATTCATGCACCATCATCTCACTCGTTTGATCTTGACCATGACTTGGTTATTAAAGTCCTACGCCTGCAATGGAGCCCTCCCAATGACTCATTTTCATATGTAATCCATCCCAACTTCAATCCATCTACAAAACGCATCATCCTGTCAGACTTCGCTCGAGTGTTTGACTCGCTTGGTTGGCTAGCTTCCTTATCTTTGTTTGGCAAACACTTGATTCAGATGCTGTGGCTGAAAGGTGTGGACTAGGATACTGAACCACCCCTGGAAGTGCGTGAAAAGTGGGACCGTGTTAGATCTGAACTATCATTATTGTCGCCCATCCACTACTGAATCCGCAAGGGTGCATATATCAAGTTCATGGCTTTGCTGACAGTTCCGAAATTGGTTATGCTGCTGTTGTATACCTTCGTGTGAAACCTCGGCAGGGTCCAGCAATAGTTCACCTGTTGGTTGCCAAATCTAAGATTGTGTCTGTGAAGAAGGTGTCGCTACCTCGCCTGGAACTCTGTGCGGCTCTTTTGCTAGCTCAGCTTCTCCGTCTCGTCATCAACAACTATGATTTGAGGCTGCACATTGAGGCCACTTACGCCTGGACAGTTTCTATGCTAGCTTAATCTTAGATTACATCATCACCTCACCTCTGAAAGACCTTTGTGGCCAACCGAGTCAGTAAAATTCAAGATTACATATCAACTGAATGGTGGCATCAGGTTCAATCGGAGGAAAATCCTGCTGACTGCGTCTCATGGGGTTTGACGCCCGTACAGCTTCAGCAACATCATTTGTAGTGGACTGGACCATGGTGGTTGAAGAAAACCAGTGATCATTGGTCCTGCTATATGTCCACAGAAGAGACCTATGCATCAGCCTCCATCATTCCTCTGAACATAAAACTCTCTCATTCGGCAACTTTGTAGACACCAGCCCCTTGAAGTTATAGCTTGAAAGGTGCAGCAAGTTTAATAAGCTTATCCGCATAACAGCATGTGTTGTACGTTTTATTCACAATTGTAGAATACCACAAAACAAGGCTACTTATGCCTTACTACCAACTTAATTCACGCATTCCAGGGGCAGCTCTTGTAAATGGGTGCAGGGGCATGTGCCCTCCCAAATAAAACTTAACATGTCACAGCAAATAAATCTCTTTTATACATTTTTTTATAACATAAGTGTAAAAGTAGCATATTTTGTCATTTAGTTCTGTATCGCTTGGCTGAAAATAGTTTATCCATACTTTAAGCGTTTACAAAATTATTCCACGCAGCTTTAGGGCACAGACGGTCGATACCCACGCTGCAGTATATCTTTTCCTTGCCGAAGGCACGCGAGAAATCTAAGAAATAGCCAAAGTGCGGTAGAATCTGGACACAAGCCACCTGTGCCCACGTGGTTCACACAGTGCTATAAAAGCTCAATAGATGGCAGATGTGTGTCATCTGCAATGTGTTTTCTGATGATGTAACGCATTATGTACTGTTACTGTTGCAGTATTATATTCAAGGCTTAAGAATTTGTGAAATTTCAAAAATAACAGTGCATAATATAATAGTTTTTGAAGTTTGTGTATTATTCAGTTTTTAATGTCTATAGACAGCATTTTTGTTGCTGTATTACGGCCTGTCTACAATCGGCCATACCTAAGGATGTGTCCAAATATTGTCTACAAATGCATTGTCCGAAAGTGAGCTTTCAGAATATTACATCAGATTGCAGTAAATTTGGCATATTATTTGTTATTATGTAATGATTTTTATATAGTTGAAATGTTTGCAAGATGTGTGATTTTAATATTTATTTATTTTACAATATAAGCCCTAAGTATTTTATTTTAAGTAAGTTCGGCAACTGACATTCAAGAACTTTTTTAAATTTAGATTTTTAAGATGTTCATCCTTTACCTGTATTAAATAGGTAGTTCAGACCGAACCCAGACTGCACTAATTAGCATTTCATCATGTTTTTCTCGAGAAAATCCACCTTGCACGTCCATTGTTTACATATACAAAAAAAACACTTCATGAATGCATGCGAAAGTGTGTGTAATATTCTTTTTTTATCACCTTAAGACACAACTTGAGACAAAAGTCCAGTTTTCTGAATGCTTTAACTTTGGACACCGGTTGACTTGGGACACCGGAGATTGGGACAGCGCCATGACATCAGAGGATCACATGCACCAATCAGCATATCTTTGTCCTAAGCAGGTTGGGATAGCGCAGTTGTAGAGAGGTCTTTACATAACTTACATGTAACATGCTGTGTTCATTCAAAAAGCAAAGTGAACAGAATTAAATTTACGGAAACAGTTAGTGCATCATGAAAGGCATTAAATAAGAAATCAAGGCCCTCTGTAACCACAACTTATTCTAACGTGACCTATCACACCCAAAAGAGAAATTACACATATAATTTGAGTAAATAAAATCTGTAAAGCCATTTGGTTACAACAATATGATGATAAAACTATGTTTTATTGTTCCGTGTTGTATTCTTTCTGGGTTCTGACGATACATGAGCAACTACACGTGTTGTTGGCCTAAAACATATGGATGAAAAGATAGAAAATAACATTTACGGAACAAAGTGCATTAGCAAAATGAAATGAAAATTGTAATGCTGGGGCAGGCAGATATAAGAAATCAGTTCGATGAAGTACACAGAAGGTCAGTTAAAAAAACACAATGAACCAGTAGAAATAGCAGATCCATAATTTCTACAATAAAAGAATGCAATACAATTTGTGGAATTTTTTGAGTAGAGTCTTGCAGATTATGATGAAACTACTAAAAGTAAAAACCCGGTATTAGAGGTTTATTAGTTTGTTGGATCTTCAATAAAGTATTACATTAATTTTTAACATTGTGCCCTCCTTTGAAATTCTTTCTGGAGCCACCACTGACGATATTATTAATAAATGAAAGTACTTTTTGTAATTTACTGCCAACTTTACAGGAGAGCAAGGCACCCAATTTTAATACTGAAATTGATGCGTGATGAATTTACACAACTTTGATGTGAACTCTACATTCAACTGCACACATCTTGGATGCAATGTTCAACCCTTTGGGCAAGTCATACTGACACACAGTACTGAAGAGACTGGGCACATGTCTACAGGATATACCAGTGCAATGTTGGGTGTGATTACAGACACGTGACTCCCAGCTTGTACTGTTCACAAAGATTCTCCACAAGAAGTGTCAACACCACCGACACAAGATCGTAATGCCTGACTGAACCATCAGTCCCTCACACCAAGGCCACATAGCTCCACTGCGAACCACGGGAAGGCAGCACCCATTATACCAGCACCCTGCGGCCAAAAATAAGGAATGATAACGCCGCCACAGCACTTTAAATTCGAGACTCCTGTGACAGAGGCTATCACACTTCTGACCAACAAAATTCCTGTACGAGATTAGTATAAAAGGGATAGCATGTCCAGCTGAAGACAGTCTCTACTCCTCCACCGCTCTTGTACAGGTTTGGAGGAAGCCATCAGTGATTCGTGGTTGCTGGTACGTTTGCAGATTCCAGCACTCTTTTTGGGTCGGAATTTCTACCAGTGAAGACAATCACGAACAGAAGCCTATTCTGCAGCAGCTGCAGACCCTCTGCTTACGGGAGACTAGACATTCCAACTGCTCCTGAAGACTTGAGCTCCTTCCTTACCACCCCCTGATATAGACTCCACAACTGGTAATGGTCGCAACTAATTACCTTCAGGATCACTTCGCCCACCGGATGGTGCTGGCATTAACACTACCCTCTGGTAGCTATCCACCACTTCTGTTCTTTCAGAACACCAGGTGATTGTTAAGGCAAGTTGTAAAGTACTTAACCTAGCAGGAATTACCGCCTCGTTTCCCAGCCAGATTAGAACTAGGTCACCTTCAACTGGAATTGTGCAGGTTATCTTCTGTGTCAAAGCAAGTTAGGCTACGAGATAGTACATGGCCACCGTGTTATTAATACTCTGTTAATATAACATGTGAATTCTAACTATTCTCTGTGTGCTGAATTTCTTGTGTCTCATGCTGTTGTTTTCCTATGGAGTTTCAGCCCACTAAAGTGACGATGGTAGGCCACCAGGCTCTAAGCCAAATACACACCCATAAAGTGGACACTCGAGCTATGCCACCTGGTACAATTCTGTAGAGCCTATACCACTAGCAACGCCAACACGTAAATCGAACAAACTAAGCTATTCCATACTCCGCCACCACTTTTTATGGGGCCGGAAGGGAGCTGGAATTAGCCTGGATTGATTGACCCCCTGTGGATACCACACCTGGATATTCCTGTCAAACAGCTCGAACACCGCCTAACGCTCTATGTACTGCTTCTCAAGGGGCCTGACAAAAGGAGCAAAAGGTAACCGTTCTTGCCTGGGAGACAGTGAATTACTCAGAAGTACAGTTTAGGGAACTACGGCACCAGCTCTGCTTTCGCAAAGACATTAGTTGCACCCTTGAATTAGCATACCTTACATCCGGAAGGGACGTAGACAGAGAAACATAAGAAGGGCAGCTCATACCTCCAAAAATAGCTTGCCTTGAAACCCAAAGTCCATAGTTGCACTTTGCACTACCACCGAGCAGGGCAGAGTTCTTACTGCCCGCCCTTTGAGAGGCCTCACCCCTCAGAGCTCACCATACCTTTGTTTCTAACCTTAGTCAAGCTCCAAGGCCCCATTTATCCTGTGGTCAAGGCGTTTCTAAGGGGTGAAGAACATCCACTAGGGATTGCAAACCCTTGGTTTTGTCGTCACCTACCTCTGTCTCCTGCAGCCAGCAGTACTTTGCATAGCCAGAACACTTCACCATCTAAGAGTACCTTTGGCGACCACCAGCCCTCACCATGCCAGGGTTAAGAGTTTCCAGCCAAGGTCACAACAGCAGAAGACCAGTATACCTCCAGGTATGAGTGTGATCCAGGGTCAGCCAGCTAGGAGAGCCGTGATGGCGGTTCTAGACTTTCTGCTCCTCAGAGAGGCCACCAGACCTGTCCTTTACACTTTCTATGCGCCAATAATTCACTAAGGCACCCTATGCATATTGTGATTCTGGCATCACGAGTCCAAACTGTAAAGGTGACTTCGACATCTAAATCCTCCCTCAAAAGATATGTATCACCTAACTTGAGACGTCTTAAGTCATTGTTTAATGCATCCAGCCCCAAAACATAATTGTTGTTTTAATTTCCCCCTTGGGCATGCGTCAAAATATATCCAATAACAGGCAGTAATTTTTTTTTTCCGAAGGCTGATTTCAGAAATATTACGTTACTGTAAACAACCTATACTTGTGCTTGTGTTACTTTCATCTTTAACCCTTTCGGTCACCAGAAAAATATAATTTCAATAGTTATGACCATTTTATTTCCTTGACTGTATCTGTACTTGGACCAATCCAGTGTCCATTATACACACTGTGCCATGTATAAATGACAACAGATATTCAGGACTCATAGTGTCTTCAGCCCATAAAGACTGCCTTCTGCAGTGGACATTATTACTGAAGGAATCAAGGCTAACACGTGTCAAACCTACCCTGTTTATGTGCATGGCATCGAGCCCGTCATCTATATCTTCTTCTCCCATCTCACGTATCTCTACGAGAGCCAATATGCAGTATGTTGTCCACTTCCTTACTCCTAAGAAAGCAGCAAAACAATCCCCAGGGAGGTCTTGACCTCCAGTATCTGGTAGCCAACTTGCTCCTGCCAACCCAGCCACAAACATCCTCCATGCGCACAGAAAAATTGTCTTGCTCCTGAATCTCTATCGTACCTTTCCCCATACTATTCACTCCAGGGAGGGGATATTAACTCCAGCAGATCATAGACCTTGCCATTGCAAGAGATACATCCTATCAAAGAAAACAACCAAAGTAATTAAAATGTAAATCTTATGTGGTATGACACACCTATTTGAACACAAAACTACAGCATTGCCACATTGTTCGACAGCCATCTGAAAATCACACTGCCCTCTTCTGATCGCCTGCACACACAACATACGAGCTAACCCAATGGACCACTATATTCAGAGTTCCTGCCTCAGAGTCACCACTGCTAACCATGCTACTGAAGCGAGAGGAAGTCTCCTGCACCCCAGCCATCCACAGCCAGACTTCAAGAGTATTACTCTTTAACACCATAGAACCTCCTAGTCCATGGTAACTCAACAGGTGTTCCGTAGAGGTTGGCATGACTCCAAGGAACAAAATGGGTGTACAAACCAAGCAGTAAAAGAACGTTTTCTGGTCTGCCTCTAAGAGGGCAGTGACTTCTCTCACAGTGCAGTGCCCCACACAACACACGTCTTATTTCCCAGGATAGTGAAGTGAGCGGAGTTATTGCTAGCAGTATGGTACTACATGGGAAGGTTCACAAGTTGTGCAATAGGGTGACCGCCACTGCAAGCCCCCAGAAAGTATGCAGGTAGGGCAGGGTTATTGCCAGCATGCCACGTACTCCACTGAAGGTTTATACAGTGGCTAAACACTCCTCTCCAGTGGTGACCAACAAAGTGGGGTTGTCGCCATGCCCCGGTCCCCAGCACAAAGAGGGATGTTAGGTGCTGAAGTGCTGAATATGCCTGAAGGGGAAGATGATAAAAGGAAGGGGGGGGGGGGGGGGTGGCAGCAGCCTGTGCAAATTCTTGGAAGAGTGTTGAGAACACAGGTCAAAGCGGGATGAAAGCTGGGAAATAGATTAAAAAAGACAGAGAGAATGTAGAGAGACACCCAGGTACATAGTTTGTAGCTTTTGTTGAATGTGAAGCGAAGAGCTTGTAGATGAAGCTAAGACAGACCAGCTTCGAACTATGGTCCAAGTCTGAAATAGACGTTACCCTGGGCCCTAGGGTGAGCAAGGGGATTGCAAGGATGGCGGAAAGAGAGCAGCAAGGAAGTAAGAAACATTATTATTTTCTTTGCAAACAAAAATAAAACTTGGAACATCAAGTGTCCCACAAAAATTTCCAATTGAAGGTCACATGTCAATTTAAAAATAAAATGTATATCAATAAATACACTATTACAATATGTTCATTATTTAAGGATATCATCTACAATTTCCCTGCAATAAGCACTAATATTTTTAACATTCTGCAGATTTTTATTTCAAACTTAGTGAATTAGTTCAAAGCAAACTACAGTACACAAGAACTGGTCACTAATTTTGGTTATTTATAATAAAACTATTTAAAAAATTTACAGTATGTCCACACACATACAGGTGAATTATGCAAATGTTAAATAATCATGTACATTGAGAGAAAGATGATTCTATTTTGTAAGTATAAATTGAAATGTAACAAACATTTCAAAACCACAAAAGCCACTTCCTTTTTACAGGGAAAAAGGGCTCTATCACAAGCTATTACTAATGAGATTAATATTTCCAATATACGTAAAATGTATTAGAGTTTTAAAATATCCTAATTAGGTGTATTGTTTTTTATATTTTTAACAAAACATTTGAAATTCTGCACCATTTTGCCAGCCTCAATATGACTATCACCAATTATTTAACTAATACCACACTGCCAGAACATTTGTATTGGTTCTGATCAACTTGATTTGACTCAAAATATTTAAGATTCCTCATTTGTGAGAGTCACTAATCAATGCATCGCAGAAAAGTTGTTTACAGTACACATGGTATTTTCAAACGTTAACTCTTTACAAGATTTTTGTACATAGGGGTGTAAAAACGGCTTCGGAAATTGTTAAGAATCGTGACTTTTCCGAAAAATGGGAAAACAATACCAGAAAATGGTGTATATCAACATTACTAATCACACTTAAAATGAATTTCATGGGAGCATTGGGTTATTATTAGTATATGCCTTGAAATTTGATAGTCGGGAGAGCTGCGGATTCAAGAAATCTGTGCAGTAAAACATGTAAATTATATGTCAATTGGGTTGCTTAACCACGTTAAAAATCTGTAGAGTAAAACACGTAAAATTGATGTAAATTATATGTCAACTGGGTTGCTTAACCACATTAAATTAGGTCTAGACATGACTAGGCGGCAGCAGTACGTATGCCTTTCAATTCCCACGGTAGCATGCAATACTGCACAGTGCTCATATTTCTACACAATAACTAGATTTAAAACTTCACAAGAAATAATTGCAAAGAAACACTCATAATAGCACTCTCCATTCGTAAATTACAAGCATTCACATGTTCAAATTCACATGGAACAGCAAACTTCCCCACACACCAAAATACAACCATCAAGTGAAACACTACCCTATGGTAAAATTCAAAATGGTTGGCCAAAATCGATAACACATTTGGCGATACACGTAAACTGCAAGTAAACAAACCCTCAGAACATATTTTTGTATGATATACTGTATATATGTTTGGAATACTTTCACGTTAACATAATACAATCCTCTCATGAATATCAACAAGGTAAGCCTTGCAAAATTCAACAGAATTAAATGTTAGTCCAACAGTGCTTCATTAACGTTGCAAGTCTTCCGCACATAGGAACAAACATAACCTGTTATTCATGTATTGTGAATTCAGGTTTAGTTTCCAAAAATGTTCTCGCATTTAACACGGTTCTGCAACCAATGAAATATATTTTACATACAATTTACTTGTCCTACTGCAAAAATACCCTGATCTTCATAGGCTTCCTCACTATCACATTTCATGGTACATACAGCAAACTGCATGATACTCTCAATGAAATATATTTTACATACAATTTACTTGTCCTACTGCAAAAATACCCTGATCTTCATAGGCTTCCTCACTATCACATTTCATGGTACATACAGCAAACTGCATGATACTCTCATGAAATTCGCATTAAGTGTGATTAGTAATGTCCTCAAATAATTTTCAGGTATTATTTTGACAATTTTTTTTGGAAAAACACTGATTCTTATTAACCACCACGGTTTCATTATAATGGCACAAATACAGTATCAGAAATGACAGAAAAATTTGAAATATAAACACAGCAAAACTTACTAACTTCAGAACTGAAAATGGGAAATTGCGATAAACAACGACCAAATTATAAGAAAAGCACAAAGCATGTAGATGATGTTAACCTGTTAAATCATACAACACTGATGAAACAATTTAAGCAACTAATGCCCTGTATAAAATGTGCACTTCATGTTTTATGTACTGTATGTACATTTAAAATCATGTTTTCTACTTATGATTTGATTGCACTTGCTTTATACAAAGTATATATTATCATGACTTTGGAAGCCGACATCACTATTTCCACAACTATGTTTCACTTAACACCTACGAGAAAACTTAGCTGTATTTAGCTATATATCAATTTAGTGTACTGAACTCTTGAGGAACAAATAGTTTCACATCAACACATAGCTTAAGAAAAGCTGTCCGTAAAGTGACTTTTGAGATATGCACTACCAAAGTAAAAACTACCAACACACTTACAGTTAGTGGCAGATTGCGAAGTTTGAGGGACCATCCCGGATCCCTGTCCTGGACCTAAGCCCATCATTTGGTTATTCCCTGTACCTAAACAAAAAAAAATGGGTAAATTATGAAATGAAAAAACTGATGGTTAACATGTATCACTCCAAAAAGAATGTTTAACACTTTCCATGTTTTTTAACAATTTGCAATTTGAAATGAATGTACTATTAACTACATTTGCTGTGTTTAGTCCTCTACACTTAATTCAGTGCAGGTAATACATATGTAATGGGAAATGGAAAAACAGCAGACAGCTAATGGGTAAAACATAAATCAAAAATAAAGAAAATCAATGTAAAATGTTTTGTACTAAATATACAAGAAGAGTTAAAGCAATACTATGGTTTAGTGTTTAGTTGCTAATGAAATGTGTAACACACCTGTCCTCGCTAAAGTTTGCAAAGCATTAATAGGATCTTGCTGCATTCCTTGAGCTCCACCAGCACCACCTCCCTTTTTGGAGCCTGCAATCAACATTTATGACTTCTCATACTGAACACCTTTTAAATTACTGGGTTTAATTTTAAGTTTATGCATACAAATTTTGGGAATAGTAAAAGTTGGTACGAGCCAGAGGGGGTTATGACACATGGAAAGATGAGACAAGCCTTACACTGCTTCAAGCTGTGTAGGTTGTATGTTTGAATACAGTCAACTCTCGAAGTATCGTTATTGCATGTACTGATAAATCCCATCCACCAACAATTTTTTTTGTCCCGGCAAAATTCCTATTTGAATAATGTTAACATAACCCCCTTTTATCATTTATTGCATGTTGTGTCAATCAAAGTATATTTCAGGTTCCACAGCCTAAGATTTCTCGCAACTAACATTTTTAAGCTGGTTGTTTATGCAAACATCTAGTATCTGGATGTGAAATACATCACGCATGCTGCTGTTTATCACTGCTTTGCGGTGGCTTGCTACTTCCCCTTACATGCCTGACGAAAGGGAAAGTGGTTACCTAGCAACTAGCGTTGCGAACTAGCATCCTCTCTCACACACTCCTTGTTGTCTCTCTCAGCCGCACACCTTCCTTCCTCTCCTTACATGTCATCAAGAGAGGAAGTTGTTGCTAGCAAAAGAAAAAGGACACACACACACACACGCTCTCTCCCTCTCTCTCTCCCCCCCCTCCCTCCCTCCCCCTCCCTCCCTCCCTCCCTCCCTCCCTCCCTCCCCCCTCCCTCCCTCCTCTCTCTCTCTCTCTCTCTCTCTCTCCTCTCTCTCTCTCTCTCTCTCTCTCTCTCTCTCTCTCTCTCTCTCTCTCTCTCTCTCTCTCTCTCTCTCCTCTCTTCTCTCTCTCTCTCTTCTCTGCAACGAGTGCTTGCCTTCACATGCCGGCTGCAGAGCAAATACAGTGCAGTGCGCCTTGTGAACATGGGAATGTTATCAAGATTATCCATCACTCAAAGCAGTTGTACTGATGCACGACGTCTTTGCAACAATGGCATGGAACACCGACTTCAGCTCATCGGCGGGCAAGCTTTGCACCTGATTTCAACTGAGCTTTATTATTGACAAACCACGAGACGTTATAAACTTTTACTGTCTACCACAGCAAGAATGGATGTTCCAGACGAATATTTTATTATTCATTGGTTCACTGAGACTATGCATTAAGACACAGAGTTACACTGAAAGCGGTTAGATGGCTACACCAGTATGCTTTGCCGCTTCCTCAACTCCAAGCTGGCCGGTGACGTCGTAGTCTCCAAGAAGCCATGCTATTGCCACCCTCCTCTCCAGCGACCGCCCCTATCCAGATGACGGAAGGGGAAGGACCCAGGAGAGTCTTAATTTCTCCACAACACTTGTTCCCGGAGATCTGACCAGCCTGCTCGTTTCTGTCCTCACAGTCCACCATCAAGCTAACCTAGCTCACTTTGCTCCTCGCTGCTATCATCCTTTCCTTCACCGCACTTTTAGTGCAGAAGGGAACACCTTTCCTTGGTCTCCACCGCACCTTGTCACTGGAGCCATCCTTCTTAACCTGCTTAGTCTTCACCGAAGATTCATGCCAAACGTCGTCTACACACTTACTAACATGTCTAAGTAAGGACATTCACCCTGGATCGCTGAGTACCTCAGTCAGCCGGATCAGCCTCCTGTCACTCCTACTGACAGCTTTATACTCAAACCAGCACTCAAACTCAGCCACCTGTAGTACACACACGCCCATCTGTGTCGACCCAAACCAAACCTCCGACTAAGGTTACACATTGCCCAGGTGTCCCGATAAGAATCCAGCTCTTGAAGCGAAAGATCACATCTCATTACTAGAACCTGATTTGTGCCCTGTCGCAAAGTTCCCTGGCCAGTTCTCTACACAGGACATGCACCCGAGCCCCAAAAACCAACCCCTCTCTGACATAGTGAACGTTCTGTCAGCCAAGGTGTCATGCGTCAATACCTATAATCACTTGTAGTTTAAAGCATATTATTTTGCCTGAAAATGTTACACAAAACATTTTAACGAGGAATTATTATTTCCAAAGGTATTTTCTTTTGTGATTAAAGGTCTATTTTCCCGTAAGGTTGGTGTTTCATTGAATCTGATGTAAATCAACATGATTTTAAACCTTAATATTTATTTAACTCAAGGGGCAGCATCTTTGCGAATAAATTTATATGCCTAGAAGCATATAATTGACCTCCCATTGTCACCAAAAATTATTTGAACATTGAGCAACTTATATTACAAGTGTAAAGTTAATTTTCAGTAACATTTTTCGGGTAAATCAGAGGATTCATATTAATTTATTTCAATAGACACGCACCTTTTGAATAAACTGATAAAATGTAAGGGTCAATTCGACACCTTTTGCCATCTAATAATGGGTAGGGAAGCAACAAGCCAGGTGCAGTGTAACTCACGACAGGGAAAATCAGAGGAAGAGGTTTTGAATGATTAAATATTAAAGACAGTGAAGAAATCAATTATAATCACCTTATTTATTAATTTCTGCCTCAAAATTAAAAATTTTTCCTGCAGTGAAATATAATTAATCACTTTAAAAAAATACATTTGCCACACACGCATAGTGTCGCCAAAACGTAGGGACGTGGAGGGAGGGGTAATCCTCCCGCAGCCACACCTCCTTCACCAACCACCGTGAACACACTGTCTGATCAATAATTTCTCAGTGCACTTTCAGCTGATAAGAGTGCGCAAGGGGCATTCAAAACTTGAATTGCATTCAATGTCATATTTTAATTTTCAGAAGGTTTGAAAGTTTAAGGCCAGCTTGCATTTGGTGTTAGATTACAATCAATTATATACAATATTTTGAGGCGTTATTTTCGTTATTTAAACGAGTTTGGGGGAAATGTTTTTTAATGTTTTATTGTGTTTACTAGCTAAAGTTTTTTCACAGATAATGTACAGTACAGTACTCAACGTAAAGTTTTATAAAGTTATAAGTTGTATTTTATTGATGTACATGTCAGAAACCTCATCTACAGAAATCCCGCTTGTACGGAAATGTTTTGGCAGTCCCCTGAATAACGATGGATAGGGAGTCAACTGTAGGATACTTTTATAAAAGCAAATCTTCAAATATATAAATATGTGCCACAAAATGTCCCGGTTAAAAAATTTTAGTTATTAATTTTCCACAGTGCTAAAGTATTTTCATCAGTCATAAAATTTACCTCAAACTACAGTTTTTTCTCCCCTCTTTTGACGTAATAAAAGCATCCCTTCCATTTCTGGTCGGGACTCTGTTTGCATGTATTAGCTCTAGAATTACCACAGTTATCCATGTCCTTAAACCATAACTGATTTAATGAGCCATTCACGGTTTCACCTTAATTTGGCTTGCACTGAGACATGCATGGCTTAATCTTTGAGACAAGCATATGACTACTGGCAGGATATGTGTTAAGAATGTTATTTGATTTTTTTCTTCCAGTAATCTCTGTATCACACATATTTTATTTCTCATTGTAAACCCAAAATTCTCAACGTATTTTTCATAAGAACTTAAAAAGGCAGCTTCAACAAATGACATCACCACTTCCAACTAAATATACGAACTTCACTTCGCAGAGTGCAATTTTGCACAACACTCTTGCATACATCTGGTTAACTCTTCCACTATCTCACATTCTTTTCAACCACTCATTTTGTCCATCTAATGGTACTTTATACTTATGAAAGAAAAAATAAATTTTTTTTGCTACATAAATTTTAGGGGCGTAATCTCTTTCCACAATCATATCCGAGTTGAATTTTGCAGCCACCCACAAACACCATGTGCATCACTAAAAAATCATCAACTTCCCCTCCGTGGTGACACCATTTATGGAAGAGCCATGTGCACATGCTACAAAACTACACACAAGTCTCTTACTAAATCCAGTATTTAGAAAAGTCCACGACATTATTTCAAGTGTACATACTCATCTCTCGGACATGAAGGATGAGTCTTGCTACGAAGCCAAGGTATTCTTCCTGAAACAAACACCGCAATAAATATTTTAAAAGGTTTTGGTTTTGAGCTACCGTAACAAATAATGGCACAATTTTCCATGTACCACAGACACACATGTTTTCTAAAGAGCACCTGATCACGAATGAGAGAGGAATGGCTAACACCCTGATAATATTTCCATGTGTGGAGCTAGTAGACTCTGAAAATTTTATGATTTACTTTCCCTTATCCTAATCATCTACAAATTAATTGCTAACCTGAAGTAGTTATTTCAACTTTCAACTGTTACAACTGTGTGTGTCTAAATCAAATAAATCACAGATATTTGCTTCCCTTACTTTAGACTACATATTATAATTTCTAAAAGTTAAGGGCACATGGTATTTGAAAAAAATATTTTTAACCTCTCTTATCTCTCTTTTGAGTGTCAAATGTCTCAAGTTAATAGCAAACCTCAGGAACACAAGGCACTTCCATAAATGGATTCATTTGTATAAAATAATGTGGGGCTTGTTTATACCCCAATACTCTTTAGTAAGGTTCCATAGCTCAGTATCTGAAGCATCCTGATGTGGAGTGGGAGAGGGGTCAAGCTCAAGTGCCACCTGGCTCTTGTAGGGTTAAGTAAATTTTCCAACTAGAAACGAAAATTACCAGTATTTGGTTAAGTCTCTTCTACTGCATGAACCTCGTATAAAATATAATTACATACCTAGATAATTCTGAAATGGGGAAATAGGGTTTGAAATGGTTATAATCCTAAACACCTGTGTAACAATATTTTATCTTTGCTTCTGGGGAATTTCAATACACACTATAAATAACTTTGCTAACTGAAACACATATATTCAATAAGTTTTTGGATAGAAATTTTTTTATAAAAAGCCCATTATACATTTCTGGACATCACTTACGGAGGTTAACTGTATTACTGACAGATTTTCAAATATGTCCCTTTACAAAAGATTTTAACCATCTTCAAATTCTACCAGCTAGCCGAATAACTTATTCTGTTGGACGTGTATATATATAAATTTTACTAATCATAAAGACTTACTCATTTACTAATTTTGGAAGAGTTTTGAAAGTTCACTTTGATTTCTACTAGTCACTTCTGTATTTTACGTTCAATCTTCGCATACACAAGGGCAACGAAGCAGGGTAATACCATGCCAAGTGGATAAGTTTGGAAGATGGTCCCTGCTCTATTAAATCATCAATATTGCTAAAATATTCAAAGGACAGACCTCTTACAGTGATTATCAGTATGGCTGAAATACAAGTGGTGTAGTCATCAGTTATGCACCACAAATGAAATGAGTATAGTCCATTCACAACTGGAACAGACTTAGGAACCTATGAAAAAACACCCTCGCCATTAGTTGCATGCATAGCTAGTAAAAAAGAAAGTGGCTGGTGCAGGCACAGCACCCGCAGTAGAACCCGTCCCTTTTTTTTTACTACGCTATGCATGCAGCTAATGGCTAGAGTGTTTTTCCAAAGGTTCATAAGTCTGTTCCAGTCGTGAATGGACTATAGGTATCTTCAAGTTTGACATGTTATTGTTCTGAAAACATTTCAAAACCTGATATTAAACTGCTTAAGTAGAATACAGAAATGACAGTCCCAAGGATCCATACACAAGACTCGTTTAATGTTAAATTCCACCATGAACACATTTACACAAATTTTAGCACCCTATAGCTTATTAAAAAAAACTTTAACAGAAAATGGAATGCTTACACTGATCCATGGTGGCTCTCAAATTACTGACCTCAAAAACTGTTATTACTTCATGAATATAGGGCTATGTCCACACTGATGATGTAAGCCTGCGCTAGCTGCCATTATATCAGTGATAGTAAAATTCTCTCTTGCAGATTCACACATTTTACATTTGTGAAAAATTCAACCTCCACAACAGCTGAGCAAAACACTGGGCTCCATGTCACTGAACATTGTAGGCCCATAAGATTCTTTTTCATAAATATTAAATTTCTAAAAGGTGCAACATAAGGATTATAATGAGTTTAATATGGCTGAGCTAAAGCATTCTGGCTTGGAAAAATACTGTAAAATAAAAGTAACAATGAATTGTGCACCTGCACTACTGGTCTTTATAATAGACCCTATAAACATAGCAATTTAAGGTAGGAAATACTATACAATACTGCAGCTTTTACTCGTTAAAAAGTCAATGTAAAAGGATGCCCTCATGTCACTTGTAATGTAGTTGTAGGCATTGCAGGGCATGTTAGGCCTACAGTGTTCTGTGTAACATGTTGGAACAATCATTTACAGGTAGTTTTGTTGTACGAGTTAAAAATGGTACATACCACAGGATGATGTCTCAATATTTATTTCAAAATTCTCTGATGTTTCCAGGTTTTCCAGACGAAATTTGCAATTTCCTCCAAGTGCTCATTTTGGTTTACTCTCCGCTAGTAACATAATTTATCATTTACACTGTATAATGCAATGAGAACCGTGAACCATTCATTTTGTGCAGAAGTCGTAATGATTAAATTCTAGTCAGCAACCTAATTTTCACAAAATAAAATGCTGCTTTGCCACAACCCCTTAAAGCTACAGTTTCCAACCATCCTGTATTGTACATGATTTCCAATATCCTGGGACTGAAAGAATTATCCCGTATGGACATAGGTTGCGACATGATTTATCCTATATCTCAGACAACTAATAAAATTAATTGAATATTAATAAACAGAGTATCAGTAATTTACCACTTCTGCAATTACAAGTACATTTACTCTGATAATCTAACCCAATGGCCACGGATAGTTACAAATGACCCCACCAGGTGGCACTGTCAACAAGAACATCCATGAAAGCAGCAAGAAAATCCACCGGCCAAATGCAATGTCCACCACGTGCCTATCATCTTGGTAGAAGACAAATAGTCCGACTACAAAACCACTGTGGCCCTCTGCAATCTTAAGAATCACTAAACTGATTTTAGCAATAGGCCTACACATGATTTGAGCATAACTATACAAATATATGAATAACTACTAGTTGTACCTGTCACAGGCAATACTTGATTCACAATTTTCAATAACAAAACTTGAAACCATCATCAATGCAAAAGAAATATACTTACCCTAGTCTTGGCTTTTTGAAAGACATGATCCTCCATATCATTGCTATTTTTTGTAATGGGAACACCTGCTCTCTGAATTGCTTCATCTCTGAAAACCACCACACAACATAGACATTACTTTAATGAACAGCAGGCATTATTGATAATGTAGTCCATTCAGTGTTACTTCAAACTTTTCTGAAACCCTGCTTAAGTTCTACTTCCAGGACATTAATCTGCATAGTGCAAACAAAGCTTAACCAAATCTAGAGAATTACACCACAGGGACTACACACCACATTCGCGCAAATGTAATAATATTTTGCATAAGAACTATTTCTTACCAGACCTTACCAACACACCTCTTTTTCACTGTTTTATTTATATTAATTATAAATTAAATATTACAATCTACAGGTAAAATAAAAGTAAATCTTCAATTGTACCAAAAACAAAGCACGTCATAAATAGGGTGATTTTTCAACAATTAGATTAAAAAATAGTGAAGAATCTGCAGATAGACTATAACTTGGAACCACAGTATGTGCAAGAGTGTGCATATAAGCATACATGTGTACAAAGCCAGCATATTGATTTAGGTGAAAAATTTTGAAAGTTTCATTCTGTACTGCAACGGCGGGAGAGTTAGACACAATTAATAAGAAAACAAAGAAATTAGGATTGATAAATACAGAAATTATTCATGGAATAGAGGAACAAATACCAGCTGTTAATCACACAAGAGTTTTGGCCGAGAAACTCAAGATCCTTGCAAACAAATTAAAGCTTGCTACTGATAACATAGGACAAAACCTCAATAATTTCCATAAGTCTTTTAAAAAAGAAGCAGTTAATTTTAAGTGATTACTTAATGCAGATTATATGCACAGTACATCGATGGGGGCTCTAGAAGCGATTTTAGAAGGGAAACGTCCGTACATTATTTTGTTCAACCAGGCATTGGATTTAACAAGCATGGGAAAATTATCTTCATTCATTATATCACTGTCAGAATTACCTCAAATTATAAATGGAATTGAATTGAAACTGGGATTAAATTCCCTTACAAGTTCAAGGACAGATGAAGTGTACAAATACTACTAGTTAGCTAAAGTGCACGCAGCCATGATTGGCTCGACTTCGAAACTGTAAAAATTAATTACCAGTTAAGTTGTTGGATCATGATTCCATTTTATACAAAGCTGCAGAGTTACCCACAGTTGGGAAAAATAAAGTTAAATTTCTTCTCAGGTAAACTGTTCTTACAGATATGTATTTGTGAATTACGAAAGCAGGCTTCAAGTTCAAATGCTTCAGAAGTTCTAGGTAGATGTTATGCATTTACCTATTTATTGTCATCCTACAAACCTTGCCTTCTTTCTCCTTTTAAATATATGTTAGATCAAAATGTTTAGTTGTATTACTGAAGTGCAACCTAAGTTACATGGAACCATAGTTAAACTGGCAAATATTTAGTTATCAGCAATCTGTCCAGAAACTTATTGGAAAAACGATCACACATGATTAACTTACTGCCATACAGGGTTCCTACAGTTTTGGTAAATTTAATTTCTTTCACTTACTTTCCCTGACCACATCCTAAAAGTTCCCCGACTTGGATATTGAAAAACAAGTTGGAAGTGGCAGCAACCTCTCACCCAGTTTTATGAGTGATCCAAGTTTATTAAAGTTGTTTAGTAATGCAAAATGTTTCATAAGTACACTAGGGTGAGATCGACACACAGAACCCACAGCATCCCTGAGAACCCTACGTCTCAACAGTGCGGTGACTGGGAAAACACCGCTGGCGCCAACCTACCGTAAGTTTAATGTGTCACCGTTCATCTCGTGTCTCACCCAACGGTGTTAATTGGCGTTCCCAACTGGGGCTAGTGTGTTCATCCACGTCGTGTCATCCGCGTTAAAATGGCGGACACCACAACCGATCATCCGAGAGAAGACCACAAAGACTTCCCTGTTGGCAATTGCAACACCAGCAAACGCGAACTACCTGGACATGCCAATCGACTGATGCGTGCATTGTGGAAGGATAGGCGAGATCAATCTGTTTTAAGAAAACTTGTGGAATCAACTGTTATGCCAATGCATGTCTGACACCATATCTACGCCATCAGAACCACACCTGTGCACGCGCACCAGATGTGACGGGAACTAAGTGGGTGCTGTGCCAGCAGTGCAAACGGGACTTACATTTGCCATGCATAGGGCCTGATGAGTATACAACCTTCCACGACGGTGTCATAAACTGCATTAAGATGAACTGCGCTGAGATAGCGCCACTGCCGCCCCCAGTAGTAGTTACGTACACACCACAGGATTTGACGGGACCACATAGAAATGTATTGTTGCCAAATTTTGAGGGACATGATTCTGAAGACTTGGGTACCTTTCTTGCGGTAAGCAAGGAGAAATTTCACCGGCATGGCATACATAGGGGCGACTGGACCGAAGTCACTGCCAACCGACTGAGAGTAACCACTGCCATGTGGTGGAATCTAGTCCGTGATTACCGAGTCACTTGGGAGGAATTCTGTGAATGCTTGCTGGGCAGGTTCGATACAGATGGCGATGCCATACAAGCGCAGGCAAGGCTCTACCATGAACAACAATGTGACAGTGAAGAGTTCATACAACGAAAACTGGGTCTGTATAAATGCCTACATCCGGGACTTGCAACTTGCAGAGTACTTGAGATTATTGTGGCATTAGCAACACCTGATATTAGGCCATACATGCGGCGAGCAAAGCGTGTCAGTGTAGAACAGTTCACGAGAGAGATGTGCCTCTACGAGAGACATGTACACGTGGGAGTGGACTACCAATCCCCAAGGCATAACACCACCACACTGCAACACCTGTAATGATGCCCGATGTAACGAGGCTACCGCCACAGTTCACACCAGTGAGAGCAAACTGCTGTCAGGGGTCGGACTTTCGCAACACTCACCCCGGGAACTATTACCAAGGCAACAGGATGGGAAACTAAATAGTGAGGTTGGGGAAACCGCACCTGCACCAATCTCACTACCAGAGCGTAGGAATCCGCCTAATGAAGGTGACAAAGTGTTCCAGGTTATTGACAGTACAGTACGCGTAATTGAGGGTCAACGTTGAACTTGTGGGTAAAAATGTGATTGCCATAATTGACACTGCAACAAGTCATAATTTTGTGCAGGAGGGCCTAAGCCAGGCGATATCACCAAGAGTTCCACCACTTCGTCTGCAGTTTGCCACAACCAGCCAACAGGGCGAGGCGAGAAGCGTCATGCACGTAACCGTGGGAGTACATAAGCTCCGTACAAAATGTGACGTGTACATTGTGCCGGATTTATGCAAGGAGATTATTCTGGGACTGCCGTGGCTAATTGATAACCAAGCCATAATTGAACAGCATCTCAACCGTCGGCACATGGGGACAAGTGGCAGGTGGACATTGTATGCTGTGGGAGCAACGCCGTCGACAACAACAGCTACCATGCCACTTGCTGAGTCTGCGCACGAGGTGCCCAAACAACATCAACAACGTCTGCAAACACCTGCTGGACCAGTATGCCAGTGTGTTCCACACTGATGGGAAGCTGCAGCGCACCGACATCATTGAGCCCAACATCATCATGACACACGAGGACCCGCTGTACTCCAAGCCACAAGACCCAGGTATTTTCTTACGGCGTGTCATCAATCAGCAGGTATGTGAAATGCTCAATGACAATGTGATTGAACCCATGCAAAGTCTCTACAACTCAGGCATTACAGGGTTGCCACCTTTTCTACATTGGAAAATTCCTTGACATTTCCCAGATTTATAGACAAAAAGAATCTTTTTCCCTGACCTTTTCCTAATATTTTTTTTCCTGTAAGGATTGGTACTTTTGCATTATAACACGTTTTTACACCAAAATACTTGTCTGATCTTACAAAACTGCCCATTACATATATTGTAAAGAAAAACGCCTAAGTATTTAGTCCACAATCATTAAAACCATTTTATATAATTCTGGCAGCGGTGCACAATTGATGACAGAACTGCAAAATATATCATGCATATCATAGAATTCCCTGACAGTTTTCAAATTCCCTGTTGTCCAGACCTGTGGCAACTCAGCATTACACTTGCCCCTAAAAAGGGCGGTGAATTGAGGTTTTGTGTTGATTTCCATCCGTTGAACAAGATAACTGTAAACATGCCATCTCCAGTAACAATATAAAGGACACTTTGTCAACAATAAGGCCAGCTACTGTTTTCACCTCATCAGATTTGAAATACGGATATTGGCAAGAGCCTATCTGCCCCCAAGACCGGAAAAAAACAGCCTTCACCACGCCAGATGGGCGTAGGTTTCAGTATGTTGCCCTGCCATTCGACTTAAAGTGTGCCCCTGCAACATTTCAGAATTTGATAGTTTACGTGTTAGATGGTTACATAGGAGACTTTTCGATGGCTTACCTTGCTGATGTGCTTTTATGGTCAAACAGCTGGGAAGAACATTTGCACCACCTGAACCTTGTGTTCGAAAGGCTCAAACACAATAACCTTACGTGCAAAGTTGACAAGTGTAAGATGGGTATGAGTTTTATATATATATAGACACACACACCATATCACACGTGTATATTGAAATTTGTTTGTGTAGCTAATGGAGTTTTTGGGACAATATGTAACAGGGAACGGACACGAACCAGAACAACATGTACAAGGAATTCAAAACAAACCCACACCCAACCTAGGTCACGCAAACAAGTTAGAACATTTTTTGACTTAATAAATTGGTTAAGGGAGTTCGTCCTGAATTTTTCCATGATAACTGCACCAATGACTGAATTGCTATGTGAAAAACGTAAATTTGTGTGGACACCTCAAGCCAACCAGGCACTACACGAAATCAAGCTTTCTTTCCAGAATTACAAACCGCTTGCCAGGTTCAGGCCAGAATTACCCGTTGTCGTTCAGACCAATGCAGGCCAGCAAGGTATTAGCGCGGTGCTATACCAAGTAGGAGAACAAGGGGAAAAACACATCCTGAATTACCACAGTGCAAAGTTTGGCAAGGCAGAACGCAAATATCATGTTAATGAGCAGGAGTACTTAGCAATTGTGCATGCACTAAGGAGGTACCAGCCGTATCTGTTAGGGAGGCAGTTTATGTTAAGAACAGATATCCATTGTCTTGTATGGTTAGATGGCATGTATAACGGAAAAAGTAAACTCCCCTGCTTGGGCCTTGCTACTCCAAGAGTCTAATTTCAAGGTAGAACACGTAGTGGGGAAAACCAATGAGCTCGCGGACGCACTGTCCAGGAACCCCTGTTCGAACCTAATGGTAACATACAATGCAGAATGGGAAGAGATGCTACCACCCCGACAGCAGACACAACTTTTGCACTGCAAAACATTGTCGCCACATCACCCGGCAAACTAGTCTCGAACGTCCGTGAGGTATTAAGGGAGGTCCACTCAGCACAGGAAAACTCCCGATATGCTGCACAATGCCGGCAACACTGTGCCACCCGGTATTCTGAGCGTTGGAGAGTAAGTAGTAGACCAAGAAATTCTGGTGAAACCCCCGGTAATTGCACACGATGGTGAACATATGCACTAAAAGAAACACTTGAACTTGTGTTAAAGTATGGGCATGACAGCCAAGAACATGGGCGCCCAGGTACCGAGCAGAAGCGCATGAACGTGCAAAAAATTATTCACTGGCCAGGAATCCAGGGAGACGTATGTATATATGTACAAAGTTGTGTCACGTGTAACATCCGGAAGCCACAGAGAACAGACGGTGATGCTCCACAACAGAGGCTGCCAACTGAGCCGTTCAAAACCATAGCACTGGATATCATGGACCCGTATCTCTGAACCACAGATGGAAAGAGGTTTTTGGTTGTTGTTACGGATTTGTTTGCAAGGTGGACAGAAGCGTTTCCTGTAAGTATGGTATGTGCCCACACGTCGCCCAGATAATGCAAACAGAGTTTTTTCCGAGATGGAGTTATCCGGAATTTTTGTTGACAGATAAGTCACCCAGTTTGTGGAGAGAAAGTGGAGAGAGTACTGTACAAAGTGGGGAGCAGAACACAGTACCACCCCAGCTTACCATCCCCGAGCAAACCCGACCGAGCGCCGTAATCAGGATATAAAAATCTAGTTGAGGATTGGCTAGGCGAAGACCACACCAGGTGGGCGGAGTTAATCCCTGAGATAATGTTTTGCATAAGAAACCGGGTAAATGCAGCTACCGGTAAAACCACGGCAGAAATGATTCAGGGCCGCGAGCTGCTCGTGCCTGGAGAACTAACAGAAAACCCCCCGGTACCACCCAAGGAAGCCATAGAACACCAAAAACAGACCCACACGGAGGCCAGGGAAAATAAGAAAAGGTACTGTAGCTCAAGGGTAACGGAGAGTAGGAAATCGCCACCGGAGTTACGACCAGGGATGTTTGGGTATGTTATAGATATCCCACTATCAGCTGGAACAAAGAAATATCATGCAGGACTGGCACCTAGGTGGACAGGACCAGTGTGAGCGGTAGAAAAACTGGGAAATTCTACATTCTTAGTAAAGTTGGGACCAAGACGTGTCACGAAACGGCACCGTGACAACCTGCGTATAGCCCGACCACCTGCAGCGAAGAGAGGCAAGGAGAGACAGTAACAACCAGTACCTCAACGAGCATGGTGTAGCATACCAGGAAGTACACAGGGAAATGTCAACACGTGCACAAATGTAAACAGCTAGCATGGGAACCACCAGGCCAGAGAACATAAACAACAGTTCTGTCAAGTAGTAGTGCAGTGTCATTCCAGGGCTTCCCCTCGGAAGCACATAACAGTGTGATCAATTAGAGTAGTTTCAAGGGTATCATATGCAATAATAATAAAAGGATAACAACAATGTACACTTAAGTCATAATACAACCAGTGCCAGTGATCTAAATTTTACAGGGTTTTCCTAAGACACCAGTCAATATGGTTGTAAAGAAAGTGAAAATATAAACAACAGTACCACCAGTGTAAATGTGTCACACTGTTCAGAGGTTTTCCGCCATCCCCAGGGGATAGCCTAGTGGGGCAAAAGAGTTTCAAAGGGTTTGGGAAGTCAAGTAGGAAAGTGAATGTGACATCAGCTGTCAACACAACGCAGCGTACCGCTCACAAGACAATGCTACATCCCCACAACATGGTTCCAGCTTACACCCTCACCCCCTGCAAATGCCGCAGAGTAAGGAGACCTTGCTTCCTGTGCCCTCAACCGATGGACCCGGTTCGCAGCCGGGCAGAGCCCGCCAGAGTAATGTTGAGTTGCTCGCACCGTCTTGGCCTTTGAGGGAGGGGTCGTTTGACGCCGGCTCAGTCAGTAGCGCAAAGCCCATGACTACTCTCACGTGACACGTGGGCATGCACGTGCGCAAAGAGGCTCCACTTTGAACTTTCCTATAACGGAATATTTATTTGCAGTGTAAAATTATGTCTCTTGTTTATTTATAGGTTTTTTAAGTGTCAAAAATATTAACATGTTTTATAATATTGCACCATGTTTTTGAAATGTGTGCTGCGCAAAGATTATGAACACTGTTATTCCGGCATGAACACCGTCATAAAAGACATTCAAAGAATACCAACAATTAATAAGAAAAATCTAAAATGATAATATTTAAATTGCTTATGTGCCATTTATCTTAAAATATAAAAGTTTTACTCAGCGTGCATAGCACTTTCGGTTGTGTGAACCCCGTAGGCAGCCAAGGTAGGTCCACACGACCCCTGCCTCTGGGCAATCCGTCAAGGAGACCTGGCAAGGTAAGACGCTGTCACATACACACTACAAACTTTTTGCACTGATGTGGATTACAATAGCTTCACTTTAGTATACCAGTTAACCTTTGCTTCGCGTACGGTTTGCCAGACATTCCCCAGCACTATGCTTCCGCATAACTTAATTATTTGTGCCCTTGCGGCTTTTTGAAATTTAATCGAGGAGAAAGGGAGGAAAGATGTCGGAGAGGCCATGCGGCCCGCACAACTTGAATCAGGCATCATCCGCCTATGCTAAAGGCATTTCAATGTAATTGCTGAGTGCAATTTTAAGGGCTTTATTTTCATGGATGTATCCCTGGGTAATTTTCATGTTTAATTGTTTTACGTCCACATCACTTGCGACCACGTGGTTAACAGCCGCCAAGTCAATGTCCGCGTCATCCATGCGCTTTAAGAGTTTATTTGTGTAAAATCACATGCGCCGTAATTTATATCAGGGTTCTATGTAATTTTCATGTAATTGATGATTTGTATGTTTGACAACGCTGTCATTTTAATGTTTGATTTTCTTGCCATCCGGCATGCTAAAGGCTCAGAACCAATTCAATATGCAAAAGAATAATTTTTCCAACAGAAATAATCATTTATCTTGACAGAATTTGCAGTTTTTACGGAAGGAAACAGAATTCATCTGCACCACGTGATCTGCTGCGGAACATATCCAGCGGCATCCGCACCATCTAAGTTTGCTTTCACGCATCTGCGTGTTTATTGTGAATACTCACGTCATGTATGTAAAGTGCACAGTGATATTATTTCCGTCCTAGCTGGCTATGTGTATAGGCTGCCACCTCACTAACCACGTGCGGCAAGACGAGCCCCGATGAGTCCGTGTTAGTGATGCTAAATAATCACACGTGTTTGTGCAATTTGTTCATTCTGTTTCATTTCATTATTCTCTGCGCCCTATCTTCAGGAAAAATCGTCAGTCCACCCTAGCGGCTGTCGACCCCTTCCCTTGTGAAAATTGTGTTTTCCAACACCACAGAGAAGGCATCCATCTAGGAGTGCGCTAGAGTAATTGCGGCCTGGGGAGCACTCGAACGGAGTTAGCTATACACATCCGAGTCTTTCATAAGAAGTAATGTGGCACTATCCTGTATGGTTCACTGAATAAAAGCAAAATACACAATGCTCTAAGTATTTCTTTGTAGTGGCAGCAACCTCTTGCCCAGTTTTATGAGTGATCCAAGTTTACTAAAGTTGTTTAGTAATGCAAAGTGTGTTGTAAGTATGCTCGGGCGAGACGGACACAAAGAACCCACAGTATCCCTGAGAACCCTGAGTCTCAACAATGCGGTGACTAGGCAACGCCGCTGGCACCCACCTACCGTAAGTTTATTGTGTCACTGTTCGCCTTGTGTCTCACCCGATGGCATAAAGGTTTAACAGTTAAGAAAAAAAAAAAATAGTGCAAGATATATCCAACTCAAACTTATTATCACAAAAAAAAATTTTAACAATGCAAAATGCCCCAAAATTACAACAGACAAATCAAAATAAAACTTAGTTTGCAGTTAAAGACATATACTAATACAAATAAAATAAATATTTTCTTACAAAAAGAAATATGTGGAACTTTATGTTCAATGTCAAGTTCACTTCTACAGTAAACAATCTTCCCAAAACAAATTAATTATGTCTGCCTTCTGCTTTATATGTGTAACACAAAATAATATTAACTACCGCGTATTAAATTAAACATTACTTTAAAAAAAACATTCCAAACAATCAAATACAAAGAACAAAAACTTTAATTAACTTACAACTTTAATTAGAAAATATACCTAATGAATAATTTACCAATTCAAAAAAATTATTCACAAATTGACAAAAAATGTTATACATGCTAAAAGAACATGTACTTATAAGTGGATAAAAGATAAATACATCATAATATTTACAGTAATACTCATCATATGTCTGTTGCTAGTTTACAAAAGCAAGGCTCTTTTATTTTTCAAGTTATTTTAATTCCTTTTCCATTGCTTCTATTTTCTCTTCAGTTTCCATCAGCAGGCTTTTTCTTCTTTCTTGTTCCAGCTCTCTGACTTTTGATCCAACAGTCTCATTTCTGCCTTCTTGGTTGTTTCCACCCTTCTTTCTTGTTTTTCTATATCCAAGTATTCATGATAGCATTTTCGAGCACCTCTCACATAATCTAGCATCCTTCTATTAATCTTGATTTCTTCTATCCCCTCTGCTTCTTGTACCTCATCCTGAATATGACGGGCAACCACAGTTTTTTCTAGCATGTTTTCGACCAGGAATGATTTATTGGTCGAAAATCCACCTTGTACAATTGAATTAGCATGAGAAAGCACAAGACAAATCTTAATTATTTTCCACAGGTGTTTGTACACTTCATTTCCTCTCATGATGCTACTGCAGCTGTTTGCTGGATTGACAGTGTTCTTGAAATATTACCTGAAACTCCGTTTTTTGAGGTTACACAGGTTACAATACTCCTTTTTGGCATTTTCTGCCGGATCATCCATTACCTATTTCGCCACAATAAAGAAGTTCTTCCAGAAGAAATGAATATCTCTTCTGACCAAGCAAAGGTGAATGTTTGTGTTGGGTCCAGCCAGAATCTACCAGACTCTGCCTCCTCTCTTGTATGAGACAGCAGCAGCTAATCGAGATATACTCACAAAATACTACAAAAATATTCTCGATGTCACATCTTACCATTTTATTATTTTCATCACAATGTTTTAACTACACCCCACACAGCATATATACAAAACCTCCCTAAACTTGTGAACAACACTGCTACCAACATCCACCTTCCACAACTGCATGTGCCCAACTCAAGCAAAAAACATCAGCCTGCTGCAAGCAGATTACGTACAACAAAAAACATTGATCAACCAACAAATAAAGAACAAGAATAATATAAGGTCCCATTTCCAACCGTTTGATAACGGAAGCAATAAGGGAGGACAAACCTTGAGCAGCTTGCATTTCAAAGGGCTTCTTTCTTGAAGCTTTGCGATCATCGCTGTTAACATATTACAACATTCATTCATGAATTCCAGTTTATCTCATTGCCTGACCGAGGTTGGTACTTTGGCAAGAAAATGTTTTGCTGCAAATCCAACATCCACTTCATTGCACACAGTTAAATTTTCTGATTTTTTGACAGTGATGGACAGCAATTTTGCACCTCTGCACTTCATCAAGTCAGGTTTTACACAGGGGTTCATTAAATCTCTCAGTAGTTTCTTCACTATTTCAAAAATGTATGGGCACATTGGTTTCGAAGTCTGGAACTTCTGGTGGTCGGGTTCACATTCATCTGTAATTATTATTTTGCAAAAATGTCTTCTGTATTTTATAAATGGGTTAAGTGCTGCTTTTACGGAGGTTTCCACAATTTTTGTTTCCGAAAGCTTTGCTTCATTCACAAATCTGGTAAAACAGCCATCACATAAAAAACTTAGTACCTACAGTAAAATTTATTTGTGAACAACAAACGAATTTCCCTGACTTTCCCTGACTGTAGGAATCCTGCCAGATGAAGAGGGTGTTGGTGAATTTTTTGTGTAGATATGTCATTTTTCATGTACGTAAATAAGTGACAAATGTTGTCATGCTAAAAAATACATATTTTTATTCATGCAGCTACAGTGAACCAATCACACGTAACTCCTGGAACACTGAAATGAGCACTGAGAACCCATCCATTCACCTGCTTCATTTGAAGTAGGTAAATGGTAGCCTAGAGTCAAGGCCTTGCTACAAAGAAACATTTATGGTCAGCTGGTTACGACAATTATTTTGGCCAGTAATAGGTGGCAGAACAATCACAAATTTTTTAAAATCATTTAAATTCATCTCACAAATATTATTTATTTCATGTTAATTGTTTACTTCCATGAACACACACAGTGTAATTCAATGAAGAGAGATATATATATATATATATATATATATAATATATATATATATATATATAATATATATATATAATATATATTATATATAATATATATATAATATATATATATATATATATATATATATATATATATATATTGTGTGCGTAGTTATTAGAGAAATTGTAATTTGTTAATTTTTTTATTGGTTCCATGGAAGTTGAAGTTACGGTTAGCTACTGGCATTTTTAATGTGTATAACTGCTTCATACCAATTTGTTGAAACTTGGAGTCAAAATCAGCTCGTTCCACAAAGCTAACAAATATTTAATACATCAACAGCGGTGTACTCAATTCATTAAATAATATATATTTGTTTACAATCGGAATTGTTTATAGTTGTCCCGCACTTAACGCAAAGATGCACTTTACGAATCTACATTTCATTGGCTCACGACTTGTGATGCACATCTCTTGGCGGTAATTTTCTAAAATAGGTTTTTTTTAAACTTGGAAAATGGTATAGATCCACTCTACTAATTACACAGAACATGAATTTACTAAGGGCATCAGATATCTCCAATAAAAAACCCCCAAAAACGATAGTGGGGAGGGCTATGAAGATCAGGGAAAATGTGAGGTAAAACTAGTAAAAAATATAACAGTATTTTCCATTGGAAACTTCCCTAACATTTCCATCATTTCCAGACAAAAATAATCTTTTTTCCCTGACCTTTTTCTAACAATTTTTTTTTCCTTTGCATTATAACACTTTTACACCAAAACACTTCTCTGATCTTACAAAATTGCTCACCACATAGATTGCAAAGAAAAATGATTAAACATTTAGTCCACAATAATTAAAATTTTTTTATAAAATACTGGCAGTGGTACATGATTGACATAACTGCCAAATACAGCATGTGTATCACAGAATTCCCTGACATTTAGCTTGAAATTCCCTGTTTTCCAGACCTGTAGCAGCCCTCTATAAGTCTTCATGATAAAATTTTACCCCGCAATTTCCCTCCAGTTTATAGCCCTCCCCACTATCATATTTGTAACTTGTATTGGTAATATTGTTAATTTAGATATTGTTCCGTTACATCTCTTTGTAATTAAACACATTTTCGTGAAACAATATTTAAATTTTGTCACAAATAGCAAGTCAATACGTTACATTGCAAAACACACACTCATCATTTTTCAGTGCAAATGGCCCTACGCATGAAAATCATTTCTGGGGAAACTCCAAACTTCGCTGATGCATGACGCTTTGCGTCATTACCTAAAAAAGAAAGCCGAGCGTGCCTTGAATCACTGTTTTGGAGATTTACTCCCCTGCTGGTGCTGGGACTCTGGCTCTGTGCATAATGTTTGGCCACGCTTGTACAGTATTTTTCCCTGCAAGGGGGCTATGCTTGAATCATACATTATCACAGTAACATTTGAGTGTCTGTTTGTGTATTGATGTGAATTTAGATATTGTTTGGTTAGATCATTATGCAATTTAAATGAATTTTCAAGATATTTTTTATACAATCGTAATATTTATCACGAAAACACATTTAATTGCACAAAGAACTAACCGAACAATACCGAAATTGACAACATTACCAATACAAGTTACAAGTTCAATAGTGGGGAGAGTTATGAACTGGAGGTAATTTGTGGGGTGAAATTTTATCACGAAAACATACACATTTTACACTTGTACCCCGCAATTTCCCTGATGTACATAGCCCTCCCCAGTATCATATTTGTAACTTCTACTGGTAGAATCGTCAACTTAGGTATTGTTCAATTAGGTCTTTTTGCAATTTAATGCATTTACATCATTAAATATTACCATACAATTAACACACTCACATGCAATATACACAGTTCATTTCACAATATAATTTCTTTCAAAGCTAAAATTGGAAATGTACTACATTACTCACCCAATCAATAAGTTGTAAATGATTAACCACGACCCACAAGGTGTATTCAATTTGATGACTCTCTACAGACAATCAAAATACCGCACAACTATGATATTTTAACATTTCCCATAAATCTAATATCACAGAAACACTTGTTTTTTTTTTTTTTTTGGCATAATTAAGCCATTTTATTTCACATGTCAAACAGAATGAAATGCAATAAAACATGCCATACAGCACTTTTACATTAAAACCTCCCGCACAGTCCACCATAAGAACTTACAAAAATGCCTAGACCCACAATACACCTGTAAAATCTACCAATTTCAACACATTTATTTCCTGTCTCTCATCCATTATTGGTCATCATGTATCGTAAAGTAACATGGTGTTATACAGCACCTGTTTATTAACACCATCCTTTAGAGTCATTTTATATTATCTACTAGGTCTATATGAATATTTACACTACTAGTATTACATTACATAGTACAATCCTCGGAAATATAAAGGTAAGAATTAGGCAATTCACCAGAATTACATAATGTTCTGACACTGATTACTGTTTGTTACTTGTCTAATCTAGGTGCCTCAGCATAAATATATCCTGAAAATGAAGTTTTATACATTAAAGATTTGTTTCAAATGGTATTCTTACATGTAATACAATTTGGTGAGCCAATATAAATATATTTTAAGTAAATTACACTTGTTTTCTTGCATAAACTCCGCAATCTTCATATGCATCAGAACTATCACATTTCAATTTTTTTACAGAAAACTACATGAAGCCCCACTAAAATTCCTATTAGGTAAGGTGATTAGTAATAATTATATCTAAAATATCCAGGCATTATTTTAAGATTTTCAAAAAAGCCCCTATTCTAGAAACTTATCCTCTTGGCAAATCACAACCAGAGTGCAGATCTGTGCCAACAAGCTGCCAATTGGGTGCGCACCCTAGATATGGCTCCTTACACAATTGACTTTGCTTAAATAACATTACTTACAACGCATAACAAGCGAAACCATATGTCTACAATCTGCATTAGAGTGGAGGAAAAAAAAACTTTTCTAACCAATTAGAAAGAGTATTGAGTATGAATAGGAAATAATTTTTCCAGCGCAAAGATTTTTATATGGATAAGTTGGTTACAGCAGTTTTTATGATTGTTGACATCTCATTGGTCGGAATCAAAAACATGGCAGAGATGACCATCTAACGTCAAGTCACACAAATATCATCAAGTCAATCACGCCAAATACTAGTTGTGGACTTTACCATCTCAAATACTGGATTTTAATTCTAATAATAACTAACACACCTGCAATCAGGCTACCGCCTGGTGGCGAGCTCTCTTACCTCTCCCTTACCTGAACAAACTCTTCTTCCACTCCTTTACTGAACTTTCAAACCCCCCCCCCCTCTCAGATACTAATTCCTCCAGCAACACATTCCACGCTTTCACAGATCTCACAAGCATAGACTGACTACCCCGCTTCGTTCTCCTCCACACCCTCTGAAGCTTCTCACTGTTGTTTCCTCTCCCTCTAAACACCCTCTTACTTAGCTGGCAGTGTAAACTTCCCCAACCTCCCTTCCTATTCATCATCCTGTACATCCTAACCAGCATTTCAACATTCCCCCTGCCCCTCAACGAGTTCCACCCCATTTCTATCACCATCACTGATGGCCTATAGTTCCCTTCATCCTCACCATCCTGCCCTTGCCTACTCCAACTACCCTACACCCATCTTACTTCCCTTCTCTGCACCTTCTCCAGCTCTCGCACCTCCACCTCCATGTACAGGTCCCATACTGCTGCCACATATTCTAACATTGGCCATATCATTGTGCCATAAGCCTTCTTTCTCCTTCACCACACAGTAATAGTTAAGAACAGGGGCTTTTCTGGAAAAAAAAAAAAAAAAGGAATAAAAATTTCGGTAAGTAGTATAATTCCACTCTACTAATTACACAGAGCACGAATTTACTAGGGCCATTAACATTTGACCAATAGAAACCCCAAAAACGATAGTGGGCAAGGCTATGAAATTCAGGGAAATTGTGGGGTAAAATGGGTGAAAAATATGTAAATAATATAATATTTATTCATGAAAAGACATTGAATTGCACAAAAAACGGATGCAAACATTAACTAAATAGACAATATTACCAATACAAACTACAAATACCATAGTGGGGAGGGCTATGAAGATCAGGGAAATTATGGGGTTAAAAAAATACAAAATAAGTATTTTCATTATAAACTTTTACCCCTCAATTTCCCTGATCTTCATAGCCCTCCCCACTATCTTATTTGTAGCTTGTATTGGTAATATTGTCAATTTAAGTCATTTTCAGTAGAATTTTTTTGCAATTACCCATGTTTCCATGAGACAATATTACAAACAGTAAAAAAAACATGTTAAATTGCAAAACGCACATTATTTGTCAGTGCAAATAGGCTGCACATGGCAATAATTTATTGGGAAACTCCAAGCTTCGCTTATGCGTGATGCTTCGTGCCACCACAAAAAAAAATTGCAGCCATGCCTTGAATCACTGTTTCAGGATTTACTCCCCTGCTGGCACTGGAACTCTGGCTTGGTGCATAATGTATGGTTACGCTTGTACAGTATTTTTGCAATTTAATATATTTTCGCCAATAAATATTAAATTATGTACAAATATGTTTCACTTGTTTTACCCCAAAATTTACCGATCTTCATAATCCTCCCCACTATCATTATTGGTATTTCTATTGGTCTAAAATGTTGATACCCCTAGTAAATTTGTGTTCTGTGTAATTAGTAGAGTCAAATAATATAATGTTCCAAAATTTTTTTCCCAAAAAATTTATTTAATTTAGTCAATACTCACCAAATCATTTGCCATTCATACGGCATATACGAACAAGCACTCCACAACTACGGTCCATTTGACCACACTACAAACACACTCTAATCACCGCACATGTGTTATAATTTACCTTTTCCATTGCTACAATAGCATAGAAACACTCGTGATTTCACACAATTATTAGATTTAACACGTCAAACAACATGAATTGCAATAAAACACACGTTTAATCACTCGTTAATCGGAAGCCTCAGACAGAACCGGCACAAACAAACGCTCAGCAATTTCCCCACAATCCATCTGACGTCAACCGAAATGGTGGTATGCGCGCAGGCACCGTGTATTGAAAATAACATAGCTGTATACGCACACGTGCAGTGTAGTGAAAATAACATGGCAGCATACATCGCCTCCAAAGATAAAGTTTATGAACGAGGCTCTGTATCAGCTACAATATCTATATTTATTCTACTAGTAATACGTTTTATCCTCTCGTCAATATAGACCAGGCAAGCCTTGAGTAATTCACCAGAATTACATAATGTCCCAACATTGCTCCATACCTGTGTTGTTTACCTGTATAGACCTCAGCGCTGCGCTATAAATATACCACGTAAATTATGTTTTGCACATTAAATATTCGTTGCAAACAGTATTCTTCAATGTAAAACAATTCAGTGACCCGATATAAATATATTCTACATAAATCAAACGTGTTTTATAGCATAAACACAGCTTTGTTGAAAACCCTCTTCCTTTTAACATTTCATTTTTTTTTTTTTTTTACAGAAAACTACTTGAAGCCCCTCTAAAATTCCTAGTAATTATGATTACTAATTAATCATACCCAACATATCCAGGTATTATTATTTTTTTTTTTGAAAAAGCCCCTATTCTTAAGAATTACCCTGATATTGCCTCACCCACTTTCACACTCTGCCTTCGCCCCCTGAGGAAGTCCCCTATATATTCCCCTACCCTCCTGTCCAGTATCAGCTCCTCTACTTTCCTCATCAATATCTCATGGGGTACCTTATCAAATGCCTTCTCAAAATCTATTAAGCAGGCATCCACCTGCTACCCATCATCAACTCCCTGCACCAGATCCTCTAACAGCCCAGCAAGCTGGGTCTTATATGAGTATCCCTTCCTGAAAACATGCCATGACTCCTCCAATCAATTGCACTCCTTCATAACATTTACCACATACTGGACCACCAGCCTATCCATTACCTTTTCTGTACTCGATGCGAGACTCACCGGTCTGTAGTCTATCTCCCCCTCCCTCATCTCAAACTTACTGAACAACCCCTGATCACTATTAGCTCCCTTATTCCAATCCTCCTTTGCCTCAAACACTGACAAGTACTGGCCTTGCAAATATCTCCAATTTTTCTTGGTCAGTTGTTGCAGACCTACCATCCCTTCCTTTCAGCAGGGGGATCCCTTCCTCCCCACCCCTTACCCACCATACATACGTAAGCAATTTCCCCCATTCCTTGCCTTTTCTTTCTTCCACCATGTTCCCTAAAAATACATTCTTTGCCTGTTTCATCATCCTTTCAAGGTCCCTTCCTACCTGTTTCATCATTTACTTAGATCTTTTAGTCCCTTCATTTCTCCACTTGGCATGTAATTTTCTACACTTCCTCTTCAATTTTAGAATCTCCTGTCCGTAATATGGTGGATCTCCCAAACCGTAATCTTTTCTTTGGCACAGATTTACCCAACATAACCTCTAAATTATTCTTCTAAATTTATTCCATAGGCCAACTCCTTCAACACTTTCCTCCATAGACCACTTTTCAAACCTATCCCTCTGGAAGATTTCTGCCCCCTTCGTGTCTCCTCTCCCATACTGCCACACCAACTTTATGCAGTGTGCTCTTCCCTCATCCTGCAAAGCCGAATATCCACAACAGGAACGTGATGGCCACTTATGTCATCAAATACTATTGCATCAACTACAGCATTCCCAAGTCTAACCCAATACCACATACAGCACTGACCCCAACACCTTCTTTAGGCGATGCATGTTATGTGTGGCATGTCGATTATATGTCGGGCCTAAAAGTTGAGGTAGTTCACCAGCACTGCACTGCACACCAGCAGTGACGATCATGTGGGCCAATAAAATAGCATCGGAACTGAACAGTACTGAAGACCTGCTCATTGTAGCAGGCCTTTCATTCTGTTCACAATGGAAAGCACAGTGATGCAGGTTTGCAAGTAATTTCCATTTCTTAAGCAATTGATTGAAGTTCTTTATACATTTCGTAATTATTTACATTTTTGTGATACTTTGTTTTTTAACCCACACTTCCCTGATATTCAAAGCCCTAATAAAATGCCTACTGTAGCTTGGCTACAAAGTGGGTCCACAAAACGAAATAAAATAAAAAATAAACGATTAGTGACCATATATAGTCCTACCATTTCCACGTATTATTTCCCCGTTCTTCGAAAAAGCCCCTATTCTGAATAATTGCCAATATCTGGTCTCTCGCCATTTCCAAAATAATGCAACCACAACTCACAATTGTCAATTAGGGCTTTAGGCACACAATAAAAAATTAAAATTTTAACTAAAAAAAAATTTTAATAATACACATGACAATTCTTACATTTTCGCTACTACACTTTGCCTAAAGGTGGAGGTACGCCAGGCATTTTCTTCCGCTGACATTTCGTTTTCCTGGCGGAATACCACAGCTAGAAGCTAACCAAGAAACCATACGGTATCTTGATGCTTCACGGTTATGAGAAAAAAATCTGTATTTCCCCTAACCGACATGAATTGCCATACAAAATTTTCATACAAAACAAACGCAATTTCACATGATTACATAGACAATAAAAACATAACATTAACAACAAAGGATGAAAAAAACAGTAGCACAGAACGATAAACAAGGATAATGAACATCGAAAGCTCTTTAAAATATTACAAGCACTCACAACATAGCATCAAATCAGAGACATGTATATAACTCCGTAGACATATTGTTAATTTTTATCACAAAACCAGCAGTCCGTATGCTATAGCATAAGCATTAATTTAGAGGGTAAAACAAAAAAAATTGCAATAAAATCAGTGACATATAAAAATTTTGTAAAAATGTTAACAATTAAACAACAAATAATACGAAATGAAATTGCACAAAAGTTATAAATCAACTCATGTAAGATAGCGCTCGTACATAATTCACAAACATGATTAAACACAAAAAAATTAATACCATACCAAGTGTTATCAAGTTATAAATTTAGAAGTTCCATTTTTCATTGTTATTAGTTAATTTTTTCTTTGGTACGACTGGTAGATAAAAAAAATTAATAACGTGTAACATTTCTTCCCCTGTAAATGTAACGGGCTCAGCCCTGAGTCGCATCTAGCTCCAGACCCTACCTCGCACGTACATCTAACGCTTAGAATTAGGGTAGGTTAGGAAAAAGCTTTGTATTTTTACAGCACCTCAAATTGTAACGACTTTATTTTCAGTTGAAATTATGGAAGGGGACAATTTCGCTTGGTACTAATTATTAGAAAAAAATTATAAGAATTATAATGATATTTATAAATCGTAAAAATAAGTAAAATTTCATCAGAACTGTTACTATTTGTATATATTGTTACAGTCAAGTGAATTCACGTACCTAGCCTCCTAGATCGTTTGCCCGACCGTGCATATCGGCCCTGAAGGCCCTGTGGTTTTATCGACTAAGGAAGCAACATGTTGGCTAGTCGAGGCTTGTCGCTCTCTCATGCTCGGGGAGTTTGGCATCGAAAAAAAAACCAAGGGAATTATACATGTTTTCAATTGTAGCATATTTCATACCGATTACCGCAAAATTAAAAATTTTTATTTGTAATTTACAACTGAAAAGAGTGTTTAATGTTTGAATACTTATTTTAATGTATTTAGATATTATTGCAGTACGATTAACATTGGAAGTTGGCATACATGGTGAGCCATGATACGGCGTGTTGCTGTTTTTGCCAAACGAAGCATAACTTATATTAACTCTGAAAAATACTTCAAATTACATCACATTTGTAGACACTGTGTTTCTTAAACCTGCCTTGGCAATTTACGATGTTGTGATAAATCTGTGTTTCTACAGAAGTACTAAATAATCTTTTACATGTGTTTGATTATCTTCTGCGTGTGAAGTAGTGTGGTGTGGCTGTTTGGTAATTGTTATGGTGGATCTCTGTGTGTGGGCGATTTCAAATATTTGATGTGCACTATTTATACATTTTAACTGTGAACAATTTTATGACGAAGTAATTTAATTACATCGACATCTGTTTATTTATCACAACATTGCAACTTTGCCCTAGGTGTTTTATACACAGTCATAAATAGTGATTTGCCACAATCCCAACAAAATACTAAGCCCAGCCCCAATAAATTTCAATAAACCTAATAAACAGTACGTAGCAATACATAGAAATATGAGCGGAATAAATGATATGGTAGGTTTATTTTTGTGCATGTTAAATGCTATATTTTAAGTTTGTTTAACAAAAAGTAAGCAACACGAATGTGTGCTTGAATTTAATGTATCTTTTTCGTTGGACTGGTTGTTCCTTTGTTTTAATATTTATTACCACCGAGGCGGTCCTTTTAAAGAAATAACCCCGACACATATCAATATCAAACAGTTGTAACAGTGTTAAACACACTCGCAGCAAAATAATGTACATTACTTGTAATGTGCTATGTCGTGGAAAACAAATATGTTAATATAAAATAACAGTAAGAACTACCGTCAATTAAGGCATTTTTAGAGCATCATAAAGCTGACCTAAATAATGTTAGAGACGCCTATACGATGAATATGAGTCCGGAATAGTATTTCGAATATGACAGTATTCTTCGAAAAGCTGTAAAGAGTAAACAACCCATTTGACAGGTATTAAATTAGAAGTCACATTTAAATGTTTATGTTTAGGTGTAGCAAAAGTATACGGACACAAGTACACACAATATAATGTAAACATTGATTTTGACACTTGCTACATGGCAGTCACATGGCGATGGGAAATCAAATATTGAAAACAAATCTACATCTGTGAAGCTTCCAAAATTTCAGCTACTGACATTCAGTGGGCAACTGACTCAGTGGATGAGCGTCTGTTAGTTATATAAAGTGTTAGTGCATACCAATGGTCAGATTTCAGATACTGAGAAGTAACAGTATCTTCTCACATCTCTCGCTAGGGAGCCACTTATCCGCATTAAATATGTACTATTGTCTCAAGGAAATGACTGCGTGCGGTGGTGTGGAAATGGGTTAAATAGGATTTTTAGGGCACTGAAGAGTGAGGTCTGTGAAATATTAGAATCACCCGACTAAGCGCCTGACATCATCAAGGCGATGTCATGATTCTGGATGATACTTTAGCACAATGACTCTAGGTGATCTCAGGGTGCTGTGGGCTGTATGACCAGATGAAAACTTCTGTTGAATTGTTGATCTCTGCCCTTCTGCGGCTGTAATTGTAAAGATGCTATTGTTGACTGTTTACTAAACAGTAACCCATGGGTTGATTATACGCCAAACTACTACAGTGACTAATTTGGTGGCAAACTGCTAATTACTATTACATTTCGTGATATGAATTATCGGGGCTACTCACATGGCCATATTGATACGATGCAATTACACTGACACATGCTTATTTTGAGCCCTGCTGAAAAACGCTTGCAACTGAACGGTGGAATTGTTAAAGCCCATCCCCTTAAACTTCTTGCGGCTACCAAAATACCTTACTCGCTGATCAGTTCTCAAGGTATTTATTCGGTCTGAACGAACGATTCTCTCAGGAAGACACTTTACACGCGTAGATGACATAAACTAGCCATCGTGGTAACACTGTTAAAAATGATTTACGCAATGCAGAAAGATTTATGGGAAACTGAAGCTTCCCTGGGCAATGCAAACCACAAGGAAGTGAGGGTGGGGTACCGGGGGGCGATAAACGAAACGGTTCTGAAGAATGAAACTATGGCAGTGAAATGAAGTGACAGGTTCAAAAAGATGCATGCCACCCACATGGTGCATGGTGAATGAGGAGCTCGCAGAAACACCCAACCACCCTCGTGGATGTCAGACACTTGCTAACTTCCCACCCCGGTGCGAGAGCGGGTGAAGGCTGGCTTCCTGTACAACATGCTAACCCCTGCTTTATCTGGTGAATCTTAAGGCTACATGCCACATTAATTTTCATACTAACCTTGGGTGATACGTGTATACATAGCACTGATGAAATGAGAATGAATACAGTGTATCAATGAAAGTGAAACATACACATTTAATGAGGAACACAATACAACACTGGTGAAACAAAAAGGACAACAAAATAGACTCTTTACTATCATAACATGTAACAAATGTAATGGCGTGAGCCATAAGCTCTTGACTCAGTGTGTTGTATGGATCTTTTTTCCTGTATCACTCCGCCCTGTGGAATCCTGGCTACTTGGCTTGGACAGGCGCCGCTTACACTGCCCCAGTGTGCCCTAGGTTGACCTTGCACACATCACACACTGTGAACACTCAGTGCGCTTTGCACGTCTTCCGACTGCACATTCTTGCTGTGGTGATTGTGGCTGCTCAGCCAGACAAACTGTCTTAGGAAAGGGGAATGTAGCACATGTCAACTGTAATTTATAAAATATAGCAAAGTGTTTTATGTAATTCTTGTCATAGTCAATCAGGGGGCTTGGCACCAAGGGAAAGTCAATAGTGTCTCGTATACTCTAAGGGGTGGACATAGTGTTGACCTCTCCGTGTCTGCATTGTTTTGATCAATCATGTACTTCAATTTCATCTACCGGAACATTTAATTTCGTTTATATCACCTGGAGAGCATGCCACCCCACATCCAATTCCATCTTTTACAAGGTCGGGACATTATGTACAATGTAATTCATGTTAGCCTAAGTGCTGTTTCATCTGTAACAGAGCTCACCGTGCTTCACTGGAGAAACACGATGTATGTGCCCAGATTGAAAATCAAGTAAATAAAATGTGTATAACTGAATTTACTGCTTTTATTTGCTAGCTACATCTCGGCTACGACCTAACATGCTAACAACAATGTCTTTTCGATTAATTTCTTTTAGGGTTTAAGGGGGCCAAAACACCTGCTGGTAGTGATAATTGCATTTGGGGGTGGTATACAGTCCTCCCTATTCTAGGTAGATGGATTGTAGCTAAGTATCATCATCACCACTTGAGGATTTTCAGGCGATGGCAGAGCATTGGAGGAGCAGCCATTTCGGTGGTCGAACACACAACCCGCAGCATCATCAATTCATGTTCTCTGGAGAGAGCTGGCGCCTGACCTGGTAAAACGACCTACAAATCATTCCTGTCCACATAACCTCTCTTCCCAAATTGTCCAGCATAACACCTTATGCCATCAATATGATAACTGTGTGATACCAAAATGTGCATCAAATAACTATTATGCATTGGAAATCTTCATAAATGTCCCAGTAGTAACAGAAGGTTGTCCGCATAATCTAGGATGACTAGTTGATGTATTGACAGAAAATTTAGATGCCCTGAAAGTGTTGAAATTTCCAATGGACCAGTGATGCTTTGTGATGTCAAGCATTGTGTTATGTAAACTTAATGTGGAAACATGATGTGATTTTGAGCTGGAGCATAAAGAAGTGAATATGCCTGAACATGTGCAGCTGTTACACATCTTCTTGGAGTTTCGGAACAAATCATTGATGTCTGCTGCTTAAGTGATGTCCACATCACGCAGCACAAGTAAGGTTGGACCTGTGACTACAATTAATTCTAGGATATCCTTTTTTACGAGTTCAGAAAGGGTATGTATCATATGTAACCAGGGTCATGACATTTATAAATGTCCCATGTTTCTTGGTCACACACTTCCTGAGAAGCAATATGCGGTACAATAATACCATCTGTGTTTCAATTGCCTAAAATCACATTGTGTTAATATATGTGTTTCAAAATTCTTACATGCATATTGCAATAAACACTACCACTCATTACTTCATCCGGATTCCACATAAGAAGTTAACCAGGTTAGTAAACAAGTGTCATCACAATCAGTTGATGAGACTGAAAATATTGATAGCATAGCAGGACATACCAATACATGTGAGGAATCTATGCAAGCAGTTTTACTTACTTGTTCCAGCATTAATGCTGCCACTATGATTCTAGGTACAGTAGTTGTGAGAGTCAAGGATGCAGGTAGTACTCTTTGGAGGGCTCGTGTTCTAATCTATACTGGATCACAAGCTTCCTTCGTATCTGAGGAGTGTCTGAAGATATTGGGTTTGCATCGGAGAAGCTCACATGTCCCAATTAGTGGCCTAGGCCAGATTTCCGTTCAGGCCAATAAAGGCACAGTAACTTGGGTGCTAAAATTGTTACTTCATGAGGGTTTCCACATAATTGTGGCTACACTCATCCTGAATGACATAACCTCAAATATATCATCTGTTGCATTAACTCAACTTGTACAATCCCATTATGAGAGTTTAGAGCTTGCTAACCCAGGCTTTCATACTCCAGGGCCCATTGGCATTCTGTTGGTTGCTGATGTTTGTCCTGAGATTTTTTTATGGTTTGTGGACTCCAGGCCCTGCTAGTTATCCAAGAAGCAATTCACAGTAAATTTAGTTGGATCTTAATGGGAAGGTGGAGTGAGGAGGCTACTAGTAAATCAGATGGCCTTATTTATCTAATTGTTCCTTCACCATACCTCTCAGATGTGCTGCAGCGATACTGGGAACCTGGAGAGTTGCTAACAACCAAAAATATTGATTCTGAAAGGGACCTCTGTGAAGATCGTTTCAAAGATACCTACACACATAGTTCAGATGGACGATACAGGGTAAGATGATTACATCATCTTGAAAATAGTCTGACACATAAGCCACAACTGAAAACTGATCACCTATTACAAATTTCTAAAGGAATATGATTCCCATGGCAGCATGAAGCTCAGATGCACTAGGCTCAGTACTACATTCCCCACCACTGTGTTCGCAAAGAAACCAGCTCAACGACTAAATTGAATGAGGTGTATAATTGAAATGTAATTGAAATCATCACCCAATTTCGCATACATCCCATTGTGATGACGACAGACATTTGCAAAATGTATCGCCTGATTCGCATGCATCAAGATCAGCCACACCAGGTAATTTTGTGGCGCGAGTCTTATGATCAGACCATTCAAGAGTATCAGTGCAACACTGTTACTTATGTTGTATCTTCAGCGCCGTTCTTAGCTTGCACCAATTAGCTATCGGCTCTCAAGACCTCTATGTTAAGAGCTGTCCAAATTTCTTCAATCAATCAACCAACTAGCTATTAATGAGCAAACTAATTATCACAATGCCTCTCGAATGCTAATGGAAAATGTGTTTGTGGATGACGTATTTACAGGTGCATCATCTGTGACAGCTGCTCTCTTGCTCCAGGAAGAGTTGCAATCACTATTCAAGAGTGGTGGTTTTCAGATAAGGAAATGTGCCAGCTATCATCTTGCAAGTCTAGATGCTGTCCCAGATAATTGTGATCGTACTCACAGTGTCAGTTCTAATAATATTACTAAACGTTTGATGTTGTATGATATAGCTAAGATGTATGACCCATTAGATTGGATTGGCCCAGTTGTCTTCAAGGCTAAACTTTTTCTGCAGAACCTGTGGCGTCTTGGAATTAATTGGAATGAACCTTCACCACGTTGATGTGTTCCATGTGTCCTGGAACCCGTTTGACAGCCGCCGCGCAGTGTAACTGTGCAGTACACATGCACACTCTATGCTTGGAGCAATGCAGTGTTGGGTAGTGCAAGGTGCAGTGCAGTGCAGTGCAAAAGCAAGACACAACATGTAATGCCAGCGCACCACACACCAACAATTGTGCAGGTTGGCTCGCCGCATTATCGCTGCGATTTGGGAGTTCAGTGTGATTGTTATTTGTAAACACTGCTCATGCCATATCACAAAGGCACAACACAAATGTCCGTATGTCAAGTTTAAGATGTTTTGGACACCGAGGCCAAGCAGAGTGTAAGCATCTAGATTTTTCAAGTGTAAACATTGTACATTTCTAATTTATTTCTTATTTCTCGCAAGTGTAATCATTGTGTATTCCAAGTTGAACTTAATGTGACATTGCATCCAGGCAAGACATTTTCAAAGCATGGCAAAGTAACGCATTTCGTAACATATTCACACCTGTTTGTTTTGGTTCGGCAGTGTGCGCATTAACAGCTACACATGATGACATTCGGTCTAGTTATCACAAGTCAAAATGGTGCGATGGGAGGGGAAGTTTCATTCTGTCATCCACCCCTCATCTTCACTGAGCCATGGGGTGAGTTCACTTCTACTAATGCACCAACACCACGCACAAAATCATCGTCACCAAATCAGCAGCATGTCCATCAGCAGCACATAATCAAATTCGCAAAAGGACAACAAAGGAGAAACAAGCAAGTAAAAATGCAAGAGGAAGAAAGTTGAGCCCCACCGATGTTTGATGGCGATGCCTAGCAGGAGGAGGGAGCAAGTTAAGGGTAAGGTGGATCAGCACCTCTGTCAGAGGGGCCACAATCTGATACACAAGTGCCATCGATGCCAGACGTGGCAACATCTCCCTGGAATCGGCAGACAACAGGCACAACACAGGAAATGGGTGTAATGCAAGCCAGCATTACTACCCTGGAACAGCAAGTAAGAGCAAAACGGGTGAGCAAGCAAGTGAAGAAGGTCTCATGCAAGAAATGAGGGAGGAAGAAACCCCGACGATGCTTGACAGCGAGGTGCCGACAAGCGCCACCGTGTCAGCATCAGTGCCACCGCCGGCACCTGCACATTCAGCAGCAGCTACGCCAACGGATGCATCAGAACCTGTAGAAGCAGGATCGCTGGGAGAAGAGCAGAATGCTATGCAAGACAGAGTATGTGAGGCAGCAGATGCTGGAGAGCAGCATCAGGGTGGACCACCCTACATGGTAGCCAGTTGCACTGGTCGCGCCTGGCACAGCAAGAAAAGATGCATCAGGTGAGAGAAGAGCATGAGCAGTAGTGACAATGAGGACAGCAGGTCGGCCAGTTTGTACTGTCCCCGGGAGTCACATCGGAAGAGAAGGCCATCAGTGGCCTGTCACACCTGCTAGGGCGGGAACACATCCTGAAGCATTAAGTTTCGAAGGAGGAGAGCACCACAGCAGGCGCATCGAGACCGCATGGAGGCGGTGTAGAATACCTATCAACTGCGACCAAGACGGTAGGGAGGCAGGCAGCGTCCTTGCTGTGTTTCGTGGCGTGCAGCCACAAACAGGCTCATTGTTGGGGGGAGGGGTAGAGGGTAGGCGTGAGCATTTTACGTGTACTGTGTGTCCCAGAGCCCATTTGACAGCCGCCATGCAATGAAACTGTGCAGTATGCATGCACACTCCTGCATGTCGTTTATGCAGTGTTAAAGGTAAGAATTGGTTATGTATGTTCCAGCCCCAGGTTAAGAGAAAAATGTGTTTTTAGTGTCCGCAATGTAAAGAAAGTAGTTCCACACGGTCTGCCAGCCTGTAAACAGAGACTGGACTGCGGCATTGTGCAAGTCAGTCAGCTACGAGCATATAGGGGGTGTGGTTGCCTGTTACCACGGCTCGGATTTCGCGTGCTCGGGCAACACTAAATTTTTGTTTTCAATCATTATCAATCAATGGCATCTTTAATTACCAGAACCATTGTTCTTTCACTGCCCCCTCCTTCGGCCGACAGTGCTTGCATCGCCTGGAGTATAAACTTGCATATCATTCTTTCAAAGGCTTCACACCATTTTTCCGCTTCACCTAACCGGCAGGTTATAATACGAAAGTGTTTGTTTTGTACTTAAAGTGTAGACCATCAAATCTTGTTAAATAAACGAGTAAGTACTCAATGAGAACTGTTTCATGTGGACCTTATTTCGTGGCCTTCTGGCTCTTCAGGGCCCGGGGCCTTAAAAAACCCACAACCTTTTTCCAAGTGTATCAGTATGTATTTTATTCGCAAGTGTTAATATGCAAGTATCGTGTGTGTAAAACGTAAGGTGTGTGACTTGCCAATAAGTCACAACACCAAACACAAACAGAATTATTCGGCGAACTTTTGTTTGCAACAGCTACCAGTAACATGGGCGTGTGAGCTGGCCCAAACAGGCCATTGCACACTACGCATTGGATTACTTTTCATGGCACATTTAACGAGGAGTTGCAGTCCAGGATTGCTATGGTCGTCCGCCGAACGACCCTGTAAGAAAACTCTGCTCTACCACATCACATGACATTGTCTAGCAATTTTTGGCATCCTGGGTAAAACCTTTTTCAAGAATCCTCCGCTCCTCAAATTCTACCTCTACCCACCGAGATACTACGGCTCCACATCAACGCGAGGTCAAAGATAAGTGACTTACATTCATTTAACAACTTGATAGTTTACACGAAGTTACTATTCCCCATCTAGTTACATAAGATGATGGTACAGTATACCAAATTCATGGATTTTGTGATGCATCAACCCAAGGTTATGCAGCAGTTATATACCTGCGGAATGTAAATCAGTCCAAAATTGAAGTCCATATACTGGTAGCCAAGTCCCGTGTCGCACCATTGTAAACTGCAAGTCTCCCTCGCCTAGAGCTGCTGGGAGCTCATTTGCTTGTGAAACTCATGAACTTAATCATATCCATTTTGTCAGAAAGGATAATTGTTGAAAAGGTGGTAACGTGTTGTGATTTGACAACTGTCATACTGTGTATCGTTTCAAGATCTTTATCGCAAATAGAGTATCTCAGATCCAGGCAAGCAAAGTAGTGTGTCAGTGGCAACTTGTATAATCACAAGACAACCCCACACACAGTGTCTCGAGAGGTTTGATGCCAAGTCAGCTGATCAGTCGCCACCTTTGGTGGAGTGCTACACCATGGCTTGCTGATTCAGAAGACGCCTGGCAGTAGTATATGGAAAGGTATAGGATAATCCATTTTTTTCCTAAATTTAATTGATTTTCAAGGTTTTTTCCAGGATTTTACCCTGTTTTCAACTGTTTTTTCACCCTAAAACCAGTCTCAAAACAGCTCCAAAAATGGCTATTAAAAAAAACTCCTCCAACACAAGGTTTTTTCCCCATATTTTTTCAGCTCTTTCAAAACGCGAGTATATGACAGATAAAAACTAGGCATATCTTTCCTCAAAATACAAGGTTTTTCCCTTAATTCTCGAGGTTTTTCCTTTAATTTTCAAGGTTTTAACACTGTTTTTCATGCTTTAAAAAGTGGTATGAAAAAACACTGTAATTTTATACAAGGTAGCTAATTTTCAAAAAATATTAATCTGAATTTTATACGAAGTAAGCAAATTTAAGCTAAAACTGTAAACTAAATAAGCAAATTTAAACTATAAAGAAACAAATCTAAGCTAAAAAGAAGCAAATTTAAGTTAAATCTGCAAGCAAAATTAAGTAAATTTAAGCTAAAATCAAGTGTAATAATATGTTATTCGTTATAACTTTAACAAAATGACATTTGATTCAATAAAACAACTTAACTTTACATCTAAAAATTTGTAAAAGTTTTAAAAGAATGAACAACTTAACTAAACATCTTAAATTTTGTTTTAAACTATCGGAACAATTTAGTTGCTCCATTTATTATTTAAAGAAATGTATATGTCTTCAGTAATTCTTTCTTTCACATAATCATAGGTGAGATTCCTTTGGCTAATTAGAACAACATTACATATTGTTCCTGTTTCAATAGGTTTATCAAAATCAACACTAATTTTTATGTTTGTTTTTTCTTTAACTGCAGTTGTTTTTCTATATAATAATCAATCACATATAATGGACTTCGCCCAAAAAATGAATAATAATTAATATCACCATGAAAGTTGATAGTCAGTTTATAACAAAGTTCATTATTTCTATAGAATTTAGTTCTGATTTTGAATTTCTAAAATCATTATAAGGAAGAAACATTTTATCACGAAGACAATTTCCAATATCTATATTCCAGTTTTCTTTCCTACAATACAGTAATCAAATATAGGAGCATGTACACACTGTTCAGCACCAATTTTCCTATTAGTTTGAAGATCTACAATTACAAAATCAGGGACGTCAAATTGTAAATCATTAAATTGATCTTTTATTTCAATGTTAAAAACAGTTAATCCAACAGAAACATCTTTTTTTAAAAAATTGCCAATAAATATAACTAATAGGCAAGTTAGGATGCTTGTATATGTTTGCTTTAATTGCAATGGCTGTATTAGAATCGTATTCAACAATAGGCTACATAATTTATGATTTTTGAATAACAATTCCACCTGGATCGGCATAACTTTTCTGAACTGCACCATCTGCATTATTTGTTTCAGAAAAAAAAAAAAAAAAATTGTTATCAGATGAATTACGAAAAAGAAGTAATTTTGTACCATCCTTTCCAATAAATTTCATTGTTATCTCGAATAAAACCAAACAAATTTCTCAGTGGATAGGTTATTTCATTTGTTTTATCAGTACAAACAGATTTTAATCGATATTTATTATCAACGCCAGTAAATTCTAAATAATTTTGTTCACTTAGTGATTTTACCATTTTAATCATCATTGTTGATGTTATTCCTGGATCCTAAAATATTGACATGTTTTGAGATTTCAGCTCTAGAAAATTGAAAAGGAGAAAAGTTAGAACAAACATCTATATTATATAATTTTTCATATTATGCTTCATCTTCAACTATATCTCTCTTTTGTAATCTATATTATTCAAAAACATAAGCATCATAATTGTAAACATTTAAATTTCATCTGTTGGAGGAAAAGTTTGTCCTTCAAAAAACTCAATACTTTTATAACTAATTTGTAAGAAAAAATATTTATATACAAATGTAAGATTCGTCAAAAGAATTATGCAAAAAAAGAAATAAGAGTTTTCTTTAATTGACGAATTACGAAATATTGGCAAAAAAAAAGTAGAAGAAGTAAGTGAAGGATTTAAAAATTTTATAACGATGTTAGTTCCAGTAGCAGCACAAAATTTAGATTTTCCACCAGCACCCGAAGAAATATCATTGGGCAAGAATTATTTTCAGAACATAAATCTCCTAATTGAAATATCCTATTATAAATCTCGGAAAAGAAATTTCTGAAAGAATTAATGTTATTTAAACACAACATTGTTTAAAAGGAGACTGGCATAATTTTAACATTGGAATTACAAAAGTAATGATAGATGACGATAAACTATTTGTTAAGAATAAAGAAAATTAATTAATAGAATAAAAATTAACAAAAGAGTTTTCTAACTTGTTAACAAAAAATAAAGAATCAGATCTTGAAGCGAATACACTAAAAATGACTATGAAAATTACAAAGATATCATTTTAGCAAGCGATGTCACATTGCAAGAATATAATTATGAAAAGAAAATCAACTCGAATAAAAGTTGGAAGTACATGAAAATAATTAAGCCAATTTATGATAACTATATAAAGGAATCAAGAATAGAGCCAAACACACTAGAAAGAATGATTTCACCAAAAAATTCTGGGGGGGGAAACAGTTTACCAAAAGAATGTGTTTAGATGGATGATGTTAGAAAATTAATTGATAAATTGTTAGTTATTCATGGTGAAGAAAATGTTGGAAATAATTATTACATTTGAAAAGTAAGCATGAGGAATGTGGTGAACAGTAAGTTTTCTGAATATGTTATTAATAATCCAAAAGTAATTCTATGTCATATAAGAGCATTAAATGTAACTCCACATTCATTTTTGAATTCAGAATATCATGGAAGAGGAATAATAAATTGGACATTAAACAATTTAAAAACTTGCCTGAAATGCATTAGCAAGGAGACAATAGAACAAATAAATTAGATGAAGCATGCAAAGATCATGATATCACTTATAGATATCATAAAGATTTAGAATCTTGACATGAAACTGACAAAATTTTACAAAAATGAGCAGAAGAAATTATGTTAGATAAAAATACTCCAATTGGTTAAAAAAAATGCTTCTGAAGCTGTTGCTTCAACTATGTCTACAAAAAGAAAATTAGGTTGGGTTATTAAAATTTATTAATAAATGATATTTTCTTTATAAATGAAAATAACAAACATAACTTTCGATATACCCATTGATCAATTAAGAGATTTGGGTATAGAAAATTTTTAACAAAAGATCAACTTGAGAGAAAAAAATCGAAAGAAGGAAAAGGTTTCAAATTAACTTTACCAATACTAATAATAATAAAACACCAAAAGAAAAATCTGGAAATGGTTTACATCATGGTGGATTTTTACCATTTGTAATTCCAGTTTTAGCTGCACCTGGAACCTTAGCTGACCTTAGCTGGAGGAGCTAGTGCAATTTACAATTATGTTTAACACACGAAAAAATTGATTAAAAAAAAGGATAAGAAGAACAACACAGACATCATTTAGCAATGGAAAATAAATCAGGAAGTGATTAAGTGCAAGAAATGGGAGACCAAAATAATTCTGAGTTTATTTCCATTATCTAATATTAGTATTTAAAAATATGTAAAAATTTTGAATATTAAACATGCCATAAATGTCTATATTAATGATGAATCACAAAAACGAATGCACAAATATAATGTGCTGGGGTTAATTTTGACATTTCATCAAGTACAGGTACACACTGGGTTTGTTATTTTAAAGAAAATAATAATGATTACTATTTTGATTCATTTAGAGTTAATATTCCTAGTAATTTAATTAATTACTTCAATGTTTATTACAATGACAATCAAATTCAGAATTTAATTAAGTTATTTTTGGACATCTATGTTTAATTGTATTATATTGTTTCTCGAGAGGTTTTACATTTTACTTAAAAATATAATTTCTTTGTTACTAAATGACTGATATATTTGGGAAACCATTTATCAAATCTTAAAAAAACTTTGGCAATAATGATTATGCTTTAAAAAAAAAAAATGTGGAATCAAGATACAAAACTATTAATTCTGATTTTTAAAAAAGATGTAATTTCAAAATACAGAAATATTGCTTCTAATTTTAAAAAAAATATTAAATTCAAGTTACAATGGTATTGTTCCTGCGTATGTTTTAAAAACAGACGTAGATTCAAGATAGGAAACTATTTTATCTATAACTTCATCTTTAGTTTGTGCTCATGCTAAAAAGCAGATGTAAATTCAAGATTTGATACTATTGTTTCAGCTTATGCTTTAAAAATTGATGTAAATTCAAGATACAATACTATTGTTTCTGATTTTAAAAAGAATGTAGATTCAAAATAAGTAAAGTTTTTGATAAAGAAATAACTGATAAAGTACCAAATTTAAACAATGCAGTTACAAATTATTGTGATGGACTTGTTAACTCGAAAGTTGAAAAATGCAATTACGAAAAATCGTATATATTTTATTTATATGCAAAATGGGATGAAAAGAATAATGCTTTTCAATTAGTTAATTATCTAATTTTATTTTATGGTGGATTGTAATGTTTTTAAAATAATTACTAATAATTTAACTTTACAGTATGATAATTTGAAAGTGCGTATGAATCAAAACATAAAAATAGATTACAGTATCACTTTTGATGTTAAATGGGGTGAAAGTTTAATTTTTATAATGAAATAAGATATGGATATTAATCGCGATTGATTGATGACTATGATAGGAATATTCGTGAAATATAAAGAATAAATATAATGAATTACTATATATTTTTACTATTAATGGAAAATAATTGGTGCTTGAAGTGTAAGAAAGTTACTAAAAATGATGATGTAAAAATTGAAAATACATAAAATAGTCGACTAGTTCAAAAATAAATGATCAATTTGTAATTCCGATAAATCAATATTCTTAAAAAAAACTTGTCATATGTAAGAGAAGGAATAATCAATGAATTATATAAACCTGCAAGAAAGAATTTACCCAAAAGAAAAGTAATATCATATGGAATTGAGGATTTATGGCAAATTGATCTTGTTGAGATAGATACTGGTAATTTAAAATGTATTTGAGATATAAATAATGGATACAATTATTGAGGTTTTTTCAAAGTATAAATTTACTTTTACTGTTAAAGATAAAATAGCTTAAAATGTAGAAAATGCTTAGAATGTATATTGATGAAAATAAAACCACTAAATATGCAAAGTGATAATGGCTCTGAATTTTATAATACAGCATTACATGAACTTATGCAAAAATATAACATCAATAATTATTCTACATTCAGTGAACTGAAAGCTAGTGTTTTATAAATATTTAATCGCACAATGAAAAATAAAAAGTGGAAGAAATTTGCTTCGAATGGTAATTATAAATGGGTAAATATATTAAGAGGATTTTGGACATCTCTCAATATCATTTTGTAACTCAATATATTTGGGCCGTTTTAAACTTTTTGAGCAAACATACAATTAATTAAAATTTAACCATCCTTTCTTATAAATTAAATTGAACATCAAATTAGTTTGTTTCACTGTTACTAGAGTCCACATATGGAAGGCAATAGTTCTCCATTTTTATTTTTAAAAATTTTCTTTGGTAATTAAAACACCAACACTCCAATCAGCTTTATTCAGTTAATAAAAAAAAAATTAATATTAAATATTATAACTTTATTCAGTTAATAAAAAAAATAATATTAAATATTATAACTTTATATTTCATAAGATAATTTTTTCACTTAATATATTTTTTTCATTTAATATTTTTTTCCATTTAATAAAATAATATGTTTGTTAAATGGAGAATAAAGTATTTAAGTTAACTAATAATAGTTACATACTAAAGAAGAAACTTCATTATGATATAATTCATAAAGATAAATCGATTGCTTTGATTAGTTTTCATACATAATTTGCAAAAAATTATATAAACAACAATACTATAACATTGACTGATAATAATGTTATAAATATTCCTAGAGGATAGTACAATATTGAATCATTAAAAGAAACTATAAATTAAACGGAACCATTTTCAACTAATAACATTGAACTAACATCAGACAATACAAAAAAATAGATAATTGGTTTAATATAAGTTTGATATTAAATGTAACGATCGAATATATGATATTCTTGGTTTTGATAGAAACACAATAATTTGAAACAAATTTTTATAGGCACTAAATTACCCAATTTTGATCCTTTTAAAACCATAAATGTTCATTGTAACTTAGTATATGGTATATTTATAAAATATTATGAATCTAACCATTTAAATATAGATATAATCACAAGCTTTCCAGAAAAACGATGTTCGGTTTTAGAGATTCTATTATTTATGAACCTTCATGTCCAATTTCTTATAATATTCCCTTGTATCAACTTGGCATATCCTGTGACTAAAAAACCAATATAGCTGCCGCTGCTCTGTAGATTCTAAGGAAACCCCTCAAATTAATTAAATGGGTGAAATTGGATTTCAAGGGCTTCTTTCTGCACATGGGGGGGCTACCATTGGGAGCTTCTACCTTTTTTGAAGGAAAAATTATAATTTTTTGGGGAAAAAAGGCAAACGTTTTAGGGAAAAGGAAATTTTGAGAGTATTTTAGTAGATTTTGAGGAGAAAAGGGAAATTTTCACGTGAAAAAGGGAAATTCCAAAATGGTGGTTCCAGCTCTGGCTCCGAATCCAGAATCTGTTGTGCCTCAACCACCATATCCCTCCTACTACTACTGAGATTCATAATTTTTTTTTTCCCACTCATTCTGACTGTGACTGTTTGGCACCTTATACAGATATGTCTACAGTGGTATTAGTAAGAATACAGAAAAACACTACAGTTTTGTCTGCATTGCCAATTTGACTATACAAGTAGTAGCATGTTTTTCTTAAATGAATAATATGGTTATGGAATGCCACCAATTTTCCATTGAAATCAGATGGTAGTTTTTGAACCAGAGATGTTCTGCGCCTCAAAGAAAAACCACGTCACATCATTCCGACACACCAGCGACACTACAGGCTATTCATAGTAAAGTGAGCACTTTTTAACGCCCTGCTAATTTTTTCCTTTCAATTTATTTCTATCTTCCCACCACTTTTCAATATACACATTGCACTGTATCTAATAAACATACTGAAAACATTTCACCACCCCTAAAAGTTAATGTCTTTAGCTCAATAATAAATATTTATTAGTGGTTAATGTCTGTTGCAAGGGCATTAAAAAGTGCTCACTTTACCATGAATAGCCTGCAGCTTTAAAATTTCTGTGTGGAATGTTCAGTTCTAGTGCAATTTCTTGTGCTTTGAACCTGATAATGTCACATGATATTGAATCCCCTTTCGTTATGCTTTTCTTTGATGAACTGTACAACACAATTTTCAATTTCTTGAAATCTTGCTTTCTTTGGACCTCTGATGGCTTTTTTTGCAAACAATTTGCATTTTTCAACCAAGGTAAATAAGCTTTCAAGTTCCAAACGTTTGCCTCACTAACACCATACTTCTGTGTGGCCTCACAATTGTTAGTTTTCTTGGCATCATTTGCAACTATTATTTTTAATTTTGCATTGAATCTACGTCACAATCCTTTCAATATTCTTTCTGCTGTACTATTTCGCTTTTCTACAGAATCCGTTTTACTCTATAAAATTTCTTTCCCTCAAAAATTGCATCAATTCTACATAAAATGTGCACAAGCAACTCGTTCCGATACTAGTAATAAACACTTTGTGCGCATGCACTGCAGCGATACCTTGGTGGAGGCAGTGGCCATGACAGTTGAATGGTCATGCTGTTTCAAAAACATTAACCCAGCTACGAGACATCGACCGAAATACTGCGGTGGTGGCCATGACTGTGACTGGTCATGTTGTTCCAAAAACATTACCCCAGCTACAAGAGCTAAACTGAATTTCCCCAGAAGTGGCCATGACAGTTGACTGGCCATAGCATAACAAAAACATTGACCCAGTGACGAGTAACGATTTTTAAGTCTGTAATTGAAATTTGATGGAGGCTCCTATCTACGGCGATAGTGGTTAAGGAACTGACTACCCTCCCGAGTTCCTTAAGTGGTCCTACCATGGCGTATTAGAGATTATACTGGTCTGGTGAGTCGTGGTAGATTCTGTGGGAGGCCGCTTAATGGGGAAGATACCGTTGGAAGAGAGGGGAGTCAAACCCCAGAGTGAGGCGAAACAAGATTATTTCCCTTTCAGGGCGTTCAATCTTACTTACTACTAAGATTGGCAAGAGGCAGGACGCCAGTTGTCTCGGGGTGTGTGAGAGGTGAGGGGGTTTAAACAATCGTGTTGGTGGGGGGTGGGTGATCTGACTGGAGAGATTGGGGCTATCACAAGGGCCGCGTAGGCTGACGTGCGGGAACGTAGTTCGCAGGGGAAGGAACTATACGAGGCTTTGGGACTACCTTCGGCGGGAGTCGAACCCGAATGACCTTCCCGGAAGCCAACTTTATGATACACATATTGTGATTGTCCTTTTGTGGAACTACCTTAGACGGAGTAGTGCTTACTGCCGGTGGTGGATTCTGCGGTCGAAGGGGGCATACCAGATCTGGATCATAGTCCGGCCAACAAGCACCTAAATAAACATCTAAGGGTGACCATTGATCAAGGGGGATGAACGGAGAGATCGGCCTAGGTACCAACTTGGGTTCTACAGGTGGGAGGGTGACCTCCCTTGAGACTTCACTTCAGCATCGGCCGGGGTGCTTAATGATATTTGCAAAGCTCTGCGTTCTCTGTGCCGAGCACGGCACTTAAGTCCAAATTTCTTGCTGTACATGGTACCAGCCTTCTCACCTTTCCGCAGACGACAGTCCTTAGGGGTGTGTCTTGGTCAGTCACACCCAAGGCCCTTACATATAGATTTGCAGTCCGGTATTAGGATGCCACCAAGGGTAGGCACAAAAATATTATAAATAATAATGAACCAGGAACTAAAGTTAAAATGACGGTAAGCAATATATTTCACATTCATGTAATATTTATTACAGATCTAGGAAAGGAAGAAATCCCGGTAAATTTATAAACTAGCTAAACACTTTATAAAATGAGTTGAGCACAGAAACAGGAGAAGGTGAGCCTGGTAATAATAATAATAATAAAAAATATAAAAAAAAAAAGAAAAAAAAAAGAAATACAAGTTAGGTAATCTACGCTTTTTACAGCATCTCCAAAATTACGGGGATTTGTCCAGAAGGGTAATTACGTCGCGATGACCTGCTGCTGCAGAGTAACGGAATTTGACTGGGGTAAAGGGTTGTAGGGTATAAGACGTTGGGTTACCTCTGGAGTCGAGCCGTCCTTGCGGACGGCTGGTGCAGTAGTGGACAAGCGTTCTTCAAGCTGCAGGGATTGTGCAGACTTCTCAGTCTGCAGAAGTGATTGAAGTCACGTTGCAGGCTGAGGAGAGGAGAGAGAGGTCTTCCGCAGACCAGCGGGTGCTCTCTGACCTACGCAGCCGGTGAGCCAGGTGTCTCTGCCTGGGCGTGCCCTCGGACTTCCTTATATAGTGAAAAACCCTGTGGTCAGCGATCTTCCGGGTGTGAGAGTAACCTTCCAGTGTAGGGGTGGGTTTATAAGGGTTGCGCCACCACAGCTCATTTCTTATCTCCCTGCGTGGAGGCAACTACAAATTTAAATATCTCGTCCTGAGGTTGGTGGGATGTGACATCACAGGGTAGCAGAGGTGCTGCTATCTCCTGTTGTCACAGGAACTTCTTCCACAGCTAAATGTAGGGTAGTGGTTTGTCAAAAATATTTTATTTATTCACAAGGGTGCGATTACATGCCGGGTTCTGGGCAGGCCGTACATTTCATAATTAATCGCGTTCTAATCATCTTTATGTCTGAGGCTGTCCAACACATGGAGTTCCTTTGGTTGGTACGTGAAAGTACTTCTGCCATGGTTTATAACTTGCCCCGAGCTCTCGTCGACTCTAGATGGAGCGAAGTCGCATGTGGAGAGTGCAAGCACGCTGCGCATCATGTTGGCATGCGTCAAATTTGGAGAGAGAGAGAGAGAGAGAGAGAGAGAGAGAAAAAAAAAAAAAAAAAAAAAAAAAAAAAAAAAAAAAAAAAAAAAAACCACACACACTACGGAATTATTTTGGCATTTTTAGTACAGTAAATACAAAAATAAAAACAATGTTATGTTTATTTACAAAATAATTTAATACCTTATGGTTACTACTTAATATCCGGATTGGTTAGATTCAAAAAGGGCACCAAGATAAAGTCTCTAATCACAAAACATGAGTACAATAAAAACTGCACTAACAATTGTTATGGTAATTACAGGATTGTAAAATGTATGAAGTACTGTATGATATACATATGAAGTCAGTCAGTGAGTATGATTACTCAGTCATAAGTGCAGTGAAGGTATGGAGCCAGCGAATTTCTCAACTTCATCCATAGTTTTTGGGCAAGCAGATGTTAGCACAACTGGCCCATCCTCTGTCATAAGCACATCATCCTCAATTCGTACTCCCAATCCATGAAACTCTGGTGAGGCAAATGTGTTCTTCTTACTGATGTAAATCCCTGCAAAATTAGAACACATTAACAACTTGAATAAAATAACAAATACATGAGTCCAGAGATTTTGGTTGCAAAATAGAGGTTCTAAGTACTGGTGAGAGAGAAGTACGGTGAATACTGAACAGTGGCGGAATGAATTGGGTGCCCTACCCGAACCTACTGTACAATGGCAATGTCCACCATGTTCCACACATGAAAATTAGGTGAATATGTCAGAAATTGAGCACAGTTTGCCTTGGTGCCAATGCAAGTAGTCTAACCACTATACCACCCTCCACTCCCCCCCCCCCCACTGCAGAAATTGAGATTTTATAAATTAAAAATAATTGAATAACAAAGGTTGCAAATTATTAGCCATAACGAAAAACAAACATACCATTAAAACCTGAAACACAACAATATTAAGAAAAACACATTTCATAATGCACTAAAATCTTGGGTTAAACGGTTAAGAAACCATGGAGTCTTGATCAGCTTGTACTACAAGCTGTTTTACCTCAAATAATACTACGATAATATGGCAAATAACCTCAATAGTAATAGCATAAAACATTAAATGGAGCTTCCCTCTCAAACAGAACATTCTTGCCAGTACAAATTCACAAGGAAAATTAAACTATTACATAAAGAAGAGTAATTAAGTGTAGTACACCTGACACCACTACACCATTTTCTTTTAGTTAAATATGGAAAACTGCTTGTTTGCTAGAAATCATTTATCTACATTGTAAATGTATACAAAAGAACCTACCTGAAACAACGTCTAATGGTTTCCATATCATTATAACAGGTTGGTAAGGAAAATTTATACCAATTTTGATCCACCACTAACCCCTATACATCAAAATATGTAATTTTTTGCCTGAAGTCTATGTTCAATCATCTATAGCACAAAAATTACTCCTTTTAAAATAAAATATAAATTAATTTAACAGGCAGATGTCTTGTGTAAAAGGTCATACCCTAGAGGTATATATTTAGACTCTTCTTGACTCCAAATTGTTACAAACTTGGAGCAGTGCGAGGTTTTACCAAACATTGTATGTCATGTTTATCGTCTCTGACATAAATTCAACATGATTTTTTCACCTCAGGCATCTCCCAAATAAAATGATACCACAAACGTGTGGTTGACCTTCCCTTGGCATCATGAATGTTCAAAAATCTGACTGCAACCGAGCGTGAAGTCAATTTCCAATAGCTTCTTATGAGAAAATCAAAGGATTCATTAATGAAATATTTATTCATTAATTTCAATACACACATCTTTTGAATAAACTGATATCATGGAACAGCATATACAAAACCCCTTTGTTGTCAAATAATGGGTAAGTACCGAATACCTGTAAATCACAGCAAGTGCCAAGCTTGAGTTATTTATTACTGATGATTGTGAAGAAATCAATTTCAATAACTGTATTTATTTGCCTTTGTCTCGAAAATGAAAAGTTTTTAAAATTAAATACATTATTATTCACTTAAAAACTTGACAAAGGTTCAACTGCCATGATGTATCGTCGCTAACTTAGACAAAGAGTTACTTAACACGTGTTGGACAAGACGGGAAAGTTGAAAATGAGAGGAATGAAAGTAGAAGAGGGGTGCCAGCTGACCGCATACACAATCAACAACCTTGCCACACACCACACTCATGAACTTCTTGCTCCCCCCCACCCCCTTGGGACTTCCTGCGATACCCACAGATTGCTTTCTGTTCAGTATTAATTATTTGCACATACGCAAATGCATAAACCAATGCAGTGGACGTTTTGACAGGTTGTTACCATCTTGGAAACCACAAATGTGGTTCTTGCACTACTCTCGTGAAATATAATGCACACGTCGGTTCAAAACACTTCAACATGCAAAATATTTCTTTCCCCTCATTTTAATACTAGTACTGTATGCAGTATATGAAATTAAAACAGTGGTATTTTTTTTATCGAGTATAGTCTACCTTATCTTATAATTGTCCTTTTTGACAGATTGTGTAGAAGTAGTAACTAGGAAACAACAGATTACAAATCCTGCCATCATGGGGCTTCTTATCAAAATATGTTTTCTCTGTCATGATGGACGTTAAGCCCTCCCTACCTACTAACCTACATACATAAAAACATGTCACAATGATCATGCATATATAATAAGAAAATTATAAAACCTGCTGTAGAAATTCTTTATCATGCCAAGGGATATAAGTTGATTGAGACCCATTGTTTATTCACTTTAAAATGCTGTTTATGAAGTTGCTGCTTTCTTGCTCAGCAAACAGAAATAATACATGATAATGCTCATGGAAAATTAGCTATATTATGGTTTTAGTTTGATTTATGAAGGTAATATGTTCACAATTTTACTACATTATTTATGTCAAATAAATTCATGTGGTCATAAGACATTTGACAAATTATTCGGATTGAAATTCAATATCACAAACACTTGAAATATTATTTCAAACAAAAGACTAAACTTGTGCTTGCAACTCTCATATTCGTTTCACTGAATGTACCTACAATTTGATTTGTTGGCTAGGTGTGTACTTTAAAAGCACAACATAAAACTATGTAGCATTATTTATAATAGACAGCAAATAGAATGTTAACTGCAGTTCTTATTCAGTAGTAGTTAGGACGCTGCACCAAATGTATAAAACTCGGAAATACTAGGAAATCAGGGAAATTGTCATGCAGCACATTTTCATGCACACGTATATTAAAGTATTTTGTGATTAAAACACGCGGATACACATCATAAAGGTGAGAGTGCATAGTTTACAGTTAGTACACACTACAAAGCTATTTATAAATTAACCACAGTACAAGTAAGCATGGATGATAATCACATTAACTTACATAACACTAGCTGTACAAATTATTCCATTGCAAAAAGATGCGTGGTTTTAATAAACGACATTTATTTTCCCCTTGCTGAAATGGGAGGGGAAGCATGAAATGCCAAATGGAGAGCCTGCTTTAGTAAGGCTCTGTGGCTACAGGTAAAGTCGAAATAATTAGCACACAAAATTGCTGCACACGGAAATATGACACACAGCTCACGGAAATATAAAACTCTAACAATTTGTTAGTACATTTGTATTTTACACACCAAAAAACTACTCATTTCATGGGTACATGGCTCAAAACCATTCTGGTTTTAAATATAGTGTCAAATTAATGTAGAAATATTTGAAAAATATTCTGCAACAGATCTGCAGCCTCTATAATTAATATGAAGCATGCACTATTAGCATAAAATACAGCATATGAAGAAGAAAGAAACAAAGTGAAATTAACCACACAATGTTTAAGTTGCACTTTGTTTGAAACATCTACACATTATTTTAGAATGTACTTTAGTTTGTTAGAGTAAAAAAGGTTTTGTAACAACATAAAATAAAATACATAAACACTTACTCTAAGAACTCCATATTGCCTATGTATTTCTCCCATGTCTATTGTGCAAAGAATGTCAGAATAGCCAACGTGCCATTCTCTTTCAATTGTTGATGCATCAGCTGATACAGGATTTTGTATATGGGACATTGCTGATTTCATTTATGGCATGTTACGACACACTGGCAGTCAAAAAGTGGAATGCTTACATGAGTTGGACAATTAACACAGCAGACATGCGCAGTTTATATAAACATTAAACAAAATCATGTGGCACACTTCCTCGCTAAGCTTGTCCTGGCCGGTAGGCATCGAATGAGACCATAGGCTGCACATCATAGGAGGTTACCACCTCCATGCGACCAGCTCCAGTCACCCCTTCCTCAAACGGGTTCTTGAGTTGTATATATTTCCTTGTATGCCCTTCTTAAGAGGGTAGTGTGCTGGAGCTCAGACTCCAGGTTTAGCTCTCACTAGTTAACCTATCTACTCGCCAAAACTTGCCTTCAGCAGTACTTATGTTGTTCTATTTGTTTTGCTCTTCTAGTATATCCAAATTGTGGTTTTCAACACATGGTAGAAGCTCTTGTTCTGGAGCCTTCTAGAACAAGTACCAAGCGTTGGCCTGAGTCCCTCGTCCATGCTGGTTGTAGTGTTTACTGGGGCTGCTCTCACCCTGAGACTCTACTTCGAGCCTCGTTACCACCCTACGGTATTCAGTTTGGCAAACTTTGTCTCTTGTCCATCAGATGTTAGCGAGCACAGGTCAAATATATAGGTTCTGTAAACTCCAAAGATGGAATAAAATGTGTATCTGCCAATTACCTCTTTGTGGTCTGGGCAATTCTCTTTCGTTTCATGACTTCCCTACCCACTTTGCCTTCTGTGTGATCAACCACCTGAGTACTTCCAGCTGTACGCATGACCATACCATTAGAGAATCAACCATGTCCCCACTGAAGGGCATTCCTGCCTCTTGTCAATGTTTGGTTTCGAGTACTGGCCGGTAATGCCACCCTTTACCACCGCTGTGACAAGGGGAGAGAGAACCTTCCTCTGAGACTCCCGACACTTGTGGAGTCACACGACTCTTAGACTACAAGCTGGTTATACCTCTTACTGACAGCTCTTGGGGCCTTGAGTTGAGATCTCTGTGAGACTGAAGGGAAGTTGAGGACAGAAGCTGGTAACAATGCTATAGGCCCAAGCACAGTCAATTGTGAGGTGTACTTTCCAGCTGGTAATGTTGATAGAGATGCTAATGAAGTGATAGGAGTCAGGCAGAGGTTTACCCCAAGGCCCCATCTCCAGGAAGAGTCAGTTCCTTCCTGGACAGACCACACCCTTGAACCTTTCCTCCCCTACACTGCCAAGTTACTGTACTTTCATGTACGATCATGTCTGTGCTTACAGGGCACCAACTAGATCTTTTAAAGTAGTAATCCTTTACTCTCCATTAATTTTTATCCCTTATGTAACATAACATCTCTGCCTTTGCATATAACTGTGTATCCAAGTTATTCCAATACCCATTATTGGGTAAGCCATAAAAAAGGTAACAAAATTCCCAGTGTGAAAAATAAGTACTTTGGTGAGCCAGGTGCTGACGCCTGCAGGGTCCACATACGTGGAGAGGCACAAGGCATATAGTTCCGAGATGCTTGCTTACCACTGACATCACTGAAATATCAGTCTGACTGTGTTTCCAGACCCACCAACATGCCTGCAGTGCAATGACTAGACTTGGGTGCCTCAAACCCAGTTGGCCATGAGCCAGTTCGTCCAGCAGCTGCTGACTGTGTCCCCACAAGGATGCATACCAAGATGGCATTTTGTCCTGCATCACCTACTGCCTTAAGAAGGTTCATAGAAATCCCAGCACGACCCATACAGCCTAGCCATTACACTAACATCTTGTTAAGGAGACTCCCTTTCACTAATGTCTAGAGGGTTACTCAAGCCAGTGCACCATCAACCCACTGCCTTTGGCATCAAGGCAGAAGGATACGCAAAAGGAAAAAAGAAGAAACTACAAAGAGTTTTAAAAAGTGCTTACTTACCGTAAAAGTCTACATATAGTGTAACAAGCATGCTCTCTTTTCACTATTTCAACAAATTCGCAAAGTCCATATAAAAGGTGCAGGTCGTCACCAATTGTTTATAAAATCAGAGCAAAAAAAAATTACCAAATTAGAGTGCATGAAGTAAGTGAAGAGATTTAGGCGGCTCTTAACATCAAGACCTTGAGAGCCAATGAAGGTGAGTATAGAACAGAGCTGGGATGAAAGGATGGGGCACAATTCCCACGTGCAAAAATCCGGGAGTGACCCCACAGGGAATCGAACCCGGTTCACCTAGGTAAAAGGCAAGTAGTCTGACCACTACACCCCTGCGGCCCCCCATTAAATCAGAGTTCAAAAGAAACTACGCATACTGTAATAAGTTGTCACCAAACAGTAATAAAAAACATAAAGAAATCCAAGCTGTAATAAGTGCGAATATCAATTTTTAATTTTTAATCAAATTCGAATACGAAAATATTCCCGAAACAAATATCAAATTTGAATAATTAGATCCACAATAGGTGCAAATATATAAATTAAAATTGCCATGACAAAAATGTATAATTTGTACTTAACATTTCAACAAAAAGTAAACAAACTATTAGATTTGACAAGCTACAGCACTGAAAAAACCACCATCCAGTAATAATTGTGGGGTATTAAAGATAGGTTGACATTCTAACATCTTCAATTTTTTTTTTTTTTTACTGGGGCTCTCATTTTATTTTGGTAGAAATATACAGGGGGAGGAGGTGGGCTTTAGTTTAACGTCTTTCGTGAGACAGCCTTTAGTTTAACATTGTTCATGGGACTGCATTGTTTTGCGGTTCTTACGAGTGTCATATTGAATTGCATTTTGTTTTTACGTAGCAGTGGAAAATTTTGCACGTACGTCAATAACATTCAAATTATTACAACTTGACGCACATGTTTTCAACAATGGGAATTAGATGACTTCAGCTCATCAGCATAGCCTTCAGCGCATCTGATTTCTACGGAGTTTGCATAACTGTTGGCCAAGTGACGTCAGAAGATTGTACTGTCTACACGGCAAGAATGGATGTTCCAGGAAGCAACTTGTATTATTCACTGGCCCACCAAAGCTATGCACTTCAAGGCAACGAGTACTACTAATCAACGCTAAATGGCACCACTAGTATGTTTAGTTGTTTGTCTTTCATCCTCCCTGCTGGCCGATGACGTCATGCCAGAGAGCTATGCTTTTGACCAACCCCAGCTCAGCAATCACCCCTCGCCATCAAGATGCCAGCCAATGAGCGCAGAGGCAGCTGCCCGGCAGAGTATAAATAGCAGGTCATAGCCTGCAGATGCCAGTCATTCATCGGCTCATCTATGAGCCACAACAAAGGGCTAGTCTTCATTTTCGCACTGTGCTAGTCGCCGGGGATCTGACCAGCCTGAACACACGGTCTTCACCACGCTGGCCACCGAAATACTCGCCAGCTTCATTCCTCTCTATATACTTTCCTTCCTTTACAGCACATTTGTGTCAGAAGAAAAACCTTTCCTCAAGCTCCATTATTGGAACTCATCCAGTAATGCATTACTTAGTCATCCAAGCACCGTGCCACTTGTCGTCTATCTACACTAGACACTGCGGCCCCTTCTGGGTCGCAATAAGGAGTCAGTTATAGTTTTAATTGTTCTCACAGCGTATTACCTACCCTACTCCCGCTCGTCTACCTGTCTTGCATAGTTTAACATCCCGTCAAGCTCTTGACAAATGCAGGAGGGAGTACATCGCAATGTGTTTATTTCCAGTAACACGGATAAAACATTGGATGAAATTATCCTTGAGTATCTCATTCCTGTAGACTTGCACCTTTCCCAGTTGACCTCACCCTTGTGTGAAATGCAGGTGATCCCAGGGACTCTTACTTAATCAAGCATCAAGACATCATGGTCAACCACAAGCACTATCCTGGCCAGCCTTTCTACATACTCCGGTGAGTAGAAAGGCGGAGCCTACACAGTTACACAGTTTTTGGTCCAGCTTGCCAGTTTTGTGTTCCATTCTTCTCCATTGTACTTCTGTGTGTTCCCTGGATGGGGAGACATGGTCAGAACCAACACCCATGTGTTGAGACTGCAGGCAGCGAGGCCTAATTTTCTTTACTCATTGCACCTTAGCACCGAGCACTGAGATTGGGTATCCGTGTGTCGGCAGCCGCTCATGTGGCTCTACATGGTAGAAAAACCAAACCCTGCTTTTCACCTCACGGACGTGAGAGTGTGTGTGACTCCAGATGCCTCACTCCAAACGAAGCGCTCTGAAGGAGAATGTTAAACTCATGTTTATTTCCTCTGCACATTTGCAAGAGCTGACTCCTGCCCTTGTTGCCGCAATAGGACAGCTCAACCCTAGAGCTCAAGCTCAAGCCCTACAATGCCTGCTCGTCCCAGCCCCACTGGAAGTACTATGAGACTTATTCCACCCACCAACTTGCTTGAGTCAAGAAGTTCACCCGTGGCTAGTGGAACAGTTCAGCCAACTGGAACAGCAGCCATCGCCAACCTCACACCAGTTGCTCTGTCCCCACCGACATGAACAACACCCAACAACCAACGTGCTCAAACCTCAGGAACATCAACACACAGTCATTCTGCCAGAAACACATCCCAGCACAAGCAATCTTAATCATCCAGGTATACCCAAGGTACTGAGCTTGAAACGAAAGATTGTTCTAGCAGAACCAGACTTCATGCACAGCCAAAAACTACCAGGCCAGTACTCTACACTGGGAAAGCACCAGCCCCACGTAGAGACTATCTGCACTAACAAGCTCTCCAGCATAAGGGTGTGCCTGACTTAGCACCCCAACAAAAACATTTCCCCCCCATCTGCTTGATATAGAAATAGTCTAGTCGACAGAGAGTCATGAGTCAAACTTCAAAAGTTTAAATTTCAATGTAAGAAACGCAATATATACATTTGTACAGATGCAGCAATAAACACACTTTTACCGAAGTTAAACTTACACTCGTTGGATGTACAACACATGCATAGTAAACAAATATTATTTTTACAATACAAAAGAGTTGAAAGTACTGCCTAAAAAGGCACGTGCATTTCAAACATTACAGTAACTGTTTTGAAATACATTATTTACAAAATATGCTAACTTACTGTTTGTAATTTGCAACCTCTTGAATACGTGTTTTACATGGAAATCCTTGCATGCACTACAATAATGTTAGTCCATCACTGATACGAAATAATTAATTTGCATAATCATTCAGTAAAATCAACACTTTGCCTATTTCCTGAAACCAAAAAACTCAAACCGTTCGAAAGGCAAATACTTGTGTGTAGCTTCGTTGATTGTTCATGGAGGAACACATCAGTTGGAAAATGGCGGAATGAGCTGTTGTGATAAAATACATGCCAAAAATTTTATATTTCACTCAAGAAAACTACTAAAATGGTACCTGGAACAAATTACGGTTAATGAAAGCACATACAAAAATAATTAACTAGCGCTAAAACATTTCGACAACACCAAGGTACTCGAATAAACATGATAAAAACGAGCACAGTTCAAAAAGACTGGAGTAACATTTTCTTCCATAGTCATCAATATTGCCAACATAACATACATCCCGCAGCAATTTGTTAGCTAATACGAAACTTTGCAAATACATGGTGCAGGTTGGTCACATGTCTATAAAATTTTACTCCACGAAATTGACCATTGCCTATGTGATTCTTATAGGGACCAAATTTTCAATTTTCAACATGGCGGACAAATGCTATAAATGGGATAGATATAGAGAGGTTCTATTGTAATTATCAGTGTGGTATAATTATCAGATTATTATTTCTACTCGTATAACTTGAATGCATACCATGTAAATAACTCAGTTACAAAATGCAGTGCATATGGTTTATTAAGGCTGACTAGAATAAGATTAATATTGCTTAACAAATCAGCCATAGGAACAACACAAAACATATGAAAGCACTGATTCAGACAATTTTAAATGTACATATTATGGAACTTTCAGAGTTGTAATATTAATAATGCCAGTTTCACACACAGAATTAGAGCTACACATGGAAAATGATGATTACTGTACATACACTATACATTTCAACTAGTACCTGGTTCTATAGTGATCACCATCCTTGGTTCCAGCCTGATGCTTCGTGGAATAAGAGGTGTGTCATGCACATCCATGCCTAGGTAATGGCTAACATGGTGTGGACAGAACTTGTATGCAGCCTGGGAATAAAATTTATATTAGAGAAATAATTAACTCAAAATTATGAAAATTGCTGGGCACTTTAACATCTGACAGAGAAGTAAATGTTAAAGTAACACTAAGAAAAATTATATTATGACAGTGAAAATCTCTTAAAGGGAGAATGAAAACTAGACATACTGCACGTAAAAACCTCGAAAGTGGCAAATATCATATGTTGTGTAGAATTAAAATTGCACATTTGACCTATTTTCAAGTAGACAATTAAAATGTACCTTAAATAATTAAAAATATATACGTAAAATTCTTCTTAAATATAAAGAAAATTCAGAAAACATAGGGTGCCCATGATAGGAATATATAACACAAAATGATATGATGCTTAAGAATAAATTTAATTACAATAATTAATACAAAGAATAATTAACTTCATTATTATTAACTGTCATAATAACACATTTTCCATTGTACACTTCTACATGGGTGGCAATATAGCCTGAAACAACAAAATTGAAAACAAAAGGTTTAGAAAATATTCTAAACAGAATGTGGCACAAATGTAAATTTTTAATACAGTACATTTCATTATGGTATAAATCTCACAGCTTTGAAGCCCAGATTTTGGCATCTGGTTGACAGGTAGAACAACCAACGTTTTAACAGTGCCACCAATAGTGACACAATTTGCAATACCTATTCTTAGCCGACTAGTTAGTAACATGCTTGTGTATGTACTCATGTTGGCAATACTTGTTCAAAATAATGTAAACAAAAAAACTTAAAAATTTTTAAACTCATGTAAAAGTTAAAAACAGTATGTTTTCAGTAACCTACACAGGTTTAAAAAGATTAAAAATACTTTGTTGATTAGAAACTTTTTACGTTTAACATTTTAAAAATAAAAAATCCACAACTCTGGTCTGCCATGAACTGTTTTAAACAAAGACTTGTGCATGAGTAATGACTTGTTGGTTCGTGAAAATGTGGCTCTCATTTTCTTCCTTTAAACCTTGTTTTCGCAGTACACTATTGTAACCAGAGTACTAGGTAAGACGTCTAACTTAATAGTTACTTTATTTATATTTGGTTGTAGATTTATTATGGACTTACAGTGGGTTGAAATACGAGGTTGACAAAACTGTACTGGTGGTAATTCTACAGTACATTAATGCACACTTACAATGTACTGGGTTTTATAGAATAAATTATTTTTAGTAGTCAGTATGATTTTTTGCCTATACATAAATCCTTGTATTTTGGTTTGGCTGACACTGTAGTCAAACTTGCTTGAATACATAAACTTCAGTGCATGAAAACAAAGCTACATAATTTATTACATTATTCAAAATATCTTGTCAAGTTTGTGTGAATTCTCTCTTCTTGAACCTAAAGAATTGAAGTAGTCAAGTTGTGATTACCTGCATTGAGTGCCTTGTAATTTTCCATGTATACTGATACTATAAAATTATATATAAATGAAAAACAAAAAAGTTACCGATATAACTAATGAGCCTAATTATCTTAACATGGATCCAATTCATTTTTCAAATTGATTCTTAAAAGCTGGGTTGGTAGACAGGACTTGATGTCTCATTGAAAGCAATACCATTAGGGATGAAACAAGAACACATGCAACAGTAGTGAGACAATTAAAAATATACATGTGCCTTACCCAATCAATCTAATGTTTCGAATGAGAGGGTTTACTAACCTAAAATATTTACAGGATGTCATTTAAAAATAAGTTGCAGAGACACTTAAAACATGTAAGTTTACATAGCCTATCGTAGTGCTACTTGTGTGAAGAATTCGGTGGAAATTGGTTGAATGGTACCAGAGATTAGCATAAAAAACTTCATTTTCTTGTTTGGCGCAATTGTACAAAATGATAAAAAAAAATAAAAAAAACGAGGTTCTGTATACGATGCTTTTAATAAATACTGTCAACACACGAAGTTTGGTTGATTTTGGTTATAGTTTAGTATTGGTGGCAAACTTATTTAAATTATTTATGAAGTTGGTATTTTGAACATCTTTGTCCCAATCAAATCATGTAAATTTACAAGGCCTTCTGTAGCATTTATGGTGAGTACAATTTGGTTGAATTTAGTTTAACTGTTCCAGACATATGGCAAAAGGTTCAATGGCACTATTTTGCAAAACAGACTGTAAAAATTGGATCTCTATGTGCATAACTGATGCTTAATTATATGAATACGGTTATTGTACAATTTTGGTAGAATTTTGTTCCACATGGTTGTGGTATATAATAAATATAAGTTTTACCATAAAATCTTCACTCAGAATTGGTTAAAGGCGTCACCTCAGGGTCATATTTAAAACGACTAACCACGTTAAGTATTCTAAAACCCTCTTCCAGTGCGCTTTATCAGTATGTAGATTGATCCATGTTAGAATTTAATTTGTGCAAACGTGTATGTTTGATAAAGATAGGTTTTCTTTCACAGGTGTATGTTTTGTTAAGGTTAGGTTTTTTTTTCAAAAGCGCAGGTTTCATTAAAGATAGAATTTCTTGTAAAAGGTATGTATTTGTTAAAAATAGATTAATTTTGATGTTGATAATTAGCGACCTGTTAGTTAGGGCATGGATTGGGCCCCATACGGGCCCCATACATGTAATTGCATCACCATTTTAACAACAAGTGTTAAATATAAGAGACCTGTAAATAACTCTGTAGTGTATACAATTGTGTAAGTTAAAACATTACATTACGATTCCCATTGTGTGTATTTGTGTAGTTATCAAGAATGTGTTGACACATGCCAGAATGCTGCGCACCTCGACTGTGCACTCTACAGATGACTTCGCCCCATCTACAAGCCACGTGCACTCCGGGGCGGAATATATATGTGGCAAACTAAAATAACTGTATCGCGCCAAGAAGCTCAAAAGCCTGGGTGGCCGATCACATCATTGTATATTATGTGCGTAATTGCAATCCCCATTGCCCGTTCAGAATTATGCAAGCAAAAGACACCCCTACAATTGGAATTATTATTATACAGAATTCTAATAATCGTGTCTGGCCCTTGGAAGAAGTTCCTACAATCACGAGAGATGGCAGCACCCCTGTGAACTTGTGACGTCTCAGCCGGCCCGCCTCAGAGACAGGAGTTTTAATTTGTCGTCACCTCCACGCGGGGCGATAAGAAACTCGCAGCCGTCTGCAACTCCGATAAATGTGCACCTGTGTAGGAAGGCTACGCTACCCCCCTGCACCCTGAAGAACTGCTACTAGAGAAAATTTAGTATAATTACAGCCCCGGCAGCAGGCTCGGCGGCCAAAAAGGACGTGAGCCCAACCGCCCAGTCAGCTGAAGAATTCTGTCTGCAAGGACTCGTCCTCCTCAGTCTGCAAGTACTTACCTCCCTCCAGTCTGAAAGGGCTCTGCTGCTCTCACTCCAGTCCATGGAAGACTCTCCTACACCCAGCTTGTAGAAGGCTCTCCTTCAAGTCCGACCAACGGCTACTCAACTTCCTATCGCCAACCCTCCTTTCTTGACCCATACCTTACACCTGAGAAAAGAACTAACACACTAACACACTCACTCACTCACTCACACTCTCTCTCTTTCTCTCTCTCTCTCACACACACACTCTCACACACACACACACACACTCTCTCTCTCTCTCCCCCTCTCTCTCTCCCCTCTCTCTCTCCCCCTCTTTCTCCCCCCCCCCTCTCTCTCTCTCTCTCTCTCTCTCTCTCTCTCTCTCTCTCTCTCTCTCTCTCTCTCTCGTACCTAACCGAGGACTTGCACGTGAGAAGTCCAAACGTTACATACAGGTTTACCCCATCTTTACCCGGTAATCCTTACCCAAGTCAAATTCCCTTGACTCCATGGTAACGAGCCATCACGTTTAATGTCACCTTCCTGATTAGCTCCACTTTAATTAATCTAGCCGCTGTAAATTGCGTTGCTATAGTTTTCCATTTTTTTGCCGCTGTAAAGTTGCGTAGCTATATTTTGCTCTTCCTCAGGCTTGCATTCACCTGGCCTCTGTTTTATTTACGTAATTCTCGTAACATACTTTTTATTCCATTTGTTTGTAAAACAATTTAATTTTATTGTGCATTTCTGTAAAAGTGATAATCATTGCGTTTACTCCCCAGGGACCAAACCCCCCAATTAACAACCATGTAACGTTGAATCCTTGTGTACCGTTACTAGTAGTTAGAAGACCCTTGCTCCCTATCTTTATGGATTGTGTTAATCCTATTAAACAGATGTACAACAAGAAAGGTGATGCTCCTAGTAAGCAATGACGTAGGGAACATTGTGCCCTTGCTCGAGCTAATGCCCAATCCACGTCTGAGGACCAACCACCGGTTAGGTGTCCAGATCAAACACCACGAGCCATTTCTCCTTTGAACCCTTTGGATGTTTCATCCCCGCTAGACCATTTACTTGGTGGGAATTGGCTTGGGTGTACGACAACGGAATACGAAGAACAGGAGAAATTATTAAGTCAGGAGAATGAGGCTATTCCCCGTGACAACCCTACTAGTCAGACAAAGAAAACCTTCAGTAAAGTTAAATTACAATCAGCGTATCAGAGTGAAACACCCCGCGGCCACAGTACACCTAAAATATCGTGATATCAAACTGGCAACGGGAAAGGTGATCCGGGTTCAACTCCCTGCTCAACCTGACTCCTGTACCCGTGTGACATGCCCCTCGGTAGATTATGTTCTAGCCTGTCAACCCACTCAACCAACTAGTCTCTCGTCTGCCAGGCCACGCAACCCCATCATCACATTAGACTAAACCTGTAATCATTTCATCCGTTTTGGACAACTGGCGTCCCCCCTCATATTGACGACCGCAATAGTGAGGAGGATCATGCTCCCTGGGCGGAAAGCAACCTCTATCCAACTCACTCTGGGGTTAGAATCCCCTCCAGTCCTTAGTAAACCTGCCCCCAAGTGACCGAATGCTGTATCAAAACCCCTAACACCTCCTAGGTCTAATTGAAGGTATAGTATTTGCAGTTGTGGGCTGAGCTGGGCTTGGCAGGGCGGTCAACGTTACCATACTACCTTCTTGAATAGTCATCACCCAAAGCACACGCATCAATATTTGGCGCCCAACGTGGGGCCATAACTCCATGTAGCTAGGACATGTGAGTTGGACCAAGCCAGACACCCCCCTCTTCTTCTTTTGTAGGTTTACTCCTTGAAGGGGAGTATCGTTTATGACTTCGGGGAGTCGTTCTAAACATCCATGGCGCCCATAAATACCACAATGTCAGACTGAATCAAGTCAACACGCCGGATAGCCGAAGACATCACTGCCAGGACGAGCAATGCCCCCTGTCCTGGGACAGGATGCCCTGGAATCGGACGCTATATGATCCAGTGTACCTGTGTTGGGAATTGATCCTTCCCCACGAAAGGAGGCATACATTCCCGTACCTCCATATTGACCTCAATCCTCTACGAGCAAAGAGAGCTCTTATCCACTGCAACCAGTTTCGGCTGCTGTTCCACAGCCGGGCACTCCAGCTCAGTGGAATAATCCCCTTGGTATGATCACCGCAACACTGGCTTCGCCGTATTTGAAGGCCATCTCCATCAACCGTATGAGTTCAGTGTTTGACCAAAGAATAAGAATACTTATAGAGGTTACTATCCCCAAGTCACCGGCCAATTGAATCCCCTACAAAGCTCCCAACCACTAAATTCACCTGCCAAATTGGGGGAGTACATGTGACCCACCTTTTGAGCTAGCCAGGGACTTGTATGTGACCTCTTGGTGACTTGTAGGATTTAGTTCAGTACGGTTTTACACAAATGTTTGTACCTAGGTTTTACTCCTGAGACACCGCCTGTGCTGGTACGGTATTCCACCAACCCTTTCGGTACACGGGATACTATCCTCTGTATCTGGTGGCTTAAAACACTTCAGTAGAGTGTGTATCAAGGATGCGGAATGCGTCATGCATCACCGTAAATGCTAAAGTCAAAATAAAAGTGTGTGTAATGGTTTTTCTTAATAACTCTGATTTTCGTCATGTTTCTAAAGTTATTCAATAACATATAAATGTAAAAAACCTTGCTTGGATCTAATGATTGTTGATTTGCCACTGCATCCAATGGCAAAAATTCATAAAAATGACAAGTTATTATTATCAGTAACGGTCTAGCTCTAATAACAATGGAATAAAAGGTTAAATGAAAATACTTCAAAAGAGTAGGCATATAATGCCACGCAAATAACCACTTGAGGTGGGAATGTAAATTATTTACAATTTTTGCATAAGATATTCAAAGGTTAAATGTGAATAATTCATAAATTAACATTCACAAAGTACTAGAGACTGTAAAGTAGAAAATAAATATTTTTCAATTTTTTTATTTAAGCGCATGTTGTATCATTAGTTTATGTACAACATATTAAAACTGCATTGTACTTTTTTTTTACGAAAGACCTGGTATTAAATTCTGGTCCAGCTATTCTGATTTTGGTTTTCCATGGTTTCCCAGAATTGCTCCAGGTTAGTGTTCAAATGGTTCCTTACTACAGGTAGTTGATCAATTCATTCATTCCCCATTCCTAATTCTCTGGGCAACTTTCTCCATCTCTACCTACAAATGAAAATCAATCATACTTCAAATGCATTCAACTATTTTCCCTTTTTTCTTCCTCACAAAGAAGCACAGAGTAAGTTTTGTGCTCCTGATGCAACACTCCAATCCCTCAAAAGATAACAACGGGGCTACAGAGATGCAGAGGTCACAAAACCTGTTTTCCACCACAGTGAACCACATTCTAATTACTGGCAGACACAAAGACAGATTTCCCCATGTGGTAAACACAGTGGATGTAATAGATACGTTTTCCAGGTACCCCTGTCTTCCCCAACACAGCATTCTGTCACTGCTCCATTTCCATCTCACTTCACCTACATTGGCACTAAAGATTTCAGGGGTTTTAAGTGCTGCTGAAATATTTCATTCATTAAGATGTACGGTACCTAGGAACACTGCCAGAAAGCTAACCTGTGCAAGATCCTCTCCAGATAAATGTTGTGGCAGCAGATGAATCTCCCGGAGGTAGCGGCCAAGCAAGGAACACATGCTGTGGAAGAGACTGTCCAGGCTGGGGAGGGCGCGGCACTCTTTGATAATGTCGGACTGCACGGTCAACACCACCTCATATAGGTCACGCTGGATGGAGGAGAACTGGCCAGAAATTGGCCAGGTTCTGGTGATGTCGCTGCTGAAGCCATGATACTCGCAACCTAACCCAAAGTACACAAAATGTACCAAGTAACATCATATCTATGCATAAGTACACACATACATACATTCACATATTATATAATGAAATTACATGTCAAAATTTTGGGTAAATAATTTAACATCAATGGTTGGAAGGTACTCACTCATAGTAATGTGCAGCTTGTAGCACATTTATTATTTTGGAGTTTTATGTGGAGCTTAGCTCCTTTTTTTTAATAGTTTAAGTTGTAGCTGCGTTCATTTATATGTAGCGTAAACCAAACATGCATGCTCATAACTCATGTTCGATGTGCAAAAATTACAAGATTTATATGAATAAACTAACCACATGTTTACAAACGTTCATTGGCTGGAACTGTTCTCATTATTAAATCACACAATGAAATAAGCCATAGTATACACAAAATATTGCAGTTTAAATATATTTTTAAAATTACTGCACACCATGTTTTTATAATATTTTGAAAACAATTTTTCATCTATGTCACTAGTATAGACTCATTAGTATAGACTTGCAAGTCATGTCCACCCCATTTGTAACACATTCATCTTATTTTTAAATTCTAATAATGTAAATTATGAACATGTGCACTGTTCAACATACAGAAATGATCAACTTACATTATATATATATATATATGTGTGTGTGTGTGTGTGTGTGTGTGTGTGTGCGCGCGCGCGCATGCGCAACTTACTTTATACACTAACCTCTAGTTACTGGTTGATTATTAATCAGCAAACTGACAAACTGAACATGAATTAAGTGAAATCGGCAAACTGAACATGAATGAAGTGGAAATATGTGATGCCATCTTGGATTTAACAATTCTCTGCCAAAACATTTTGTTTCAAAGGGCCTATTGGGATTTTTGTCCCAATAAAGTGTAAACAACAGCTTCCCAAACCTTACTATATTGTTACATTTTTTATTTTAACCTTAACACATGCCATCTAACCTATAAGTCTAATTGTTGCTGTCACACCTCGCCTGCACCCCTCCCACTGCAACTACAGATGTGAAATGCCTTGGATAGGGGTTGGTTTGCAACTAAGTGGGCGTAGATACCACCCGCACAGCTGCCAGCTGCAATTTTGCCATATTGCCTGGCTCGGCCACAACCCTCTACCACCCCCTCACACATCCAGCCAGCTTATGAAGTTTCCATGGAGTGGAGGTAAAAAGTGTGTCACCCCCATGCACCACCCTCAACCTCGTGACATCCATCGCACAAATATATATTGAGTTGCAAACCCACAAAACTCCAGTTGTTCATCTGCCTAGGAGTTAGTTTGAGTCACCATGTTTATTGTCCCGAGAATAAATATGTTTTAGTCTATGCACTGCGTTCTGATTCCAAGGGTGATTTGTACCTATCAACTCACCTGTAAAAGCCATCCTCTAAGGTAGTGGCAGGTGACTGCCTCTGCCAAACTATTTCTGAGAATAGAGTAGGAGTGCAGGCTCCCTTAACTGGGTAGTAAGTACGTTGCAAAACACCACACAATTTGCAGGCCACCCATACTGTGGCACTTGGCGCACACATATGGTAGAGCCCCCAACTAGGTACACTCCACGAGGAAGCAACTGGACCACCCGAGTCAGCTAGCCCACTCCATCCACCATGTGAGATTCGCTAGTTGGAGCGCCAGGCCTGAAAAGGTGTGACCTGGTAGCTTACGAGCAGCTCACAACGAAGCTTTAGCACCACCCCAAGTCAGCTAACCTGCTCCATCCACCATGTGAGATTCGCCGGTTGGAGCGCTAAGACTGACATGGCATGACATTACATCTGGGTAATTTAGCTACGGAATTTCTGTCACCCACTCCTTAACCCACCTGCTGACTGCAGGGGCCTTACTCCTCAGTCCTCCCTAGCCATTTATTCAAGCTACCCCAGAAGACCGACGGGACACTGCATCCAGTCATATTCCACCTCTGGCTCAGGCTGACCGTGGGCCCTGGGCTTCACCAGCACCATCCACAGAGCATCACTGCCTGCTGCCGCCACCCAGAGCCCAGCAGCACCAGCTGCATACCAGCATCCCCGGACGCGGTCTGGAGAGTCGCTTAATGCTGCCAGTCAATGTTCAGCTACAGCCTGGGTCTACAGGTGATAAGCCAGCATCCACAGCCAGCCACACTGTCTTAGACGCCTACGTAGCTTGCAGCCGCCTAGCCAGGCCGACTCTGTACACCAGCTCCCTAAGAACCACAGCAATCAGCCCATAAGGTCACCCAGGGCTCTCAGCCTGACCCAGCTCAAAAACTCCCCTGTAGACTAGGTAACATGCCATGCATCCTGGCCATCATGCGTCAACCTTTTACTATCTCAATAAATTGTTCAACAGTAACAATCTTAATTTTGAAACCAGATTTCACAATACGCTGCAAGCAGACAATTTTTGTATCCTGTTAATAATGGCCTTTCCCTTAAAATGGAAAATTCCTACTGGCGGGACTCAAGCCTGCCCTTGTCTCTTCATGCATCTTATATTTCCATAATCATATAAAGTTGAAGTCTTACTTCAAATTTGAGACGTGTGTCAACTCACCTACTTCAAGAAAATTATGTATGTACTCCATTTTCCTGCCAAAAACTGTCCTGCCAGCCTGAAGAGCTTAATTCATGTTCCTGTTTATTGGTGCTATAAACTGTGAAAATGTACATCAATATATAATTTTTAGTTACTACGTGAAGAATCTCTGAACTGGTTTACAATCAATATTATAACACTCCCTGTGTCGACTCACACGAACGATGCAGTGCGCCTGGTGAATTGGGCCAAGCGAGTATTGAACACTGTCATGGTAAATAAACTTTACAAGTTCTCCTAAATTGTGACTGCAATATAGCCAAAGTTACTAAAATTGAATTTTATTGTTACTTGCCTGCACGCAAGTATTCACGAAACTATGCATAAAAAAATATGTTTAGTTCACATTAAAGTTACACTCAAGAGAAACATGCAAATAGAAGCCTGCATTTTTGAAACACCCCTTACAGATTATTAAAAAACTGTTAGAATACAAGAACGTGGGTCTAATGTTAGTGAAGAATTAACCCTACAGTGTTGTGGAAAATACCTTGCAAAACTTTGCTCAAGTTGACGTGTCTGCTTCCAGCAGACGACATGCACGCATAACCTCTACCAGGCGCATGGCTATACTGACGGGCAGCGCAATGCGCTCGCGAGGCCGTCAAGTGACCCCTTGCAGATGAGACAGAACTATGAAAAATGTCTGGCATGTTCCATAACATCCTTTCAGTTTCCTGCCCCCTCCTTAATTTTCTTGAGTTACATTTTAGGGTGTATAAGAGCACTTGCTAGCCTGAATAATCATGCAGTCTTCCTCTATGAGTGATGCAAGCTGGCTGGAGAGGGGATGATGTCAACATCGGAATCCGCAGTTAGGATTCATGGTGCTAGGCTAGGCAGCAATTTTGAAAATTGGAAGTTAAGTAATTTCATAACAGTGTTGTTTTGCACATTGCATATTAGTTACATAGTTGGATGTCGTATTGTAAAAAATATTTATGTCTTTCCAGCATTTTGAAGTGTATTCTTTTCTTTTAATAGTTAAGTTTTAATATTTTGACATCTCTTTTGTGATATTTGGGAAAGTGATTCTTCACCGTCAATATTATAAACATCACAAAATGGTATCCTTACAGCTTTTGTAAAAGGTGGATTTTTTCCTATGGATCATGTGTGGTCTGCTGAACATCTTTCCTATAGACATATTCATTCGTAAAAGCTTTAAGTCAGTACTGTACTATCTGCCAATTTTAGAGGGAATTATAGTGATCCTTTTTTAAAAAATATGAATGTTACAGTGAAGTTGTATGTTATAGACTTGGCTCACTACAGTTTTGCCCTTTGCTTGTCATGGTTGATGTTTTAAGAGTTACATAATCTTTGGTGTGATTTTGTTGGGACAGATTAAGACTGTCCTTTTTTGTATATTGCAGTATATCATCCTGCTTTCCTCCAGTCTAACAGCATCAAGCAGTATTATATTGTAAGTGATTATAAAAGAAAAAAATTACAGTTGTTCCGACACCACGTTTTCCAATACAGATACCAACTCCATTGCCAATACCCCAATACTAATGCTGATACCAATGCCCTTTGCAATGAATTTTTGTATTCCTGTAAATATTCTTATGTCGCAATTCTGTATAAGGTTAGTATTTTGTGTTTAAAGAAAGTAATTACCTGATTTCACTGTCTATAACCGATATTAATGTATCGGCTCAATACCGTACGCGATACCGATACTTAAAAAATGGCTCAACTATTGGTATCGGAACAACTCTAAAAAAAAATTCCTTTTGTGTAGTCTACAGCTTAATATATGGGAATTGTTTTCTGAATTTTGTGTTCTTTATGTTGACCGTAGGTTTGCGTACTCTTTCCTGCCTTTCCTAATCCTTGCTATGTCCCAAAGGGGCTTAGCAAAGTACCCTGTAACATAATTTTATTTTCTGTGTCTATGGCAACGAAACCGAGTAGGATCAAACTCAGCCCTACGGGAGGAGGAAAAAAAAAAAGAGAGGGGAGAGGGGTACAAATTCGCACATTCTAAACCTTCTTGGCCAACTGTAGGCAGTGGTGGCAAATGTTCCAACTTTGGTTTAAGTGTGTCTATCCAAGAGAGTACTTGTGCATTTTGTCTACTTTTTATAATGAAATCAATAGTTTACCTCTCTATTCCTGCCATATCTCACAGATTAAACAATTTAGTTAAGGTTGCAAGTAGGCTGCTAGGCTATCAAAAATATATAAAAGGACAGGAATTTAAGTACTGACAGTGTAGTACTCGTCGACAGGCACACACAAACAACAACACATTTTTTCACGCGGCTGTGCAATCACTATGTTTTTCTGGCTAAGCCAGCTTCATCAGGCGACGAGTTGACTTTGTTAGCTACTTTCATGTCATTTCAGATACAATGCACAGATTAACCAATAATAGAAGACCAACCCACATGGGTTTGTTTATCTTAGGCCTAAAGTAAGCACTAAATAAGTATAGCAGTTTATTGACTGCATAAACATCAGTTTATCAACTACATCAACTTTAAATCCTTCAGCATCTGCACCTGATGCAGAGGCCATCACTACATGCACAAACTACCATCATGGTTGTTGCTTGTAGCACTGTAATGTGAAAGATGAGGACTCCACTTCGACTTGCTGACACACCCATACCAGGCGTCTAGCTCATACATGCTCTAGCTGTCACTTAAAACCTACTTGCTAGCGGTGCATCATCCCACTTGACAACTTACGTTTCCCTGTCTTCAGACATCAGGCACAGGCTGCATGTAGGCCAGTTTATTGAAAATACAACTTTTATAGCAAATTCCTACATTCAAAATACATACTACACCTTCTCCATTTCAGGCCTACACATGATCTACACCAACAACTTTTCGGGCTTTTAGCTATACACGAGGGAACCACTCTTCCTCAGAAGAGCATTTGGATATCAGCAATAATGATACTTCTCTGGGCAAAACTGGGGTTGAGAGTAAAGCCCACCACATCTCTGCCTCACTAGAAACTTGGTTGCCAGCCATAGTACCACCTTTCAAGGCTCTCCAGGGAGAGGACGTAGATGGTTCATCTTCCCATCCCCCTTAGGAGTAAGACCATCTTCCACCTGTTATATGTTCCTAGTTTCAGTTGAGCACCTGGCTACCAGCGGTAGAGCACCTTCTCTGGGCACCACACGGGTAGGAAACAGGGCTCGCCATAATTTCCTTCCTAGAGGTCTTGTTTACCAGCAGTACAGCTGCTTCTATTGGGTTTTTCAAAGGTGCAAAGGTGGCGAGAACATTTTCCCCTTGAGCATGGCCTAATCCCTGGCCATTGGTCCCGGAGAGAGCCTCCAGCTCTTCAGGAGGCCTGTCCCATCCACCAAGCTACACTTATGGCTACAGTCCACCTCGAATAGACTATGCCTCAGACTGCCGTATCACCACTCCACATGCCCCACCATCAAGCTGCGAGGAAGATGATGGTGAAGATTGCTGCTATCCAGGACAAGCAAGCTGAAGGACAGGGTCCCAGCAATGAGGGTGTATGTGGAGCTTTATGAGGAAAATGGGTACCCCTGAGCTGCCACCACTCTAGTCACCAGCGGGAATGGACAAATGTCCAAAATTTATGTATAGGAAATTTTGCATTAAAATTTTCCACAGAAACTTCCCAAAAGCAGGATAACTAGGGAAACTTTGTTTTCATTCTGTGTAACAATTGTACAGACTCACAGTAGCATTTATTTGGTGTGACTGAATGACATGAAATCATCAGAAATACTTTTCACAATATATTTTTGTTATTATGACAAGCAGCAAGTTTCATGTAGCTGTAATAGCCTAGTTTAGATGTGTAGGACTTCCTTGTTTGAATTATTTAAACAAAAATATGAAATTTGAGAAGAGATTATTAATATTACAATTACCTGAAATATGTAGAAACACAAAGACTGTTACTGCTACATTTTGTTTATGAATATTTTTCCTTAATGCATTGAAAATAATTAATACTTAAATATATACAGAAATAATTTCCTAAAATTCCAAAGTTCTTAAGATTTGTGAACACAGAAATAAATAATACATATAGAAACTATGAAAAAGAATCAATATCTACTTTTAATTACTCCAGAATGGCGATGAAAAACAAAAAAATATCGCAGATAGTAATTAAGAGGATTCATCACAGCTGCTGAAAATGTGCAATGTAGAGTCTTGCAACTTGCACGATGGTGTGCATAATACTTCATGCAGGAGAATTTCCAAGTGGCCAGTCAATAGAAAACATTTGAATGAATAATTATGACCAAAAGAATAATTTGATTTCAATTTTGGATTATTTTCATTACTAGTTAAAAATATATTTCTTGCATACATTTGTTAACTTTGTCATTTGAGATTCAAAAGTATGAGGGCAATAAGGAAAACACTGACACGCACATCAAGTGGCCCATCGCCATTACAAGTAAGTCTTTGAAACGACAAGGAATGGTTTTAATGGGGTGCCTGTACCTATGGGGCTTCAAGGAGTGACCACATCATTTTATTGGTGGAAAGTCTGTAGCAAAGTTCAATACAGGCTCTTATAGTTCTGCAGGTGTACGAGTAATCGATTTTAAGAAACAGCAGTCTGACACAGCTTTTTTTTTTTTTTTTTTTTTTTAGCATGTTGGAGGATTCCAAAATAATATTTATAGCATGCATTATATCTTGAAATTATCATTCCCTCCTCATATGGGGTAGGTTTTCTTTTTGTAGGTAACATATTGGTAACACATTTTATAGTTTATGCCGAAACACAGTTCAAGCTCCTCATAATCATGTTTTTTTTTACATTGTAATCATCTTTGTTGCTGTTGGAGCAAGATGAACTGTTTTTTTCCTGTTGAAACACTTTTAGGTTATTTTTATCTCCAGAGTAACTATAAAAGAATCTTTTCTTTCAAAAAATTCTTTGAAGTCCTGCTCATCTGTGATGTGATGACACAATTTACAGCTATGCACTATGAATGCTATTTTACCTACTCATGTGGTTGTTAAGCAGGTCCTTATTTGTGTGTATCCTACCATGTGTGCTGAAAGATCTCTCAATAGCAGCAGAGGTTACAGACTTACTTATAATTCTGGAAGTGTGAATGTGACTTTAGTTCCTTCTGTAGCATGCATAACAAGGCTACTCTGAATAAGATAGTCACTGTTTGCCTATCAGCAAAATGTTAAAAAGAAGATTTGGAATGGGAGGGCAGGAGAAATGTAAACAATATACCTCCATTGGGTGAGTAGTGAAATGCTTGAAGATGACAGGATAATTTTCTTTCATGGTGAACCAGGAAGCACTTTATCTTATGTGTAATTTGGGGAGGGGCGTACGAAACAGAAAATTGAGTGTGTGTTCTGAAATTAATATTTACCAAGACTACAATATTTGACAGTGAAATAGTATACAACATTGATATTTCATCAGACAGGGGGCCAAACAGAAAGAAATGGATTGCTGTGGTTTGTATATGTAATTAAATTAATATGTTAACCAAATGTTATTTACTCTGCAGTTATTTCTAGAAAGGACCACAAAATACTGATTGTACTGCTAAAAAAATGGATTTTACCAAATTGACCACTTTTATGGAAATATTCTTGATGGGGTTGAAATTTTCAATTTTTTAGTTTCCAGAGGAAAATTCCCTGTAGAAACTTTCCACTATCCATCCCTATTCACTGGTACTTGATGCCCACAGGAACCACTGGCATCACCCCAAGTTATGTTTTCCTACTAATTTGCAGTCCCTAGGGCCATTTCCCCTCTGCCGTCCATACCTGTATCGCCAAAACCCTTACATACTGCCGTCAGCCCTACCAATGCTGCCACTGCATGTCCGCTTACTCAGAGACCTCCCATACTGTCTGCCACTGGCTAAGCCCTTACTAGTACTACTACACAACCAACGCACAAGCCAGCTCCTCTCCAGCCTGAGAGGCGCATAATTGAACTTCCCATCAAAGCCCATACACAGAAATAAACATCGTCAAGGACCATTGAGCTTCCTAGTTCAGAGAGGGAAGTTAATGTCCTTACTTTCACTCAGGTGACACGTCAAACATAATCTGATTTTACATTATTAATTAAAGCAATAAATTTTAGACATAGGATTAAAAGTTTCCTATGTAGCTTTTTATTAACAATAAAAAAAAAGCTAACATAATAATACAGTACAGCCAGTCAGTATGCAGTGTGTCATACCAGCATCCATCAACACCATCTCTCCGGGCTGGACCATCTGATTATTGCTGATGTAGTGTATGATGTTTGCTCTGTCGCCACCAGCCACTACAGGTGGGTATGCCAGGTACTCTGCTCCCCTCACTCTGCATTCGTAATCCACACGTGCAAACAGTTGGTGCTCAGTAATGCCAGGGAATGACGACTTCATTGTCGTGGCTATAGCATCTGATGCAACTTTGCATGAAGCCTTCATCAGAGACACCTCACTACTCGATTTGTATAACCGCAGCTGGTGGATAAAAGGTTTTGGTGACTCCCACATCTGTCGGCACAAGTTAGTCATTTGAAAGCAAGTTTTGGGTTAGGAAAAATTCTGCTGCGAAATTTATTTCCATAAGTTAACAGGACTTACCTATTAAAGCCACTTCTAACCAAAGAGTGTATTACTATAATTAAACTTACATTTAAATTAATGGCACATATTGATCACTTATCCAGATTTCTAACTAAAACCTAGTGGTGAAAAAAAACTCTTTGGTGACCTCAGCACCATTGATAATACTAAGAATGAAACATGGCAGACACTTGAATTGGTAGAACATGCACCAAGTCTCTCACTATTATATTCTAACAAAAACTGCGATGTCTTATGCATAATACAAAGTCAAAGTAAAAATTAAAATTTCCATGATTAAAAAGTGTTTTAAATACATTTTTCAGGAACACTTAAATAACTGTGTGTGTCATTCTAGAATTAAAGGAACATTTCAAGACCAAAATTTGGTATAAAAATTTATTTATATTAAAGATGACTACATAATATTAATCCTTAAAGGTTACTGATAACATAAAGCTGCAGTGACGAGACCAACCAATATTATTTTAGGAATAAACTTTTTTTTCACTGACATGGAGGTGACAGGCACTTCCATGCAGCTGACAGATCACTGCATGGAAATTATGCATATTTCATGGAGGTGACATTTACATAACTAATTTCACAGTGTGCGTTGATAAATAAATAAAAGTAAGAGTACTATTGAACTACCTTTAAAAATTATAAGTATATTAAAATACTATTAAATATAATAATTACTTGTTACAATTTTAAAAGGTAAATTTAAAAGTGAAATAATACACAATGCAAATAGTTCATAAAGTCATACAACATGTCTAAAAGCATTAAAGCTATTTCTGATTTTGTAATCTTTTCATTAAATACTTTAATGCATAGTGCCCCTTTTTCCTTTCACATTACTATTTTCTATTTTCCTAGCTTGCTGTTCAACTTCTGCTTGATTTTCAAACTCTTCCATTTCTGTTTGTTTTTCCTTGCATATAATGCACCTCCCTTTCTATGCATTCCCACTTTAATTTTATTTCATTTGGACAATATACTGATTTCAACACTGTATCAGAACCCTTGAATGAGTGAGTGAAGAGGTGTGGACGGCTCTTAACATTGAGGTCTTGAGAGCCGATGAGGGTGATTGAGGTGAGTATGGAACAGTTCCGAAATTAAAGGAAGGGAGGAAACGGGAGATTCCCAAGAAAACCGGCTGAATAACGGCATCGCCCAGCATGATTCCCACATGCAAAAATCTGGAGTCACCTGGCCGGGGATTGAACCCAGATCACCTTGGTGGGAGATGAGCAGGTTAACTGCTCAGACACCAAGGCCCCATTCCTCCTTGAATGAATGTTATAACTTTTAAAGACGCATCTTAATAAAAAGTAGCTCAAAATTTTCATCCTTTTCATACAGACATATTGTTTGGCTGTAAAACCCAAAATGGATGACAGGAGAAGTATCTTGAATATGGAATGTCATAATCACATTGCCTTAAATTTCTTACATAGGCAAACTGTTTGTGTGTGAGGGTGCAAGTTTGTTTTACAGCCCTTCTTTCCTGGTTTTACTCTGCTCACATCATCATGCTCAAAGAATTTCAAAACATATAGTTCCACTGTAACTTCATTTTTTGTCTTGCACAGCATTTCAAACGTTCTCTTAACACAACTTGTTTATTTTAATCAACATTGTGCATTCTCTTGCAATAGGAATGATTCCACTACCTCATCATTCCAAAGTCAAACAAGAAGTTGCTGATATAAAAAAGGAGCCTTCTTTCCTCAACATGGGTGCAATTAATTTTTAATTAATTATTTAAAAGCTAGGTTGGTAGGTGGGACTTGCCTCATTGAAAGCAATATCATTACAGATGAAACCATAAACATATGCACAAATTGTGAGACAATTACAAATACACACATTCCTTACCCGGGACTCGAACTCAGAGAACCACATACCACAAGCTTGCGAGCAATCAACTGCATTATGGAGGTCGGATACGAGCATCAATTTCAAATTTAATCACTCTAATGTTTCAAATAACTTCAAATATTCACATGCCCATCATTTCGAAAATAAGTAACAGAACCTCTTGAAACATGTAAGTTTACTTGGTCTACCATTGCACTACTTGTGTGAAGAATTAGGTGAAAATTGGTTGATTGGTCACTGAGATATGGCATAAAACCTCCATATTTTCTATGTGATCTTCATAAATGGAGGACAAAAAAGTTATGTATTAGCACATTCGATGATTGTATATTGGCAGTATACAAACTAAAGTTAAAATCAATTACATAATTTTGTAGATATAGCCCATTAAGCTAAAATAATTTTATAGCCAACATTCTGAAGAAAAAAAAAAGTGTCACAAAAATGCATGAGTTATATGGCCTACCACACTACAAGTTATTCACCAGATTTTGGAAGAATGGGTAGTTTGTTTCCCAAGATATGACAAAAACTTAATTTTTATTGTGGGACTACATTACAAAATGGCAGAGAAATTAGGCTCCATATAGCCAAATTTGATGGTTGTAATTGATGCTGCCAGCATACATAGTTATGTTGGAATTTGTTTCGTTAATAAAAAGGATACTGAGCTAAAATATTTATGTAGCCAACGTTTTTAAAATAAGTGTGCCCGACATACTTAAAACGTAGCAGTTTACACCACCTGCTGCAGTGCAAATTGTTTACCAAATATGGTAGGAATATGTCAACTGATTCCCGAGATTTTAAATAAAAACATTATTTTTTCATGTAGCATATCTTACAAAATGGCTGACAAAAGATGCTCTGTGAAGATGTACTTAATAGTTTAAATATATACTGGCAGAATACAAAATTAAGTTGGAATTGATTACATGATTTTGACAATAAAACAGCTATGTTAGATGTTCGCCTATTTTTGGGGAAAAATATGTAGCAATCAAACTATTCAACATTTCCAGTTGGTGTTTTTTTCAACATATTTGTTATACAAGTGGATTGTACACTGAGTATGTACATTATATTTTTACTTACTTTTATACAGTTTAAGTGGCTTTGAAAATTTTTATTTTATTAAATGCAAAGTTGCAATATTTGAACTATTTAAATTAAAAGAGCTAACAACATGAAGAAATGTTCCAAATAAAAGTTGTAGAACATTCATAAACCTATCAGAATCATATAACATATTAGAACTTTACCATGTATTAGGTCCATAGTGCTGTTTATCTGAAGGCATGGTATGTCGGGTCGTTTCAGTTGGCAGGAGCAGTAGAGAGCATAACATATATGACACAACAGTTGAATTTTGATATTTACATTAAAAAATTCCGGCAATAATTTTAGAAGGAGAGAGCCGTAAAACAAAATCATAAGGTAAAATTCAAATTTTTTGTAAGCTTACGTCATGCAGGTCTTCAGATGAGTAGTTGCACTAATATGTCTGCAGCCCACTTGCTGAAAGATGAAGCAGCTCTTCTGGTATGAAGTGATGTTTAAGTTTTTAAATTACATAATGTACCCCTTCGCCTTCAACCACATCACAATTGTTGCAATCATTTAAACGACACAACACAAAAAAATTTTCATAAGCTATTTCAGTTTCAATTGTTGGGTAACTAAAGTTCTGGGTAAAAACTGTAATCCTCCAACAATGGGGCAGTAAGAATTCAGATTGTTTTATTTTACTGTATCACCCTTAAGGGCACTGCCTACCGGCTGGCAGCTGCAAAATTTATATAGGAAATCCCATGTTAAGGAAATTTTGCCTGGGTGTATTAATTTTGGATAGGCATTTCAAACAAAATGTATTCATCACAAATTTTTTAGAAGTTCCCTACAGCAGAGATGTTTCATTAACGACTATTTGTAAGGAATTTTTCAAATTTTTGTTTTACAAAAAGTACATACTGTGTATCTATATTGAAAATTTAAGCTCGTAGGGATATTTTTTATTCCAAAAAAAATTTGTGGAGAATACATTTTGTTTGAATCGCCTATCTTTAAAATTATTGTACTGAGGCGAAAATTCCTTAACATGGAATTTCCCATTAAAATTTTGCAGCTCCCAACCGGTACGCAGTGCCCTTAAGACAATACACTGACATTAATAATGTCATAGTTCTTAAGCACAGCAGTCTCGCTTTACACTAATCGGGGATGCTGAGCGACATGTTGGTGTGCATCTTTTCCATCATCTGTGTCTTCCTGTTCAGATAAATGCTAATCTCCATCCACTTCTTCATCATCTTCTACATCCCTGCATCTTCTACATGCCTATGGTAGAGCATTTTAAAGAGGTTCTGTGACACTCGCAAACTCCTTTCACAGTCGTTTGTGCAGCTACAGAAGACAACTTGCAGTAGGTCTTCTGGGGCAGCGTTCTTCGAACTTGGTATGGGATGGAGATAACCATTCACTATCTTCCATCCCCAGTATAGTTCATAGACCTGATGTAAGACTGTGAGTGAGTGCTTACAAGCACCTGCAGATGATGGAAGAAGAATAGCCCAGTTGAACTGTGCATGAACAGGCTGCTTATCTATTGACTACAGATAACGCTTGTGGCATAATATGTCAAAGTATTCACTACATTTTGACTCATACAGTGAACGAAATAAAGCCTCAGCAGCATCAGTCACGTCATCAGCAGGTACTTTAAGATAATTGAAAATACGCAAAATTTCTCTGAACTGCTTATCGGTTAGAACTTTTTGAAAGGCTCGATCTTGCCTTTTTGGTAATTGGATGAAACTGTATCACACTCTGTGAAGGCATGCAAAGGTCGAAGAAAATTCTTATTTATTTCCCCAATTTTTTTTTACTAGCTTCAACGTAGTGAATCTTATCAGGATTAGTCTTCGTTATTGCCCTAATCATCTTCAAGAAGGTGTTCGGTGGAGCACAGGCAATCTGTATCTTCCCCGATCAAGACTGCTTCAAGCCCTTCTTCGGTCTCGGTTATAGTTGTTGATACAATCAGCACATCTGTATCTATATAAGCCTGAAGTACCGTGCACCCTGCCCCCTACAAATGATGGTTCACAAGGGAGATGAGCCACATTTTGTTGCTATTGTCTGAGAGAAATTCAGTCTGTCAAAGGGTGACATTCACAGAATATTCCACTGCTACATCCACATTGAAGGCATTCCCTGCACAATGTAAATTTTCCTCATCTTTCGTGCTCAGTCCTCTACCTTACCCATCGAATATGACATGGGCTTGACCATAATATGTAGTAACATATGCTGTATACTGCTGGCATATTTCTTTAAATGTTGCTGGATGCTGCCATACAACACGATGAAGGAGATGTGCACCATCGACTACAGAGGGTACACTTATGTTGAGGCACTGTTTGCTGTTTATTGGGCTGGAGTTGTTGACAAAAGTCACACAATGGATGATTTCGTGCTTTTCCTTATTAGACCTTTATCAAAAAGGGAAAGGGGATATGCGCAGAGTTCCGATGTGAAGATCTCAGGCAGCTGTTCGTCAGTCCTCACAATGAACACAATGTGGTAACAAAAGCTGGTTAGGATTGATAGAGACTGATTTATTACGCACTGTCAATGATCTCGTTACACTACCCAGAGAATGATTTGTGTTTCAGAAGAATTTCACTGAATTTCCTACCCTCAATTTGCTTCAGTGCAGCAGTACTAACTTGTAGTGCCTTGTCACAATTTACATTTTCATCAGCTTACATGCCAGTAGACAGAGATGCAAGCTGATAAGATGTTCTGTCGAATGGATTATGTTCCTGGAACCAGTGTGTGAAGCCCTGAACATCTCCGGCATCACGATGCTGACGAGAGACTCTCAAGTCCACATGCTGTTCTGAGGAAGTGGGCACAACACCTGTAAATTCCTCCACTGCAACCACTATTCTTGATGATGCTGGCATGAAGTGCACCAAAGTACCAAAGTAGCAATAGTTGAAGATGAAATCCCTATGCCCTGTGTAAGAACACCACTACTCTTCATAGCTCTCATCAACACTTGCTCAATGGCCATATCACTCCAAACTGCACACCAAAATGTAATGTTGCAACAGAGAGTTACAAAAAGAAGACATAAAAAATTCACGAAGTCGTTAGAACGATTAGCAGAAAAAATATACTTCAGTTCAAATAAAAAAAGAGCATTGAACAAATATGGCATCCACTGCGGCAAAACCCGATGTGGGATTCCTTGGAAATTTTTCTGAATTTATAAGTGGAGTGCCCTAAATATTTTACAAAAGCATTCACTTTATTTATTTTTTATGCCTAGCGTTGTACCAATCAAAGCTCTGCCACATAGTCATGCCTACAAATAAGCTATGCTGTGAACCCAATATATGGTAATATTCTAATATGTTATATGATTCCAGTATATTTTTAAATGCTCTACAACTTTTATTTGGAACATTTTTCCATATTGTAAGCTGTTTTAATTAGAGATGGGGCGATTAATGGTTTTTTTTATTATCGATTCTTGATTATTACTTTTAAGAAGCTCGAATTCTCGATTATTCATTTCTCAATTATCTTAGTTCCAAGAAAAATTGTACAATTCCATAGTGCACAACAATAGAAACAAATAATAATGAAAAAGAGCAGGACCTCTGCAGTTCTAATGTAATACTCAACAATTCTTGCTATTCCTTAAAAATTGAATGATTTTTGCATTTTCTAGCCAAGAATTCTTTTAAAACCATTAAGTCACAAACTATTAATTACTTTACAAAGACTGTAATGGGTAATTTTCTTTTTACATCACAAATACTGTCTTTTGAAATAAATTAAATTGGAATTATAAAATGTTTTAATACCTCCCAAGATGTATACTAAAAAGTGTCCAAGTGCAAATTGTATTTATGTAGTCCTTTTCATGGAAGAAGTGTTTTGTACTGCAAAATGTTACTGAATAATTCACAAAGATTGACTGCAAATGCTTTACCTACTGGGAATATGAATACCGTAATTACCCGAAAGGAAGTCGACCCTGAATCTAGGACAACCCCTTCCTAAAAAAAAATATTTTCAAGGGAAAAATATTTAAACCTGAATTCAAGACTACACGTATGAAGTGCTGAAAAAATTATTTAGGTTGAAGTATTATTGCATTAATTTATGACAAACCCTTCAAGAAGAAATGCTTATGAATAATATATATTTGATTTACTTTTAAATAAAAGCTAATCACAATGAAATAGGTGTGGCTAACTTGGCTGTATGGTAGCAGCATTTTTCTTGCACTGTAAAACTTTTGTGGGTGTTATATACCTATTCATGACGAGCCAATTTGCTTCCCCCAGCAAAGGCTTCCTCTTTATGGCCTGGTGATATCAGATAAAGGGACCCTCATCAAAGTTGACAGGTACAGTCTCGGCACTACAAAAATACGTACAACCATAGGACACACTGTATTTAAGCATGAAAAGCCTTTGTCAAAATCGTCTAGGTTTTGAATTGAAGACGATTTCTGAATTGTTGACAACCCCTCATTTTTTATATTTCTTTTCTGTCAAAAAACCTCGTCTTCCTTTCCGGTAAATACAGTGCGTAACGTTCTTTTGCGTCTGAAACTACTGTTTCTAAATATCAACATTCACACTTCGAAAAAATCGAAGATTCAAAAATTTGAAGAATTTATATTCTACATTGAATCAAATACGAATATTTAATTATTCGAAATGGTATTCGAAATTTCGCATAGGCCTATATTATTAAACTATAAACTTATATTTTGCAAATAATGATCAAAATAATCGAAAATGAATAAATTCATAATTCCGCTCGATTCTCGATTATGTCGATTACAGCAAAAATCGTGGTAGTCGAGGAATTGAATTTCCCACCCCTAGTTTTAATTCAAATTGCTAAAATATTGCAACATCACAATGTACATACTCAGTGTGCAAGCCACTTCTATAACAAACATGTTGCAGAAAACACCAACTGAAAATGTTAAATAGTTAGAGAGCTTCATATTGTTTCCCAAAAACAAGCCAAAATCCAACATGTCCGCTTTAGTTTTAAAATGGCGGAAATGGCGGGATTTTTCAGGACTTTTTTGGCGATGCTCAAGAAATGTAACCTAACAAATGTGTGAAGGTTTCTTCCTGTTTTTTTTAATGTTTGGGTTTGAGCCTAATTTTGTCTAAATGCACTGTACATACTACAAATATTCCTCTGTGTTCTTTGATCTCTATTTTTCAAATATGAGATGCATTTTAACTTTCCTGTTTCTGTTCACTTTTTACATCTTCCTCTTTCCTTACTTTGAAATTCTTCATAAAATATGGGTCTTCCTTAATAACCACCTCTTCAACTTTGTTTCGCTCTTCTCTTTATTTATTTCTGATTCAGATGTACTCTCCCTTGTAAAAACTTTCACTTGTTTGTTTGCTTTAGACTGTAGTAAATCTTCTACATGACTTTTATATTTCTGAGCTTCCTTTTCTTGTGGCACAATTTCCTAACACTGCAAACAGAAAAATTAACACTATAGATCAGTAGTTTTAAGTGTGTCTCTGAACTCTCAATACGTAAAATATTTAATATAGTTCTAAATATTACATGAAATTTTGAAATTTTTTAATGATATGGTAAGTTCAAAACTCTATCAAACAAGCAAACAAGGCTAAGTAGCTATACACCAGCACTATTTGTTGATCAGAATTAGCTGTTGACGCAAGATGCATCCTCAACAATGGTAATTTCCACAACTTCAGCTCATCAGCATAGCCAGCAGCACATCTGATTTCTACGAAGTTTGCATTATTGTTAATCACTATGTGACATCAGAGTTTGTACTGTCTACCCTGCAAGAATGGATGTTCCAGCCAGCGGAGATTTTATTATTTACCGGCCTCATGAACCTATGCACCTCAAGGTGACGAGTACTATTAATCATCACTAGATTGCACCACAAGTATGTTTCGTCATTCGTCTGTCTCATTCTTCCAGCCGGCCGGTGACGTCACGCCAGAAAGCTATGCTTTTCTCTACACCCCGCTCAGCGACAACTCCTCACCGTCAAGACGGCAGTCAATGAGTGCTAAACAGCTGGCTCGGCAAAGTATAAATGCAGAGTCAAATTTCGACTCTGGATCTGTCTTCAATTTTCCACCACACTTGCTGCCGGAACTGACCAGCCTGCCTGACAGTCTTCACAGCGCTATTCGCCGAAGCACTCGCCAGCTTCTATCTTCGCTATTCCTATCTTCCTTTCACCACACCTTTGTGCTAGAAGGTTCACCCACCTATCCTAAGCTCCATTGTTGGACTTACCTCGTCAACACCTTGCTTCGTTTCCCTAGCAACGTGCCTACCGTTGACTATACGCTAGACACCGCAGCCCCTTCTAGGCAACAATGTATTAGGGAGTCAGTCTCAGTTTTAGTTGTTTTAACAGCAGTATTCCGCCCCTTCCCTTGCTAGTTCAGAAACAGGTCACCTCTACCTGGACTGCATAGTTCAGCTTCCCATTAAGATCTCGTTAACGCGGGAAAAAGTATGTCACCACATGTTTATTTCCCGTAAAAAAAACATTGATTGAAACTGATCCTCGAGTTCCACGTTACCGTAGACATAGCACCTTACCCAGCTGACCTCGCATGTGAGGGGAAACACAAGTGATCCCGGGATCTGTTTCTCAAACGAGCCAATACACATTTTTGCTACCTACAAACATTCACCAGGCCAATATTTCTGCATACTTAGATAGGTAGAAAGGCGGAGCTTACAGAGGTACGCGGTTTCTGGACTCGCTTGTCGATCTGGTGCTCTGCCGTTTCCATCGAACATTAGTACCGGAAAGCGGCGTTCCCTAGACTGGGAAGACACTCACATGCTGAAGCTGCAGTCAGCGAGGCCTAACTTTCTTTATTCACCGCACCTTGGCGCTGAGCACCAAGGTTAGAATTCCGCTCGTCGGCAGCCACTCACGTGGCTCTACATGGCAGAGTAGTACAAATCTCTGTGTTTCGTCCCACGACCACGAGGGGTGTGTGACTCCAGATGCCTTACTCGAAATGGAGTTGTCTTAAGGAGAAGCTCAAGCAGGTGCTTATTTCTTCTGATTGTTTATCGGAGCTGTTCCCCGCCTTTATCGCCACAGTAGGTCACCTCATGCTAAGAGACCAAGCTCAAGCAATCTGCAGATTTCTCATCCCAGTCACACCAGAGATTTTATGAGACCCGTTTCAGCCACCCACATGCATAAGTAACAAAGTCGATCCGTGGCTTGCGGAATATTACTGTTAACCGGAACAGCTGCCAACAGAACCAATAGTCTATCTTACGCCTCTTGCTCTGTCCCCACCGACACAAACCGCATATCACACGCAGCCAGCTTCATTCTCAGGAACTTCATCACACACCGTTAATCAGCCAGAACCACGCCCTCACTTTAACAATATTTATCACCCAAGTATATTGTCCAAGGCTAAGAACCTGAAGGGGAATATTGTTCTGGCCAAACCAGACTTTGTGCCCTGCCGGAAAGCTACCAGGCCAGTACTCTATACAGGAGAGGCACCGGACCCCCTATAGAGTAACTGAACATGAACCTTCAACATTAAGGGTGTGCTTGACTTAGCATCCAAACAAAAATTAGTCTCCCACTTAAAATCGACATACGCTTAGTCAACAGAGCATCACGCGTCAAATAGTAAGCGAGGGAGGTTCAAAATTTTTCTGGCGCCCAACGTGGGACGTAACTGCCAAAGTTGTATGAGGTAGTTTGGACAAGTCAGGTCAGCCCGACCCCTACGAAGGCACGAACGGACTTTGGGAAGTCCCGGAATCACCCAGTGACACCCAAGAGAATGCAACAATGTTGATAGCCAGAACTAGCGAGCATGAGCTCAAATGCACCAAGCACCAGTGCAGCCGCAACCGAACACGACCGCTGTTCACAGTCGAATTGCTCCTGTACAGGAGTCAACAGGATACAGTGCGCACACTGCCAACAATGGTACCAGTATTCCTGACTTGGCTGGGCAGACGAGCCTCGCTACACAGACGGGTTGGAATTCAGATGTGACGATTGCAGGACTAGACAGATGGCATTCTGTAATTGGGTCACATGCCCCGGCCGTGGTCGCCGCACAGTAAGGTGCATACTGTGTGGTATGACCTACCATCATACCTACAATGGCCGGCTCAACGAACCAGTCAACAGACCCGGCATGGTCCATCAATGTGAGGTTTGCAAACGAGCCTCAGAACACTGACCAAACAACTCTGGATCAGCCTCTCTGCACAATGGGCCATACTGTATAGGAGAGCTGCAGCTACCAGAATTAGTAGGCAGACCACAATAAGATCCACTCCTCTTTGCCTCGGAATGTGAATGCGAACTAAAAGCACACGCTATTCCAGAGAAACAGTGGATAGCCAGAACCCAAGAGAAACTGAAGGACAAAGCCGTTGATGAACCAAGTATGGGAAATTCATATCTGATTGAAAACAACTTAGCAGTCGCCTTGCTCAGCAATTTACTGATGAGGAAGTCTTAGCCTTTTTGACAAACAAATTCTACAGCCATACCCAAGCACCAGGAGAAGAGGAAAGTACAGATGTTTTGCATATATTGATTCCTAGACCATAGACAGTGGATGAACTAGTGGAGCGAGCCAGAGAAACAGAGAAAAGTTTTCAAGCCCAAGCACTCTTGGGTCAACCCAAGCTTACGAAGTCCATGGAAACAGAATTTTCATCTGAATGCCGTCGTAAGCCACTATCTCCAACACCTTCAAACTCCACGGCAACCTACGTGCTGGTACTGCCCTGAGTACCACTATAACAAGGACTGCCCACAGCGACACGCACCAAGGTCTGAAAAAATGGATAGAAGGGACGCAACCCGAGTGCAGCAACCCACCATAACAACAGGGAATCCCTCAAGCATGCTGACAAAGGAAAACGCTGACGTTGGCAGCTCCTCAGGGGCGACCCCATCCGCCAAGAAGGGCAAACAGTCACACTCTTAGACAAGGAAGTGGAAATACCGCAAGTACGGGTAAACGGTTGGAATGTACTTGCCTTGTTAGACTCCACAGCATCAGGGAACTTTATTCATCGAGAGATACTAAGCGCTGAATAGAGGGCTAACTCTTATCCTCAGACTAAAACGGTACAGAGAGCTAAGCCACAATGTACGCTCCATGAAGATGGCCATACAGATCTCATTGTCGAGGTCCAGTATCTCAAGACTCAAGCCAAATTCGTAGTAACACTGGACATCCAGGATGAGATAATACTAGGCCACCCGTGGCTGCAGCAACAACAATGCATCATGAACCATATGCAAAGGAAAGTATACCTGGGTGAAGACCATCCCATCACCATGCATTGGGAGCATCGACCCGGTCGCCAGAAGCCAACGACACTCTGGGAGGAGGAGATCAACCACGAGTGGTCAAACACCTGGTTTCACCAACTAAAGGAAGTTCTCAACAAACATGCTGGAGCCTTCGGATCTGGAGGAATTGTAATGGCAGACTTGCACAGTGCAGCACAAGATATTGTTGAACATGACAGTACCAATTTACAATCGGTCATTACAGGTTTCAGCCAGAAGACAACTGTTAATTAAGGACCAATTAGATGGTGTAAAGCGACAAGGTATTGTTTAATTGTCTAACTCCCCATATAATTCTCACGTCATACTGGTACCGAAAAAGGATGGACAGCTCCGGTTCTGTGTGAACTATAAGGCTCTCAACGATGCCACACTGCAAATCTCGTCTCCTGCTTTCAATTTAGCGCTAACGCTACGAGACACCAGAGAAGCTAAGATTTTCAGCACGTTGGATATGCAATCCGGGTACTGGTAAATAGCCGTACTTATACTGCATTCACCTCACCGGATGGGGAGACATTGCAATTGCGGGTCATTGCCCTTTGGTCTCAAAAATGCCTCTGCTATGTTCCAATGACTGATGTCTATCGAGGTAATGACTGGCTATTAAGGCAAATTCTGCTTCGCGTACCTGGACAATGTGATTGTTTACAGCAAATCATAGGAAGAGCACCTGTCACACTTACAGAGGGTGCTAGAATGACTGGAACTCTACAGACTCTCAGCCAAGCTTTCCAAGAGCCATTTTGAAAACCCTCCATTGAGTACCTGGGCCATGCCGTGTTGACCAAAGACAACTTCCCAAACCGCTCGATAAGGGTAATTCAAGAAGCAGAGGAGCCCCATACAAAGAAACAGCTACAACATCTTTTGGGACTATGCAGTTGGCTCCGGAACTTTGTGTCTAACATCGCAGAGTTAATGGCACCACTACACCCTTTGTTGGAAAAAGAAGTGCGATGACGGTGAACACCGGAACACCATGCTCCATTTGAGGCACTCAAGACAAGCTTCCAACAAATTCACTGTCTACACACATCACAAGGTGAGGAAACCCTTGCTCTGCAGACAGATGTATGACAAAACTGCATTGGCGCCATACTGTACCAAGAGCACCCGGATGGCAAACCTCTTGTCATAGCTTATGCCAGCACCAGGTTTAACGAGACCAAACAGAAGTATCACATCAACAAGCAAGAATGTCTTGCAGTGATCTGGGCGATACAGAAATTCCGTTACTTCTTAGAAGGCACTCACTTCATCTTAAGAATAGACAGCAAAGCAGGGTTGCGAGCCTCATGCTAAAGCCAAACTCGGAAGATGGGACCTTCTACTCTCAGAATTCGACTTTGAGGTACAGCACTGTGCTAGCAAAGACAACAATCTACCAGATATGATATTGCGGCAACCCAACCTGAATGAAGCAGTGAAACCCGAGGAAGAAACTGACCGCCTCACACCTTCCGAACCACCGGCATACCAGCCAGAAGAACTGATAAGACTTCAACTCCAACTGAGCCAAAGTCTGATAGAATGTCACCAGCAACAGGACCCCAAAGTTAAGGATATTCTGCGACGAAATCAACAACGGTTTGAACTTCGAGAAAACGTTCTGTGGTCTTGAAACCACCAAGCCGGCGCCAAGTGGACATCTGCTGGCATTTTCATGAACATCCTGACACAGGACACCCTGGGATACATGAAACGCTCGCAGACATAAGTGTCAGATACACCTGGGACGGCATGAGCCGAGATGTCCGGAAGCATGTCTACACATGCGCCAAATGCTGCAGACACAAAGCTTATCCTGCCTGACATCCTACTGTGAAATTACGGAAGCCACATACCCCACGGCTCCAAATAGCAGCAGACCTAATAGGACCCTATCCCTGCAGCATGAAAGGAAATAGTTACCTCTTTGTAATAACGGATATGTTCTCACGCTGGGTGGAAGCCTTTCCCCTACTGAGCCAGGAAACACATCATGCTATACGAAAATTTTATTCTGAGATATTCCCGTGCTGGGGATACCCTCAGAATATCCTGACGGATAATGGAACACAGTTCGCAAGCAAACAGTGGCAGCTAGCATGTCAACAATGGGAGCCGAACCCTGGACGACACCAACCCAACTGAGTGCCGTAACCAAGAACTCAAAAAGTGTCTGGGCCTCAGCCTAAAAGAGGACCAAAGCCATTGGGACAGCCATATTCCCAGAATCCAGTTCGCTCTGCGCTGCTGCACAAACTATCGACTCCAGTCCGTCAGCTACTGTCGGGACAAACTCTCCAACGCTCTGGAGACAAGCAGTGGGAGCATGAGCCTACAGAGGTGCCGCAACCGGAAGCCATACGTCTGGACGCCCAGCAACGGTCGATACAGCCAGAGACAGACAAGAAACGTACATCTCCAAAAAGTACACTCACCCATGTACTGGTATGCAAGTCTTTGAGATGGGAGAGTCAACCCTACTCCACAGCAACCCCTTGAGCAGCGGCATTGACCAGTTCAGCCCGGGACTGGCAAGAAGATGGGAAGGCCCATACAAGGTCATCATATACCAGGACAACGTTTATTGGGTGGAAGACTGCCGAGGACGCATACGTAAGGCAATCAGAGGGCAGATGCGTCCCTATCCGGAAAGCGCCCCGGAACCGACCCAAGGGACCGATGCCTCGCTGATATCTGACGCGCCGGACATCAAAGAACCAGCCGAGTCCCCCTCTTGTAAGAAAGCATGGACATTGCGACCTACAAAGATGGACGGGACAGAGCATCAGCAATAGGCAGTATCTCTTCTGCACCCATAGGAATGGGATTCCAGCGACCAAGAGCCAAAGAACCAGAATGATCGCTACCTTCAATTCCATTAGCTTTCCACTGAAAGTTTGCCAGCCAGCCTGGAAGATGGACCCCCCCAGCACCACGGAAGTACCATGGTGAAGCCCATTGGATCGCGACCAGAGCCGCAAGCACCTCCGTCCAACCGCTGGCACACCTCTGCAAAGCTCCTCACACGAGATGGATGCCATAGTAGTTGATGCCATCGAGTGACAGCCCTCTACGAGGATGGTACCTTCTAGGACAATGAGGTCGGCTCCCAGGCCGTGGAACAGCTGGTTCCCTCAGCCGCGATCTCCTCAGGATGTGGGGTTTCCCTAGCCACCATGTTTATGCTCAACACAGAGGCAGTCACCTTCGAGTTCCAGACGCCGCCCAGCGCTGCGACCGCCTCCCAGACTCAATGCCCCGGACGAGTAGAAGACAGCCCGGAGGCTCTCGCTTCTGTTGACCCAGAGGTAATTTGTACTAACCCTATGTACTTTGCTCCTATTTTGATTACCAGGTCGCCCAAACCAGCCTGCACCAAGCACCGAGGCCGTCCCTAGCGCCTCTAACCATGGACGTGAGGAGAACGTAGCCGGGATGCCCAATGCAGCTCAGAGCCAGCCGAGTCCTGTGACGAGAGCAGATGCAGAGTTCTTTCCGAAGCCCCAGCTTCATGTACATGGAGGGGTCCATGTGTAACAACCTGTGGCCTGACTTACTCCGGAACCCGCACTCTCCTGTCAAGGCAGATTATCATCAAAGGAGGCAGACCGATGTGTCCTGTCACCCCTGGCAAAAACCAAACCGCCAGACACAAGTCTGAAACTGGTCACCCGTAATCATGGGAGGCCCACAAACGCAGTCAATGGGACAGAGTCGCCTATCCAGTCAACAACTATAGTTCCAGCAGCAAACGTAGAGGAGGCAGGTCGTTGTATCCTGCAGCCTCTGACGGCAACGAGGGAGAGCTCCAAGCAGCGAGATGCCTGTTCCAGGAAAGTAGAGCTCCAGCAGTGGATCTAGCCACCTTGTGCGTGCAGAGCCAGCTTGATACCTGGCCACTACAAAAAAAATGCTATGGTGACCACCAACTCGCTTCAAATGGCTGTATCCGCTCTACGCACGGCCTAGGAAAAGGGGGTGGTCAGTACGAGTCTCCAGCACACTGCAACAGTGAGAGTAGTGCAAAGACTCTCAAGTAGCAGCAGACACTATTATCAGTAAATAGTTGGCTGTACACATTACTGCACTAACCACCTCAGTGTAGTTACATAATCCCAGACATTTTGTGAATGTATTTGTAATGTGGCAGCTGAACGTCACAGTCCGTATAGAGTAACTGAACATGAACACTCCCCAGTAAGGATGTGCCTGAATTGGCATCCAAACAAAAATTACTCTCCCACTTACAATCGACATATGTTTAGTCCACAGGGCATCACGCAGCACTGTTTTATAACATACCATGCCACAACTAACCAAGTTATGTTGTACCTTATTCTATTTAGGATTTTATACTGCATCCTACAATACATTGCTTTATGTTCATCAATTAAATAAATACTTATTCACAAACTGTTCTCCTCATTGGAATAGTTGTCACCTTAATGTTTAACTAAGCCCGAGGAGGTGACATCCATGAATTTGACAGAGCTATAGTTTTCTGTCACAACCAACCTTAAAGTACCATTGTTATGTAGCTCTGTCAGTTGGAATTCTGAATTTGTGGTTGGTGAAGGTATTATTTTTAAACATTTTTAAACGGTTACTGATGTTATAGAGGCCATAGAACTGACGTGTAACTAAAGAATTCTTCCATTTTGCATATATCATAAGGAAATAGATTAATTAAAGCCATTTACCAAGATAAATCCATGGCACCTGCAATAAAAATGGCAGACTAGAGCATTCTCTCATACAATGATTTGCTACTTTGCTGCTCTCAGGTGGATTTTGGATGAACTATTAGTGTATTCCATGTTGGTGACAATAAACTTAAGGTACTATTTTAAGCTTAAAATACTTTAAAATAAAAAATTTACAATATTAAAATATTTTCTCCTCCGTTTTAGATGTGCCACAGTTACATGAATAAAAATGTAATTGTAAAGAGCTTTTTAACATCCCCAGTTTTATGCTTGAAAGCTTAGCAAGAGATGGCTTACAGACTAACTTATAACCTAACTTAAATTAACACCCATGCCTTACCCGGGATTCGAACCCAGAGCCTCCCGCACCCCAGATCTGCGGCACACCAACTGACTGCACCACGGGAGGTCGGCTACATGAATAAAAAATGACAGAGAAACACAAAGTTAGTTCCTTTATTTAGGAGTTACGATACTGAGATCTATAAAAAACTGTAAATAGGGTAAGACATGGAAGTGGCATTTACTTACCTATTTGTTTTATACTTTCCATATATAAATGAACTGTTGATTATATAAGTTCTTACATTACTGTGAACAACCTTTACACAAAGTTTTGGGTACCCAACTTTTACTCATCTCAACACTACGGACTGCCCTGGTCGTTAAGAGCCACACAACTGTGGGGGATAAATACCTATTAGTGGTAGACCAGTATGATTCATATGATATTTCATCTAACACTGTTTAAGGGATACATTATCCACAAGATAGTAGGCCTGCCCTCTCAATATTTAAACTCACTCAATCCAACATGGATTCTATCAGAACAGAAAGAAAGAAAGAAAAAAAAATTGTTACTTTTTAAAAAAACATATTGTAGAAAAAATTGATGATTTCAATTACAAACCAATTACACTTTGGTTCTAAGCACACAAATAATGAAGTTTGCAAGGAAAATAAAATGTTTGTAATTAAATATTTTCCTAGCCATCCATCATAGTTTTAAAATGTTAAAACTCTCTAAAAGTGTTTCTAAATGTTAACAGAGACTGTTAGTAACAAACTAAAAATAATTTAACAAGAATGTTACACTGATAGTTGTAAATATTTACAATATACTGACCATAGTACAAGTTACAAACTCAAAATTTTTTTTCTAAAAGAAATAAAAATGTAAATCACTGGTAGCTTGTGATGTCATTATCTTGGGTTAAATTTTTTTAAAGACAGATTTTATACTTTTCATTTTACTCTTATGGGTACTACATTTTCTCCTGCTCCATTCCATTATTTTGTCCCCCTCTCCCTTTCTCTTGGATAGAAATACACTAATTCCGTTAACATAGAAGGGCAAATCAATTACAAATCATTGTGGACTATCACAATATCTTCCATGATATTACAATAATAACTGACATGCAACTTTTACTAGCTAGTAAATAACATGCAACACACCTTGTTCGTAGTTTCCCCAATTAATCCATAAATTGTCTTGTGAACTTGGGAATTCACTGGAGTTGTAAAATCATACCAAAGCTTGAAACCACGATGACTACTCCCAAAAGAGGACAGAAACATCCCTAGGTCTTCAAAAGGTAGAGCACTACTGACACCAAAAAACTTCACAGCCTCTTCAACTCCAGTTCTTGGACCATCCCATAGTTCTGAATGGGAATCTTTCTTACGGACAAACAATGTTGACGTGCAACTTCCCCCTTGTGCACCAGACAACACCAAAGCAGAATCAGGCTCCAGGCACCCACTCAGGTACAAAAAATCAGTGTTCTGTCGAAACACATACGGGATCTTGTCAGTCATGTAGACCTTGGAGGCTGATGGGATAACAACCAAATGATGGCGACTAGAATTTTTTTCATCCCTAACGGAATACTTGAATAATTTTTCAAGAAGGGAATTCCTTCTTTCCTGAAATTCTTCCAATTTTATGCCTGGCAACACCTGAAAATTAAAACTGGATGCTACACACACACACACACACATACATACGAACCAAATACAAATCAGACAAAACCAAACTAAAATTATGTATATAAAATGTCATCCAAGGAAGTAACAAAGAGCTTTCCTTGTTTAGTTACTGTACATCATACAGATAGAGTTCTTTCCTGGGCTATTATTAGCACAGTATTGATGCAGTCTATAGAACCCCTTAACATGCAAGTATATAATTCAATGGTATGGCAAAATGTAGACAGAGTGAAAAATCAGTATGAAAAATTATTTTGTTTTAATCAGGTTTATTAAACAATTTATGTCATTAAAACACACATAAAAGAGACAGCAAAAATACATGTCTTAGGAAAACATTCCACATATCTAGAGAATGAAACTTGTTCATGTGATGTGTTCCTGACACCCACGTATCCCTTGTGCCTGTTTGTTCCATCACAGACGCATTAACCACACAGCAACACTCGACCGATCAACATTAGGCCGCGGTCTCGATTAGTGCAGGTCAACAAGAACTGCGTTTACACTTGTCTTGCTGTCCTGTAACTCGTGGCCACGTGTCATAATATTTAACATTCATCACAAGAGGTAACTCTCGTGATGAATGGATACGTGGCCTAAATGAGTGTGTCCTGTGAAGTCACAACTGTTAGATGCAACAGCCATTAGAGGGAACACTGGGATAAGTGGCAACGCTTATTCGCACAGCCTCCTGATGTACGTGATGTCGACGGGCCCCGTGGCCGAATCCGGAGTGCAACGTGGCTCCAAGTAGTGCCAAAAGATGGGGAATCACATTCCCGCAGAAAGTGTAAAGTGGCGAGCAGCTCCCTAGCTGCATTAATTAATAGGAGCATTTTTAGGCAATTTTAGCGGTGATTGCACCATAATTAAATAGGGAAACCACCCGCTCCAGCATAGAGAGTAGTGATGAAATCCGTGTGTCGTCACATCCATACACATTCCTGTAATTATAACCATTATGACATCACGCCAATTTTAATATGTTTACTATAAGAGTGAACATGTAATCATCTAACGAGAATCAACCACCTGAAGCATCATTTGATTTAATATCACCCTTCAAGTGCGGTGACATACTTGTGACGTCACGTTCTTAGCCATATCTGGGGCTCTGACGTTCATGGGTGTGTCACCAATGTGTTTTAGTTTAGTAATCGTAATTATGTACAATGTCAGTTTCATTTATCATGTTAGTTATTATGTTACTTTTTTTCATGTTTTCATTTTTGGCGCCGGATTCACCGGACATGTGGCGAAGCCGACGCCATGTCGTTAGTCAGACTTCAGCACTCCAGACAACATGCAGGGCAGACGGTAAGCTCCACGGTGTATCCCCCTCGGCAATTCAATATAGGCTGCATTTTCTTTTATCGCAATAGTTAACGTTACTCAAGAACATTTAAGTACTTTTAGTTAGCCAAGGGGAGGTTTCCCTGCATCCTGAGGTAGCATACCAGGACTTCACGTGTGAGACACGTTTTTACATAACTCTAACTTAAGGCCCACGCCTTACTTTTCCCAGTAATGACCACCGGCAGGTCCAGAGTGCCGGGTCCGCTTGACCAACATGTGCAGCAATATTTCATTGTACCTTTGCGGAAATAAAACAGTCATACCATAATTAGACGTGTATTATTGTATTAACTCTCCTGAGTTCATCGGGTACTGTGCCCTCATAGCAACATTAACATTAAAGTGTCTTTCAGTGTATGTTTGTCATTTATGGGGCCTGCCTCCCTCAAGTAGAGTAAATTCAGGGATAATATAGGCGTGCAAAGTGGCCGACAGCTTTGTCGCAAAGGAAATATTTTACATTCAACATTATTTAACTGACAATTAAATTAGCTCTCCTTCATACTGACCTCGTATCCAGAGTTGCTGTCGACCGTACAACCTCATTCAACATCGTTCACTCTACAGAATGTGGCGCCGGGCACATCACCAGTTCCTGTTCTCCACCTGCTCCCAGGTGCAGCGCATCACATGAATACAGGAAAAGGAACCAGAGCTGTGCCGATTCTAATCGGCTTCTGTTGAATTTGCAGATGTTCAGTGGTGAATTTAAGGGAGGGGGAGGACTAAGCGGAACTGAACCCATTCCTAAGAACTAGATTTTACATAGAATAAAATGTGATTATTCTTGAAATCAAAACCGTTCTTAATATGTATAGACATTTGGTAAAGTAAAAATAAATTTTATAAAGCAGGCCTAATACATATAAGTAGTATAGCAAAAGGACAATTTAGATAGCATATCCACTATGTACTAACATTTTTATACCACATTAAACTACAACGCTTGCTGGTAAACATATGGCTTGAACATAATTCATAGTGCCTCATTCCTTATGTAGCCCCCTCCTTAATGAGTTTCTATTCTGCTACTGGATATTGATAACAAATGTTGACTGATGTCCTTCTGCTGATGCTGAACTACATATAATTTTCAAGATTTTACAAAAGTATAATGTTGGGAGTAGTTCTGAGTTATTCTTCACCAGGAATTGAGAAGACTTGCCTTGGTAGATATTGAAGTTTTCTCTTGTAAAGAAAACACTTTTACTAGTACACTATATCTAGGAAATGAAAGCATCAGTGATAAAGAGAGACAACTTCCACAGTTTTACTAAACAAAGTTTGTAGTTTTCGTCCCAAAATGTTAACTGGGGATGCCATTCTGCTGTGAGATAATCTGACAGCTTGACATTGACAAGGGTCAGAGTATCAAGGGAAGAACAAGGGGGTGAGGAGGTTGCGATGAGATATTGGGTGGCTCTTATAACGTCATGAGAGCCGAGGAGGGTGAAATGAGGTGAAAATGGAACAGTGCCGGAATACAGGGGTGGAGGGAGGAAACGGGAGATCCCTAGGAAAACCCACCGATCAGCGGCAACATCCAGCACAATTCCCACTTGCAAAAATCTGGAGCGATCAGGTTGGGGATTGAACGCAGTTCACCTTGGTGGGAGGCAAGCAATCTAACCCCACAGCCACCATGACCCTGCAGAAGGAGGGGGTACAGTTTTATTTTTCAGAGCTGCACCCATCAACAAAAGGTGATAAAGAGGAGAGTGCAGTAGTGGCTTGCAATGGATGCATGAGGCACTGCTTCAACTAAATTTTATAATTAATATTTATTTGTTTGTTATTATTTTATATGTCTAATCCATTGTTTTATACATTTCCTACATAAATTTCAAGGAAGAAAAATATTGGTTCTTATGCCGTTCTTTCACAGAGGCATGGAACACTACTAGAAAACACAGCTACAGCACCATAGATACGCTAGCCATTTTGCCTCAAAAATGCACATCAGGAAATCGAGAACATGGTGATATAGACAATGTTTGGATACCGCATCTGCTTTCCTTCCCAATGACGTGCTCTGGGAGCATTTACTGTTTTGAGTCAATATCCAAATGCTACTGAAGATTTTCCAAACTTGGCCGAAGGAGCAACGTCAAACCATCAATCTGCCAATCTGCCCATGTCTTAGACACAATATGGAAGTTTGTATCAAAGTGTAAAATATTAATCCAAAATAAAAAATATTCTTAGTACCATAACAGAAACGCCTTTTAATCAGTGGAAGGATGATAACCTAAAAGACTTGGAAGTGGATGGAAGGCCTGTACTAGTGTTATTAGTGTCAAAAATGTGTGTCAGTGAGGCAGCTAATAAACAGTTCATCAGGAAGAAAACTAAATTCAGAGCAGTTTTGTAACCAGCCATTGTTCTTTTGTTGAGGCGTGTACCAAGAGTTATCAGGAATTATGTACAGGTGACATTTGCTGTGCGTAACTTGTAGACAAGTGACTAACTGACTATGAGACTTGGGATATAAAAATTTTGGTGGTGTAAAATATCAAAAATAAAAGAATTCTATATTTTTTTAATGTCAGTGGCGCCTCAGCGGAATGCGTGCTGCCCTCCAGCGGCCCACTGTGAAACTAGCGTGACTTCGCTTGAAGGTGTTGATAGCTCAGCCAAAATTTAAATCTTCAGTAGGGTTTTTTTTTATGTGATGACTTCTAGGCGAAATATGAGTGAACAATAAAGTTCAGGTGCACGTGTCTGTAGTATCAGATGAATGCATCATAGTATCCTGTACGCACGTGCCCTCTTTCTTATCACTGTTTTTGAGTTGTGACTTGCCATGCTAAGAGTTGCGCTGGGAGATGGTGTGAAGTTGTTGAGTAGAGTGCGCATCTTTAATGTGCAGAATGCATAATGCGCCAGAACTTAAAGTGCTATGTTTCTATACAAAATATTTTTACATCATACTGCTGTGACATCACACAGGTTAAGTATTTCGATCTAGTCCACAGGAGATAAAATACTGTTTATTGTTGTGCATTGACATTGTTTTAATTGAAACTTCTCTTTCAGGATATATTTTTATATGTACAAACACAATATTTCTGTACCAGAGGGAGCTTTTGCAGCGTAACTCTTGAACTTTAAAACTTAATATTTTGTTTCTTTGTTGCATCATAATATTTATATTAAATTTTATTACTTCAAAAATAATTAAAAGTTGTTAAGTTATGTTTTACGTATGGAATACAGAACCTCACGAGAGGCTGACGCGTTACGTAACTGCACATTCGAATGCACTGTCATGGTAGCAAAGAAGCACATTTGCACACCACAGCGGAAATTGAAGTTCAAGGTCCACTTGCCGCTGTATACATTCAGAACAACACACAAGTGGTCCCACCTTGTTAGGAACTGCAAGAATGAAGCCAGTGGTAGTTACTCAAACACAAACCATAGCGAAAAGGACTTCACCCTAACCCTTTTCCTACTGCCGGAAGAAGATGTCCGAATTATAAACCAAATGAAATATTCACATTACCTCCATCCACCACATGAGATGAGGACATCCTGCTCGTTAACATAGGGGATACTGTTATGAACTTGCAACCAGGTGATCACATTCTCACAAACACAACACCAGTAATTAGGGACATGAGCTGAGCACCCGAATCACAACACAAGTAACCCTTTGCCAGGTAGGATGAGGGGGGAGGGGAGAGGCATTAGATAAAGATGAGGCAGTGGCATAATGCAAGGGCAGAGGAAAAGGTAGTGCCCCGAGAAAACATGCTGACTGACAGCAATGTCCACCCCATTTGCCACATGCAAAAAATCTGGTTGATCCCACTGGGAATAGAACTCTGTTCTACTTGGTGGAAAGCAAGAAGATTATCTGATAAAGACTGTTCACGTTAAAGTGAGCACTTTTGAAATCAATCTTTGAAAAAAGAACCTGCTTCTATTTGCATATCTTTTAAGGAGCACACTGAAAGACATGCTCCCAGTAAAGCTGGTAATGATGGAGGGTAAATAGTTCTATACCTTAAGGTAAAATATAAAGTTGTAGCATCGCAGCTAGATATATATAATTAGTATATTCGGGAAGTATTTCAATTATCTATATTTCAGTCAAGGATAGTAATTCATGTAATATTTGAAAGGCCGTGGCAATGACAACTTGATTGTATTTCATATATTTTCGTTTTTCCAAATTTGTTATTTTTCTTTCCCCATTTCATCAGTAGTAACAAACATCAACAACAGACGTCGTCAACAACATACGTCATAGGATGATAGCGCATCATTTCATTTTCACTGGGTTAGTAAACTAAAAACATCGCCACCGCAAGGCACAACATGGTGAAACGAGGAAAATAACAGAGGTCACTTTTAGCTGACATGACCGACTGCTCAAAAACAGTATGTTTTCAATGAGGAAACTTTCTACCTTTCTCTGGTATTACAACAATTCGTCGCAGCACAATTGTTTGTCAGCTGTCAGTCGGACAGCCTGTAACGAGTGATCACGTTACTCGCACCGACCAGCGCCCACAACTTTAACCTTCTTTTGTATTTCGGACATTTCAGTTCAAATATCTATTAAATTTATTTTCTGTCTGTGTGAGGAGTCAATAGTGTGCCGGGAGAGAAAAGTAACGATTCTCTCTCGTCTTCATAACTATTGAAGTGAGAAGTTTTGTTTTATGAAGGCTGCCATTCTGTCTTGTTTTTTTTTTTTGTTTGTTCGTCAGCTGCGAGTGTCAATAGTTCGTTTTGCCGAAATGACAATAAATTTAACTTCTTTTTTTATTTATTGGCAATCCTGGTATCAACAAACTTTCATTATTATGTAGCCAAAGTCTCCAACTCACGCTGAGCTAGTTCGTCAGTGTTTGCTGAGAACTACGAGAGAACAGGACAGCAACCTGTTACAAAGTGTTAGGTAAACATCTGTGATAACTTAAATTATTTCTTTCACTTTCTATGTTTTTTTTTAATGCATTGAAGTGTAAAAATTAGCAGATATGTAAAATAATTACTTTTCTAATTATTTCAGTTTAACTTGACAGACGTAGGAATAAAGTGATGAGACCCACTGCAATGTCAATTTTACATAAGGCGGAAGAATACAAAGAGTGTATACAAGTAGATCTTAAGCCGGACTTTCAAAATTTCTCAGTTTACCATGAAATGCCTACAGGCCACTACACCAGCGAAGCAGTCCAGAAGAAGGTGCAACACAACAATACAGACACATTAGAAAAGAAATTGTGTTCAAAATTCAAATAAATAGTTTCTGTGAATCATAAAAAAATAAGATATGCTGATGTTTTATAATTCTTTCCAATTGCACATAAACCAGTGAATAACTAGACAAAATCATTTGAAAAGGTAGATTATGCATACTCCCCCTTTTTCTTTAATTTGCAATAAGGCTCATCTTCCATCAAATTTTATGAACAACACAGATCAATATAAATTTCAATAAAGGTTCCACAGTGAATAGACACTAGTGACCGGGGACCAACCTTCTACCCTCCATTTAAATACTTACAGCAGTCTAAATAATTACTGACACAAATAACTCTCACTGAAAATTAAACAGAAAAGCACTAGAAAACCACCAGACCAGGTGTGACAAAATGTGAAAGAAACATTTAACTGATACAGCCAAGTATTCAGAAGAAAAAATTCTTAACACCAAACACAAGTTTTGAAGCATAATTCGGCAAGCTGGTGAAGTTTTCTAAGTAGCCAATTAATTTTTATAAACTTCAGGACATCTTCATATTTTCTTTTTGAATTTGGGGAGGGTATTATAATTTACTTGGACACCTTTGTCCCCCCATGGCCATCACTACAAAGTAATGTTATTGCACTGTGATTGAATGGCAGTCAACTAATCCATCAATATTGCAGTATTTTTTTCTTTATTAGCACAATTTTTCCTTAATAAAAAAATTATACATGTTTTACCTCTCCATTCTGTAGGAGATGAGGATGAGTACTTGGTGTCGGCTGACCCAAAGGAGGAGGATTGTCTTTGCATGTCTGTGTCTCAGTTTCTTTGCAAGAAGCAGCCTTTTTCGAAAATGCAGAACGACACTCAATGCATCCTACACTAGCTGTTGCAAAACAAAAAACATATAGATATATATATATATATATATATTAGTGACAACTTGCATTCCAAATAAAGCAGTCTTCATTATCACTACAGCAAGTCAGTATTCAAGAAAGAAAATCATTATTAGAAAAGACTACACTTAAGTACAAACATGGTATAGGCTATTCACAGTAAAGTGAGGAATTTTTAAAGCCCTCTCATTTGGAATAATAGTCAATAACTATATTTTATTTTAGCCTTAGACGTTAACTTCCAAGTGCAGTGGAATATACACACTGTGTTTATTACTTGCATTCCAATATTTATTTCAATAAAGTGCCTAAAGGATAAAAAAGGGCTGAAAGAAAAAAGTAACTAGGGCCTCAAAAGTGCTCACTTTACTGTGAACAGTCTATCAATGGTATAATCTTCCCAGAAAAACTAAAATGAGCCAAAATAATACCAATATATAAAAATGGTGAAGCAACAGATAATAATTACAGACCAATACAGTAGCAGTATCATCCTTTGAAAAAACTCTAGAGAGAACAGTTTCTTGTAAAGTAAGATAACTTCAAAATCAGTTTGGTTTTATGAAGTGGTGATCAATTGAATAAGCTATAAAACCATTAACACCTTTGATAAAATAAAACATACTGTAGGAATATTTTCAGATCTTTCAAATGCTTTTGACTGTGTGCATCATATTTTACTTAAAAATTTTTACAGACATTCAAAATGTTCCCATCATGTCTGCAAAGCCCCAAGCGTAGCTTATCATTATGCACCATGTCAGAGTCCCAGCACCAGCAGGGGAGTAAATCCTCAAAACAGTAATTCAAGGCACGCCTGCAATTTTTTTTTTTTGGTGGTGACGTGAAGCATCACGCATCAGCGAAACTTGAAGTTAACCCAGAAATAATTTTCATGTAGCCCATTTGCACAGAGAAATAATGTGTGTATATGTGTGTGTTTGTAATATTGTGAATTTAGGTATTAATTGATTAGGTCGTTATGCAATTTGATATATTTTTGTGATATTCGTGAAACATGTTGCTTGCTCGTATGATTTGCATTTTACAAATGAAAAAAAAAAAGTGAATTATTTGTGGCATGCAAAGAAAGGCACCTTTTCTGCATTAAGCCTTGTCCACAGTAGCTCATTAGCTCAGATTTTTTTTTTGAAAATGAGAAGACATACTGTATAGCTGGTATATATACATTATAATAAAAGTGCCTATATCATTATTATAATGATTATGTAGATCTACACCCCATAGGAGATTAATTATAAGCCTTAAATGACATAAAAGCACGAATTTCGATGCCAGCCTCAAATTTAGGAATATTTTATCTTCTTCCAAAAATGGGAAGACCTACTGTTATAGTTGCTATATACACATTATAATTAAAGTGTGTACAGTATTATTATAATGATTACGTAGCGCTATGCCCTGTAGGTGATTAATTATAGGCCTGTAAATTACTTAGTCCCTACCTTACCCAGAATCTGAACCAAGAACCCCTCACATTGCAAGCCAGTTTTATACCGAATGCGCCACAGAAGTCGGCACCCTTTTAACGACAGTATCCCAGCGTATTTTTCTAACTTACTTTAGTTAAACATTTTGGCATTAAGTAATTGTAATTGCTTCAATGTGTTACGCTATACAACGCACACACATTTCATGTTAACTTGTAAGTGCCAATAAATGTGTGACAGCAAGACACTTGCAAGTATAATATAACGGCTTGGAATGTAGTCACAGCCATGCCATCCCCCCACACTGATCCAATGCCCAGATAAGATGGAAAGGTTGCTACAGTAACATTTTTTAGCCTGTTTACAACCAAACAGCAGAACAGGTATAACAGGGTGGTGTTGGTCAGACCTAGGAATACTGTAGTTGGTGCAATAGTATTGGATGGTATAAGTGACCATCATATCCCGGTTGTGGAAATTGGGATTGGCAGGATGAGGGAAGTGCAAATGGCAGAAAGGTTGGTGTGGCAGTATGGGAGAGGAGACAAGAAGGGGGCAGAAATCTTCCTGAGAGACAGGTTCAAAAAATGGTCTACAGAGAAGGGTGTCGAGGGGTTGTGGAGGGAGTTTAGAAGATTAATGGAGGTTATGTTGGAGAAATTTGTGCCAATGAAAAGGTTACGGACTGGAGGAGATCCGCCATATTATGGACAGGAGATTTTGAAAATGAAGAGGAAGTGCAGAAATTTACATGCCAAGTGGAGAAATGAAGGGATAATAAGATCTAAAGAAATGATGAAACAAATGGGTATGGAGCTTGAAAGGAAGATCAAACAGGCAAAGAATGTATTTCTGGGGAACATGGTGGAAGAAGGAAAAGGCAAGGAATGGGGGAAATTGTTTACGTATGTTAGGATGTTAAGAGGAGGAGAGGAAGGGATCCCTCTGCTAACAGGAAAGAATGGTAGGCATGAGACAAATGACCAAGAAAAATCGGAGATGCTGCAAGGACAGTACTTGTCAGTGTTTGAGGCAAAGGAGGGTTGTAATAGTGGGGCAAACAGGGTTCGGGGGGTGTTTAGTGAGTTTAAGATTAGGGAGTGGAAGATAGAAAAGGTAATTAGGAGTTTGGAGAGCAGTAAGGCAGAGGGTCCTGATGGGATAGGAAACTCAGCACTAAAGTTTGGTGGCAGGGAGTTGGTGAAATATTTAGAAGTGCTGTTTAAAAAGTCCTTAGGAGAGGGTAAGTTACCACAAGATTGGAAGGATTGAACAATAGGAATTGGTTGGAGGAGTCCCAGCATGGTTTCAGGAGGGGTTACTCATGTGAGACTCAGCTGGCTAGGTTATTAGAGGATATGGTGCAGGTAGTTGATGAGGGGAAGCAGGTGAATGACTGCATTTGATAAGGTGCTCCATGGGACATTGATGAGGAAAGTGGAGGCGCTGATACCAGACAGGAGGATAGTGGAATGGATAGGGGACTTTCTCAGGGAGCGAAGGCAGAGGGTGAAAGTGGGGGAGGCAATATCGGAGGAAGAGGAGGTTACGTCAGGGGTACCACAGTGAAGCGCGCTGGGTCCTTTGTTATTTACCATAATGATAAATGACATGAGTTTGGGAATTAGGAGAAAAATCAGATTTTGTAGACGATTGTGTTGAACATGCTGAGGTGGGAGAGGGGGGTGGAAATTTGCAGGCGGACATTGCTAAGATATGGTTGTAGACCAGAAAAAATAAAATGAAGATAAATGTAAGAAAAACTAAGGTAGTGAGGTTCACAAGGAAGAAGATGATAAGCAGGGGCATGTACAGGTGGGAGGGACAAGAGATAGAAGAAGCAGCAGAATATAAGTATCTAGGGATTGTACTGCAGGGAGACCTCAGGTGGAAAAAAACAGGTAGAGAGGGTGGTAGCAAAGGGAGGAAGGGCTCTGGGTATGCTGGGAAGGGTGCTGAATGGAGTCAGCTGTGAGGTGAAGGAGAAGGCATATGGCACAATGGTATGACCAATGCCTGAATATGCTGCAGCAGTATGGGACCCGTATGTGGAGGTGGAGGTGCGAGAACTGGAAAATATGCAAAGAAAGGCAGCAAGATGGATGAAGGGTAGGTGGAGAAGGCCAAGGCAAGATGGTGAGGAAGAAGGGAACTATAGGCTATCTATCAGTGATGATGAAAGAAATGGGGTGGAGCTCATTGAAGGACAGGAGGAAAGTTGAACAGTTAGTCAGGATGTACAGGATGGTGAATGAAGAGGGAGGGTGGGGAGGGCTACACTGCAAGCTAAGTAAGGGGGTGTTTAGAGGAAGAAGAAACAACAGTGAGACGCTTCAGAGGGTGTGGAGGAGAACGGAGCGGAGTAGGCAGTCCATGCTTGTGAGATCTGTGAGGGAGTGGAATGTGTTGAGGGAGGAATTGGTATCTGTGAGAGGGGTTGGTAAATTCAGGAAGGGAGTGGAAAAGGAGTTGGTTGGGTGAAGGAGAGTTGAGAGAGCTCGCCACCGGACGGTAGCCTAATTGCGAGTGTATGTGTATATTATATATGATGTGTGTGTGTGTGTGTGTGTGTGTGTGTGTGTGTATATATGCTGATTGGGTCACATAAAAAAAGGACCACTAGGAATTTTTCTGCATAATACATCCCACCATGCCAACAAAAATGAATATGAAAAACCATACAATATTGGCTGTAATGAATCAGTAAAATAGATCTCTGCGCTGAAAGGAGGGAGAACGTGCGCCCGCACCCTTCACTTCATCCATCACCTGTGGACAGACCATACGCTTTCCACTAACTTATTTATTCAGGTCGTGGGACATAAATTGCCCCGCGGTGTAACCGAATCCACAGTATTCTTGGGCTTCCACTGTATTTTTTATTAGGTTATACTTCTCAATTTACCTGATCTGCATAGCTCTCTCCACTATCGTATTTGTAGCTTATATTGGTAATATTGTCAATTTAGATATTGTTTGGTTAAGTCTTTTTTGTTATTTCTATATTTTCAGGAATAAATATTATGAATGTACATATATATTTCACTTGTTTTACCCCACAATTTCCCTGATATTCATAGCCCTCCCCACTATTTTTTTTGGGGTTTATATTGCTTATATCTTGATGCCCCTAGTAAATTTGTGTTCTGTGTAATTAATAGAGTGTAATAAGGTATACCACTTTCAAAGTAATTTTTATTTCTTTAAAAGCCCCTATTCTGGAATTTTATCATCTTTTTTACAATTTGATACAAAAGAAAATAAAATTAAAGTTATCACAAAGGGTTACGTGTGACATTTTTTATCCAACGTCATGTTTTGGAACTACTTTCCATTCATTGATACCAACGTTACTGGGCACATGTCACTTAGTTTGCCCATTAAAATGCAGTTATGAGCAGTAAAATCTTTCTAAGGTTGATTTCAAAAGTGCTCACTTTATCGTGAACAGCCTTTAATGTCGATACATAGGCCCTATATCATTTTCTAGGATTTCCCCCAACATTCGCCGGTTTTTTGGCTAAACAGCGGTTCTTAAGGCCATGGTCTCCTATTTCTACAGCTTTGGGGAGAATTAATTTTTTTTAACCCCAACGAAAGCCAATATTGTAAAATCCTCTTACACTGTTACAAATTGTTATTATTTAGTGAAATTTTTTCAACACAAAAAGCGGTACATATCTATCCAATTAATTAATTATCAAAAATTTTGTTTACTTAAAAATTAGTTAAAATTACACCATTTTTTTTGTTGAAAAATTAGGACTATACAGTAAAAACAATTTGTAACAAAATCGTAGGAGGATTTTACAAGATCGGCTTCCGTTTGGGTCCAAAAAATTAATTCTCACAAAAGCTGTAGAAATAGATCATGGCCTTAACTATTACCTCTAGTAATAGTAACGGAGACATGAATATTGACTTAGACAGCAGTGGCCAGTTTAAGGAATCATATGCAAATTTACTTGCTAGTGTTGGCTTGAAAGCACCAGAGAAACTAAAATGATAAAATCCGTTATTGACCATGTGTTTGTAAATAATGATGTTACAAATGTCAAAGCTGAAATTGTAAAAAAATGGCCTCTCAGACCATCATTGTCTATTATTTAAAATATCTGATTTTCAAGCTAAACCTACTAAAATTCACGTTTTAAAGCGTAATTTTTCATGCAAAAAAATTGATAATTTTAGGTATAGTATACAAAAACAAACATGGATGGGCATTCAAATTGGCTGCATTATCAATGAGAAATTTAGATGTTTTATGAATATATTTACCTTGTTATTTGAAGAATGCTTCCCTAAGAAAGTGCTTAAGGTTAAAATAAACTCTTCATGTTCTAAGAAATGGATAACTAAAGGAATAAAAATATTGAGTCATAAACTAAAATTACTGTATAATATAGGTTTAACAAATAAGTCACATAATTTTATGCATTACTACAGTATATATAAGAAAACTTACAAAAAAGTTTTAAAACTTGCCAAACAAAAACACAATGACAGCTTAGTTTTGTCATCAAATAACAAGTGTAAAACAATGTGGAAAGTAATAAAAATAGAAGTAAAAATAAAGTGCAAACACGAGTGTAATAAGTGTACGCGGTTCAAATGGTATAACTATAACCATCCAAAGCTCACAGCTAATTATATAAACAGCTATTTTGCAACTACAGCTCAAACTCTATCAAACACTGAAAACAGATAGTTGAACATAGGTCTACTACAGACCCCAAGTAAAATAGTACCCTCAATGACGCTTTTTCCTGTTACCCACCATGAAGTTAAGAAATGTATACAGACATTGAAAAATTCAAATTCAACAGGTATAGATGAAATTCCCAAGTATAATACTTAAAAAGAATGTTCCGTCTTTGTTAAATCCCCTAGTATTTCTAATCAATTGATCTTTTGAAACTGAAGTTTTTCCAGATGATCTCAAACATGCTAAAGTTGTACACTTGTTTAAAAAGGGAGACAGAAGCAATGTAGAAAACTACACACCAATCTCTCTTTTAAAAAATGTATCGAAAATCTTTGAATCTTTAATGAAAAATAGACTGATTAAGCATCTTAATAAATTCAACCTAATAAATCCATCCCAACATGGTTTCCTGATAGGAAAGAGCACAGAATCTGCTATTGCTGAATTTACCTCACATATACACCACACATTAGAGGAAAACAGACAGGATGTACGTTTATTTCTCAACTAGTCAAAAGCATTTGATACAGTTGACCATGAAATACTCGTAAATAAACTCAAGGTGGTTGGGATGAGGTGTAGTAAGAAATTGGTTTAAATCATACCTCAGTAACAGAATGCAGGTAGTTGAAACCGAATTCATAAATAGTCACAGTTTTAGAGAAATCTACAACTCCGATCCTAAACAAATTAACATAGGTGTACCCCAAGACAGTGATCTTGGACCAGTCTTATTCCTCATCTAGCTACATAAATGATCTTACTGCCAATATAACAGACTGTAATATAGTTACATAAGCTGACAACACAAATATAGTAATAAGCAGTACAAACTGTAAGTTTCTTGAATGTAAAATAAATCAGACTTTAATAAGATTGAATAATTTGTATGCTTCTCACAAATTACATTTAAAAACAGAAAAAATGAAAATACAGTTCTCCTTAAAAAATAATCTAGATCCATTAAACATTTACATTGGTTGAAAAACAATAGAAACTGTCCTAAACACAAAATTCCTAGGTGTCAAAATAGATAATAAGTTCAGATCGAGCTATATTGCGGACACAACAAAAAAACAAAGTATTGCATGTTATATGCTTCGTATTCTTTCTAAAAGATGTAGCATAATTTGCCTGAAGGCTGCCTATTTTGCTTATGCAGACTCATTAATAAAATATGGAATAATTTTCTGGGGAATTTACAAAACAAAACTTAAATAAAATACTTGTTATGCATAAAAGAGCACTAAGTATAATGTTCCAAAAACACCACACACACTGTAAACCATTGTTCAAAGCTTTAGGCATCCTCCCTATGCCTTGTGCATACATACACAAGTCAATTGTATAAATATACAGAAATATTGATACCAAGTGTCAGCTAAACACACAGGCGCATTCTCATGATACTAGAAGCAAAGATAATGCCCATATTAACTTTATAAATAAAAGCAGCATAATGAAGCTAGTTCAGACCAATGGAAAAAGACTTTACAATAATCTGCCACAATCTCTTAAAAAAATAAAGGACCACCTAACTTTTGCCGCAAACTGACTGATTTCCTAATTGATTATTGCTATTATGATGTTGCATTTTTTGTACATAATTTGTCACACTGTTATTATTCTATTTCAAAATATACACAATGTATAAATTTACAGTTGCAATAGTAGTGTGTGCGGTATAATTAGTTGTAATTAGAGTTGCCATTTGTATTGTGTTTAGCATATTAAGGATTGTGCGAACATTTTTTATACAATATTATTGTGTATTGTATATATTTGTATTGTAAACTGACATGACTTGTTCCATATCTCAATTTTGAGATCCCAGGAATGCAAATACATGAAATGAAATGAAATAAAATGAAATGAAACTATTCTTTAAAAAAAAAAATTGCAAACCATGCTCATGAACACAAAAAAATTTGGATTGTCAAGAAATACCTGATCGTTGAAAAGAATTCGCGAATACTACACGTACGGTGTAAAGCATTGGTATACTGTGGTTTATAATTATGCACTTTTAGATCATTCATTAGTTTTCTAAATAATATCCTTTTCCTCGTTCAGATAGAATGTAAATAATAACAAATATTCAGACCATCTGAATCGTGCGAAGTCACGTGGCCTTATATTCCATCCGTACAGCCAGCAAAGCTCAAACGTCAAATAGTATTAATAGAAACTAAATACTTTATGCCATTACCGGACAGCTTGTGCACTTTGGTGCGCAAAGACGATAGTTCTGCTATCTTTCAATTTAAGTGATCTTACATTTGTCTAAACTAGAACTGTGAGTGTTTGTGTCAGCAACGAAACCATTGCGTTTTATTTCCGTGATGCATTGTATTTACTAATTTATTAAAATATCTATTGGAATATGTGTTTTGTTTTATTGCATCCGTAAGATCTTTTTTCAATACATAGCTGTAGAAAGATATTGTATAGTTCTAATTATTCTGTTTTAAATGGTTCAGAATTTTTTTATTTTTGGTTTCCAACGACTAAATATATGTAAGTATAATTCTATTACTGTATTAATTAATCGAAACTCTGACGTCTACATTCGCGTAATCAAAAATTCACCTTGTCTCTCCCTCTTCCTGGAGCATGGCTCCCTCTCTCATGCAGCTACTAATGACGAATAGTTCACGAACTACCAGTTCATTTTGAACTGGTCTTGAAAAAGAACTAGGTGCATAGTTCACCGCGACATAAAATAACTAGTTTCTTGTGATATCGGTCAGTCATTCTCTCAGTACCCGTAACTACGACAGGAGCGCCACAGTGCGCCACTGCGCATGCTCAGATAATAGTCGTTCGTCGCTCCCTGCAAATTTCCCCCTCAGGCTATCAATCACTCCAGATATGGGGTTCCGGGTTCGAAACCCAGTCAGGGTATGGATGTTTGTGTCGCCCAATTAACTTCTTTCATCCTCATCAGCACTAAAGACCTCGCTGTTACAGTGTCGTAAAATCCTCTTACTCACTCGTACTATAAATACGATGTTGCCAGGCGTACGGAAATTCCCGTTTCTGTAAGATAATACAGCCGATAGCCGCACTAATACGAGTATAGCTACGACAGTAAAATATAGAAAAATGCTCATTAATGTAATATCAAATTTTACACACTTGCAATAAAGAAGTGAAAAACTGTTTTTTTTTTCAAGTACATTCACTCAATACTACGGATATAGTATTTTGATATGATTTGAATTATATTAGAATTAAGTAATTTTTGTAATTAAAGATCTGTTAAAATATTTCTAATACTGGTTCGAATAAATCCAGTGCGTCGGAACCATTTTTTTGAGTTTGTACACTACTGACTAGGAAAAAATTAACTTTACACCTGGTTGTCTTTCGCAACACAACCTATTATAATATTATGGTTGTTACTATCAGTGTCAAAAGTATTTTGGTGTTATATTACACAACATAGGCGTGGATAACACAGTATAAAGATATTTTCACTATTAATTTATCTTCTATATAAAAAATAAGTAATTTCATCTACATGCAATAATGCACTAATTCTTTAGCAATTAATTTACAAACAACACCATTTGCTTCTCTTTCATGGTCTTAAATCGTGGTTTCACCCTTGCTTAGATTATTGTGGGGAGGGGAAATGGAACTGTGAAGGAGGAAACAGAGAAATACCTATCCAGTTCTCGGGCCGAAGTACAGATAATGACCTATCTAATTCTCGGACCGAGGTACAGATAATTACCTATCTAGTTCTCGGATCAAGGTTAAACTTGCGCTCTGCAGTTCGCCAGTACAGGTCATCATTCGACTGTGACCTATATAGTTCAAAAGAATGGTTCCCAATGAACTGATCTCAAATGTGACCAGTTTGGAACGACCTAGTTCATTCTAGTGAACTATATTTCCTATCACTGGCAGCTACAAAACTCGCCGGGAAGGGGAAGGTCACAGCCTTGAAGGAGCTGGGTTGGTGTTTTCCCCGTTACTTCAGTGGTAAGAGTCCACAGTGTAAACAGAGAGGCAGGAAGGTGCTCGGCGAAAGATGCGTGATATTCTCTAGGCGTAACTGTGTTTTGGCGTCTTGGTTCGGTGGAATTGGCGTGCGTATGGTAAACGGCCGTGGAATGGTGTTGCACACACCAACCTCCAAACACGCCCTGTGTACCATTATCACTCAAGAAATAATATAAAAATTTGCTCGAAATTATCATACACACTTAAAAAAAAAAAATTAAGTACTGATTTCGAATTTCCCCTTCATAGTTTGGATCCGGGCTAGCAGTACGCTGTTGATACTTTCCGAAGATATCGATTTACAGATGTGTGTTTGCGTGGTTTTCTATTCTGCTAGTTTATTGCTATTTCTGCTAGTTGCAGTTCGTGTTACCGGAAGCACTTTTTTTGTACGCTGTTTGATTGGCGGTACCAGTTGCTATTTGTACTATTAAATACAGCTATTTCTGCTCTTACTCGCCGAGGTACAGAAGAAATATCAAAACGAGCAAGGTGGAGAAAAGTTGCCACAAAAATAAAATCACAAACGTCGAAGTGTATTGAGAGAGATAATTGCAAATAATTTGTTTTTACGCAGATTGATTAAGAGAATATGTTTGGGTATCCTGTAAGATGTGGAGGGGAAATAAAAAAAAAATAAGATACATTTATTCTCAAAAGTAAGTTACCTTTAGTGGTCAAAATTTTTAATATACGTAAATTTGACAGAGGTAATAATGATTAACATTTTTTTAAGTAAAATTTTAATTATTTACTTTTGACGTTAATCTACTGCTGTTAGTCATTCGTGTCGCCCTGCTGTGAGTATCTGTTGCTTTTGCTACTTTTCTGCTAGTGAAAAATATCAATTGCTCTCAGATAGTTGAAAAAGAATACCTCGCGTCACGCGAAGCGAACAATCCTAATGTTTTTGTCTATGGATGGCGCGCTGTTGAAAAAGTGGGTTGTTGATTTGTGAGAATTCAAGGAAACAGCAATTTTGATACAGAATATAATTAAATTAATGAGTTTGCATTTCAGTGCGTATAAAAATGACATCTTTTGGATTGGGTAGTTCTGGATTCCAGCCGACTTCAACGGCTCCGACTTTTGGTACTGTTAACAAAGGTTAGAATCGTTACTCTTAGTATGACGAGCTGTTTTATGACTGAGACGGCTGAATTATGGCTTTGTAATCACTGTACTTGATTTGTTTAAGTTACACAAAGTCCTGATATTCAGCTGTGAAGGTAGACGTGAAGTGTTTATGCATTTGAAAACAAATTTTTAACCTATACCGAAAATTGGTTTATTCTAGAGTAAAGGCCGGGCTACAATTAATTTAGCACAGAAAGTAGAATAGCCCACATGTATTGGCATAACACTTTCTACAATCATGCACAGCGCACACAGAAAAATAGCACAGGGGAAGCGCACAGAAAGTAGAGCTGTATCCTATAATCCCTGTGCATGTGCGCTGTGTGTGGCCAATCAGAACGTTGATACCATCAAGTGCATGTGACAATGAAAATGGCTACAAAAGTAGTGAATTTGACTAGTGCTTGAAGAGTTTGGTACCATATAAACATAAGTATGTTTTGATTGTTATTGTATAAGCATGATATGTTAAGATGAACGGTATAACATATTATATTTATACAAATTACAACATGAGTAGCAAAGTAAACGGAGCTGTCAACTGAAATTTTTTCATTCTAATGTGACCATCACATACACACACACATACAATTTACCAAGCATGTTCTTTGATTTTCACAACTGTTTTCTATGTAAACTTCCGTTGTTTCTGTGCTTGTGCTGTTTTGAGTGTAGTTTTCAGAGTCAAGCTGTGCATGTGTTGTGTGCTATTGCATGTGCTGCGCGTGTGCTAAATCAGTTGTAAGCTGGCCTTAATAGAAGTTGTGGGTTATCTGTACATTGCTGTGGTTCCTTGTAGTTCTGTAATCATTGCTTTTTGTTTCTTGAAGAGATTTCTGTTTATTTACCGTATTTATTTTGACTTTATTTACACTGGCAAAGGTTATTTTAATCATTACTAGGCTATGTATAATTCATCCAATTGACGAAATTTGATTTTGCTCTGGTACTTTTGCTATATGCAGTTGTGACATTTACCTGAATTAATCCACACTAACACAGGCGTATCACACAATTTTAAAGTGTTTCATTGTAACGTGTTTGCTTCTGCACATTGAAAATACTTGGCATACATGCCAAAACACTTTTTATGCAAGTACATATAGCTACTTCAAATAAAACATTATATGCTGCTAAGAAACATAATTTTAAACATTTCGCATGATTCTCTTTCTATCACTCTTTTAATTGTTACCTGTTATTAATCTGCATTCATTCTTATGAGTTCTGCAGTAAACAACACAGGTTTTATTACTGCACCAGGTCAGCACCTGATTGGCTCTGTTTGCCATACCTGCCTGTGGAGTATTTTCAACCGACAAGCCAGTATAGGCAGCATCATGAAAACAGCAATATACGTGTAATGAAAATACTGCATAAAGACTACGTCAGCAGACAGTTTGCTATGTAAAACATGGAAAATTACAGTGTGACAACTCTTATTTCAGTAGGCCTACTTGCCTAATTACTATCCAGTTGTGGAGCTATCCCTTGTTTGTTTGTTTTATTGCGTCTGTAATATCTTGTTTCAATACATAGATGTACAAAGATATTGGACAAGTCAAATTACAGTATACAAAGTTTATACACTGGATATAGGAAACACACACACACACATATATATGTCAGATTGCACGTTGCAGCACACATGAATTATACAATTACCCTGAAAATTACATACATTAACACCTGCAGAATTATGAGGGCCCGAACCCTCAAATGCCTCTTGGCTACCGAATCAAAATGAACAAGTCAGTTCAATGTAACACTTTTAATCGGCCTTGCACATTGCGTGTCCCTCGATGAGAGAACTTTACATATGTTGTACGCTTTAAACCTGCTGCGAAGGTAACACTGACAAAAATGCTGTTAAATGCTGTTCACTTTAAAGTGAGCACTTTTGGAATCAACCTTAAAAAAATCACTGCCCATGCCTGCATATATGCCTTCTTCAACGGGTGCACTGAAGATATTGATATGCACCCTGTAAAGTTGATAATGGTAGATGGAAAGTAGTTCCATATCTTAACGTCGAATAAAAAGTGTTAGGTAAACATTTGTGGTAATTTAAATTATTTAGTTCGCTTTCTGTTTTTTTAATGCATCAGTGTGAAAAAATTAGCTGATTTAGAATATGTTTACTTTTTTTTAAATAATTTCACAGTTTCACATCAATAAAGTGATGAGGCCCATGGAAATGTTAATTTTACATAAAGTGGAAGAATACACAACGTGCATAGAAGTAGATATGACACAGAGCTTTCAAAAGTTCTCATTTTACCGTGAACAGCTTATAAGGTTACGTGACTTTAGGTGTGCTGAAATTAATACTCCATGGGGAGGCGAGGGGCGGTGTCTCAAGTAGCTATAACTAAAATGGTTCCTTGAAATTAAAGTCTGTTGTAGTTAAATGATCGGTACAAACATTACTGACCGCCCAGGTGCAGGGAAAATGTGGGATGCTATCACACGCAAACCAACCCCTCTAGATGCTACTTGCCGCCTCGGTGCAAGAATGGACCTGCGCACCAGTGGAGAACTATTTGCGCACTTGCTACAACATAACTTGCACAAGTGCCTAATTGCATGATTTACACTGTGGCAGCATTGAGAGCAAAATGGACACAACCTGCCAACAGCACGAAACACACTATCATCCAGAACAGATAGGGCTATTTTGAATGGAAATTTTTTCCTCAAAAATGAATATTTGGAAAGATTCATCTGATATATAGGAAAAATCATACATTTGTTTCCAATAAAAATACCTTCTCTGTAGGATTAACCACCTTAAATGTGAACTATGCCATCAAAACATGATTATTGCAATTTTTTCATCTCTACATATCTTGAATTTCTCCTTTTTTTTTTTTCCCCTGAAAAACAAAAAAATTCTAATGATATATCTGATAAATAGTAACAATCATACCTGCATACAATAAAAAAATACCATTTCCGTAGGTTTAACTGCCTTAAAATGTGAACTAGGCCATCAAAATCATAATATTATTCAAATTTTTCATGTAGGCATATCTTGAATTTAATTTTTTTTCTGGACAACTGGTAATGGAAAGATAGAGCTTGAGACAAGGCATCTCAAAATTGGAAAATTCCACCGCTCGACTTCAACTACCCGATCTGACTGCGCTCTCGTCCCTGCATGCCTGTCCATAACTGTGCAGTAACGCTCGGCCCAAATCACTGCTTATTGCTGAAAATCCTGCAAAATTTATGTGTTGTGCTACAAATTCTATGTGTGATGTGTGTTGGAAGAATTCTTCCTACTATCTACTTCAAAAACTTGAAGTTCTGCGTAGAAACCTTGCTGCGTGCAAGGTTGATAACCGGCCGTCAGGACCAGCGAGCAACATAGCGTCCGCACCCGACACACACTCCTTAAGGACTGACGTATGGCTGCTGGGCATGGTAGCTATAAGCACTGCTAGGAAGCGCTGGCATCGCGGCGCTGTGGTGGCGCGGCAGTTGAAACTATAGCAGTGCTAAGAAACTGATAACAGCACCCTGGAAGTAGTGTTTCTACACATATTTTGAATAATATTAAATGTTTTAGAATGTTCCTTGAAATGTGATTGGTTAGAAAATTTAAATATCCCGAGCAGGGAGGGCTGTGTAGCCAAGTCACATGGATATAAATAGGCTGGAGTTTTGCTGATTTGGAGAGAATGGCAACTCCTCGGCCTCATGATTAGAAGTTAAGTATGACTTTGTACCAGTAGTAACCCTTCTGGCCAACATTAAAAAGGGAATATTTTATATCCCTTAGTAGATAGCAAAAATTTCTCATGGCTGGACAGCATGGATAGAAATTGTCTGTATCTAAGTATGCTGAGTAAATTTAAAATGTTTGTTTTTCTAGCAACCGTACTTAAGAACTTTTTTTTTAAATGACCAAAGAAATTAACTTTGCTAAATACTAGTAACGGAGGAAACATATATGTATAAGATATATGACTGTGGTAATGATGTTTTTAGTCAAAGTTAAGAGTCTTCATGAAAAGAATGTAATAAATGGCTTATAATTTTCTATATTCTCCAAACAAGCCATGTGGGTCAAGATATTGTTTTACCAGTCAAGTCGGTAATCTCGATTGTGACAAAGTCCAGATTTTAATTGAGATATATTTTTAAGACTCTGGTCATTGCTAGTGACAGATTTAAAGAGACTTTTAAAGTTTAAAAATAAATGCTTGATCATTCCAGAAAGGTGCTGATACTGGAAATTAGGAAATTATCCAAGTATTATTGTAGTGAGATTTTATAATGTTGCCAAATACTTTAAATGTGAATTTGCATCAAAATATATTTTGTGGTGTTATGAGTTTTATGAGAATAGCAATATGTAACCATCAATATTATATTGGCTTTAACTGTAAATAAGTTTTCCAACTGCCTCAGCATATATTTATTTGTGGGGTATGTTATAATATTTATGTATGTTTGCCTAGTTCGATGTATCTGTCGTGACTCATGTTAAAACAATCAAATGAAGGTATCTTGCAGAATAAATCATGTGTTCTGTTCATGTATACTGCCAGAAAAAATTAATCTTTTCGGTCTCCCTTGGATTGTTGATGTTCTTGTTTTAAATAGCAGGCTGTTGTTAAGCCCCTTTGCATCACCCATAGCAAGCTCGTATATAAGAGTTATCCTATACAATAAAGAAATACTATTTCTGTAGGGTTGAGGTTAACCACCTTAATTATAACTATGCCAAAAATATTTTGTTTTGTTTTCATGACTACATATCATGAATTTCTAATTTTGCCTGAAAAAATTATAAGTAGAATTATGGAACTTAATTATGTATAGGGGTATTTGTACTTTATACCTATAAAAAATACAATTTTACCATGATTAACCACTTTAAAATGTGATGTACCACTTCAAAACATAATATTATTTAAAAATATTTTATATACTTTTTATTCTCTCACCTTGTGCTTTTTGCTGTTTGTTATTTGGAGTCCATGAATACCAGTAATGTGAGTCTTTGATTCACTGTCCTTTAAAGCAGCTCATTTCCTGTCTTTTGAGTTTTGTAGCACAGATGAACCCGAGGCCAGATTCATGACTCATGATCACCACGAATCAGCTCCTTTGTGTTACCATTTATTTTGAGTCTGTCTGAACCAGTGGCTTGAGGCATGGTCCTGCAGATGTTTCTCCAGATTACAAGGTGCTTGCATGTACCGGTGGCCGGAGCTTGAATCCACGGTCATCTGGAGTGACCACTAGAGTATACTGCTGACCACCTACTTATTTCTTGCTGCTCAGAGCCTGCATGAACTAGTAACCAGAGCTCTGGTCCATGATCACCTGGCTGAGTGATCCCACTGTATGCTAGGTCTTGGCAAACATGCAACCCTGGCCTTACATTACCCAGTGGTAGGCATTGTGTAAGGACAGAGTCGCAATACCTCAGCAGCCTACTTAAGGGATTTATTTGTCTGTTCCTAAAAAATATGTCCCTTTTACTGTCAGCTGTGTGAACCAACGGTTGGAGTTGTAAACCACATAGCTGAATTACTAAATCCCCTGTATGGTACTGGATATCAGTGCCTGAAAACCCATATTACACTAAGTGTAGACTATATTCCTAATGCAAATACAACACTGGCCTAGGAAGGATCCTCGTGAAGACTTAGTGTCTAATTATGACTTATTGGAATAAGGCTGATGTAACATGTATCACTTGGGCCAACAACAATGCTTTTCTCTTGTGGTTATTATTTCACCTGGTGTGAGTGCCTTTCTGCCACACACATGACAGTTTTCTAGCGTGTAAGACACATGTGCTCCACGACCCACACTCTGAATAGGATGATATATAGACCCCATAGAAAGAATGCTAGAAATACAGAGTGCCTCAGGTGCACAAGCCCAAGCACTTTCATGAAAGGATACTGAAGGGTGCCAGGGAAGTCAGTGTGTTACCAGCAACACAAGCGACAATACGTAATTCCTCCTTTCAATAGTCTGCAAAGAATGTTTCTGGTAGTGGTTCTGGTTTCTCCTCATTCATTCAGTTGCGCATTCTTTGACACATGCGACATGTGGGGGTTGTCGCAGTCTGATTACTTCCCAATGGCCATGTGGTTATAGGCTATTCACGGTAAAGTGAGCACCTTGTGAAGCACTCTCATTTGGAATAACAAGTCGATAAATATATTTTATTGTAGTCTTAGACGTTATCTTTCAAGTCAGGTGAAATATATATACACTGTGTTTATTATGTCAATGGCAATATTTATTTTTAAAGTGGCGCAAGGATAAAAGAATTGGTTAATAGGAAAAAATTAACTAGGCCATCAAAAGTGCTCACTTTACCGTGAACAGCCTATACAAATTAACTACTGAGAGTGATTTGACTCCAACTAACAGCTAGCGGCGCTAGAGCCCATGACGGCGCTCACGTGTTCCGCATGTGCACGAAGAGGCTGATAATTTTGAACTTTGCTATAAATGTTAATTTCAGGGTAAAATGTGTTATTGTCTTTACAGGGTTTAATATGTCAAAATTTTTAAAAGTGCTTGTACTAATTTTAATTGTTTGGTTATGAATATTCAAAGTTCCTACCATGTCGAGATTTAGAACACTCAATATTCTGGCATGAATGCCATCACAAAGAGACATTAAAATAATACTAAATTTCTTAAGAAAATTATAGAAATGTAAAACAATATCTAATTTAATTTGTGCCATTTTATTTTCAATATAAAATATTTCACTCAGCGTGAATAGCACTTCCGCTTATGTGAACCCCGTAGGCGGCCATGCGATGCTTGTATCTGGACAGTCTGTTGAGGAGAGCTGGCGAGGTAAGACACTGTCTCGTGCGCACTACAACTTTTGTTCACTGATGTAGGTTTCCATAGTCAATGTAGTTTACCTGTTAATCTGATCTTGCGTACGTTTTTGCCAGACATTTTCCCCAGCATTATGCTTCCGCTTTACTAATTCTTTTGCCCTTGTGGCAATTTTAACTTAATCAAGGAGAAGGAGGAGAACGATGCCGGAGAGGTCATGCGACCCGCGCATTTGAATCTGATGCCATCTGCCTACGTTTATGGCATTTTAGTAACTTCTGCATAATTGCTACACACAATTTTAAGAGTTTAATTTTTATGTATGTATTTAAGGGAAATTTTCGTGTTTGAATATTTTACGGCAACATTACGTATAACCACGTGGCCGACTGAAGCCAAGTCTTTGTATACGCCATCATTGCGTTTTAAGAGCTTATTTGTATAACATCGTATGTGTATAATTTATTTCAGGGCTCTATGTCAGTTTTATTCAGGGTTCAATGTGTTTTTCACGTAAATTGATACTTTTGTACTTGACCATGCGGTCACAGTAATGTTTGATTTCACCGCCATCAGGCATTTTACAAGCCTGTAACGACTGTAATTGTAAAGAGAATCACTTGCTCAACACGAATAATATTTTATCTGAATTTTGTTTGCCGTTTCCACACAGAAATATTGCAATTTCACCTGCACCACGTGGCCTGCTACGAACTTCATCCAGCGGCATCCGCGCCACCTAAGATTGTTTTCACACATGTGTTTGTTTATTGTGAATATCATCTCGTGTCCCATCTTGTTTCATGTATCATTTAACGGTTTATGCAATTTTGTAATTAGCATACGGTGCAATTATTCCCGTCCTAGCCGGCTCTGTTTGTAGGCTGTCACCACACTAACCACGTGCTGGAGGGCGAGCCCCGACGAGTTTGCGTTAGTAATGCCGAGTAATCACACGTGTTAATATGTATTAAGAGTTTTAATTTGTAATTTACCATGTCCTGTCTTCAGGGAAAAACAGTCAATCCACCCTAACGGCTGTCGGCCCTCTTCCCTTGTGAAGACTGTGCTTTCACACACCTCGGTGAGATCATCCATTTAGGGGTGCGCTAGGATAATTACAGCCTGGAGAGCACCCAAGCGGAATTGGCTCGTCATGACCAAGATAACCATTTCATTGACACGTTGATGTGTATGAATAATATCAATAAAAACAAGTCTACAGTGACTCAATTTTTTATCCAGTAGTGACAGTGTCCTAGCCACATATGTTTATCAATTGTTTATTTCATTGATTTTTTAAATTAAAAGTATAGTATTGCCAACATGTTTGTAAGTACTCATGGGTGAGACGGACACACAGAACCCACAACATCCCTCAGAACCCTGAGTCTCAATAGTGCGGTGATTGGGAAGCACCGCTGGCGCCCAAATTACCAGTAAGTATTTGTGTCATTGTTCGTCTCGTGTCTCATCCGACGGCGTCAGATTGTTGTCTATGCATGTTCACAGGTCTTGGCCCTGTGTTAGAACATAGATAAGAAAGTTCAATTTTCACAACTTGTAAAATGTTAACATTTAGTAATTTTTTCACTCCAGTATAAAAGGAATAGTTTAGCAAACTAACAGCTAAATATAAACTTATCATGGAAAACTGAGCACTTCTGAAAGCCCTGCTTGGGATTTACTGTGTGGTTGTTCCACCATATGTTAATTTTACATTGTAATGGGCCTGGTCACTTTTGCAAATGCAATTGTGGAATTGTTAAGGCATGTAAATGTTACTTATGCACATTCTTACTATAATGTGAATAAAATAAGTACTAACTTCACTGGACATAAATATAAATATTACACTCTCAATAGAATGCCAAGTCTTGTGCATATTTTTATTTCTTCCCTGGCAGCTTAACTGTGAGACAGCATGCCGATGTGCACTGTAACATACATGTATAGGTAGTTCATGGTAAATTGAGTACTTTTGAGTCTTTAGGTACTTTTTTTATTTCAGCCATTTTAATCCTTAACCACCTTTTTAAAATAAATATTGCCATGTAAGTAATAAACACAGTGTGTATATTCCATCTCACTCGGAAGTTAATGTCTAAGACTTAAATAAAATGTATTTATATTGACTATTGTTTTTAATGAGAGGATTTTCAAAAGTGGTCACTTTATTGTGAATAGCCTATAGTTACTGGCAGTGATTTTTTCAGAGGTTGATATAAAAAGTACTCACTTAATGGTGATCAGCCTACTGTACCAACTTTGATAGCGTACTGGCATTGACCATAACGAAAATTTATCTTAGTCTAAATATATTCAGCTTTTCATTTGCTAAGTGTAGTGTAAGCGGAAAAAAATTATTGTACTGTATTGGAACGGTTGCAAAGTGGTTAGTATTTTATTTGGAAAGTGTTTACATTTTGTGTCCATTGCATGTGAAGAAACCCCACCTTTTACCTAAGTACCATTGTAACTCTTCTAAATGGTCCTTGCAAGTGTCCTTTGTTATTTACCATAATGGTAAATGACATGGGTTTGGGGATTGGGGGAAAAATCAGATTGTTTGCAGACGATTGTGTTGTATATGCTGAGGTGGAAGAGGGGGGTGGAAATTTGCAGGCGGACATTGATAAGATATGGTTGTAGACCAGAAAAAATAAAATGAAGATAAATGTAAGAAAAACTAAGGTAGTGAGGTTCACAAGGAAGAAGATGATAAGCAGGGGCATGTACAGGTGGGAGGGACAAGAGATAGAAGAAGCAGCAGAATATAAGTATCTAGGGATTGAACTGCAGGGAGACCTCAGGTGGAAAAAACAGGTAGAGAGGGTGGTAGCAAAGGGAGGAAGGGCTCTGGGTATGCTGGGAAGGGTGCTGAATGGAGTCAGCTGTGAGGTGAAGGAGAAGGCCAATGTTAGAATATGCTGTAGCAGTATGGGACCTGTATGTGGAGGTGGAGGTGCGAGAACTGGAAAATGTGCAAAGAAAGGCAGCAAGATGGATGAAGGGTAGGTGGAGAAGGTAAGAGGCAAGATGGTGAGGAAGAAGTGAACTATAGGCCATCAGTGATGGTGAAAGAAATCGGGTGGAGCTCATTGAAGGGCAGGAGGAAAGTTGAACGGTTAGTCAGGATGTACAGGGTGGTGAATGAAGAGGGAGGATGGGGAGTGCTACACTGCAAGCTAAGTAAGGGGGTGTTTAGGGGAAGAGGAAACAACAGTGAGAAGCTTCAGAGGGTGTGGAGGAGAATGGAGCGGGGTAGGCAGTCCATGCTTGTGAGGTCTGTGAGGGAGTGGAATGTGTTGAGGGAGGAATTGGTATCTGTTAGATGGGTTGGTAAATTCAGGTGAGAGAGCTCGCCACTGGGCTGTAGCCTAATTGCGGGTGTATGTATGTATGTATGTTTCATATAACACCATATTTTTAGCACAACATACTACCTAAGGGTAAGGCAAAAAAGTGTTTATAAAAACTTTGCGACAAGTCATACTCCAGCAGGTGTTCCTTGAAGTTGGCTTGTTTTATTGTAAACATTAATATAGGGAAGAGAGAGTAGTGTTGTGGTCAAACTACTCCGTCTCACACTAAGGTGATCTGAGCTTGATTCTTGGTGGGGTCACCCAGATTTTCTCGTGTGGAAAACTTGGTGGATGTTGCAGATGGCTGGCGGGTTTTCTTAAGGCACTTCCATTACCTCTGCCCTTGCATTTCACGGTTGTTTCATCTTCACCTCACTTCACCTTCACCAAAGCTCAAACCTGGCTGTTTATCACTTACCAGACCCTCTCAACAACAGTAAACAACACACCAATTTAAAAATTGAAAAATTTTTATTATTAAATACACTACTTGTTTTTGAATAAGTACATGATTTTTTGTCTAGTAATGTTTACATAAATAATGTTTGTTTTGCAGCCTTCAGTATCACTTTGTCAATAAGTAATAAATATATTTACTTGTTTTTTAAATACGTCTTCCATCATTTTAAATATGTAGAACACAAAAATTAAAAATCAATAAATTATTATAATACATTAGTTGTTTCTGAACAAGGTGGCTAGCATCAGGGAAAACCTGAGAAAGTCAGGGATATTTATGTGAGGTAAGGCAGTTTATATAAAATTAAAAATTTAAATTTAATTAACAAGAAAATAAATATTGGTTTCTAGCACTTATCATACATATCATCTCATGATTCATACTGTAATTTTTATTTTTATCCCATCTTTGTAAGAATAAACCTCGAGACAATTTTGTTGTTTATAATCATAAGTATTATTGCACATATTATCTTATCTTGGCTGAACTTTTTTTGTAGATACAACATACAAACATTGGCGTAGCAGAAAATACAATTGTAGGTGCATGTGTAAGATCTTGCAAATAAAATACTTGTGTATTTACTGAAATAATAATTCAGATACTTTCAGTGGTTCTCATTAAATTGATTCATGGTTTTGTCTTTTCTTTGTATCCTGACTTCGTTTTGGGCCTTGAGAAAGCTAGTGTTTAATCTGTGTCACATTTTTTCATGTGCCACCTTTGTGTGTAGTATTTTTTTTTTGTATTTTATAAATGCAGTAAAATTCTCTGTAAGTTTCTGAAGGGACTGGAAAATTTAGGCTTGCTGACCAGGAAAACTCCTCAAATAGGTCCAAATTACTTTGTGTTTATAGACCAGGTACAAAAGTACTAAGCAGGATAACTTCTCAGAAGGGAACTTATTAAAATGGTGTTACTGTATTTGATACTGCATAGGAAATCATCCGTAAAAAAAGACTATTGTAATGCTACTTACAAAAAACTTTCAAATTTTTTTGAAAACAACAAAATCATTGCTAATGTTTACCACATATATTGGTCGGGGAATTGTAATAGCCTAGGGGGAAATGTCAGGGAATTTGTTATAAGGATACTTCTAGCCACCCTGTAACTAACTACATAGGTAATTTTAATTCACTAATGGGGTATTTAAATAATGTTTGTTCTTCAATGTTCGGTTCACTTATTCAGTAAGTGGTCATTAGAGTGGGCCTGTCTAATACTTTGAACTTGCTGTTGCTGGTATTGCATTTCAGTGTCTGGAGTGATTTTGTTGCATTGTCGTTTCTTGTAGAGGACATAGATAACTGCAAAGATAATTATGGCTATAATCAGTGCAGCAATCACACAGCCAATGATGATATGAGTGGCTGTGTTATCATCATCTTCTCCATGGTGGCTGGATGGATATTCATCTTCATTGGGCTCAGGCATCAAGTCTTCTGTCGTACAGTTCAGCTCTTTTATGAATTTTGTAACCAGTATGCCTCGTTGCTCATCGGGGGTTGCACACAGTGTGTTGTGCTTGTTCTGCAAGTCGTCTGCATCCTGCAGCCACTTGAGGCTGCAGTTGCAGTGGAAAGGATTGTCGCTGATGTCAAGGTAGGATAGGTCTCGTCTTGGAATACTTGTAGGATGTAAACTGGTCAAGCCATTGTGTCTCAGACTGAGTGTGTGCAGGTAACTGTTTTCAAACTTGTGGGCATTTTCAATGAACACCCTTGCCAGTTGTGGGCTTTCATTCAGTTGGATATTGACTAGGAAGGTTAATTTTGAGAGTGATTCCACAAATTCTTGGTCTGCTTGATTGCTGATGGTTACTTTTGTCAGCTGAATTTTTCGCATGTAAGTCAGCTCGTTGAGAAACTTGAAAGATGATATTTCGTAGTTAGCTGTAAACACATTAAAAATTTGATTAACATGATGATATTACCTGGAAATGACAAAGTTTTGTGACTTTTTGACATGAATTCAAGCATTTATAAGCTACAGATCAGTATCAGAACAAATAAGGAACACTGATGTTATTTTGGAACAATCAATTTAGGGCCTTGTTCATAGGCAGTGGCAGTATTAAATAAAATTATAAACTGTGGAGAAACTTACATTACATGCTTTAATAGTGACTAGACAAGGTGTTTTTTTTAGTTTAGGTGGGATTGATCTCTGCCTTCTACAGTCTGATGGTTTATAGTTGGTATTTAGTTTTGTTCACTAACAGTGCATAGTGTAGTACATTTTATGAGGTTAGAATTTGATTGCTGCTATTATTACCTGTGTAGTTGCCCATGTAAATAAAAACATTATTTCTTTGTGGCAGTTATAAGTTGAAAAATAATAAAGGTATTTAATGCGCTTCAGAGAAATTTTGGGAAGCTATTATTTATTCTTTGTTATGCAAATCATTTTTGGTTCAGTTTTGAGAATAGATTTTGTAACAGAAAAACAAAAATCCAATAGTATGTGACTAATTCACATTAACAGACCATTTCACCATTCCAGGAGCAGTGTGCAACTGTGATAGCCCCATGTACTTCAAAGTTATGGTTCTACCAATGAAACAAATACAAAGTTAGAAATTCTCTCTGTCTTATGTTAAGGATGTTGAATAGTCTGAAATTATATTGTACATTATCAGCATATTTCAAACTTATTTGCTCTGGTAATAAAATATGTAATAGTTAAAATAATTGTGACAATGGTAGAAAATAACATTTCAAACACTAATAAAAGAAATTATAGGAATATTGAATTCATTTTTTTGTACAAATCTTAAAATTGTACATATATTTAATGTTAGGCTAGTTGTCCATGTCATCAGAATGTAATGAATATTTTCTTGGAAATTTGTTATGTGGTTCATCCATATTTCATTTTTAACTTTTTAGTTAAAATTTGAAGTCAATGTTCTAGTTAGAAGTCGAACCAAGTTTCAAATTTCAAAGAAATTGTAACATGCCACTTCTGTCACTTCAAGAAACACTGTAGCTAAAACCAAATTTAATGTTAACATAACTTTTTGAAATTTGTACAAATTAAGATTATGTTAAAATGCTTATATAATAATAAAACACGTGATAAACATTATTTTTAAATGCATAAGTATTTTTATAAATTTTCTCTATACCATGCAGTGAAACTATACAATATTCTCAAAATTAAGAGGAAAAAACATTTGGTGCTTGAACAGCCTTAAAAGTGCAGTTCCTCTTGTTTGAAATAGTTATTTGAAACCAGGCACAAGGGATATTTTCATCACAAATTTGAACACGTGTGTCTCTTAAATATTGTAATGAAACTATTCCTGAATTCTGATTTTGGAGAATGCGTGTCAAGTAAGAGTAGCTGCACTGTAACTTCGAAATTTGGGGGGGGGAAAAGAGGTAGGAGGAAGAAGGAAGGGGGTGTTGGACCTACACTGGGTGTTTATTTTAAGTTTCGTGGCCAGTTTATCATTAGTGTCGACATTGATCTCAACAGGTAGCTTTCGTACAGATCAGAAACAATGAAAGTTACTAACAAATGTTTAAAAACAGTATTCTAAATGCATTCTTGTTACTCGGACTTGCTCCCTCAGCAGCACTTGAGTTTTAACTTCTGCCCCACCAGAATGTAAACACATGCTGTGCCTGCAGTAATGTGTAATGAAATTACAACTATTTGTATAAACTGTTCCTTTTGAGTGGTTAGTTGATGCAGATATGTGCACATAATGTCTTTATTATTTATACATTGTTGTATGCGTAACATGGGATGTTTAGAGTTAACTTTCTCAACATAGCCAGTATCTCTTTGTATGGTTAGGCTATTGATTCAGAAAAAGGAGACATGGTATTTAAATGGTTAATGTGTCATATACACAGAGTGGCAATTGGTAAAGTTAGTCATTTTAAAGGAACATATTGAGTTAGTGAGTGAAGATATTTGGATGGCTCTTAACATCAAGGTCTTGAGAGCCGATGATGGTGATTGAGGTAAGTAAGGAGCAGTGCCAGATTGAAATGTCAGGGGAAACAGGAGATCCCTGAGAAAACCAGTCAACCAATGGCATAGTCTGGCACGATTCCCACTTGTGAAAATTCGTAGTGACCCAGCCAGGGATTGAACCTGGATCGTCTTTGTAGGAACGTATTGTTTCACATATTAAAACAATTATTAAAATGTGAGATTGTTATTTACCTAACAGCCCTTTTCACAGTAAAGTGAGCACTTTATATATATATATATATATATATATATATATATATATATATATATATATATATATATATATATATATATATATATATATATATATATATATATATATATATATATATATATATATATACACACACACACACACACACTCCCTCCCTCCCACACTCTCTCTCTTTCTCTCTCTCTCTCTCTCTCACACACACACACACACACACACACACACACACACACACACACATATATATATATATATATATATATATATATATATATATATATATATATATATATATATATATATATATTCCTAATGAGAAGGCCTTCAAAAGTGCTCACTTTACCATTAATAGTCTATAAATAAATTTCACTTTTGTGTACTTCAACGAAATGTATAGAATATGATTTGCAAAATTTTGTTTTACTAAATACAGTTAATAAAACATAAAGTGTTGTAGATTTGCCTAGAAAATTGCATTAGATCTAAGCAACAAATCTTAAATAATTGAAAGTGTTTAGTGTTTTAGTGTTTTATTGTAGGAACATGCAAATGTTCATTACAACTAGGGAAATAAAGTGCTTCATGCAAAACATCGGTGTAGCCTATATATTTATTTATAAAATAATAGAAGCTGCTCATTACTGCGAGTATTATATACAATTATTTTGTACTTTATTATGTAAAGTAAAAAAAAAAATTATCAGCAGAGCCCCGAACCCAAAACAAATTCCCCTACGTGTTAGTGGTCAGGCTTCATAACCACTCAGCCATTTCTACACGTACAACAAAAGGAGTGCTAGATTATTATAATGTTATATGTGTTACATACGTTATTTAAAAACAGAAGCAGAAAGTTTGTGTATGCCCATATGCGATAAATAGGGCCACTATGCTTCTCACACCTGCCATGTGTAACTGAGCTTGCCAATTGGGGAAGCAGCTTTTGACAACACATTAGCTGTCAAGTGTGCATTATCGTTTTCTCATGACAATGAAGTTATATTTAACTTAGAATACCAAACAGTAGAGATATTTCGGGAGCTGCATTTATGGAAACTTAGAATAACTACCTTGGTGTAAGGTGGGAGAGGATAGTGAAGTGAACATAAAGTATTGAGAAGAGAAAAAGAGAGGGATAGGGAAAAATCTGAGTGAGTGAAGAGACTTGGGCGGCTCTTAACAGAGAGGTCTTGAGCGCCAATGAGGGTGAAGTGAGGTGAGTATGGTGTAGCGCCAAAATGAAGAGGCGGGGGAAATGGGAGATCACCTAGAAAATTCATCGACAAGCAGCATCATTCAACACGATTCAGGGAAGAATCTGATCTACAGAGAGAGGAAGGGCAGTGGAAAGGGGTGTGGGTGGAGGGGAAGAGGAAAACAGTGGAGTGGGAAAGGGAAAGAGTGTGAAAATTTTTGGATTAGGATTTGGAAAGGGCTGATTAACATTCCCCGGTGTTATGCCTGAAGGCTTATCAGGGGACGGCGTATAAACTAACTGACCTGACTGAAACGAACACTCATGTTTACTTAAGTTTTGAACCCAGAACCTCCTGCACCCAGGGGGATTAGAAGAGGGGTTGTGAAAGATGGGAGGGTGTTGAGATTTTCCTAGCATCCAAATAATGTAAAAACTAATGGGGAACAAATATCACGTCTTAAGAACTGGGTGCATCCACCACTTGCCTTAAGGGGAGTTTTCATGGTGCAAGAAAGTGTGCTAGATACCTTGTGAGCAAAAGGATTATGAGCATGTGTGGATCACTCGAAACACACGTGCTTGAAGCCGATCTGCAAGTGTTTACAGGGATCATAGAATTGCATGCTTGGCTCCAGTGCTTATGCCTAGTTGCCATAATTCCTGGCGTTATTGTGTTCGGCCTTCTTCATGGAATTCCTGTATATGTGGTCAAAGAAGAAACTTAACTTGTGTGTATGAAAATGGATTAGCATTTGCAGTGAGAAAGGAGCCTCAAACAATTCATGTAGAGAGCTGGAAATAGAAGAATCTTCTGCATATCATAATTTCTTCAGAATGGCCAGTAAAGAATTTAGATTTCTGTAATCTAGATTTGAGGCAAAAATACAGAAGGAAAACACAGTTATGAGAGAAGTGTTACTTCTCTCTCGAGTTGGGAATAGTTTGAGATTTTTAGCAACATGACTCATTTAGTAGTTTAACATTAGAAATATGAAATTTTATATCTATATGATACTGATATGCAAATAACAACATAAATTAATTGGTAATAATAAAATGAGAAGTACTTTGAGTTGGTAGAATTTAGATAGTGTTATCTATATATAATGTAATTAAAATATGAAATTTAATTAATCTGAGATGTTGAGTAAAACTGAAGAGATTACTTTCTGTTTGTAGCAAGTGTCTGACAGTGGTTTAAGGCGCCCGGCTACCTGGTGCTTGAAATTGCAGAGTGTTCATAATACACTTTTTTTTTACGAAACTATTAAACGTGTGTCCAGTGTACTGACCTAAGAAAAGAACACACATTTCAGACGAGGGCTGTTGAGTGTTTTCAAGACCTCATGTTAATTAGAAACACCATTTCAGAGCACGCAAAAATGGCTAAAAACTGCTTTTTAAAAGAGCTGTATCTCAAAATGTACGTGTCAGAGCCATACAAAACTAGTCAAGGGGCATGCATTGAACCTTCCTACACACTTTCCACCAATAAAATAATAGAGTCATCGCTGAAAGTCCCATAGGTACACACAGCACGATGAGAACACTGCACATCAATTCAGAGCCTTGTGCTTAGTGGCAATGAGGGACTTGATGTATGTGGCAGTGTTGCCTTCAACACTCCCTCGCCTCTTGGCTTCAAATGCAGAAAAACGCTCTAAGTAGATGGGTGTATTAAAGAGAACTTACTGGTAATATCAGTCTGTCAAGACTTTCCTCTGTGACAGAACAAATGTGGACTGTAATACAGAGTTATAATACTTTTAATTTTTGTCTTGAATATTTCTACATCAAAACCATTCACTTCCATAGCTGCAACTATTCTTCCGAGACCAGCTTTTTTGCAAGCTTACTTTTGCATTCTACACTAGAGATTTTCAAGAGAGCCGACTCACCATTAACAAATTTCACTACTGTGCCATATTTACACCGTTGAGTCATTATATCCACAACATTACACTCCCAAAAAGTACAGAACGACACTTTGCAACGTGCTCAGAGCACGAAATATCAAACACTGTCAAATTCTGAATTCCTGTGCAAGAAACCAGATCCACAGTGAGCACCATGCATGTGAAGTACTCTATCTGCACTAATGATCATGCTCTGCCACTTGCACACTCTCTTGATTTGTGTAAACGCCCCATTAAGGTAAGCAAGAAAGCATATTACCTTATTGAAACCACTATCAAATACACTCATTTGGCTAGAAGAAGAAGTATCTTGTAATAATATATCAATATGCGACTCTGCAATATAATTAAAAATAGTTGAAAAGGTTTATCTTACAACTCTATAAAATAAGACTCTGACTTCTGTTCTGGATATTTACTCACATTTAATAAAATTATTATAAACAACGTTATGATATGTTTTTCTTTTCACAATTTTTAGTTTTTGACCTAGTATTAACTTAGATAAAACGGGAACTGTAATCCTGCCCAGATTTAGGCATCAAGACTCAAAAATCTAATTCAGAGAATTTTCTCGGCCATAATGAACTACTTATGTGTCAGTAGAAACCACACTTCATTCATACTCTCACAATAAAAACGTATAAAACTTTGTATAGACAATCTGAGTTGCCCCGCTGCACCTACCAAAATATATAATATTTATTTTGAAGGCTGAAAAGGGCTTCTCCATCCCTTTTCCTCCTTTAACACTATGCTCACCAGACAAAGATGTGCACTATGCGTACCAGACAAAGATTGTCCTAACTGCCCGCTCTAACCACACTTTCTACGCCTTATAATGCTCAAGCATCAGCAAAACCCATGTGTCTTCAAACTACCATTGAGTTGCTAGGCACTCATTAGCATTCTCTGCATGCTTTCACATGCATTCACATTCTATGACCTATCTTACCACTTTCACGCCCCTCTGACATACAAGCTCATACGCTACAGCCAAGTGATTTGGCTAAAACCAGCATGCACACATCGCACCACAGCTGCCTGTGCTGGGCCTAGCACAACTGACCATCCCTAAGCATTATGTGCATGGTCTGCTAAACAGAAGTCCAGTTCAGTAAACATTCCAGCTGGCCTGCACGACTATGAACAAACCAAACTTGTCTTCAGCCACTGGGCTACTAACTCAGCCCACAAATAAAAAAAAAAAAAAAAAAACTATAAAAGAAAACACAAACCAAAACATTGCCTTTAATAAAACTATACTTTCTCAAAACAAAAAAAAAATTGGTTAAATCTGAATTGAAAATATATGTTACAAAACAGACCTAACATACACAAAGTTCATAAAAAAAAAAAAAAAAAACCCCAAACTAATGAAAAAAGTTAAATATGCATATTAAGAAAAATTTTAATGTCAAAAATTCCAAAAAATTTTACGATACGACAATTAAAATATATTTCTTTAAACTGTGTTGGTGCCAGAAGCATAACTAAAATAAATCTTGAAGTAAATGGGGTTATTTCTGGGTTGTGTAGTACCCTTGGAACTTTGGAATGTCATCTTTAGAATTGTCTTCTCCACAATATACCTATTACTAGAACTTGTTACCTACATTTGTTAATCTGACTTGAGCAACTATAGCATCTTTGCAGCAGCAGAGACCATGCTCTTGGCTTGGGTAATTAGTATTTTAGTAAGTCATCTAATTTGATAACTTCATTTATCTCATTTATAAATTTAGACTCTTTTAAAGGGACTAAAATGAAGCAAGGGAGCACAATGTTATTGTTTTTCGGAAGAGCTAAGCTTTATCCCTGGTCCAGTTATCCTAATTTTGGTTTTCCTAAATAATTTTTGGCAAATGCCCAGATGATACCTTAATACAGGCTATGTTCAATTTCCCCATTCTTGCTTATTTGAGCTACATGATCCATCTATAATAAGCATGCATGTCAAGAGTAATTTTATAGATTTGGGGTTTTTCCAAAAACGAAATAAATTTTAATGGAAAATTGTATAAATCGACATCACTAATTACAGAGAACACAATATATTAAGGGCATTTCAATATTCACATTACATATTACCAAATGTGTTAGTGGGGAGGGCTATGAAGGTGGAGGAAATTGTGGAGTAAAACACATAAAATTTATGTAAATTAAATATAATAAACTATATTAATGAAACTTAATAATATTATGAATTATAATAAAAAATACTACAATATAATATTTATAATTAAAATACAAGGACTGATTCAGAAGTCATGGCAACTATTGTGTATCTCCTGAAAATGATCCAATCCAGAAAATGTACTATGTACAGCTGAAAGTGTACGACAAGTATGTTTAAATGTGATACCACATGGAGTATGGATGCAGGAATGTTTGGCAAGGAACAAAGACAAACATGGTTCAATGAAAGCACCGTTTGATTTATTCTTATAATCCTGTATACACACATTTGAATAGGTACGTATTGTACATGTACAAGCTGTTTAATATCCTTCAACGTAGTCTCCGAGGTTGTCCACAGTTCGCCAATGTGTGCTACTCCGTGTCAAATTGCTGTTGCCGTATGATGGGATATGAGTGCATCCATCCGGCTGTGAACACGTTCCCCATGTCAGTTTTGTCGGATGGCAACAGTGCAAAATGGATGAAAACCAAAGTCAAACAGAGTACGTAAATCAAGATAGCTGTAAGCCACAGTCGCAATGCACGTGAATGTTACGCAGAGCTACAAGAAGCATTGGGTAATCGTGCTATACCCTATCGCACAGTGGCACGGTGGATAGAGGCCTTCAAACAGGGAAGAGAGTCAACAGCCGACCTGCGTCGCAATGGACGTGCTATATCAGCTGATCACAACCCATGAGTGGCTGTGATCGATCAATACCTAATGGACGACACTTGCTGGACTGTTATATTAGCCCGGCATACAGGTATTCTTGCGTCATCAATGTGCTGAATTCTACAGCTGGAATTAAATGTCCAGAAGATTTGTGCCAAGTGGATGTCACATCACTTAACTGATGTAGAGAAGTGGACCTGATATGAGACATGTCGTATCAATCTGGAACGCTTTCACCATGAAGGTAATGTCATGCAGAACTGCATCGTTGCAATTGATGAAACATGGGCATGAGCATACGAACCCCAATTGAACTGACAGTCCAATGAATGGCATCATCCTAGATCACCATGGAGCCACAAGGTACCAAAAAACCCATCACCCACAAAGATGATGATAATTTTGGCATAACAGTCAAGGTGTTTTATTGTGTTGTCCATTCGTGAGGTCTGTCATGTCTGCAGTACCATATTCGTTGTGCAGTTAACAGGAAACGTCCTGAACTATTGGGCAACGCTAGACCTCATACAGTAGGTAGTGTTACACTGTGTTTAGTGCGTTGGGGATGGGAGATGTTGCCACACCTTCCCCATGTGACTACGATTGTATTCCCAAAGTGAAGAAGCCATTACATGGTAAACGCTTTGCCATCATACAAGACATAGTCACAGCATTTCGATGAGAGTTAGCTGATTGTATTTTCCATCCGCCTCATCGCTGGCAACGAGCTGTGGACAACCTCGGGGAGTACTTTAATGGATGTTAACAGCTCGTACACGTACAATATGTATTCGTTCAAATGAGTATATACTGGGTGTATGAGAATACATCAATTAAGTGGTGATTTCAGGCAGCCATGTTTGTCTTTGTTCCTTACCTGACATTCCTGCAACAATTCTCCATGTGGTGTCACTTTTAAAATGTAAATGTCATACACTATCAACTGTACATCATACATTTCCTATGTTGGATCATTTTCTGGAGCTAAACAATAGTTGCCGTGACTTCAGAATCAGCCCTCATATATAAATAATTAAATATAATAAAACGTAACTAATAAAACTAATTTTAGAAAACACAAATTTACTAAGGGCATCACAATATTCACATTACGCACTACCAAATGTTATAGTGGGAAGGGCTATGAAGATGAGGGAAATTGTGGGGTAAAACATATGACATTGATGTAAATTACATATTATTTGGGTTTGTTAACCACGTTAAATGCAAGGAGACATAACCTAACTCAACCTAACTTCACAATATGTGATTACAGGGGGAGTGTGTGCGTACATGAAGATACTGTGTTAGAAAAAGTATATAATAAGTAAGCTTGTGTCAATTCATCCACCCTGTGATTCATCTATCATGAAGTTAGGTATCATTTAATTAAGTCTTCTGCATTTTGCATGGCTAGTGGCAACAGTACGTAATACCTTTGATTCCTAATTTCCCATGCCTACACAGTACAATTAAATACACTTATTTTCAATGCAAAAACTAGAGTGTAACTTCTGTTACTCACCCATGTAAGCGGTGAATATGTGTCCTTGGTGATTTATTATCTATAACTCAATGTATGAGACATGTTGGTGTTTATTAAATTTGTAGAAACTTCTCAAAAAAACTTATTTCCACACAATAATTATATTTTAACACTTCACATGGACATATAATTGCACAGAAACACTGTTATTTGTGCACAATAATTTGATTTAACATTTCAAATTAAAATAATCACAATGAAACGTGCTTAATAGCACTCATATATCACATGCCTTCGTTCAGTCAAATTCACATGGTACACTGAAATTGCACTCTTTTCCAGCATACAACTGTCACGTAAACCGAAATTGATGCACATTTGTTTCCTGCCCCTGTGCATCATTGGTCAACGAATGTATCAAGGCGATACCATCTGGCTTGTAAACACCACCTGTGAACATCTTTTTGTATCATGTACTAAATTTTTTCTACTCCTATGATTTCATGTAGTACAATCCTCTCATTGAATATTGACAGGAATTAAATGATATTCCGATACTTAGCGCATCTGCATAAATATGCCCTGTGAATCGTGTTTTATGAATGAAGGTATGGTTTCTGAAGGTATTCTCGTATTTAACACAATTTAGTGACCCGATAGAAATATATTGGACATAAATTTTACATGTTTTACTGCATCAACACCCCAATCTTCATAACCTTCTTTACTATCTCATTTCATGGTACGTACTGCAAATTACATGACCATATATAACATTTGCAGGTATTATTATTTTCCTGATTTTCGTTAAAGCCCCTATTCTATATAATTACCATGTCAAGCCATAACAACAATAATAATAACAAAAGCAGTAGCAAGAGTAACTGAGAGGTGAGTGAACTTACATATGTCAAGAATTTTGATAGTCTTCAGTTGTGCCAGTTCTCGTATTGTAATTTCATTAAGTTGACTGGCTGTGTTTGTGGTGAGGCTGAGGTCTTGGAGCATCGGGAGGTAGTTGGCTGCGAACTGTGGGAGCCCAATGCCGTCCCCTCCCAAGCACAAGTGTTCCAGGGAGACCAGCGACTCCAAAGTGTCGAGGAAGATATATTGCATTGGGTTGTCACACAGGTTCAGTAGATTCAGATGCGTCTGAAACACAGGTAATGCTGCGAGTTACAAATCAGCAGAAGTGTTTCGACCAGCTTGCTAAACTTGTTGTCGTGTGTGTTAGTACAGTAGAACCTCTGAAACTCGACACTCTGTAACTCAACACTCTAACTTGCATTCCGTAAAACTCTACAGCGCAACAGGATATACGGATCAAATGGCATGTGTTATTGTTCAAGTTTTTTTTTTTTTCACAAAAAAAGAGTTAAAAATAGAAAGAATAATTTTTTTACTAATGTGGATACCTACATTTTTGAACAGGAAAATACTGTGAGTTTAACTATTCCCATTACGGTTCATTACTGTTAAAAATAATGATGTTTTAATTTACTTTATATTTTCGAGTTAAAATTTTGTATTTAGTTTTACATAATATTTTTAATATTCTTGTGTACGAACATTTTTTGACATGAATTACAAATATGTGTGATTTACAGCTTCAGAATTGAAAGTGCAAGCAGTGATCTGCTAATTTATGTAATTTATTTATTGAAATTACATGCTGGTTTACTTGGAAAATCCTTGAATTTACATCTAAAATATCTGTAAGAACACTATAGTCGTGTGTATACCTGCCTCTAAGTAATGCTTCTTATTTACTTGTGTTTTGAAGTAACAATTGATATTAATTATTATATAATCTGAAGTAACATTGTCATAAATCCAAAGCAACTCAATCATAGTTGCTACATTACTGGAAAATCTTAAAAACCTGGAAGAGTCAGAGAATTTGAAAATGGTCAGGGAAAAATTGGGGAAATCTGTGACTGTTTCTGGAAATTTAAACTTGGAATTTGCTTTAAGGTAACAGATTTGCTCTACAGGTTAAAAAATTCTCATTAGCAGCCTAGTAAATTTGTTGAAAATCTATTGGGTATCAAAAAATAGTTATACTGTGAGAGAAATTGTTTTGCAAGTAAAGAATTGTACTTGAATGTTTAATTTTAATCATATTATATAAACCAGTGCTTGTTTCATATATATATATATATATATAAAGGCATGCATAAAAATGTTGGAAATTTTTCTATTTTTTTTTAAGAAAACCGGAAAAGTCTAGGAAATTAAATGTTGATATTCGGTAGTAGCCCTGTCACTTTTTTGTTCAGTGGATTTTACCATTGCTGTATTTGTAGCATTGGATAAGTTGCTTGTTCTGTCTGCCTCCTGTTACATTGACCAAACACGGTACTGTACTGTGTTATGAAACAAAAAAATTGTATCCTTTCCTCATCAGCTATTTCTTTCACTATGTACATACAACTTAAGGCCAACTCAAATGGTAATATCTGGTGGCATACCATAACATAAGCGTAAGAACTTTTACCTTATTTGCCTTGTAGAATGTCAATTCACAAACTGTAATTGCACCATAATTGAATTTCAGTTTACATGTCTGATTGTTTTTATAAATGGAATTTATCAGCGATAACGTTCATATTGGTGCGTCTAGTAAACATACAATTTTTCCTGGTCAGAAAACAAATTATTTTTATTAACGTGGTCAGAATACAAATTATTTTTATTAACGTGGATGCTAATGGCCATAATGAATTTTATTATTGCTGTTTTACTTAGAGCTTTATTTCCTTGGAATGCAATAAAGTATTATTTTGAGGGGCAGATGTATGTGTTTACACTTCATGAACCTGTTTTACCCTTCATAGGCTTGTTGAACAAGGTACTGAAAGGGGTTTTCTTCCATAGATTGTAAAGTGTACTTACCAGGTTGGACATGCTTTTGACAACTGGTCCAATTTCGTTGGCAGAGAGGTTTATCTTCACCAGATTTGGTGGTAGGTGAGATGGCAGGCTTGTAAGTTTGTTTCTCTGCATGTACAATTCCTTGAGGTTAAGGAGGTTCACAAATGCATTGTCATCAATGAAGTACAACTTGTTGTCTTGCAGGTAAAGCTGCACGATTGTTGTGCAGCTTGCAAATGTGTTGGCAGTAACAACTTTCAGATTGTTCTTGGAAAGCATCAATTTCCTGATGTTTATTGCATTTTGGAAAGCTCCATCTTCAATGTATTCTATATGAAGTGATTCAAGTTTAACATCAACTAGTAGCGAGATCACTCCAGAAAGAGTATCTTGTGTGATGTTGGGTACGTGAATGTCAGAGACCTGCAAATATGAAGTTATAGATTACAGTGATTATTACTTCAAGAGATATTTGTACAGAAACTGTCATTCAGTCACACACATAGCTGTAGGAATAATCAAGAGGTGGTGTGCTATGACATAGTAGAAGCTACATTTTTTTTCGACCATCATCGTACTGTGACACAAAAAACAATGAAAATGTGGTTGCTTGTTTATGTATAAATTGAAAGTGAGCAATGTCAGTTGTTGTAAATAAATAAAACTGCTGAAGCTTTGTTTTTAGCCATGCATTAACATGCTTCGATATAACAGCTGTATTGTATTTTACAACAGTTTAAGAGAGCTGCCTATGAAGCCTGTAGCCACCAAGTTTATTTAAATGTTGGGAATAAACATTAAAGTTATTCCTTCTCAATGCATCAATTTTTAAGGTAACCATTTCAAACAGAATTATTTCACGTCACTCTTCTCTAGGAATACTGGCTTGTTAAGAAATCTTGCCAATTTTTGTGTAATATTTTTTTTCTAAAATGTAACATTGCAATTTACATTTTACAAAAAAGTATGACTAAATTAAATGTTTCAAAAATTTCTTAACATGACAGTAATCTCCTAGAAATTTGTGTTGAATATTTTTTTTGTTTGAAACAGTTGTCTCTGAAATTTATGCATTGATAGGGGAATTTCAACTTTGATTCTTTATTTAAAATCCCATGTTGCAGGCTTACTGGTAAGCAGATACCTTAAGTTTTCTGTGTTTTTTATGTCGCAACATAGCGGACAGGCTTCATCATGTTCCCCTGCACAACCATAGACGAGACACTCCTCCTCCCTTCACCATGCTCATAGATATAGTTGCTGTGGGACAGTTACATTTATGGCAATACTTTTTAAAGTAATTATAGAAACATTTGTACTTTTTTTTGTCTGAAGCAGAGTTAATTGCTGGCCGTTGTAACTGAGGAATAGGTTGATTTCTGCTTGCCAGCCTGTAGATACAATGAAATGAGGGAATGATCAATATAATTTTCCAGTACATGACCATCAAATGAGAAAGTAATAAAAACAACATTTTATGTGGCAGAGTGCTAAGGTAATGGGTGTAAGTTTTACTTTCTCGGGAACCTGGAATTCATTAGTTTTTATGGAGAAACAGTATGTTCATATAACTAGCAAACACACATCTCTTTATGTTAAATGGATAAAATAAATGTGTTAAAGTGGTTGGGTTGGGGTGCCTGAGAGGGCTGTATTATGGTCCCCGCAACACTTGACTGGTAGCACGTCTAAGACATTTGTTACTTAGGGCTTATAATTAATTATTTTTAAATCCAGGAAGGTGGCTACATGCTGATGCACTTAGAACATTGCATCAGGAGTAAATGTCGACTAATATGCATGGCCTCATTCGCATACACTTGGTTGTGTATAACATATCTGAATAACCAAATTATTAGCATATAAGACCCAAAAGCAATATCACGATAACTTCATATTTAGGCTACCACCCGGTGGCGAGCTCTCTAAACTCTCCTTCACCCAACCAACTCCTTTTCCACTCCCTTCCTGAATTTATCAACCCCTCTCACAGATACCAATTCCTCCCTCAACACATTCCACTCCCTCACAGACCTCACAAGCATGGACTGCCTACCCCGCTCCGGTCTCCTCCACACCCTCTGAAGCTTCTCACTGTTGTTTCCTCTTCCTCTAAACACCCCTTACTTAGCTTGCAGTGTAGCCCTCCCCATCTCCCTCTTCATTTCACCACCCTGTACATCCTGACTAACCGTTCAACTTTCCTCCTGCCCTTCAATGAGCTCCACCCGATTTCTTTCACCATCACTGATGGCCTATAGTTCCCTTCTTCCTCATCATCCTGCCCTTGCCTTCTCCACCTACCCTTCACCCATATTGCTGCCTTTCTCTGCACCTTTTCCAGTTCTCGCACCTCCACCTCCACATACGGGTCCCATACTGCTGCAGCATATTCTAACATTGGCCGTACCATTGTGCCATACGCCTTCTCCTTCACCTCACAGCTGACTCCATTCAGCACCCTTCCCAGCATACCCAGAGCCCTTCCTCCCTTTGCTACCACCCTCTCTACCTGTTTTTTCCACCTGAGGTCTCCCTGCAGTACAATCCCTAGATACTTATATTCTGCTGCTTCTTCTATCTCTTGTCCCTCCCACCTGTACATGCCCCTGCTTATCATCTTCTTCCTTGTGAACCTCACTACCTTAGTTTTTCTTACATTTATCTTCATTTTATTTATTTTTGGTCCACAACCATATCTTATAAATGTCCGCCTGCAAATTTCCGCCCCCCTCTCCCTCCTCAGCATATACAACACAATCATCTGCAAACAATCTGATTTTTCCTCTAATCCCCAAACCCATGTCGTTTACCATTATGGTAAATAACAAAGGACCCAGCACGTTTCCCTGTGGTACCCCTGACGTAACCTCCTCTTCCTCCGATATTGCCTCCCCCACTTTCACCCTCTGCCTTCGCTCCCTGAGAGAGTCCCCTATCCATTCCACTACCCTCCTGTCTGGTATCAGCGCCTCCACTTTGCTCATCAATGTTCCATGGGGCACCTTATCAAATGCCTTCTCAAAATCTATGAAGCGGGCATCCACCTGCTTCCCCTCATCAACTACCTGCACCAGATCCTCTAATAACCCAGCCAGCTGAGTCTCACATGAGTAACCCCTCCTGAAACCATGCTGGGACTCCTCCAACCAATTCCTATTGTTCATAACCCTCACCACATACTGCACCACCAGCCTCTCCATTACTTTTCCTGTATTTGATGTGAGACTCACCGGTCTGTAGTTGCCAGACCTCCCCCTATCCTCTCCCTGCTTGTGTATAGGTACCACCATAGCATCCTTCCAATCTTGTGGTAACTTACCGTCTATTAAGGACTTTTTAAACACCACTTCTAAATATTTCGCCAACTCCTTGCCACCAAACTTTAGTGCTGCGTTTCCTATCCCATCTGGTCCCCCTGCCTTACTGCTCTCCAAACCCCTAATTACCTTTTCTATCCCCCACTCCCTCATCTTAAACTCACTATACACCCCCGAACCCTGTTTGTCCCTCTATCCAACCCTCCTTTGCCTCAAACACTGACAAGTACTGTCCTTAAATAATGTAAATAATTTATAATGCGCAGATATGAACATATGCAAATACAAAAGGCACTCTGAGACGCTAGTTTCACTGTGACAAAAACAAAAAGAAAGAATGTATAAAGGTTCATACCTTTGTAATTGATCCAATCCTAACATATGTGTAGTGTTAACATGTTAGCAAATAATGAAAATTAACACACAAATTTTCTTCAACTATGCATAGGACAGTCCGTGTCTGACAAGGTATTGGCAAGCTCTGTTTCAGATGAGGAAATATCATCACTGGAATCACTTTCACTGTCCATATCTATACTAATATTATAAAGTGGTAATGTGAGTTTATTTATTTGTGTATATATGTTTTGGGTAATCTCTGAAACTACACAGCATATTCTTATAATTATTTAACTATTTGAAAGCTACATTCTCCCAGATGGTCATAGGCTATGTTTAATTAAAAAGAAGTCCTTAAAAATTTCGAAATTTGTAGACCAAGTTTGAGAAAAATGTGGTACTGGCTGCTTTCTAAGCATGATCTACCAAAATACAGGGCTGATTCTTACAATTCTTTCATTGTTAGAAAGCTACATTCTTCCAGATGGACATAGGCCAATTGGGGCCATAGAGTTATATCAAGTCATAAAATATCTGAGGTAGATCAGATGATTCATGAACAATAATGAAAATCATGTATTTTACACACACACACACACACACGCACACACATGCACACACACACACACACACAAAGAATTTCATGTAATATCATGTGTGTGCATTGTTGTATTAAATTTAATTATATGTATTTATAGTTGTGTGAGAAATATGGTGGTTTGAAAGGTATATCAAAATATGGAAAGATATTTTAGGTCTACTATTGTTAGAATACAGATGTTGCATATTTTCAAAGTGGTAGAAGTATGTCTCTGTCTTTGAGTGAAAACTTTGTGAGTATTATAGCTGAGGTGTTATAAAAATGGTGGATGTATGTTAGATTTAGAAACAATTTCTATGGGAATTATTTCTTTCCCAAGGAGGGAGGTGTTGTGAGTGTACTAGCCATTAAGTAAAAATGGTAAATATGAATTTTTGTATATTGTAAAATTCAGTTTTAGAAAAAAGGAAGTAAAGCATATTCTTTCAGTGTTTGTGTGTGTTGGGAAACAGTAAGCGTGAGTCAAGCCAGATGCTCGTGACACACCAGAGCTTGTGGAACAACAAGTTGTTCCTACAGACGAACATCAATGGTGATGTCACATCAAATAGTATGTCACATGAGTTGGCTTAAGAGGATGATTTGTGCCATAGGAATCATGCAGTGATCAAACAATTTGTTCCAGAAAGTTGATGACACAGTTCTATGGTGCAGTAAGAGAAAAGTTAAGTTGTTCTGGAGGGGATCGTTCTGGTAACTGAATATAATAACTGGGCTAGGAAGGAAGGGGAGAGAAGCTAGTCAATAGCGGGAGGAGCAGCATGTAGCTGCCGAGCTGAAGCGCTAGGACATATGAAGTATGTAAAATTTTAGACTTAGCCGAGCATCTGACATAACATGAGACCAGTATGTATTGAATGTTGTAAGTCTTATGTATAGATGGTTAATATTGTATATACGAGAAAGGAATAGTAAAAATGAATAGTACTTCATATAGTGGTTATGTTATTGCCTTTAATCATTCCACTTACCCACAAAGAGATGAAGGGAGTTGATGTTTAGAGCAGATTTAATGGTTGACAATGCAGCATGCATATCATCCTCATGGCACAAATTACTAGCAACTGTATCACCATGTGTCAGATGGTTCTTGAATTATTAGTGCTTGTCATCTATTGCACTAATCTTAATCATTTGTGTGTTGCCATCATATTAAGGCAAAATTATTAGCATTGATCTATTTGTTTATTTTATTTATTTTTAATAAATAATGTATTTTTAATTTGCTCGAAAACTCGAGGTATCTTGTGGAACCCCAGTGTGTCATGGTATACGAGTTGATAAACATTGCTGTACACCCGTTCATTAAGAGGGAATCTTATATGAATAATTTTCGGAAAAACTTTCTAAGTATTTTTGATGCTGATAATCCATTTATGTAATTAGACTGAGAACTCAACTAATTTACAAATATGTAATTTTTAGTAGCATTGAGTCAACTTGCCAATCCCCCTTTTGTAGTTTTTCACTTACATAAGTTAAACACTTTGTATTCTAAACGTACACTGAGTTAAAAATAATTGGAAGAAGCTTAAAATAAAGCAAATAACAATTTGATGGCAGAAGTTTTTATCAACAATTTGTTAAAAATTTTAGAGATCAACACAGAAATTGAATTAAGTTATGTGCTTCTTAAAATGTGTACCTTTAACATGATGATGGAAAGTGGCAGTTCACTTGGTACGACAGTGCATTCAGCCCTGGTTGGTTGCATGCTCCCTTTGACCATGTGATTAAGCCCACACGTGCAATGAGAGGGGCATTGTAACTTACTGGCAGGCACCAGCCATAGACACACTGCAAATACTGCAGTGATGAAGACCCTCCTCATTATTACTGGAAGAAACACAAAAAAACATAATACAACAAAAACTGTAGGAAAATAAATGCAGATTTAATTTATTATTGATGTAACATTTTCTGAATAATTTTTATTATTCTAAAGTTACAACTTTGAAATTTTTAACCCTTTCAGTTACAGTTAGGCATAGCAACTAGTAGATTTTTTTTTTTTAAACTGTGCTTGTATCAATATAATACTCTGTCATATGTCAGGACCAATAAAAATGTGCTTGTGTTTTATGTATTATTGACAGCAGCTGTTTATGAGATTGCAGAAAATTGTTGCAACAATGAATGATGTTTTTCATGATATGAGGAACTTCCCTTATTGGATGTTCTTTTCTGCTGTGTACCGTGTAGATACATCATTAAAACAATTTCCTTTGCAACATACTTGGGAAAGTTAACAAAATAATCTGATTAAAGTTTAAGTTAAAACAAAATTAACCAAAGTTAAAAGTTTAAGAACAACAAAAATTTTACAGTTAGATAAAGTCTCAAAAAGTTTTTTGTAAATGTTTTTTCAAAAAATAAAAAAAAATTGCAATTTACAGTCCTAGAAATAAATTACAACTTGGTTGCTGGATGCCGAATCAGATAGGCCTACTTATCAAAATGATGAATTAACAGTCTTCTACAAAACCTTTTGAAATAAAACTTCTAAAATAAACTTAGCATTATACTAGACCAGTGAGAGCCTACAAAAACAATCAAAATGTGCATACCGCATGAGGACTGTCAACTGTCTTGTGATTTTAGCTTAGGGAGAGATTGTATTGATAGATTGCGATGGTGGCATCTCGCCTACCTCACAATCGCATTGTGTGTTACTAACGATGATCTTCAATTCAATACTTAACGTCAATGTTTCACTCTGTATATCGTGGTGTGCAACTTGTTGCCCGTCAAATATGTTGCATATTTTTAAGAAGTTTGTCAAGATATAAATGGCATTTCCCATACATTTTACTGTCATCTTCGGCCTCTTGATGATTGTAAAGTTAACTAACATTAGTTTTAATCGTTAACCAGACATTTTAACAATTAAAAGTTAAGAGTTAATTAGTTTTAAAATGATCTAATAAGTTAAAAACTACACACTTTTTAATAATTAATTTTAATCGGTAATTCTTCTAGATGTTAATCCCAACTATGCTGTGTAATATCCCATTCACACTTACTGAAAGGGTTGTTTACTTTGTCTCTTTAAAATTTTTTTTTTTTTAATTGCTGGTGTTAGCATTACATACATTGTGCAACTAACACACAAGATATTATAAGTTATGTCTGCATAATTCAACTCTTTGTGTAGGAAAATTGGGAAAGCTTTTGGTGTGGAAAACAAGTTTTATAAATCTAAAACTTACAAAAATTCTAATGAATGGTGTTAAAAATAATCAATTTTTTTTACAGAAAATCTTATCTTCATTATGGTAATTTGTCATAATTATTAACTTTTTAGTAGTTAAACATTCAATTAACATTATGTTCTTTAATTAATTTTTTTTTCATCATTATTCTTAACCACATTGCTAGAGCTCAGGAAAGCACTGAAAACTTTTCTTTTCCTTTTTTGTGATTACTAATGTTCTAAGTGTGACAGATCATTTCTTAATCACATTGTTATCTTGTTACAAAGTAGATTGAAATGAAGCAGAAGAGTACTTACAAGTGTGCCCTGTAGTTTATCTCCAAGTGTCAGCAGTTGTGCTGTCTGTAGCTATCAATGGCCACGGCCGCTTGCGTGAGATAGATATACTTCCAGTGTGTGTCCACGAATAGTGACGTCTGTGGTGACAAAACTGGGCATTCCTCATCCCTATCCAGGATGTACATTGAGCCACAGGAAGTGACGTGACGTGACGTGCCGTGCCGTGCCGTGCCAGTCACATGCTGCTGACTAACATGAAGTCCACATTGTATGATCAATCTTTTCTATCACTGCAGTACTTAGAAGGACCTTGCTGCAGCTTAAAATATAAATTATATATGATATATATTATAAATTATATAATATAAATAATATATTATAAATACTATATCATGAATGATATATAATATAATATTTTGTAAGAAGTGTTAGTGTATTTAAATATATAATTTTTTATTTAGTAAAACAAGCTGCTAAAATAATTTTTTGGGAATATTTGTAAATATTTTTTGTGGACAAATACATAGGGGTGTTTTACTTGACTAAGCAATGAAAATATCAATGTGGCAACTCAGCTGGCAGGGTGATAAGGTCTGGTGCGTGAGAGTTTGATACATTTTGTTCAGTATATTCTCACTCGGATGAATATCAGAGCTCCCAAGATCAGGTTGTTAACAGCACCTATGTTTTACTTTTGGAGTACTGAAGCCATGTATCTATGTTCCTGATGTGACTGTAAGGAAGAAAAAGTCAAGGAAATATCGAGGAGGAAAGCGATACGATAAAGTGAGATAAGACTTCATAGTACCAGGGTCCTGAGATAGTAGTTTTCTTTTCTGGTTGTACCATCATTTCCTTGTTGCCAAGCTTGTCGAGTGAGGTTTAGAAATGGAGTTATATGAAAGGACTTGTAAAATAATGAAGTGGGAAAGTATGTAAAGCATGTATTTTTTTGTTACTGCCGTATTTCTTCTTCCAATTAGTCTTAATGCTAACTTCCTTCACAGCTGTTTAAAATCAGATTAGTGATAGGTGCTGGGTCATTCAACAGTAATGTCAATCAGAAGGTGGAGAAAAAAAAAATCTAAATAGAATTTTTAAAATGAATATTGGAATGCTTATATTTTGTTTTTCTATAACAAAAGAAAGTGTTCTTCTATTTTATTGATTAATTTTTGATGATGAAATATTGGCTGAGGCTGTGTTCAAATTGGCACTTTAAGTGTACTACGTAGTTGTTTGACCTGAATTAGTTTACTTATTTGGTAGTTTAGTATTTAGTTTCTAGTATGCAAAAAAATCTTTCTAAAATACTAAATTACCAAATCGCAACCAGTTTTGAACAAGTGACTTTGACGGCATCCGAATTGAACACTACTAAACACTAAAATCCTAAAATACCAAATGGTCAATTCGAACATGTCCTGAGATGATTTGAAAGTATTATATAATAACCATATTGGTAAGACTGAATTGGTTCCCATTCTTTGTTTATATATGTTTTTTGGTGATGTGTTGATACAGAGGAAGTATTTCTTATCTGTCCACAAAAACAGGGTTCGTTAGGTAAGTTGTAGTTATATTTTATTTGTGCTTAAAAATGGTGCTGCTCTTTGTCACACTCGTTACACAAAATAGCTAAAAGTTTATATATAATCAGCATTTAAGTTCACATCTCTTCAATGCTTTCTGAAAGTGAGGTCAAGTTCTTACCTAACAATATTGTGGTATTAAATTTCCTTAACATCTACTGCAGTTACAGAAATTATTACATGGGTATTCCTGTCACACCTGTTACAATTGTTTCAAGATTAAACAGGTCAAAACAATACCACTGAAATTAATAATATCACTGGTCAATATCACAAATTTAGCCTCACTCATTTAGAAACATGTATAATGATGACATGATAAGTATTTTGGCAGAGAGTGTTTAAAATTATTAATTTTACTAGTAATTCAATTTTAATTTCAGAAAAATGGCTCCACCTAACAAAAATGGAAAAAGAAATTAAAAGAGGACCTAGGTCAGTATGCAGCACATCTTGCTAAGGAAAGGGATCCTGATAGGAAGAGAAGGGAAGAACAAAAACCTAAACGTAAAATGAAAGTGACCTTGCAATTAAGCAGAGGAAAGATTTTCCAGACAGACAGCTTTGCAGAAAGAGGAAAGCAGATAATAAAGCTGAACTTGCTCTCTCTTTAATCTCTTGTCCTTTAGTGTTAGAATCATATTCTTGTGGGCAGTCTTTAGGTAAACCTGTGTTAAAGGTTATGGCAGCTCTACCGAGCATACCTTGGAAAAAAGTTGCTGTATTACGGAAATTGTATGACTCGGAAATTAGTGAAAGTACTGACCTGTCGAAAAACGAAACAAGAGGTCAGATGCAGAAGGTGAAGAAACTGAAAGCATTATAAATTATTTTTACTGTAAAGACACTAAGCCAACCAATTCCAGGTTGTAAGGATGCAAAGTCAGTTAAAGATTGGATGACTGGTAAACAGCAGTTTGTACAAAAGCAGTATATGGTAATGTCAGTCTTGGAAGCTTTTGATTTATTCAAGGCAGAGTATCCTACAGTAAATATGCACAAGTCAGAATTTTATGAACTATAGCCACAACACATTCTTCTAAGTTCCAGAACTCCACACAATGTGTATCATGCAAATTTTAATTTCGTTGTGCAAACTATAGCAGATTCAGTGCTGGATTCCCTTCTACATCCAAGGACTGCTTGAGAGCTCAATGTTGTGACACAAAAAATGAAAATTTATGACTAATCTGTGTGTAGATTGTAAAACTGTGTATGATTTGATACCAAATAACTCACAAACGCAATCTGTTGCTTGGTCACAACGGTCTATCATTGATGGTATAGTCCGTTCACTGTTTCTTCGCCTTTTTTGAATTAAACCTTTGAAAAATCTCCCCATGTAAGACGTTCTTCGTTGTGCATTTTATGCTTGTGTTAACATAAAAGTGACTTTTTTTTTTCTGTTAAATTGAAATGTTATTTATATTTTATACTATAAATTATATTTCTTCATATATAAATAATTTGAATGAAAACAGTGAGAAAACATGTGTGTTGGTATCGCCTAGTGAGAAATAGTTCTTATATGAAATACTGTTACAACATAGTGCGTTGTCCCTCTGGTGTAATCTTCCACACTTAGTTAAGCTTAGTTTGCACGAGCCGGAGGAATATCCTGGAAGTAGAACTTTAGCAGGGCTTCAGAAAAGGCAGAAGATACCGTGAATCAACTATAGACCTAAATTAACACAAGATACTGGGGCAGTTATGAATGCAGCTTAACTAGTTCAGGGAAAACAAAAACATTTCAAAACCCATTGTTTTGTAAAAAATATTCAGGAAGAGCACTTTCAAAAAATGAAAACTAACACATCAAAAGAAGTGATTTTGCTGAAAATTTTTTGATTATCCAACAAGATGAAATTCAATCAGACCATTGCTCCCACCAAGTGACCATTTTTACAGGTTGTGCCTGGTCTGGTAATAAAATGACAGCTTATGCAGTAATAAGTGACAGCTTAAATCATAAGTATGCAGTATATTGCTTTCTTAAAGCAAATATTGAATGATATTAGAGCTGTAAATCCAGGTGTTAGCAAAGTTAAAATTTTCAGTGATGGGTCTGCAGCACAATTTTAAAATAAATACACCTTGCTAACCTTTGCTTCATGAAGGAAGACTTCTCCATGGATTATGAATGGAATTTTCTTGCTACAAGGTGCTGCAAGGGCACGGTTAATGATATTTTAGGATGAATCATATGCAAGCTGTGGATAGATATGAAAGCAAGATAGGTGGCCATACATTCAGCTTAAGATTGCTACAGCCATTTGCAGAAACACATTAAAAGTGTGAAAATATTTAATATATCAGAAGGTGAAATTGAATCTATTAAGCGAGTTCGTGATGATAGGTGGCACAACATAGTAACAAGTGCTCAGCTCCAATCTCATCATTTTTCCAAAATTTCCGAGAACAGTGTCACTGGCTTCTCGTTGGGTGGAAAGAAAAGTCAGAACTACAAACAGTCTGCCTCTCCAAGGAAGTGAACAGTAAACTCTTTTTTTCTGATGTATATTCAGATGCGAGGATGAAATCCAGAGTCAGGAGAACATGTTTTAGGAAACAGCTCCTGCTACAACAAGCAAATTGAAGAGTGATGCATTTGTGCTGGTTGAGTTGGTTGCTCAGAGCAAAAAGAAGACTACCAAGAAATTCAAATATGTTGGCATCTGTCAAAATAAAATTGATTACGACGAAATTAAAGTGACTTTTTTGAAAACTGCCAGAAAAAATGAATCAAAACTGTTGAAAATTTTCTGATGACGATGTAGCATATGTTCCGGTGGAACAAGTAATAGACATACTCCCTCCAACATTAATTATAAATGTTGGCAATCACAGAATTTTCCAAGAATGTGGATGTGTGCTAGATGGCTTAAACTATGATTGCCTTGTTATTATAGTTGAAGTTCATTCATGTTTTGATTAAAATAAATAAAAAATGCTAGCTAAGATTGTCAACTGTTAATCAAGCAGAGTTCATTAATGTTTTGCTTAAATTTAACAAAATAAAAACTTTAGCTTTTCAAGTAGTATGTAATATGCACTATGTATTTGTAGAAAATGTAGGGTTGATAATGTATTTCATGTAATAAATAATGTTGGATCAATGTACTACTCATCAAATTTGTTTGTGTCACACCCATTACAAATCCCAGTCTCACCCATTACAGATAAAAAAAAATCACATAATTAACATTTTATATTTCGTTGTTCTGAAACTTGGTGTTTAAGTGTTACAGTGTTCTATGTTTATGATGAGAAAATATTACAGATTTAGTTTCAGTAAGTTCACAAATTTAATGTTGATCATTGCATATGTGAAAGATTCATGTTTGTGCACGTCACATTCCATTTCACATTTTTCAAACATGATTAAATGCATTGCTTAAAAATATTTGTGACAGTGTGTGTACTGGTGATGTGCATTCAAGTAGAATTAAATTAAATGTGTAAATAGCAATAATAAATGCTTTTTTATAGTTTTATATAGTGCAGTTTATAGTTGAAATGTCGCACCCGTTACCGTGGAATGACACTGCTACAGGTAATAATCACTTATTTTTGTGTGGTTAGTTGATTGTAAAGGTGTGTATATAATATTTCTTTAATAACATTTAAAAAACCTTCAGTAGGTGTAAACATACATTAATAGGTATGTTTTAATAATAAAATTAATGTTTTTTTTTTTGCGACACTGGCTTTAGTTTTGGTGTGTGACTACAGTGTATCATGAATTATTAAATCATCATTTTCGTTGTCAGGATAAGTGGCCTCCCCCATCCACTAGGAATAGACTCCATGATAACATAGTTAAAAGGTAGATGTGCTTGTAATTGTTCTGGTGGGATGCTGTTTGGCACATTATTTAACAATTATGTTGTACTTTTGTGTTACTTCGAGTAATTCTTCATTCGATTAGTTATAACCAATTGAAATCATTTTGAGCATTTATTACCAGAAGTGTTTATACAAAATTACTTCAGAAAGAATTTTCCAATTTTTAACTAATGATGTTTAGCATGTTTTTTTCTTTCAGATTTGCTGATAATCGTTGTGTCGTAAATATGTAATACTCTTGTGCAATTTTCAGTGGCCAGCTTATAGTTACTCAGATGGAAAGAAACTTACAGTGAGTGAAATAGGAGGCAGTTGGATGCTTTGGCAATCATTCAGTGGAAGGAAGTTTACGTTGGGTAAACCAGAATGACAGGAAGTACGTGGTTTCCTGTGTTCCGGTCTGCTGTGTACTTTGTCTCCACTGGAGATGCGTTGATAATTAATGCTGGAACTTGTTTGACGATGTGAATAAAGCATGCTTTCCTTGCGTTTTGTATTCCCATAGAAGACAAATGGGGTGAGGCAGTTGTAAGCTGTCTTCCCACATCCCCATCACTTTTATTACTATAATTATTAACAACTATGTGCAAAGAGTACCTAAATTAATGTATATAGCGTATTACGGTATAATACTTGCTGTACCCTATGGCTTCTACAGCCTGGAATTTAATGTTTACTTCTTGCAGACTGAAAGTAAAGAAAGTTTTTCCCTTTTCCTTTCCCCTATATCCTTGCAGCTTTGCCTGCTAGTAATTTTGTGTGTTTCACACTGAAAAATATCAGTTTTTCCCCCTCAGCTACAACAGCCTGTAATTTAATTGGTAAGTGGATTAGGGAATGACATATAGAAATTAAACAGAGCTTTTGCCCGAGGCTGCACTCCTTCCCCTGCTGGAATTTATACTTTAAACCTGCTGGGCATATTGAATTAGAATTGGTTTTAGGCATTTATGTTGGTGGTCGCCTGAAGCAGAAAACACTGCAGTTTCTCTTTGGGTTTAAGAAATATTGATGAATCCATAAAAAACATAGTTATACTCTTTCAAAATAACCTTAAATTCAACTTTGGAAACTTTTTCTTTAGGCTTTTATATTTGCAGTATAGTGATGCACAAAATGCCACATTGACACAACGGTTTTAAGAGAGATTGAAGATTCTGTTAAAACATATTTTACGCCTTTTTATCCTCGTAATGGCCAAACTTGAAAAATCCAGTCTTGGTGGGTGCTTAAACCTAAAGGGGAAGCTACCTCCTAAAATTTAATGTTCATAGGTCCAGAAATTTTGGGATTTGGCAAATTCTTGTGACAATTGAATGACATAAGTACACCTGGTTTGATTTCTCTCAGTAATGAAATAATGTTTGTGCCCTTTTATTGTGAATACCCCTTTCATGTTCCAGTGAAGAGCACTTCTTGGGATCAGTTTCTTGCTTTATTCTCTCTGAAAGCTGGACATATGTAGAACACATGTTAAGCCCAAATGAGCGAAATCCTGGGTTGAACTTGCGGTTAAAGATGAGACGAAAATAGGAGTTCTTCACTTTCACTCTCTCATCTGCTTGGGCTTTGTAAGCATTAGTCAGTTTTCAATGTTTAAGTCATAGTTAAGTTAACTTCTAAGAGTGTTACTACAACAATAGTGGGATTCCAAACACTTCAGTGAAGTAGTGTAGGTATACAAGAACTATGTGTATCTTGTGCTTTCTAGAAGTTTGATTGTCACCTCTTTTCTCTTTGTAGTGTCTCCCTTTCCTAACTCCTATTCTGACCACTGAACCAATAATATCTCAAGCAATCTGCTATCAATACTAGGTTGGGGTAGACGTACATATTCAGGGACATAGCTGTACTAGTACACTAACAACTTCAGCAAGTTTATAACACAACTACTTTATTGAACAATAGAGATATATAATATGTAGGAATTGTTACAACTCGTTGCAATATATATATATATATATATATATATATATATATATATATTATATATATATATATATATATATATATATATATATATATATATATATATATATATATTATATATATATATATATATATATAATATATATACACACACACACACACACACACACACATGCGCACACACACACACACACACACACAAACACACCTAACCTTGCCAGTAATATTAATTAGCGTTAAGGGGACAACGGGATCTTAAAGGATAACATTACGCCTTAACAGTTTGAGTTATGCTCACCAATTAACGCAGAGAGGACCCAGAGCTCCTCAAGGCCTCAGTGTTGTGGTGCTCATGTTGCCAACTGCAGCAACTAATGTTGTGGTACCTCAAGCGTCATCAGGTCACTTGGGGATGGGGGATGTCGTCTATGGCCGTTTTATACGCCTCGCCCAGTAGGTCAGCGTCATGTGTTTACAAAACTTTCTCGATCCATATCCCGTCGTAGTTTAGGTGGTAGCTTTCATGTGACCGTCTTAGCTTAGGTGGTAACTTTCGTGGGCGGCCCTTCCTGGCCGCTACACTACCCCCTAGGACAAAATAACAGCCGTCCCGGCTGTGGCAGTAGTGGAGGCAAGTAACCAAGTTGATCCATCCAAGGGTATTTTTACTGTTGTGGAGATAGGCCAAGGAGCTCAGGTCGGGGCGAGCGACGACAACAAATGGTGGCATTCGCGGTAATATTTAATAGCAGTGGTCGGCTGGCAGTAAATTCTGCGAGCGCCACGCGTTGCTTGGCTTTGGCTGCAAACACTGTGCTGATGCGCGTCTGTTGTCAGTACACTTCAAAGTGCGGTGTGAGCAGGCTGCCCAGGCGATGGTTCATGCAACGGGCCCCTCGTGCAAACACTCTGTACTTCCCAGGGGAGAATAATATGAACTGTAACACATTTATGGCACAGATTAAACACGGAACAATACACACTGACAATACAATTGCATATACACTAGGTTAACACATGTGGGCGGGTTTTGTATGGCATGTACTTATGGTATCGAACCTGGGCGGCCCAGTTTTATTGGTCTGGATGCGCACAGTAGAATTGACCCTGAAGGGGCAGCGATATTGGTGCGTTAAGTTCTTTTGCCGGCCTCTATTACGAATCCCTATGAAATCATTGACACGTAACGTATTAGCTCTATGAGTACGGTCAAACTGGGTTTTCTGACTAACTTGGGCCTGAAATAAATGAAACTTGGCCATTTCACAGTCCTGCAAAATTTTCTCACACCAATTATGGACACATTGCGAATGTAGAGCAGCGACTACCTGTGCTGGAAGGACAGCTTGCACACCATGTAACAAATAGAAGGGAGTAAACTTTGTTGCAGTAAACTTGTAATTAAATTGTATGAATTTGATGTACAAATCCCAGTTTGCCTAATCTGCATTAGCACACACTGTAAGTTGGTCACCAGTGACACGGTTCGAGGCTTCAACAAGACAGTTGCATCTAGGGTTGTGGGCTGTAGTAGTTAGTTTCTTTATGTCTAGAGATTTCATAAGATTACTAATGAGCCCATTCTGAAAACTGGTGCCCCTATCAGTTAAAAGTTGATGTGGGCAACCAAATTGGAGTACTACATGTTTAGTAAATTATTTTTACGTACTGTAACAGGCAGAGGACCTTTGGCATCTAGAGCCCATGTAGATAATAGAGGTGGTGGGGGTATAGAAGTTAAGGTACCCATAGGCTTATCGTTAGTAGCTTTAGTTTTCTGGCAAGTTGGAAAAGATTTTACATACTGTTGGACAAGATTTTACATACTGTTGGACATCTGTGTGCATTGTATCCTAATGATAGGTTTGTTTGATTTTCTGTAACGTCTTAAGGACGCCAAAATATCCACCCCCAAATATTGCATCATGGTGAGCTTGAGTAATTTTGGGAACATACAATTTGGGTACAAGAGTGAGCTTAGAAATGGCCTGGGGCATATTTAATTAAAAAAACATTTCACCATTCGTTGTTATGCCATATCGGCGACTCAACTTGCGATACTTGCTATCTGACTGTTCGGGATGAAGTAAGGCTAATTTCAACTGTTTAATATGAGGATCTTTATCGTATTCTCCAACAAAAGGAGAGGTATTCGCAACAAGGGGACATAATTGGTAAATTGAATTATCGTCAATTTTTATGTATTCTTTGGCATGTGTATACACTGGGAAAAAGTGAAGTTTGCCTGATTTAAGAACAATAAGAATTTTTCATTTCCATAGAGGATCAATGCAAGTGGTTTCTAAACATGGGGTGCTATCTTATTTAATGATTTGAATATTTATCTGATATAAGTCTGTAATAATCCTACAGATACCGTGCATTGGAAAAATATCTTCATTGGCAAACGCTTTAGGGATGCGATCATGATCTTGTTCTTGGTATTGGGAGATGAAATAATGTTTGATGTCATCCCAGTGACTTTTGGTGTACTTGGCAACTGTGTCACGAATCTTGTATGCTTTACGTGTATCCTGCAAGATGGCTTCCGTGAAGGCTGTGTAAAGGGAAGTGCATGTTAGCATGTTTTCTTTGACTTGGTAAGGTGTGGCGTTGACTGTTATGGTACGTGTCGGCACGGGAGGGTTAGTGACAATTATGCTCAGGGCATCAGGGAGAGTGTTTAATTTACCACACACAATGGTAGGTTCAAAATCATATTCACTGAGTGCTATCGCCATTCTTTGAATGTATATTGTGCTCTGCCATAGAGCATATGTAGCGCAAGCTAGTGTGGTCAGTTTCAATTGTGAATTTCCTACCATATAAATACTGACGGAAATGAGTACACAAATACCTAATCGCGCATAATTCTCGTTCTGTGGTATTCCAGCGAAACTCCTGGATAGATAGCTTTTTGGAGGTAAAAGCGATGATTGCGCACTGTTTGGAATGCGGCTCCTCCTGTAGGAGGGCTCGGTCGATCTCGTTGTTGCTCATGTCGCAAGCCAGTATGATCGGTTTGCCCTCATCAATAATTTCTTCAACACAGGTGCTTGTAAAATGGCCTGTTTCATGTTAGGGATTGCTTTAGCCTGATCATCCTACCACTACTTGAAGAGTACCGAATGCTTGGTTAATTTGATAAGTGACTGCGCTATGATGGCATAGTCTTTAATGTAGTGACTTAGGTATGGCGTCATGCAGAGGAAGGTACGTAATTGTTTCAAGTTGGTAGGGGGCGACATCTGCTCTATGGCGGAAATCTTATCGGGTTCGGTAGAAATGCAGTCGGGGATGATGATATGGCCTAAAACTTTGACGGTCTGTTCAGCAAAAGTACATTTCTTTGTGTTGACTTTAATGTTAAACTTTCTTAACCTATCAAAAACTTTATGAATTTTGTCTGAATGTTCTTCGAAAGAATTGCAGTGCATAAAAATATCATGAATATAAGCAATTGCTGCTGTCAATCTGAGTGGACCTAAAAGGGTGTTTATAAACATCTGAAAGTACTGATGGTAGGTTGAAAGGCCCATTGGCATTCTTTTATATTGTAATAAATCAACCCCATCAATTTTAAAGGCCAGCTTATGATTGTCTTGTTGCCTAACAGGTATGCTATAAAACCCTGAAAAGAGAGCTAGGCTAGGCTATATTATATATATATATATATATACATATATATATATATATATATATATATATATATATATATATATATATATATATATATATATATATATATATATATATATATATATATATATATATATATATATAATAGTTTTGCAGGGCTTTTAAAATGTCCCCTGTGTGTGTACGATATTTTTAACTTATGAAAGTCAGTTAAAAGTCTTAAACCGCCACTGTTTTTTTAAACAACCAGGCTGGAAGCAGAGTAAGGAGAGTTCGCTGGCTCTATAATATTTGCTTGGAGAATGTCATCAATCGGAACTAAGAGTTCGTCTCTAATTTTAGGACTAATGCGATATGGCCCTGTAGAAATTAGCTTGTCCGTGGTTAACTCGAGCTTAATTTCAAAATTGCGGGCTTCGGTTAGCTCTAAAATTGAATCCACGAACCTGTCTTTGTTAGAATTTATGACTTTAATGATAGCGTCATTTTGTTTAGTATTGAGCTTAGGGTTAATGTGAAATGTGGCAGAACGTGGTGATTCAAAGGAATCCATGGTGGCTAAAGAGTGCTCAACAGTCATAGTAGTAATTTGTGGGGAGAATCCAGAATGGAGTGTTACTTGTACGAGCTTGTGGGGATCGTGGCCATGTATAAGCATAATGTTGTATTTTAGGATTGGGATTATGTCATATTGGTAATAAAGTCCACACATAAAATTATGTCTTGTTGAAGATGGTCCACCATTAAAAATTCCTGTGAATAAGCGCGCCCCTATATTCCTAGGTTAACAACGGTTTCAAATTTAGGGGGCTCTAATATAGAAGTTGCTGCAATTAGCGTAATATGTTCTTGCAAAGGGAAAATTTGCTAATTGGTGACCAAGGTAATGGTTATGCTGCTACATGAACAGCCAGTGTCAAGTAATGCAAGGTTTGTTTTTCTTTATTGGAAACAAGAATGTGTGGGGTCGCAGTTCGTATACTAGGTTGTGGACAAGCGACAGTGGATTGGGGTGTACATGTTTATTTAACTTGCTTTGAGTCACAGGTTTGCTTAACATGTTTTGCGACGTGGTTTCATCATTGCGGCCTGCACTCGGAGTGTTTTGAAAACAAATAGAATTGTCTACTATACTTTTATGCTTCGGTTGCTCTAAATGTGTTCGTAAACATTTTGAAGTGGTCGCCAATGTCCATACAAAATTCAAATTTCTGGTTAGGGAAAAGAATGCATTACTGACTTTTATGTTCCATATAAAAACAGAGGGCACACGTGTCTTGGGCGAGATTGCGTAGGCCTGCTACCTTTGGCTGTGCGGTGGCAAATTGCTAGGGTCTGGCAACGCTGCAATCTAGGTTGCGTGGGGGTGTGGCAATGCTGCGTGCTTGCTTTGGGCAGGGGAGGGGGGATTGATGTGCATGCTATTTCTATCTGGGACCGACTGCGTACGCGCCAGCGCTCGTGCTGACAGTTCATGTGACTGACTTGTAAGCACTGGCCTCGCTGGCAGTTTAATTGTACTTTGCTGAGGGGGAACTTTAACTGACCTATATGTGCTCGTTGGTGTTGCGTGTGGCGCAATGTGTTAGGCGGGCAGAGAATGCTGGCTGTTGTTGACAATAACTTTGTTCTCAATAATGGGACTAGGTGTTGAAACGCTGGGTGGTGGCAGGTCATTGTAGGCGTTAAATTTCGCAGTGTCTACGTACGACCGTGTAGGAACGACTCAATTGAAAATGCACGACACCGGTCTCGAACTTAGATGTTGGGGTTCGCAGGGGTTTTGTGCTCCACCCCCTCGTATTGTAGTTTTTTGTTGTCTGTTGGCCTGCCGGTGTATTGCGGTTAGTATGCCCCTGGTTGTTGTAGAGGTTGTTGGCTGTGTACTGGGGTGTGTAGGAGTCTTGGTGATGGGGGTTGCGAGGGGCGTATGCATGGCCACGGAATTTTGTTCTACCCCTGTTGTAGTTTTGGCCATAGTACTGATAGGAAAATTGAGGGTGTGGTTGAGGGAAGAGTATTTGCTGGTCATGGCGAGGGTAGTGTTGGCGGTGGGCATGAGAGTTGTAGTATCCATGGGTGGAGAAATGCTGTCCGTGGTGTGGTTGGGGTCGGAAGCCATCATTGTGGGGTGTGTATTCCGGGGCTGTGTTTTAATTGGGAAATGTGTGTTGGCGGCTCAAAGTTAGTTGTACGATCTCCTGTTTTAGTTTGCTTATCTCTGATTCTAAGCGCTCAGCATCTGGGTGTGTATGGGTCTGAGTGAGTGACTGACCATAATGTTAAATATCTATATCAATGCGATGCAAATTCACCAACATGTCTTGTAAATTATCGTTCAGTAAACCGTCATCTGTCGTGCGGGCATGATATTTGTGGTGGTAAAATTGCATAATTTGGAGATGTTGGATTGTGTCCTCCCCGAAGACTTGTTTCTTAGTGTAAAGCAACTGCTTAAGGTGCTCAGTATCCACCTTGCAGGGGGGAGGGGGTGTGTATATGTCGGTGAGAGAATTGCACATTTGTGCTGCCATGTGATAGGTTCCTGACACTCACGGGACAAATTGTTGAGAGTGTGTTTTTCAGATCCTAAAAGATAGAATTTAACACGACGACACCTTTCTGGCTCGGACCACTGGTTAATGTCTGATATGATATTTTGTTGAAAGATTCGAGAAATCCAGTGATGTTTTCACCTGGTTTTCTGGAAAAAGTAGGTGGTTTCTTGGCCTGTGCAACAACAATGTTAAGGGGTTGTGGAGCAGCCATGTTGTGTTGTATGGTCTGTGGTTTAGTGTTTGCGTAGGCCAGGGTGGAGGGAGGGGGTGGAAATGTGCTTGTGGGTGGAGGTTGTATTCCAATCTCTTTGTAGAGTGGGAAACCAAAAAAATCAACAAGTGGTGTAGGTGAATTTGAGGTGGTTGTCTGTGGGTTGTGTTGGGGGTGGTGTGTCAATGGTGTAATGGGGTTCAGTGGTATGAAATGAAGTGTCTAAAGATTGGTTTTGAATTTGGCTGGTGGTTGCAGTGTTTGTGTCCTGTAAGAGAGCGTGTTGTCTATCTCGATTGTCTAGTGAGTGTTCAAGGTCAGAAGTGTCAATTAAAACCTGTTTAATGATTTTGGAAACTGTGGAGACTTTCTTATGGTTACATGTTTCCGTGAACAGTGTGGTGTGTGTTTAAATGGTGTTGCACACTTTGAGTAATTTATAATGAAATTAAATTAGAAGGAAAAGAAAAGTTTGGAAAGCTCTCCGATGGCACACAAAAACAAATGGAGTGTTTCACGCCAATAAGAGGAACAGTGTGTTCCACATGCATTTAAAGCGGTACACATGCATTATGCTAAGCTACATACAAATATGAGCAGTTCTAGGGGAATGGGAGGGCAACAAAGGCTGGCCTAGCAAGGCGTGCTACGCAAGCAGCTGACGCGCGTGGTAAACTGACCTACTGTATGCTTGCTAATTGCACATATCTGGTGTGGGAGGACAACAGCTGTTAGCGTGGGTGGGTTTACACAAGGACTAGAATTAATAAAACAATGATGGAAGGTTATATGAATTGAATCTCTTGTTTGACATGAACAGCTATGAGTACAAGAAAAATGCAAAATACAAGGTGGGAGGGAAATAATTACGCCTTTGCACATTCTTGGTGATATGAGACGCAGTCACGTATTTCGCTGTGAACAGTTTTGAATACGCTGTGCGGGTGAAAAATGTAGGGAAAATATTACGCTAATTTCACCTAAGCATGAGGTGAGACGATAGGTGCTCCACCAGTGCAGCATCTCTCACCTTCCTAACTCCTAGTCTGACCACTGAACCAATTATATCTTAAGTAATCTATCAAGACTAAGTTGGGGTAGACGTACGTATTCAGGGACGTAGCTCTACTAGTACACTAACAACTTTAGCAAGTTCGTAACACAACCACTTTATTGAACATTAGAAATATATAATATATAGGAATTGTTACAACCTGTTACAATAAAAGATTAGTCAATAAGTATTCATTTAATAGTTACTCTTAGGCGGCTTGGCACCATTCAGGTTACTATACCTAACCATGCCAGTAATATTAATTAGCATTAAGGGGATAACGGGGTCTCGAAGGATAACGTTACACCCTAACTGCTAGTTCGAGTTATGCTCACCAATTAACGCAGAGAGGACCCAGAGTTCCTCAAGGCCTTGGTGTCGTGATGCTCACGTGGTACCTCAAGCATCTTCAGGTCACTGGAGGCGAGGGGTGGCATCTATGGCCATTTTATATGCCTCGCTCAGTAGGTCAGCGTTGCGTGATTACAAAACTTTCTCAATCCGTCCCGTCATAGTTTAGGTGGTAACTTTCATGCGGCCGTCTTAGCTTAGGTGGTAACTTTCGTGGGCGGACCTTCCTGGCTGCTACATCCTGGATGACATTCATGTTGTATATGCATGGAAAATATTCTGTATTCTAGAATTTCCAACTCCTAGAATGTGGTGAAAAGTCTGTCCACAAACTTGTAATTCCTAGCCTGTGTGAAAATTCCTCATGAAAAACATCCCCATGAACTGTTGTGTTTGGCGGTTGCCCCTTGTCCTTTTCTGATGGCCACTGTGAGGAACCAATACACAATGTTTCATGATGAAACCATTTTGTTCACTCTTCTTATGTGTAGTATAGAAAGAGCCTTGAAATTTTGTGATAGCACAATAAGTTAGCTTCTCACATTTGAAGATCTTCTGATGTGTACATTCTGGCAAGGCAATTTCCCCTTTCACAGAGTATCCAAAAGTATAGGATGTTAATAATGAAGTGAGTACATCTATGAGGAGTAGTTACTTTTATACTATCCTTCCACAACTTTCTAAAATAAATATTGTCGTGTAAGTAATAAACACAGTGCATATGTTTCACCAGACTCGAAAGTTAACATCTAAGGCTACAATTAAATTTATTTATTGACTATTATTTGAAATGAGAGAGCATCAAAAAGTTCTCACTTTACAGTAATAGCCAATAATGGCCTTGACATATTGGGGAAATATAGTCACTGAAATATTAGCACATTTTCACTGTTTTCCAGTGTAGCCATATTTTAGACTGATTTAAATCTTTTGGAGCCTTTTTTTCTGGTTCGGTTTTACAGTGTATGCCATCTCTGTAGTGTTTTCTATGCATTGATTTCATTCACAAATTTTCTAAACATAGAGAATGTTCTGCTTGAATATTACGTAAAACTAAAGTAACATCACTATTGTTCTCACCTGGGTCATGCCTGGAGGAGGGTAGAGTAAGGCTAAGTAGGGCCGCAGTGGCCCAGTGTCTAGATCACTCTCAAGGGGGGATGCAGTGGCCCAATGGCTAGAGCGATCCCAAGTGAGGATGCAGTGGCTCAGTAGATAAAAATATATCAAGTGGGCCACAGTGGCTCAGTGGATCTTAATATTATATATTTACAAGTAGTCTCAAGTTGTTGCAGGTAGTCACAGGCATTCACAAGTAGTCACGGGTAGTCGCAAGTAGTCACGTGTAGTTATGGGTAGTCGCAGGTTTTCACGAGTAGTCACGGGTAGTCGCAAATATATAGGTATGTATTTTAATAACTCCATGAAACCTGAGCGAAGTATTTAAGGGCTGCTAGTTCGGTAATAAAGTTGTTAAAGGAAGTTGAAAAATTTTACTGTAGCACACATACGTATACAATTTTTCCTTTTTTCATAGTGTTAGTTTTATTCAGTAAATTTTTCACATTGGGAAACAAGGATTTTCATATCATCTGTATGATCACAGTATGCTCATTTGTGCGAGCCAGATGTTGACTGCTTTGCACTTCATCGTTTCTCAATCAGTGTGGAGTTCAGCTGAAGGAAGAGGAGAATATCAAGTGGAGCAGTTTAAGGTCAAAGTAAGGGTTTTGGGGGTGGGGGATTCATGTTCCCTATGACCCCTGTTTGGATCCACCCCTGAGGCGAGAATTACTGTGCAACAATACAGTTTATCTTGTCAAAAGATGAACCATTGGGATTCTCTTACATTTGGCTATGAATCTCCATTACACTTTCACTTTTGTTATTAAAAATAAATGTATAATCACTCACTTTCCATAATTAGACATGTTGGACAGTTGTTTCTCCATGTGTGGAAGGAGCCACATCACCACTTTGTCAGTGTTTTACCACTTTGATGTAGTTTGTCAGGAGAAAAAAGAAGTAGATCTGTAACAGTAGGATATCATAATGTACAATGTATGTCAATGTATGAAATTATAGAAGTCACCCTGTACTTTTCTACTTTCCCTGAATGAATGTGTGCAGGAAAGCTTTAATAATTTTGTTTTAGCCATTTTTACATTTTCCTTTCCTTTTTGAACAAATTTTTATTAAAATAAAAGTAAAAAGTGATGACTGTAGATGATTATTGTTTACCTTTCTTGAAAAAAAAGTTATATTCCCAAAACATTTTATCTGAGATATGCCATATAAGCCCAAACAATGATTTTACTGACAACACTTTATTAGGGAGTCACCTTAATTTATAATAAGTAAACAATAAATATATTGCTATAGTCTATTTACAGTTACTTAAGATTTTTTGAATCAAACATTTATACTCATGTTAACATTATTTATATATTATGAATTTATAATTAGTATGAATAAAAACAGTGAGAAAATAGGTGTGTTGGTAATGCCTAGTAAGAAATACACTGACATGACAAACTCATCGGATAGCACTATGTAACTGAATGACTCGTGGCATCACCACTGCAGAACAACGTTACACAGCCTAAACCTGTCTCAGTTGTGGACAGGTGGTCGTGTCATTCAGATTGACTGTTGTTTACATGCTCATGGCAAGGCGACGTGAGTTATCAGATTTTGAGTGGGGCATCACTGTGGTTGCCAGAAGGATGGGACATTCAATTTTAGAAGTTAATGGAGGAGACTTTCAATGTTCCTCGATCCACGGCGTCACGCATATGCAGGGAGTATAAAAATCAAGGCATTACAATCCACCGTGGACAATGCAGTGGCCGTCCATAGTTACTTGATGATCGTGACCGGTGGAGGTTGGGTAGAATTCTCCGTGCTAACAGAGCAGGAAAACTTGCTCAAATCACAGCCACATTCATTGCAGGAGATGTCATACGGGCATCTAGTATATCTGTGCAATGTGCATTAGCATCCATGGGATATGGAAGCAGAAAACCCACCAGAGTGCCCCTATTAACAGCATGACACTGGTCATGCCTCAATTGGGCTCGTGAGGTTGTTAATTGGACCCTGGAGGACTGGAAATATGTGGCCTGGTCCAATGAGTCACGATACAGGTTGTTTCGGGCTGATGGCAGGGTCCGGGTGTAGTGCAAATCCAATGAGGCCATGGATCCCAGTTGTCAACAAGGCACCGTGCAGGCTGGTCATTGTTCCGTAATGGCTTGGGGTGTGTCCACATGGCATGAGTTGGGTCAGCTTGTCCATCTACCCACAAAACTCAATAGCAACTGCTACAAAACTCTCCTTGGTGAACATTTACAGCCGTTTCGGTTTTCCTGACAATAATGGGATGTTCCAACAGGATAATGCACCATCTCATCGGGCTGTGGATGTCCGGAACTGGTTTGAAACACATTCTGGAGAGTTCCAGTGAATGGAGTGGCTAGCACGATCCCCCGACATGAACCCAATTGAGCATTTATAGGATGTGGTGGAGAGAGCCATTCACATCTAAGATCCTGCACCTAGAAATATCAGGGAACTTTGGGCAGCTATTCAGACAGTTAGATTTAATATCTCTCCAGAGGTCTTTCATCCACATGTGGAGTCCTTGTCACGTCAAGTTACTGCACTTCTTTGGGCTAGATGGGGCCGTACATGTTATTAGTCGGGTATCCCATGACTTTTGTCATGTCAGTGTAGTTCACTTGCAAAATTTTATTACATTGAGTGCGCACTAATGCGGTGCATTGGCTCTTTGGTGAAATTCACTCAACTTGGTTAAAATTTGTTTGCATAAGGTGGAGAGATATCCTGAGAGCTTTAGCCAAGCTTCAGAACAGTTGGAAGTAACCGTTAATGTACTATATCAGTAAAATATTAAATACGAATGACTGTACTGACTTTCCTTTACATTTTTGATGGTCATTTTATGATGCAGTAGCCCCATTTGGTACGAATGCAAGTTTTTCGTTTGGCACCCCAGCCACATCAACCCCTAACTTCTCTCTGGGAGGAGGTACGACTACCACCACTAGCTCTGGGCTGGGGTTTGGTGGCCTCAGCTCCACGTCTACTGGATTTGGTACATTTGGTGGGTTTGGATCAACAGCCACCACTTCTTCTGCAACACCGGCATTTGGGTTTGGTAGTGCTACCACGTCTGCTCCCACCACTGGCTTTGGATTCGGGTCAACATTAGGTTCCCAGCCTACCACTGGAAACTCTTTTTTCCCAGGGTTTGGTCAGCCAGGGACAACCACTACTGGTGAGTGATATTATTTCAAAGAGTTCTGTTGCTACATGGTGTCGACTCTGTGCGTTTAATTCATTGTGATAATCTTTCAAGGTCTTTTATGTTGAAATGAAAATCTTATGGCTAATTTTATTAATATTGAGAGTATAAGAAATACATGTATTTTTCTGCGCTCATTGACTGAGTGATTAATGGTTATCCATTTGTAAAGACATTTAAAGTTTTAGGTACAGTGGAAACAATTTATGGTGATTGTCTAAATTATATGACATAATTGTACAGGGTTTGCATAAATATGTAACTTGAAGTATAAAATTTATTGATATGGATTTGGTGTTCTGTATGTATCATTTTAGGTTTTGGTGGTTTTGGAGGATTTGGCGTAAAACCGACAACAGGCTCTGTGTTTGGTGGTTTCGGCAGTGTACTTGGTGGAACAACATTTGGTAATGGTTTAGTTTTGTGGTTTTGTGACATTGGGAATTGTTACTTCTGTTTGATGACATGTTTGCAACCGGTCAATTCTGTTTTGTGAGCTAATTTAATTTTTTCTTGACTTTCATATTTATTGCCACATAAAAGTTTTCTTTTATCACGTTCACCTGCAGTAACCTCATGGACGTGAGTGTGTGTTTTATTCCAGATACCTTACGCCCGTCGGAGTGGTATCCGTGAGAAGGTAAAACAAGTACTAACTGCCTCTGGGCTATCAAGCCCAGGTTTTGTGCCATTTACAGATACCCATCACACCTAAGGACCCCAAAGGCCTTTTGAGGCACCCACGTGTCAGAATGGTGACACACACCCCTGGACCACAGCGTACTTAAGTTAACAAGATCAACCCTTGGAAGTCCCAAATTCCATCTTCAGACTCAAGTAATAAGCTCCAACTCTGACAGCTCACACAAGCTTCAAGTACCGGATCACTAACCCACCTGCAGCTAATGTATGTCCATTAGAGACGAATCAGATCAAATCATCGTCTGAGGTTATGCTTCGCCCAGGTTTACCGCTGTGAGTCAATACATTGCAGCGTAAGATCACATTAGCGAAACCCAATTTTATGCCCTGCCGCAAAGCTACCAGGCCAGTCCTCTATACTGGACATACACCAGTACCACGTAGCGAATGAAAGAATTCAGGATCTCCTGAAAATGGTTGCGCCTGCCCTAGCACCCGACAAAACCAGCATCCTTAACGTAGTGACAACTTTGTCAGCCTTCCGGCATCACGTGTCACTTTGTAATCTTGAGAAAAACTCTTTTTTCTCTAGAGATAAAATAGCCATTTTAGAGATGTTCATGATAATGCTTGAACAAAATATATACAAATATCATTCAGGAACTGTAAGCTTCTTAGAGAGACCATCAGCCTGATCTTGGATGAAGGTCTATACATTTGTATCACATTCGGTTTACTCTTGCTTAGGGAAGTAATGTTGTTTTATTGTAGTCCAATTAAAAATAATGTGAACGATTGACTGCATTTAGAAGCACTCCTGGTCCATATTGAAAACAATTTCTCAGTTCTGAGACACATTTTGCACTATATGAAAATTCGTGTATATATTTTGAACCAAACTTTTTACATTATACAGAAGAGTTTTTAGAGCATATTTGGCTGCATTATAAAGAACATGGTAATTACATTTTGCTTGGATTATTTGTGGTTTTTGTGTTTTGAGTTTTTGAAACACTTAAACATATTTTTAGTTACTTAGACACTGTCTGCACCGTAAGCTATGATATTCTTAATATTTAAACTGAGGGCCTTTTAAGTTGCACATAAAATTACTTTATAAGATTTGCCGTATTCTTCTTAGAAATCAAGCAGAACTTCACACTCACCACTTTGTTGGTCCAAATAACATACAGTTAATGGGTAAAACTTTGTTACTGTTGTTGCTGGCATCCATAGAAATTGCAAAAGGAATGTTGACTGGCTCCATTCTTTACTGCAACTTGCACATAAAATGGAGAAATAATGTTAGTAACCAGTGCTTCATCCCAAACTAATTCTTTTTGGCAATTTTGTTGTCATTAAAAATTTGCTTATCAACTTTGATGCCACTTTCGGAAGACAAGTAACTGATGTTGTTGACACACTTCATGATGTACTTTACACAGCTCTGCTGCAATTCCACAATCTTCTTCTCTTGAATCTTTTTCCAAAAAGAATTTTGAGAGCATACTTGAGATAGTAACTGCTTGTATCACTCTTTTGTGCTTTGCAGTAGAAGCATGCTGTTTGAGAACTTTACCGTCATTCTGTTTTATAGACACAATAGCATTACGTACTTTGCAGTTGACTTTATCGCTGTCAGGATTTTCACCTATCCAACTTTTAAACTAATCAACCATGGTTTATTAAAATAACAAGAACAGTGACTTTTTTTTTTTTTTTTTTTCGTTTGGAGGAGTATTACGATCATGGTCACTGGCCATAACTATATTTGCAGTAATTCGCATATAGAAGTATTGGACAAAACGTAGAACAGTTTGTAATGCTATGAGCATGTCAGGTGTAACACAAGTCAAACACTAGCTTGCTTAATTCAGTCGGGTGAGAACACTGAACTCTAATTTGTAAAGGTGCCAAAATAAAATAACCAGACGAGTCGGAAATATAGCTCAACTGAGTTTTATTACACTTGCACTTCAATTACAACAGCGGCATAGAAAAATATGCAGTTTACAATACACAAGCAGCAACAAGAAAAGAATTATTCTTCAGTTGAAAAATCTCTTATCACGAGAATATTTATGAAGGCAAGAGAGAAAATACATACTCTCCCGCCACTCTGAATGACCCCTCACACTGGCGGAAAGAATTTAGCAGTATTTAGGTTAGTCTGAAATATGATGTAAAAGAAAGATAAGTCGTAGGCACTGCCGGTGCAAGTTGCAATCGCGACTCATGCTTTTGCCCTCTTCGAGTGTCCATCATGTTATGCTTTATGGCGATGGCCATGCCTAATATAAATATATTTTCTCAAAGCTTTATTGCACCATCGAAAATTGCCTAATTGGGATGTCACGTGATGCTGTAATATCTAAAAATAGTATAAACACCCCTCGCAACATGGGCATGTATCTCATCATGTTACCATAGTGCGACCCTTGTCGTCCTACTTAGGTTGCACCATATTACAACAGCCAACTACGTATACTTAACTTCCTATTTAAAAAAAAAGGTGTAGCATCACCTTATGATTATTATTGCTATTGTCAAACAACTTGAAATGAAATCATAAATTTTGGAAATCGATAATATATAAAATAATACAAATTGCAACCAAGTTCCAAACACTAAATAAATCGAATTAATCTCCAAAAGTATAAGAAAAATAAATTATTTACCCAGACATATAAATTGCTATTATTTGCAATATCATAAGTTGTCAGCGTGGGTGACAGTGTTGCCAGATGTGAAATTAATAAGCACCTGAAACATGCCCAATAATGAACATTTAGTAGTTATCTGAGACTTATAAAATTTACAAGTAATAAAATTTACAAGTACTGCAGGTAACAAACTGTTCATTTAAATAACTAATGGTTTGCAACCCTACTTGTAAATGTCAACTACAGTAACAAAGAAGTGATATGTAAGAAAACTTTTATGTGGCAAGAACCCAGAAGCCATGGACATTTAAAATAGGTTTTTCCATTGTTTTGTTTTTTCTTACAACTTCCCTGTAGACATAATCTTTTCATTGCTTTTTCTGTCTTCCTGCAACCCTTTTTCCTTTCACCTTTTTAAATCTTTTGTTATCCTGGGCAGCCTTTGTGCAATCATCAAAAACAAATTGGAAACCTGAGAGAGAAACCTGTCATGGAGGCCGTCCTCAAAGTTTGCCTGGCCTACCCCACTGCACATATCACACTTGAGAAAGTGGAGAAGGCCTGTGAAAAAGACGCGGGGGAAACCTCGATCGACATTGCAACACACTACAGTGAGTGACCATGAAGTTTTTTTTTTCTTCCCACTCAAATAGAGTAGGCGTACCATCAACGTACACATAAGGAACAGTGCAGTGCTACAGAAAGAAAACACCCTATAGCTAGCTAGGGGTGACCGTAATACTGTGATCCTGTAAAAGGAAACCTGTGATAAAAATGGAAAAAGGACAGCTGTGAGTAAGCCAGCTGCCAACAATATGACGGTATAAGATGTAAATTGTAAATATTTTCTTAAAGAATCAATGCAAGTGTACATATGTAGAAAATCTTATTGCTTTTCACCTCTTGTTTTATGAGTTAACAACGTAATGGCATAACTTACTGTAACATCTGAGGGTGTTACATCCTTTGAAACAAACCATTTTAATTTTTTTTGTATTTTATATAATGGTTTTATTGCACTCCTTTTCCAGTGAAACCTTTATTACATATTGGGGCAGTGGTTGACACAGTGGCTATAGTACTCACCTTCCATGAAGGTGAACTGGGCTTGATTCCTGGCAGGGTCACTCCAGAATCTTTGCACGTGGGGATTGTGTCAGACGATACCACTAGTCAGCGGGTTTTCTAGAGTGTCTTCAGTTTTCCCTGCCCTTGCATTCCACTACTGCTCCGTATACACCTTGTTTCAACCTCCTCACAGACTTTCCTCTTGAGGCATCGTCTTTGTTAGTCTCCCAAATCTCTCCTGTACACTCATTATTACATATTTCTGATGCCATTTTTGGAGAAATTTTGTCCCTTGTAATATAATTTTTTTTTGTTGACTGAGTCAAGTGTTACAAAAGTTTTGTTCAATAATAAAATTTGCAGGCTTTTGCAACAATTTTATGCAGGTTCTTGTATTTCGGCCTCGTCATTGTCACTCCTGATATTTAAACACACATTGCAGTTGCTATCTTCAGGGTAGAAGAAGTATTAGCTAATACTTATGCTTCCCCGAAGATTGCAAGTGTGATGTGTGTCAAAATGTTGGAAGTGACATTGAAATTGATTCAGCTGAAACCCAGAAGCAGAGATACAGCAAAATTTTTTCAGGTATACCAGGTTAAATATGGTTATATATATACTTTGAAGTCTAATTGTAACGGTGTTTCAGGATTTCTGTGAGCATTTGAATAGACACAATTCATTTAAATGCTCACAGAAATACAATTACAGTAGAACCCTGTTTTTGCATTACCACTATTTACATTTCCCCGCAAATTACACCATTTATTTTCATCCCCATTTTATCTCCATTTCATTCTATGTATATCTTTCCTGCTAATTACAATACACAATATTTTAGTTTCCCACTATTTATACTTTTTCTTTACATTAACACCACAAACAGAATACTTCAGTAGTAAAAGAAGAGTGTTTTTAATTGATGAAAAGCTCAAAATTTCAAAGTGTGTCGATGAACATACTGAAACACGTGTCTCCCTTGCGGATAAGTTGGGTATCCCAATTTCCACAAAAAATTGAGCCAAATGTATCATTTATGATTTTGTCAGCATTTACTCTGACATGATAATCACTGAAGAACAGTAAGTTGAACATATTTTCCCAAGTTCCCATGTCATGGAAAGTCAAGACCAAGAAGAAGATGAAGCTTGTGAAGAAGAGGAGGAAGTACATATGCCCACCAAGCATGAGGCATTACAAGCTGTATCAACTGTGATGATCTACTTCTTGGGATTATAATGTGAGGACAGGTTTTCCAGTCAGCTGAATGTGCTTGATAAAAATAATTGAACATGTTAGCAGTTAGCAGTAGAAGCAGACGAAAATCTCAGACTTCTTTTCAAAGCCTAATTAAAAAGAAAGTGTGAACTGTTGTAGTGCATTATTAAATTGTCATCCTAAATTTTTATTACAGTAGAAGCCCGGAATACCGCTGCCCATTATAGCGCATATTGAGGTATACCGCGGGGAAATTTATGTCCCCCGGCATGAAAAAAAAATAAACAGAAAGCATGTAGTCGGGTAGGCATGCTGTCCATCAGACGGGCACTCAGAGGGGGCCGGTTTGTTAGGCAGACAAGTGGTCGTGAGTTGCGGAAGTTAATTGAAGAAGGGGGGGGGGGGGGGCAGATAGCGGTCGTGCTTTCTTCCTCCTTTGGGCGATATTTGTGAGAGAAGGAAGTAGTGGTGTCACAACTAGCGCAGAAACTGGCAGTTGTCTGTGATTTATTGCAACCAGTATTGTTTGTTTTTCAATATTCAGTTTTGTTTGCACGGTGCGATGTCTTGGAAAAGAAAGGCTTATTCTGTAAGTGATAAACTAAAAATAATTGACTGTGTGAAAAAAGGAGAGTCTAAAGCAAGTTTATCATGTTGATGGAACGATCAGAGGGTGGGTGAAAGACGAACATAAATTTAAAATCTTATGGATCTTGTGGAAAGTGATGTATGGCTGCAAAGAAAAAAAGCAACGCTAGGAAAAGACAGTGTCTTTACAGGTGGTTTTTAATAACACGACGTGAAGGTGTACTATTATCTGGACCTATTTTGAAAGTTCAAGCTGTGAAATTCCACAACGATTTTCATGGCAACATTGACGTCAAAGCTTCAGATGGGTGGTTTTAGCGATGGAAAGCTTGCCACGGAATAAGTCAGGCAAGCGTCGAAGGTAGAGCACGATCCTGTGACACTTTGTCTGCAACACTCTTGCCGAACTGTAAAAAGTGATGAAAGTTTGACTGATGATCAGGTATATAACTGTGACGAAACTACCTACTTTATATTTTCGGCGGTTTCTTACAAAATCTCTAGACGTCTAGAATTCCAAAAAATATATCAGATTTCGAACAGAACAATGATAGAGTAACTCTTCTTTTTGCAACCAACAAATCAAGCGGTCACAAACTTAAACCTCTCTGTGTTGGAAAAAGGCTAATTGTAAGGTGCTTCAATCATGTAAACATGAAGTCCTGTTACATACATGCACACAAAAATGACTGAATGACTGGTGAAATATTTTCCAAGTGGTTCGATAAAGGTTTTGTTCCATCAATGAGAAGCCACCTGCGGTCAGTTAAGCTAGAAGAAAAAGCTTTATTGATACTTGACCATTGCCCAGCACATCCATCAGCTGATTTGCTGCAGTCGAGGGATGGAAAAATAAAAGTTATGTTTTTTCCAAAAAATATTACAACTTTGATCCAGCCGTTCAAAGCACACTATTGCAGAGAACTGCTAAGCGCAATAGTAAACTCTGATGATGAAATTGAGATTTACTTAAAATCAGACAAACTCAAGGGAGCTGTGTGTTCTGTAGGACTAGCATGGGAAAGTCTGAGTCAGGCAACCATTCAGCATTGCTGGAAAAAGTGTTATTTTGCTGTTAGCGAGAGGAAGAACTCTGAAGGTGATGAAACCTTCTTGGGATTTGCTGACTGCGATGTACAGTCTGCACATCGTATTTTAGACATCAGCATGACCTTGGAAGACCTGGTAAGCTGGACTGACTGTGACAGTATTGAGCCTGTTTCCGAGACTGTTAACGAGCAAGACATTATCACTGCTGTAGGGAACAACCATAATTATGGTGACGGCGATGAATGTGAAAGTGAAGGGTAACACGTGACAGACCTGGCTGATTGGCTGACTTTGTCTCTGGGTTACTTACTTAACGCTAGGCGAGTCGCATCTCTGGGGGTTACTCGTCTCATGACACTGGTACCCTACCGGAGTACAGTACCGACCTAGTAGGCCGTCGGCTTGGCACAAAGTCTGGCTCGAATAATTTCACCCTGCCTGGTGCAGGCTTAGGTGTTGGTACAGCGGGACGGTGTGTCTGTCCTGTGGGTAGTTTTACTGCCTCTAATCCCTTTGGCCCTGGTGGCACTTGACTGGGGGGTGGGGTTTGGGTGCGAGGTGCTTGAATTTGTTTCTGGCCTGGAGATACTAATTACAGCTGACGTGCTGGTGGACCGTTCGCTAAACAATATTTCCTGCACTATCGAGTGGTATCCTTCCGCAACATGGGTTGGTGGCTCAAACAAGTTGACAGGCGTGATGGTGAGTACTGGTGCGGTGAGCCATTGTAGCAAAGCAGCCTGGTCACGTGGACTAAGTAGCCCGAACCCGCTGGGAAGGATGTGAAGCCCCTGTGGATTCTTAGAGATGGCCCTCACCTTCTTAACCTTCCTCTCAACACCACCCCTAAGGGTGTAAGGCATTTGGCACTAAGCTAAGATCGGGTCTGCAGGAGGTAGGCAGTTGACGTGATGTGTACAAGTGTGGGTGCCAATTGCTACCGCCAACATCGCACCTCACTCTTGACTTCCCCATCAGAGGTGGGGGAGACTTGAGCTACAAAGTGTTGGTTGTAGGAACGACACTGTGTTGTCCCAATGGGATTGGACTCCCTGCACCAGAGTGTAACCATCTCAGTACCACGAAGGAAGCGGTGAGAGTAGTTCACCCTAGCTGGCAAGCCGATCCCACCAGGAATGTACCTAGTGTCGTGGCTCTACCATTCCTCCCACCTGGGTGTAAGAAACGGGTGGCCTTCCAATATTGGTGAGGCGAGTGTCCAGCGGTCACTGGCCTCCCCATACATGATGAAGTTCCTCTCCTCTGTACCACTAAGTGAGCAGCAAGGGGGGGATGACTTCAAGTGGGCAAGCCAACTTCCAGGGGATGGTATCCTAGTGTCGTGGCTCTACCATTCACTGCATGGGGCAGAGAATGGGTGGCCTTCCAAGGGTGTTGTGGTGTGTTGTAAGTGCAGGTTCTGTACGAGAAAACCCGGTCTCCTGCTAGCTCCATGATCTTCGATGATAAGAGGAAGGAGGTCGGTGTGTTACACAAAAGGTCAGGTAAGATCAGTGTTTATTTACCGAGAAGGAAATAAACGAAGATGGTAGAAGTACTACCTCCTAATCCACATGGGCTTTGCGGGAGGTAAACACCCTAGCGCAAACAGGGGAAGGCGCCCTGTGAAAAGCTATGGGAGTAGGCAGTTGCTGGTGCACGTAACATATTAATTCCTCGGGGCGAATTCTACTCTCTGTTGTCCGTAAGGGACCGAACGTGTCTCAGTGTGGTGCTGGTGACGCCAGTGGTTCTTCCTTTGGTGTAGGTTGGAGAGGATGTTGGCTCCACGAGAAATCTGTGAAGTATACTGGAAAGGTGCAGATCTCTGCATCAATTGCTTGTGTGGTGAGAGCCCAGGAGAGGAGGCAGAAGACTTGATCGAGAACTGAAGCAGAACTGACGATCTGGAGTCCGGGGCCCATCTCCTTTTATACTCCTCAGCCATCCCTGCCTTCACTGGCACAGGGCGTCTGGAGAGGGGGTTAGCAGGTACAAGCCCAGCGCCTACATCCTTGGTGCGAGCGGCTTAGTGAAGAGCGGTGGGATCTAGGCATATTACTTGTGGCTGCATCCTGCGGCATACTGCTGTACTATCGCTGGACCTCTTGCATGGTGCCGGTGGCTCATCAGAAGGAATTATATTTTATTATTGGGACGTGTGTCCTGGTCGGTAGATACAACAATCGTGTAGGTGGCGACGGTAACTCAACTCTGTAGACAACTGCCAAGGATGTAGTTGCACTGATGAGTAGCAGTCGTTCATTAATATTTATGAAAGACATCATGCGTCAATTCGCCCCCTCTCTCCTTGCGACGTAGACTCATCTGGGCAATGAGTAGAGAGAAGAAAAAATGTTTATCCGGGAATGTAGGACTGTTCTCACATCAGCTATGTGTTTCTCTCTCGCTGGGCTTCTGTATGAGCTCCTGCTCTGTGCCTGTTGTGGTTCTCTTTCACTACTCGAAAGACATGCAGGCAGGTGGTTCGAGGCAGGTGCTGGCTTGGACATATTCTTGCAGTAGCGAAGTCATCTAGACAAAATCATCTATCTCTGTGTCACATACAAGGCTGTCTTCCCTCTCACACTCTCTCTCTCTCTGGATCTTCTTCATTGTGATGGGAAGGAAGCAGCGTGCTGCACTTTGGAGTGTAATGTGAGTGTCGCGAGGGGGTATCCAGTGTTGGTGATAATGCGTTGCTATCTGATTATTGTGTGCCGACCTACATCAACAGCTGTAAGGTTTGGTTACTGACAATATGATTTGTACGAATCTGAGGAAAGAGCAAATACATTGGCCGGCACATGGAATAAGTTGTGACCTTGGGGAGCTGATTTTATATACAATTTATAAAAGAAAATATCTCCAAGGCCCTACTCACAAGTCGTGTTTCGTAGCTAACTGTGGTCGCTTGGAGTGGTAGAGTATGTATGCTCTGCCCTGTCCTTGGTCTCCCTATCTTAACGCACAGCAGAACAAGTTGTAAAGAAACTATAGGGTTTGCTCAGCCGAGACCTTCTGTCATCTCATCTGCGCACTAAACGGGGATGCGAGTGTATTAGCAAAATGGGGATCCAGAATCGTACTTCACCATCTTACACAGATATAGAGAAGAGAGAGACAGAAAGCCCTTGTCACACAAAAAAGCACTCAAATTTTTTAACAAATTGAGATCAACAAATTTCTTTTGTACCATGTTCTTGCTGTCACGTTACTGTCCTTATGTGGTTATGATTTTGACATGAACAGGTATTTTCATAAGCAAACAGTCTTATTGCTAATTTTGATTGACTGAAGTTTACATTAATACAATAAACAAAGGTCATCTATTCACAATATGACTTGAATTTGTAATCTCATTACGAAACTTGCCTCGTATCATTACTATTTACATACTTTTATGAGTATAAGGTTACGTTTCTTTTTCTTTATAGTAAGTAAAGCAACTTTACTTAATTTTCACAGTGTGAATGCAACTACTTAGCAAATTTCTTCTCAACAAAGAGACTCAAGATTACTATGTTACAGTAAGTTATGCCATTACGTTGTTAACTCATAAAACAAGAGGTGAAAAGCAATAAGATTTTCTACATATGTACACTTGCATTGATTCTTTAAGAAAATATTTACAATTTACATCTTATACCGTCATATTGTTGGCAGCTGGCTTACTCACAGCTGTCCTTTTTCCATTTTTATCACAGGTTTCCTTTTACAGGATCACAGTATTACGGTCACCCCTAGCTAGCTATAGGGTGTTTTCTTTCTGTAGCACTGCACTGTTCCTTATGTGTACGTTGATGGTACGCCTACTCTATTTGAGTGGGAAGAAAAAAAAAACTTCATGTTCACTCACTGTAGTGTGTTGCAATGTCGATCGAGGTTTCCCCCGCGTCTTTTTCACAGGCCTTCTCCACTTTCTCAAGTGTGATATGTGCAGTGGGGTAGGCCAGGCAAACTTTGAGGATGGCCTCCATGACAGGTTTCTCTCTCAGGTTTCCAATTTGTTTTTGATGATTGCACAAATAAATTACATACTTCACCAAAACTAACCACAAGAAAATAAATAGCAAACAGGGGAGCTACGGCTACACTTATGGTAGGCGACACAAGGTTTCTATTCACATAATATTTAGTCTACGAGGAAATATGGTGGAAAGTCTCGACTAAAAGAAATACACTCTAATAGTTAACTACAATAATAATATTAATAGTTATATTGAGCTTGAAAACATGTTAAGGCAAGCCTGGTAAAATAATTAATTTAAAAAATGCAAAAAGCTACGTGGCGCAATTTACAGCGTTTGACGTTACAAGGGGTTTTGTCCAGGGATGCTAATCACGTAATGACCTGCTACCATGGGAGTCAAAAAATGTTGACAATGGTTAAGCTGTAGTGGGTACAGGTTGTTGTATTACCACATATAGAGAATCCTGAACCTTACGGTCAGCTGGTGTAGACGAGCCTTGTACAAACTGAAGATCTGGAGTGCTGGTGGCCTTCTCAAGCTGCCAGCTGGAGAGAGTGCTGCCTTCCGAAGCAGCGGGTATTAGTTCAAGCCCTGTTGCAGGCCACTGGAGAGTCTTCGTAGACTGGGTTGAGCTCGCAAACCTATTCACTCAGCGAGCCCGGCGTCTCTGCTGGACCTCTATTTATACTTGAAAACTCAGCATCAGCGATTCTTCGTGGAGCAGGGGGTAGTGTAACCCTTCAGCGCAGGGGTAGGTTTATCGGTGTGCTGGAGTGGCGAACATTTCTTATCTCCCCACTTGGAGGCGATGACAATTTTAAACACCTCTCTCTGAGGCCGGCTGGATGTGACGTCACAAGGTCACAGGAGTGCTGCCATCTCGGTGGTTGATTGGAACTGCTTCCACGACTAACTGAAGGGTTGTGGATTTTAAAAATTATTTATTTTATTCGCGGGGATGGCGCTTTGCATGCAAGATTCCAGGCAGGCGATGCATTTCATAATTAATCACGTTAATTATTGTTAGGTTAGTCGGCCGTCCAATGTCTGGCATCTGCTCTGCTCGACACGTCAAATCATTGTTGCCTCTGATATGACTTGCCCCCGAGCTCAGGTGGCTCATAGATGGGGCGAAGTTGCCTGTAGAGAGTGCATCTTTGATGTGCAGCATGCTCGCATGAGTCAATATATATATTGCACGTGAAAATCTCAACAATAAACAGAGTATTAAAAGAAAAACTTTGAAACATGACAACTTAAAAGCCAAACTAAACATTCAGAAATAATATCTGTTGTCTGTTATTGTTTTCAGCATAAAGACAACTAAACATAACCTCACACCTCTACTGCAACTATCAACAACTTGCCATAGGGTCAGTGGCACTGGGGATAACATCAAGTACAACCCCACATCGTAGTTACTCTCAGGAGGATATGTGACTGCTTCTCAAACTCCACAGCCACCAACCACCTGTTTCTGCTCTCGGAAACAGTATCATCCTTCCCAAGGCCGATTGTTGGTGCCCGCATTTCCTGTCCCTCAGACCAACTCTCCTACATCGTTGGTAACCTGTTTTCACACTACTCGTCCTTTGCAGACTAGCTTCCAACAAATACATAAATAAAACAACACATGCATGGCTTCCATAAACAAAGTACAGTAATTTTAAGTATGTGTCCACTACTAACGACAAATACAAGTTTCCTACTATCAACAACCTTAATGACCTATGATAAACATAAGGGAACTGGCAAAAGTGGTGGTTGTTTCTTCTCTGGCACGCCCTGTTCCATTGCAGGCTACGTGGACGTTCACCTCTCCCTGGGCAAACCACCCTCACTGTCTGTTCTCATTCTCGGAACTGATTCCTTCCTGCCACCGTAGAATATGGGGTTCCAGGACCATCACTGCCCTTCTGGCCAAACACGTCTCTCTGGGCTTCACCATTCCAGAAACCCAATTTTACCTCACCAGTGAAGCTGCTACATCCTAACCTGAATTTTGCTTCATAACAAAACAAACAAACACACGTGATATCCAAACAAAAAAAAAATTACACCACCAAACACTGTATAAGATCTATAGAGGGGCCTAAATAATCCAATAAACAAAACTAACCTAAGCTCTTATAATCGGCAGAGTAAACAACCCACATCAACACTGACAGCAGAAACGTAGTTTACAGTCATTTCAAAAATGTATACCGAAAAGGATTTACTCTAAAACTAGAATTTGTGAACTTTCACTACTGTTTTAGGCAAGATCTCAAAACATAATTGTCAAAATGTTTACTAACTAAACGCAAGTTATAATTTCCGCTGGGATTTTAACTCAACTTCACATGAAATAGTGATGGAAACAAAAAAAAAAAAGTTTTATCTTCTACTGTGTGTGCTTTCAGAGCTTTGCTTCTTCCCATTCGTGGTTTATTTCAGCACGGCAAAATTTTCATTTTGTTTCCCTGTTTCTTTAAAAAATAATTAAAATCTTACTTGTCTGTTTGCCTGCTATAAAAGAGATTAATCAATTAATCAAAGAAAGACTACTTTCACCTAATATAGTTAGCTGTCGCCGCAGAAAGCATCAATTGCTCTATCTGTGGCGGCTGCAGACCGTCTCGAAAATGGCAGTCATTTACTGTGGGTACTTCCAACTACTCCACCAACTTGTCTGGTTACTGTAACATTTTTGGCCAAAAATTTTTAAATTTCTATACTTTAAAACATGCTGCATGCCTCTGCTTGCGCTTAAGAATTTAACTTGCTCTAGTGAATTTACTTTCATAAAAGGGTTTTAACATTTTTTTATTAGAACTCAAAACACGAAAAAAAAAAAAAAAAAAAAAAAATTACCTGTGACTCGCCCAAAACAAAACATCTACTGCCACCTTGTGGCTGTCGCTTGTCCTAACTTCATCTATCATTGCGACACACATCTCAGGGAGCGCCGCTAACATGACAACATGTCTCACCCAGAACTATGCGGCAGAAAACAGAAAACTTTACGTCAAAACATTTCTGTATCATCTAACGCCGCAATGGTTTCAAAACAACAAAAGGACAAAATTACTGTTCTGCGAATGTAACCTGTAATGGCCACCCACTGCTACGTTTTCATTTAATGTCCCAAAAAAAAAAAAAAAAAAAAAACAATTCTGTGTCAACAAATTATCTTACAGGCCGTACTCTAAACACACTATAATTATTGTACTATTATTATCCCTCTGCGGCACTAATTGTCAAACGACCCATCACATTACGTCTAAGAAAAAAACTGTCATTCTACACAAATAAACACTACTGGAAAATTAATATTTTTGTACCATTCTACTTGATTCCGACTTAATTAACTAAAGGAACCAAAGGGCGTCCAGTAGGGTTACTACTAAAATATACGGTACGTGTACCATAAATACGCCAACCGTATCTCCATTACACGCACACGTAGATGGCAAAAATTTATCAAGTCAGACTCAGAAAAAAAAAATTAAAAACTAAACGAACTATTACATATAAAACAAAATGAAAAGGGCAAAACTATTCAGTATCGTATGAAGAAACCTATGTACTGCTGGCTAGTATAGGCTACAGAAAAAACTTTTTTTTTAAACATTCCAAAACACCGTAAAAATAAATTTTGACAAGAACTCTAGGCCGAAATTACTACTAGCCGGCGCCTAACACAAATTGTGTCGGGGGGGTTGAAGAAATTAAAACAATGGTTGGCTCTCTTGATAAGCACAAATAGCACAAATCCTCTCCTGAGTATAAAATAATCTAATCAGCAATCAAATAAATTAAACAGTTAGTTAACGACTCAGTAGCGTCTCATCTTCTGCTCAAAAGTTAACAATTGAGTAAACAGATAGACCTATAGATCTAATAATAATTCTTCTAGCATATAAAAAATAATCATAGTCCTCATCATCTGCTCAACGATTCAGCAACTCATAGCGTCAACACAGCTACTTCAGTAATAATGATTTACATCCGAAATCCTCAAGATCATTATCAACATATCTCCCTACACTCGTCAGCTATCGTTTAACATACGGGCAATCCTTAAGCCACTACAACTACTCTCACTTATCATTGTAAAGTACAACTTAGACAGAAAACACTCAACTTTGCTAGCTAGCGGGGTACCTTAAAGAATCTTTGAAGGTAAGTCCTGGCGCGACAGAAGTATTCATGAATAGAGAAATAAATAAATTGAAATAAAAACATTCATAAATCAGAAAGTGTTTTCTACAGATACTATGAAATAAAAGAAGTTAATTTTCTGAACTGCAATTTACTCGATCTAAAAAAAAGTAAATATTTTCCAGTACAACAAATATCAAAATTTATATAAAAAAAAGTTACAACAACACATAATGATGAAATTTACAATAAATACACTAAACAAAACTAATTGTCAACATCTGCTTCTTACATTTCCAATCACAAAGAAAAAATTATTGCAGAGAAATTTTTGTTTTGTCAAGTCTTCTCAAAATTTAACATCAAGTTCTTCCATTTACTTTATAGATACTAAAATCTCGTTAAGTACAAGTTATTTTTAACAGGTTTATATTGCAACAAAACACCTTAAAATAAAAGTTTTATGATTAAAAGGCTTGCTACTGGTCCACAATTTTGTTTGTGCGTGGAAAGTGTAAACGGCTCATAAAAGCATCTTGTCCTGATCTGCTGACTTTAACGACAAACACTTAGGGGTTCTTTACTCGACTTTATCAGCATCTCATGACTTCACAATTAAACTCTAAAATTCTCTGCACCGAACCAAATATCCTTTATCAAAACTCAACACCTTTTTAAAACACCTAATACATAAATGATTTAAAACTTAACGACTCTGCTGAAAAACTATTGCTCTGAACTTCTGTTATTCACAAACTTTACTTTCAACAACAAAAATTAACAAAATTATCGCCTACTGGATGCCCAAGGTGTCGAAACTACATACACCTCCATCTACTAAAAAGAAACAACTCAACTTATTTTTTTAAGGGACCACATCGTTGCAGGCTGCCCTCAGGTTTCTCTGGCCTTCTCACCAGCTTCACTCACAAGCTTCTCGTAAGACTCACTTCACTGCGCAATGCATCAAGACTGACTGACCGACCTTACTTTACTGAGTCGTGCATCCTTCATCACCTACCACGTCACGACTCACGTGCATACATCCGTCAGCTGGACTGTCGGAACAAAAACGCAGGTCAGCATCAACACCACTGCCACGATGCGTGATCGCAAGAGCCCCGAGTATTCTAGATTCCCTATGAAGTCATAAGGCTATAAGATGGTTGATCCTTTAAAAATTTTGACTAAAGCAGTGTGTGTGGGGTCGTCTAATTTAACCTCTGGTCAGAACGATTCTTTATCAGTACTTACTCGGAGAGGTTCACTTTCACTGGTTGAAGGAATATCAGCAAGTAGGATGTCTAATTCTCATTGCAGTGCTCGTCGAGCAAATCTTCTTAAATTACTTTGATATCCTTTAGTGTCATAAACAGTGTTCGATTTTAACTTCTGTCTGCTTGCTCGTGACAGGTAGAAATCAGCACGGACAGACGAGTATAATTTTTCACCTGTCCGTTGGACAGGTGACGTGTTTGCCGGAAAAAATGAGTGATTCGAAAATTGGTGGTTGCCTTATTTTCGCGTGCTAGTCGTGAACCGTGTTTAGCGGCAGCATGAATTTTAGTTCCAAGACAATAACAACTAGGCGTACGTGTCCACGTTGACTTTGGACAAGGTTGCCAGTTTGTGATTTTATGTCGGCAGTGTGTCAATAGGAAACATGCCTACATTTCAATGCTACAAAACCTAGGTAGACTGTGTGTTTAAAAGAATTCCGTAGGCTGGACATGCTCGTTTTCACATGCGGCCCACCACTCGTGGTGAGCTTGTTTTTTTTCTTTCTTTTTTCCCCCTTCAGCTGTCCAAACAGACTCGGCTTAATGGAAATCAAAGGTCGCTCACCCCGCTCAGTGCACGATACTCCAACAGTACAACGGCCAGCCCGTATGAATTTATTGTGCGCGTTTATAGGCGTGTGTAGTGTATTTGTTGTATCGTTGATCGTTAATGTAAAAACTTTTTACCAATAACTTTTAAGTAGTGCATAGTAAATGATAAAATTGCAGTATATGAAAATATCTGCAAAAGTTTCAAAACCGCCTGAAAAAAAGCAGCGGACCAGTGCTGATAAACAATGTTATGACAGGAAGTGTGATGAAACAACACTGCATAGAAATTACAAAGAAATAAAGTCGGTCACATTTCCTTGGGTTCTTCACGACACTGATAAAAATGTAATGTTTTGCAAGACTTGTGAACAATTTCAGGAAAAGACTTCAGAGTCTTCTTTTGTTACTGGCTGCAGCAGCTTCAGGAAAGAAAATTTATCTTCACATAATGTTAGCCAGTGCCATAAACTGTGTGCAGATATTATAAATTCAAGAAATGCAGAACCAGGAAAGTCAGTAGCAGAAAAAGCACTTCAATCACTAAACAAAGAAGCGCTTGAAAAAATGAGGATTCTCTTTCGAAATAGCCATGCATTTGCAAAACATGGAAGACCATTTACAGATTTCAAGTGGCTGTGTGAGCTGGACAAGAAGAAAGGTATATTACTGACAAAAAATATGCGGAATTTATTAGTTTTATTGGCAGTGTTGATCAAAAGAAACTTGAAGAAAGTCTTAAGACTGCTTCATTTTTTTCCATATTATGGGATGATACGACAGACTGTGCTGTTCTTGAACAAGTTATTGTGTATATACGTTACTGTGTTGAAGGCCATGTACGTGTAGTTTTTGTTGCCGTTAAACATGTTGAAATACCAAATGCTACACAGATTTATGAGTGCATTGTAAATATACTAGAAGAATACTGTGGTTTAGGAGTTGCAGAAATTAAGGATCACCTAGTGGGTTTTGCAAGTGATAGTGCAGGCTTGATGCGTGGTATGCACAGTGGAGTGCAGACAAAATTTAAACAACTTAATCCCTGTATGATTGATGTCCATTGCTTAGCCCACTGCTTTGATGTTGCAGTGAAAGATGCAGTTGGAAAAATACCATTGTGTACAGAGCTTGAATGCTCCTTGAAGTAACTGTATTCAATTTTTCACGGAAGTATTTTGGAAACAGCTTGTGACAATGAAGGTGTTAACTTTTGTGCTCCTACACGTGTTGGAGGTACACGCTGGCTTTCCCATACTCAACGAGCTGTAACAGGTGCTATCAAGCTGTATCCAGTCCTACAGAAGCTGGCAATGAAAGTGATAAATCAAGTTGGAGAAGAATCCAATCATTTCTCAGTAACCTGAATCAAGTTCAGTTTTTGCACTTTTTTTTTTTGTGATATTCTCTCTGTGTTATCTACTCTGTCTCTACTTTTCCAGAAGGAAACACTGACAATAGGCAAAGCTCACAATATACTGGAAGACTCTGTACCAGCTTTAAAACGATTTGAAGATGCACAAGGTTTTTTGCTGAGAACAATGAAAATACCAACTTTGATTAAAAATAGTACTGGTTTGAGTACTGACAGTAGGAAACATGTGGTGAGTGTACTAGTAAACTGCATGGAAAGTAGACTAGGTAACAACTACAGTCACAACAAGAATTGTTCAAAACTGCTGCGATCTCTAATTTCAATTCATGTCCTGAGACGTTGAATGCAGACGCTACATTTGGAGACACTAAAGTAATTTCGTTAATAAGTAGTTTTTCACTTATTCTTTCAAGAAATGGCTTCAAGCTTGAAATGATAGAGACAGAATAGTCATACCTCAAAAGAACTGTCAATAAAGAAACTAGGCCTGTCACAAAAGCAAGTTGGGGTGCTGTGAATGAAAAACACAAAGCTGAATACCCTAATATTCTTGGTCTTGTTGATCTCTCCTGCTGTTTCTGCCAGCTCATACAGCAGACTTTGAACGTGGTTTCTTACTAATGAAATCAACAAAATCAGATTGGCGAAATCGGCTTGGGGATAACGTCCTGTCATCACTGATGCGGATTCAAATGAAGTCACCGAGTGTCTGTGATTGTGACCCAGGTACGCTATCAAGCTCTGGTTGCACAGCAGTCCAAGGAAACGCCGTCCATTTCAGGCACCATAGGTGAAAGGCGAAATGGATGTTTGTGCCAGTGAAAGTGATAGTGATGTAGATTAAAGAGTGAAAACTGAAATCACAGTGTGTTCTAGTGTGTAATATATTGCACTTGGTTTACACCGTCAATGTTTTGTATATTAATCATTACTAGTATGTCAACAATATACAAAACTACGTATTTTTTATTTTTCTTAAATATTTGTTGTATTTTAAAAATCTGGGCAAGTTGAAAGTGTTACGGGCAGGCTTGAAGAAATGAGAACCTGTCCGTCAGACAGGCGCTAAAATTCCTTAAAATTGACCCCTGGTCATAAGGCATTTCAATGACAAATAGTTAAAATACGCTAGGATATACTCCAGAATCATTGGGCAGTATCTGATGCTTCCCTGGTCCAGCCTTGTTCAGGCCGGACTGAAGCAGGGGATATAAAATAGGTCTGTGGTCCCGGGGTTATATCCCACTGGAGGCTGGGCATCTCAGGGCTCCTGGAACAGTCCAGCTTTGATCAGGCTGGGGTACTCCAGAAAAACTCTGCTCCATACTTCCCTTTCAGAATAAGTAAAAGGAGATACTTGGCAATTTAAAGTTACTACTACCAGAAGTAAAGGTCATTAAAACAAGAGCTTCTCAAAAACTCCAGATGGCAGCTGTTATCTCCTAAATCTGTCCTTATTCAAGCTGGGATTGAGATGGTGGTTGATATATTGACCTGGCGGTTTTTGAGTGTTCTACCCCCTGGAAATTTGGGTGGTGATCAATAAACCTGGGACCCCTTGGCCTTGCTCAGGCTGGAGGAAATCAAAGATTATTGGTTCCACTTGTACTAGTCAGAGACTTAAACGATTTTTACCTAGGACCGTTATGCGTGGTTTACTAAATTATAATTTTCTCAGAACTAGGTAAAAGGAAGATACACAGAAGTACTGACAATTAACGTATTCATTCAATATGCTGTGAAAAGAATGGGATGCATAGCTCTGTACAATATAATAATAATTAATACGGCAAGTAAAGGCTACCTGCATAAATTGTGTCTGAAGGCAAACGAGCTATAGAATAATTCTATAGGGGAAAGTTAATCATCAGAGGGGACGTTGTGACGACCTGCTGCCGCGGTTAAGAAAGGAAAATGCTTTCGGGTTAGGGATTCAGGTTAGGTTGTTTTAATACTTCTGGATGGCTACGCGGAGATGTCTTCTTGATGCTGCTGACGTGGTTCACTCGCAGAGACGTTGGAGACCATACTTCCTGCACATAGAGTCTAGCAGAGCTGCTCTTTTAAATAGCCTGAAGTCTTTGCGGACTGTGAGGGCTCGAGTAGCACAGATTATTCCCGGAGACTTAACTCGTTACTGCCGGCACATTTGGCCTAGTGGTCAGAATCCTGAAGTATATCCGTTCGAGTCTTGTGCAGACTATGAAGTCAGGATTTGTGCCACTTACCCCTGAACTATTAAACTATATTTAGCTTTATTCAGGCTTGATGCTGATTACTTAGTCTTGTTCAAGATGGAGATGGCCTACTTAACCTTGCTCAGGTTGGTGGTTCCCTCGGCCTTATTCAAGCTGGAGGGCTGGCGAACTCTGCTGTGCCTGGAACTTGCACTTATTTATCAACCAAAATCTAAAGTTCGTGAGCTGTCGAAGAGGTCCGGGGTTTGCTTTGCTAGTCTCTCTTCATAGGGGTTCGTTTATTCCGACTTCAGGGCAGTGACACCCTTCCCTTATCTGTCCCGTTGAAGGCTGCCAACAAGGCTCTAGAGGCACAAGGCTCTAGAGGCTGAGGTGTTCTTCTGGGGGGGGGGGGGGAGGTGTGCTGCTATCCTGCATCATCCCTTGTAACTCACATCTCTGGTCGACCGGTGTTGATGGCTCTGCCAAACTGTAAAATATCTTGAGAGGGAAATATGGGCGACTGCATGGCGGTTTCTATAGACAGTACAATTCTTCCTTTCTTGCCAAGTGTCTGTAATCCCTCGCTAGGCTAGAAGTGATCCTGTAGGCACGTGATTAATTGATCTGTCGTAATGTGACTTTCCCAATGAGTGTAGTAACTCTAAATATGGGGTGAAGTTGGAATGTAGAGTGCACATATCAGATGCGCAGGAGTGTTCCATGCTTCAGTGCTTTGTTATGAAAATTCAAAGTTGTAACAGAAGTTTTCAAAAAAGTTCTAGGCAAAGTTTGTAAGTATGCTTATATTTGTCAGTTTGTTTTATCTTCAATATTTGCCAATGTTACATGCTTTCTCTTGCTATGCATATTTTAATTAATTTGTAAATGTACTACTGGATTATATTTTGGTAGAGTTTTCCATGTTTGGCAGTTTTTTTTTTTTTTTTTTTTTTTTTTTTCTAAAAAAGATTTGTGTTTAGTATTAACGGTATGTCAATGTTTATTTATTACATCTTCATTAAATTTCAATCACTTCACTGTATTTCCTACATTTTACACTTTCCTGCTTTTTACATCATTTTTGCTGAATCCCTTGAATGGTGTAAAAAGGGTTTCTACTGTATTATAGTTATAATACATAACATGGAGGTTCTCATTTTCTCCAATTTATTGTAAGTCCTTTTCTATGTCGATAACTTTTTCAGTGGTTTAAAAAAAATTATTTTTGACATTTATTTATGAATTTTTCTTTCTCTCTTTCTGCACTTTACACAGTGTCAAAAGAATGTAGGTTTTAGGCAATATGTAGTTACCTCAGTGCCAGTATCATCAATCACGCTATGTAGTTAAGGACTGTCAGCAAACCACCACACTTCTTGAACATTTGAATTCTTACTTCACTGTATTTCTTCTGCATGGCCACTGACTTTTATTGCTAAAAATGTTTACTGTATGCTTTGTACTCATCTGCATTATTTACTTGTTCCAGCATTGACACAGCCACAGCAGCAACAACAACAGCCTCAAATAAACCCTGATGACGCTCTCTATAATGCAGTGACCAACTGCAATATATATGGTGATGAACGGGATTCAACAATAGCACATTGGAACCTACTTCAAGCCTTTTGGGGTGTTGGTAAAGGTATGTGTAATTTGTATACTGGTGTCGATATACAAAGTTACATTTTTAAAAAAATTGGTTGGTTGGGGAATTGAAGGATGTTAATGGGATTAACAAAATATACAAAAAATTGGAAATATAAAAAAAAAAAAAAAATGTATGTATATATGCATGAGAAAAGTAGTATTTTCTGTAGAAAGCGAGAGTGAAGTAACTTAGTAAACTACAGTGGAACCCCTTTTTTTACACCCCCTCATTTTACACTTTACTGCCATGTACACATTCCTTTTTGGTCACAATGTCTATTTTACAGCATAAATTTCCCTGTTTTTACACTTTCCTGCATCTTGCAACATTTTTACCTGGTCCCTTGAAAAGTTATCTTCATTATTCTGCAATTGCGAATTTGTGACACTTTGTTGGGTCATGTTCAAATTCCTAGTCTTCATCTAACTTTTCTTTATAAAATTTGTTTTCATCTAAAAAGTTGTACGAATATATTCTAAAAGCCTACTGGTACCCTTGCCAGCCTCCAAGCCCCTTCGCCCACATACTGCATGGAATGCAGATAGCAGACAACTTAATGGGACCATACCCCAGAGCACCCTGGGAAACCACTACTTACTAGTGGTGACTGATCTTTTCTCATGTTGGGTGGAGGCATTTCCACTACCAAGTCAAGAAGCCACTAACATCATTAAGAAATTTGTGAAGGAGATTTTCCCTTGATGGAGATACCCCTCAATGTATCCTAACTGATAATGGCACCCAGTTCACTGGCCAATGCTGGCAGAAGGCATGCAACGTGTGGGGAGTCGAAACCTGGATAATGCCTTCCCACCACTCACAAACCAACCCCACTGAGTGGAGGAATCAGGAACTCAAGAATAGCCTCCGACTCAGTGTGGGCAACGACCATTGCCACTGGGACCAGTATATCCGAGCGATCCTCTTCGCAGTCCGCAAAAGAACAAATGAGGCTATCAACGCAAGCCCCAGCCAGCTCATACCTGGGTCAAGCACTTCGCTGACCAGGAGACTGGCAGTGGGACCAGCAACCCAGTGAACCCCCACTACCAGAGGAGATCTACAAGGCCACCTTATTCTTTTGGAACAAGCACAGCAAGCACAAGCTCACTATATTGAGAAAAAGTACCCGCAGTCACAGACTAGAGTATGCAGTTTTAGTATGGGTGAAGCCGTACTCCAAAACCACCCGTTGATTAAAGGCGGTCAATTCAACGCAGGAATGGCTGAGAAATGAGAAGGTCCATATAAAATAGTAGGCCATCAAGACAGTGTCTACTGGGCCAAAGATGTGTGTGGACGCATCAGGAAGCCACCAGAGGGCAGATTTGCCCCTTTCCTGGGGAAGCACCCGAACCAGCCGCCACCACCCCGGGGTCTGAAATGACTCATGAAGAACAGGAGGACGATCCCACACCTGAACCAGCCACCACTGTAATGCCTTCCCTTCAGGAACCAGATAAAAAGAATGATATTCGCAGTCAGATCACCAGCATACTCCAGTTAGAATAAAGTTCCCAGCACCACGAGCCACCGCCCGGTATGCTCAGGTGTCACCCACAACTATGGAAATATTATGGCGCAACCTATTAGATAAGAGAGCCCAGACGCAGAGTGCCACCGCCGAGTCCCGTATAAGAGGAAGTTGAAGCAGAGCCGACAAGGTTGTGGAACACCAAGAGTCACCACCTCGATCGGCCACCCCGGAAACACCGGCTGTGGAGGACCGACTTAGCAAAGAGACTGGCATGCCAGACGACATCCCAGCTGTCGCCGAAATGCTGCCTTCTGAGAGGGAGGCCCCCACAGAATTGTTGGTGAGGTCAAAGCCAATCTGGAGGCCTTGACTCAGCCTGCATCCCTGGCCACGTCCAGCTTGGACGACGTGGTCACCCAGCTGGTCTTGCCACTACAAGGCACAGAGGCCATCCAAGCAGAGGTTTAAGAAGATGAGCCCAGCAGCCGCCACGCCGAGGAACCCGAAGAGAGACTGCCTCCTTCTGCCACTCAGGGTCCATTGTCGGACGACGCAGGAGCCGCCCGTCAGACATTACCTTCCGAGGGGGAGGCACCCACCAAAAGTACCGGTGAGGTTGAGGCCAACCTGGAGGTCTTGATTCAGCCTGAACCCCCAACCGTGTTGAGTCTAGATGACGTAGTCGCTGGTCTTGACGCCACTCAGTACCGAGGCCAACCCAGCACCACTACAAGGGGATGAGTCCAGCTGTCTGGCCGCAGACACGTCGGAGCCTGTCCTGACTCGTCATCTGCCGGCTACCCTGATGCCATCCCTCCTGGAGGAGGACCCCGCCAATTGGCCCCTGGCACCCAGTGATCTCGAGCTGACAGCTTCCAGGGACGATGACCTAGCACCAACCGGCCAGGTGAGAAGAGAGCAGCCCGCATGTGCCTGCCTCGTGCTCTTCATTCTGGTCGGTACCGTGAAGCCCCGTGGAGGCCAACAACGCACTTCACTACCCAAGAAGCAGCATTGTATCCAAACTCCACTCACTTAATGGGCTTATTGGAAGAAAGAGGTAAACAAGTGGCGTTTGCAAAATGGAGTTGAGAAAATGAACAATGCAAACTTTGCTCCTGTGCTTAATGAGGCATTGAAACATATCTCGGAAGACACTATAAGAAATGGATTCAAAGCATGTGGTTTGGTGCCATTTGATGTTGAACCAGTAAATTTTGAAAAAATTGAATCATCAGAACAACGAAACAATAACCTGATTGAAAATACCCCTAACAGGCTTGAAGTGCTACAGTAAGTAGAGTCTGTAATTTCGGATGAAAAAATTTTACATGTTGAACTGTGTTTGAAGAATGGTTTGATGCCTATTACAGTGTAAGACACAACATTTTTTTTTTAATTTGGGAAAAATTTAAAACAAAGTGTTTTACAGAATGACAATGTACCTTCTCAAGAAACTGGGAATATTAACATTTGCGAATCAACATTTTTATTGGGAAATGAACGAAGCAGTAAAAATTTAGATATTCAGTTCGATAACAATTCAGATACGGTTGCTGATATTTTGCCTTACAACACATTAAAGCACATCATCCTGAACAAGTTACAATAACCAGGCTTCTTCTAGTGTGCTCAAAAAAATTTGGATTTAGTTACAGTACGTAAGACTCACGAAGCTGTGTCAACACACACAGAAAAGGAAAGCATGCATCAACCTGAAATTATCGCAGCTTCACTGAGAAGCATCACATCTTGAATTAAAAATACAGAAAAGATAAGATTAACTGTACCGTCACCATTCAAAAAAGTGTTATTTTGGCCAGAAGAAACCAGCTAGAGCAAAAAAAGACAGTATAAGGAAAAAATTCCGTCTGTTTTAATATCTGTAGCTTGGAAAAGCTATCACATGAAAAAAGAAGCAGAGAAGAAAAAGAAGAAAGAAAGAGGAAAAGGCAAGCAAACAAAGAAGAAAGAAGAGGGGGGGGGGACGGAAACAACGTACAATAACATGTCAGTAGTGAGAGTTCAGATGATGAGGATAAAGTAGGGCCTAGATGCATTGCAACAAGAAGACAATTCAGAATGTGATATGTCAGTGATGAGGACAGACGGTAATTTTGTGAACTTAATGCTTCAACAAATTTGAGAGTTGGTGATTTTGTTCTTTTTCAGTTTCAGGGTGGAAAGAGACATAGCAGTTTTTATCTATATGTTGGTGTTATCCAAAAGGTGTCCAGGGAAGGTGAAATAGAAGTGATGAGTTTAAAATGTCAAAGTGAGAGCAAGAAATTTTTCAAAACGGTGGAAAGTGATTTTTCGTGTGTATCCAGAGAGGCAATTTTACTATTACTTACTCACCCTACACTTAGCATGACTGGCGACAGACTTAAATATGAATTCATGTAGGGATGTACAAACACTGAAATTTTGTTCGAATTGAGCTTGAGCCGAGTATTTAAAAAAGCTTTGATTTTTCGAGTCAAACTTGAGTGAGTTTCTACAATTATTGATAAAACTGTCAATAGAAAACTACTAGCAGCCTACTTCACACGAATGGACATGAAACAATTACAGCATTTTCATATTAATTGAGAGTATTTAACAATACAGTTTAATGAAATACCTGAACAATATTATAAAGTGCCCATTAAATTATTCACGATTCAAATTTTAAAATCTAATATTGTACAGTAATAACATGCAAGTTCACTGTCTAATAATAAATCACACGGAAAAAAAAATTACAGTGTGGAAAATTAATCATTCTATTCAAACAACATTGTAGTATTGTTCAAATGAACAATAAAATACTTTTTTTTTAATACTCTGCATAGGCTTACTGGCTTCTCTTAAAACACTGTACACAACTAAGGTTACTTGTTTTCTTCTACTACTTTTGAAATTATATTTTCAAACAAATACTCATTTTTCTGTGCTCCTTTAGTTCTATATTAGCTGAAGGCTTTACGTACGCAACACAAAATAAAAACTCGCAATTAGAAACACGTCTACATGTTGAAGATGTTCTTACACGACACGTTACACAATGACTTTGAACCGTTTCGCTATGCATGCATTCATTACGTACACGTTTTTCATCAAAAGCGACACTGCTAGCACTAGGGTCAATGTGGCAAGCCATTTTGGGTTGAGTGCTGTTTGCATGTCTCATATCTTTGAAATCCAGAAAAAGAAATTGTTTATGTAACGTTTTCAGTCAATATAAAGACAGTCCGAAAGTATTTTTCATTTAGAAAAGATCAATCTTTATTTACATTGAAAACTGAACGCAGTGAAGGACATTTGTGATGAATTTTGTGCATTTACGGAAGTTTTTCTCGTTTATCGCTAACTCGTAGTAATTTAACATTTTATAATGAATAGTCCAACTTTTCAGATTTTATAATGGTTATTTCGCATTTGTAAAATTTCCTGGATTCTACAGATACGTAGTGCTCACATTTCCTTTCATGTATGCATAAAAGGTGGCACGAAGCTTTGTGGCGAATGTTACTGAGTGCACACGAAGCTATAATTATTTGGTATATGCACCAATGGAAATTTCCCAAACTTTGTCCGCTATCTGGCCAATAGTAGTTTATTTTATGATGCATATAAAACGAGGCTTTCTTTCTTGTATTCTTCAGGACGAAATTGCAATATGCTCTTTTTCCCCCCAAAAGTCGCAAAGTTTTCGAACTTGAGAAAATGATACGATCTTGAGTCGAGTAATTGCAAAGCTCGAGATTGTACTCAAAATTTAGAATACTCGCACATCCCTAAATTTCTGCAACCAGTGGATGTTTTCGAAAGTATTTAGCTTAATGATTAACAAATTTATTTATTATAAACATTTAAATTTGTCTTTCAATTTTTATAATTTCTTAGTGCATCAAGCTTAGGGTTAAAATACAAATATTCAAAAGTTCTCTGGTATGTATGATCCTATTTACTTCAATTTTAGTTTTATTTGGTCAAAATCTAGGGTGTCAAAGACTAGGGCATGGCCATTTCTACACTGTCAAACACTAGTTAATTTTGTCCTAAAGCTTAATTTTTTTTAAATTTAATTTTATTGTAATTTATGTAATGTTATGAGGATGTTACTAAAAAGAGCAGAGTTTGGGCTTTCTTTTGCCTGTAGATTTAAGTAGTATTTATTGTTTCTTCACATTTAAATATTTTATTAGAACAAATATCATTCTTATAGTGTCGAAGACTGGTACACTTACCTTACTGCCAACAGCTACTGCGTTTTCTTGCATAAAAAAGCTAAATATTTCTAAATACTTGTGTTAGTGATGGGTATGAAATTCTTTCTTTTTGGAATACCTTTTTTCGTTAACAAATACTTTCTGTGAAACTATTTGTATGCATTTTTACTGCTGATTATAATATAGTGTAGAGTTATCGCAATCAACTTAAAATGTTTTGTAAATGGAACGAAAACATTTTTACCCAAGGCTTATTGTGTTTGGAACTTGTAAAGTAAAAATTTGTTGTCAAGTAGGGTCTGATGAACTTTATTTTATGCCGAAATCAAGCAAAACTATGGGAGATATGCCATAATGTGTAGTATTCTTTATACACATGTTTGTTCTCTGTGATTTTGTAGAGAATACACGTCTTGTTAGTGTGATATTGTACATATTTAAGGTATTTTGGAGAATTCAGGGAGCATTACCTCAATGTTTATCATAGCATCTTCTGGAAAAATTTGATTTGTACAGCGCACATTTCGTGTAGCGTACAGTTTTTAAGAACCTACCCTGTGCGCAGTACGGGGACTTACTGTATTTAGTTAAATATATTCTGTCACTTAAAGGAGACAAAATATAAACATTCTCGTGGTGGCAATGTTATAGATAAGTATATACCAAGAAGATACTACACTCAGCATCAAGTGAAACAAAATGGCTGATCTTTATGTATAGATTTTTAGTTTTGAATCGTTCTAATTATTCTATGTGTACATCTTCTAAATACTGCATTCTAGCATATTTCCATTTCCATTGTTGGATTATACGAGAGAAAAGAAATGTAAACAAACAGGGAGTAGAGTATGTGCATGTATTTTGTGAGTACTTTTGAACGTGATACGTGAATAATATTTTGCGCTTGACAAACAGATTTTTAACGTATTTAAGTCTGAAATTATTAAAATGTCATCCCAATAGAACCAAATACTGGAACCAATATTTAACTTTTAGAATTGGTACCGGAACCAGAACTGATATTTTTTGTTAATTGACCCATCCCTAACTTCTACCAAAGCAACTACAGGATATTTCCTGGTTGCGGGGATTATTACAGACGTGACAGAGTGGTACATTTCTCATCAGCACAGTCTGTAAGCAAAGCCTAGCCGCCCTTCTAGAAGGCGACAAGAGTCAATAAGTCAGCGGTCAAGCTATTGCTGCAATGCCGAGCGAGCAGATAGTTGAAGGGTGCTCCAAGAGATAACTCCTTTTACACTCCAGTACCACAATGGCTGCCTGCAGACAGACCTTAGCTACGCCGACAGACAAGTGTGCATGGCACTCCTACTCCAAGGCCTAGCAAGTCCTTGACCCACAAGAATATATTGCCATACACCGGCTGAAAACGCCAGTTGTCGCCGCACATCTCTTGTTAGAGCCACTTCAACCTTGGTAGCTTGCTCTACCACTTCGTGCGCTAGAGCTCTGACCAACACTGCCTAGATGCTTAGAAGCTCTTCAGCCTCATCGCCGCGTACGTCTAGACCTTCCAAAAGCCTTCCCCCTGCAAGCCTTCCAGAATACTTCTATTCCCCTTAATTGCTTGCCCCCGGCAACGGCTACCCCACGCTCCTTTCAGGATGTGTGTGGACCCCCTAAGTCCCTTCAGGACACAGACACAGCGTGGACAGGGAAAGTTGGTATAGCTACCATAGTTAAAACTACCGTCCTTCAGTCTAGAACCAGGTCTTCTTCACCAGGATAGCATAGTCTATTACTTTCGGTCAGCTCGAGGTATTCAGGAGATAGTATTGGCCACCATGTTTTATTCTTCTCATAATAAACACATTCCTAACCTACATTGTTTTATCATTTGCTTGAGTACGCCTAGAACCCATAGTAGACACCACATCCTGTCAGAGTGGAGCAGGAGACAGTTGTTTGAACGATATATTTTACCGCCTAGTATAGGACTGCGAGCTCTCCATCAGGGACTTGTACGTCAGCAAACACAGACAATTTGACGGCCACTCCTTCTGTGCACCTTGTGTACCTAGCGGTAGAGCCACAACCACTAGTCATACACCCCTAGAGAGGAAAGACCACTATACCAGCTTGTACTCCGTTCACTGCACCACGTGAGTTGGTTGGCTCTGGATTGGGTTTGTCCGCTCTAGGGCATCACCTGTCAAAGCTATTGTGACGCCTCTGAGAAAACTGGCTCTCCAACCACAGCACCGTTAGTGTTGCTGGCTTAAGAAATGGTTAGGTTCGGCGCCAGCCTAGTTGCCGAGAGAGCAGAACACTTCTAGATAGGGAACTGCACATCGCCTGCTCCTATCTGCCGAGACAGGTTTTGAACCTGATGCCCTTTACCAAGTAAGGTAGGAAAGACCTGAATTAGAGGAAGGCCACCTCTGCCGACCAAGCTACCTGGAGCTGCACCCAGCCCAATAAGCCCGGGAATGAGCTCAGGCTGCCCGTAAGTAGGTGGAGCTTAACCCCCAATTCCTTCACCATCTGTTTTCAGCTCCCCGAAAGGTTCCAAGAACTTCATACCTCGTCTTAGTTACTTTCAGATGAGGAGAGAAGGTAGGTAGGTATGTAGCTGGGCTTAACGTCACATCGACAGCGAGGTCATTAGAGATGGTACAAACTGCACAGGGAAGAGGGATTTAGGAAGGATTGTGAAGGAATCAGCCATGGCCTTTGTTATGGACCCATCCCAGAATTTGTCTGGAGTGATTGTGGAAAACCATGGAAAATCAAAATTAGGATGGTCGGACTGGAAATCGAACCCGGGTCCTCCCGATTGCAAGTCCAGTGAGTTACCACTGTGCCACTTTGCTTGGTGAGGAGGGAAGGTGCCCATCGGATTGGCCTGCCCCTAGTTATCCATCCGTGGCTACCTCAGCCCATTGAGAGCCACTGCCAGCAGCAGCAGCAGTTACAGCCGCAGCAGCCCATAGGGTTAAGCGAGCTACACTAGCAGCCGCATCCCAGCCAGTAAGCAAGCCAGCCATCCCGTTCAGCCGGCCAAGCACCGGAGTAAGTAAGCAACCAGCCCCAAAGCCAGCCGCCCGGCCAATAGCCAAGCCAGGAATTGACTTTGTGCCTAGCCGACAGCAGGCACGGCCCACACTTACACAGGTCGTGCACCACTATCTAAGTAGTCCAGTCACAAGTCACCCTAAGTAAGTTCTACTGGTCTGCACTAACAAAGTACTATTTCTTATGTAATATCTTATTGCCTTGAGCCAGATAGCGTGATGAAACAGTATAAATGTAAATCTAATAAATATGGCCGGAATGTTAACAAAAAAGGCACCGCATAATTACAGAAACCCTATTCACTGCACTTTATCAGTCACAATATTCAAGACATTTTTATTTCTTAGCTAGTAAATGTGACAGTTGTTAGTTGATCTATGGATAGTACGGAAGTATGGTGGCAGCTATTTCCTGTGCAGGTAGATTCAAAACAGGTGTTTAAATAAGGTTTTTATTAATTTTGAGTGTGAGTGTACCGGAAAAAATTAAAGTTAATTGTTTTTGTGTTTTTTTACATTGACGCGTGTCCTTACTCTCGAGTAAGCGTTTAGAGCGCTCACTGCCCTCCTTGTGATCAGCAGGCAATCCTACCGCTGCGTTTTTAGTTACTAATCTAGCCTGGTGGGTCGTGGTAGGTTCTGTTGGGGGCCGCTTAAGGGGAGGGGAATCAAACCCCAGAGTGAATGGAACCGTGATCGTTTCCCGTCCAGGGCTAACAATCTTCCTCACTGCTAGAACTGCCAAGATACGAGATGCCAGCTATCCTGGGGTATGAGTTGTGAGATGGATTTATCATTAATGATGATGGTGGATGATCCTGCCGAGGGATGGGAGCTATCCGCAATGGTAGCGTAGGCCGACGTGTAGGGATATAGTTCATTGGAGATAGTCCTACTTCAGGTTTTGGGGTGACTTTCGGTGGTAGTCGAACCCTGACAATCTTCCCGGAAGCGAAGTGGACAGTCCACATATTCTGAACGTCTTTCCTCTTGTCAACCTTTGGTGGGGTTACGGCTCCTATGGGCGAATGAGTCTCCGGCTGAGGTGACTGATGGGTTACTGTTCTAACCACAGCCAACAAGCATCTAGATAGGTGTCAAGCTCTGACTCGTGGGCAAGAGGAATAAATGGTGATGTGGGCTGTGGTCTAAATCCAGTCTCCGCGGATGTGGGTGTGTCCTCACACTCAATCTCTGTGTTCACCTATGAGTGAACCAACCTCTGTAATACTCGTCGCTTTTTGTGCCGGTTGCGGCTCTAAGTACTACCCTTCTTACCTCGCATCTGGACCAGCCATCTGACCTTTCCGCTGATGTGCAGTCCTGGGGGTGTGTCTTATTTAGTCACACCCAAGGCTCTGACGTATAGATATGCAGTCCGGTATTAGGACGTCAGCAAGGTTAGGCGAGGGATCACCAGAAACCCAGGAGTCACAGAATGTCCTTTTGGACTCGAAGCCTTCTTCAAGCCCCGTCTCCTATAGAGTTCAGCACGCCTCACGACTAATTCTCAGATGGGTTTTGATGCAACAACTTTCAGTGTTAGAATAATATTGACTCAAGTGAAACGGGAACTTCAGATAAAAGGAAGGTAGACAATGATTCCAAATTAAAGTAATATTTATTATTACGAATTATGAAGGTGGGAAGTCCGGGTTGAATTATATAGGCTAGCTAAAATTGATTAAATTACGGTAAGTAATTTAGGCAAAGGTGAACCTGGTAAAAGAATAAAATAAAAATTATTCTGGTTGCAAACGTACGTCAAACTACACTCTTTACAGCCTAAACTCTCCAGGGGAATTTATCCAGAAGGGAAAACGTTGTGACGACCTGTTACCATGGAGGCAAGGAATTTGACTGAGACAAAAGGGTTGCAGGGTATGGGGACGTCGGGTTACCTCTGGAACGCCATGCAGTCTTCTGTTGCAGGATGAGGTTGAGTCTTCTGCAAGCTGCTGGAGGTTGAAGCCTTTTCAAGCTGGTGGAGATGCTAGAGCTGTTGCAGGCTGTAGGAGAGGAGAGAGGGAGGTCCTGGTCAGACCCAGGGGAGTGCTTGCTGACCTATGTGGCCGGCGAGCCCGCGTCTCTGGCGAGAGGTGTGCTGGTGCTTCCTTATATAGTGGAAAATCCCTGTCTCTGCGATCTTCCGGGGTTGCAGGTGTGTTGTAGCCTTTCATCGCAGGGGTTAATCAGGGTAGCGCAGAGTGCGTGCATTTCTTATTTCCCTGCTCTGCGTTACAACAAATTTACCATCTCGGCCTGAGTCTGGCCGGTTTTGATGCCACAGGGCAGCAGAGTTGCTGGGATCCTGTGGTATCCGTTTAAACTTACTTTTCATGTAATCTTAGGGTAGTGGTCCATCAGGTAAAACAGTTTTGGCTAACAGGGGTGGTGCTCACATGCCGAATTCTGGGCGGGAATTACAATTCTTAATTAGTCGCGTTACGTGTCTGAAGCAGTCCAATGCGTGGAGTCCATTCAATGGGCACGTGAAAAGTAGTTTGTCACTGTTTGTGACTTGCCCCAAGCTCTTGTGTGCTCATTGATGGGGCGAAGTCACCCGTAGTGTTCGCAAACACGTTGTGCAGCAATATGGCATGCGTCAACATATAAGATGAACATTTCTTGGTTCCCTTGAGAACTTTATAACAGGATTCTACTGTTTGATGAATATTTCTTCAATTTTCCCATTTGCATTATTGTTTTTTTTTTTGACAAATACTTAACATAGGCCTATCAATGTGTTCAACATAAAGTTTAAATTAGGTTTTTTGGTTGACTAATATGTTTAGTCCACATCTACAGTATGTCCGCATGTGTAGAATTTTTATGTCAGTCCCCTGAAATTCTATGGATAGAGTTTCCACTAACTCAAGAATTATTAATTTTTCTGTATCTGTATTATTTTAACATATTTTGTATGTAATTTCTGTAGTGAATAAAGCATGAAGTATTCTTAATGTTGTCCTTTCCCAATCATGCAAAAATGTATGCTTACAGGTTATTATTCATTAAGTGCTCCACCTGTGGAATTCACCCAGCAGAACCCATTGTGTAGGTTTAAGGCCATTGGATACAACTGTATGCCCACAACAGAAAACAAAGATGGCCTGGTGGCTTTAGTCATCAATCAGAAGGCCACAGACATTAAGTATGTATGTGTGTATTACAGCTTTTATTATTGTGAGCAAAATGTTTTATATTGTTTTTTATTGTGTAAGTATATTTTTGTTTTTTAAATCTTTCAAAATATGTTTTCTTTTTAAACAAAAATGTGTAAGGAATGTATGGAAATATTTTTTCTTAATTTCTCAAAATGATGTGCTTAGTCAAAATGTTACCCAAAACATACTGTTTCAACCTTGTTCCAGATTAGTATTTACAGTTGGGACTCGATTTTATGATGTCTCATGATCCTGTAAATGTTGTCTTAAAATCAATGCCCATGTAAAATCATAGCAGACAGATTTTAACCCAAAAGAAAATTACATTAAAAGTGCATTATTTTGTATTAACATTTTTTGATTGTATCTAGCACAGAAAAAAAAACAGGTTTTTTAAATGAAATATTAGTACACTAGAAGACCTCCCTTGTTCCAAAAAAAGTAAACACCAGGCACTGAGTAACTTAGATTGAGTGCAAAGTTAATTTTCAGTAACTTATTGCAAAAAATCAGACAATGTATAAATGAAATACCACATTTTTATGTGTATAGGCGCACCAGAAGTTTTTGATGAAAAATTATAGATAGTTAATATTTCAGGTATAAGCCGCACTGAATTTTTGTATTCCTTTTGAAGTCTGCTTCGTGCGGTGACCAACATGGCCAAGTGTTTGGAATACGTGGCTTGCTTAGTCCTGCTGCCTATTCAAGACTGTTATGGAAATTGTCCATGTTGGGCGCCATTTTGAAGCATTAATCTCTGGTTAGATTGACGCAGACCCAGGGTTATGTCACGAATCTCACAACTTCAAATAAAGTACACCTGGCTTGGGTGGGGGTTCACCCACATTGGGATGAGTATTACACTTTGGGCTCATTTGCATCAACCTGGGACCAATGATTAGGGAATTTAAACCATATACTAATTTTGACAAGAAACGTTTCTGTATAGGAAGATTTAGTTTTGGTCACTTTTAGAGACTTCAAATATCGCGGTGCCTGAATCGCAGAATGCATTAGGATAAGAATGAAAGTAAGACTGGGTTGTTAATCCCTCTTTGGGGACTGGTCATTATATAGCATGGGCCGTGTGGGCTATCTAGTTGGGATGAAATCAGGGATCACACACACTAGCCTTTGTCTTGATGGGTACTGTACCTTAAGAGTAATGGGAGGAGGGGTGCTCCTCCTCGTTGGCCAACTCACGTGGTGGGTGAGCGGTTGAACAGCGGCTGGCTCCGGTTGAAATGTAGTGGTACAGATGTCCTCGTTGACTGTGGCAATGGGTCGCAGGGACTCTTGCGGGTGGGCCTTTAACCAGTCTCTCTCAATACTTAAGAAGGTCTCTCCTTCCCATATAATTTCCTCTATTTCTGGATGTTCCCTACCGGGTAGTTTGACTAGGAACGGAAATAATGGCACCGTGAGATGTGCGGGGAAAGGAATATCAATATTACTTACTGCAGTTTCTGAAGGAGGTAAGTTAATGATTTCGTCTACTATGGCTCTTAATGCATGCTTTAATCTCTTCCGTGCCCCTCTCTGATGAGAGTAAGGCATGAGGAATAGAACAAAACAGTCTACAAATGATAAGCCGGTCCATTTATGAGCCTAGTCCTCAGGCTTGTGACGTGCAGTAACACTCAGCGCTCGTTTTGTTCGGCCCTTGCAAGCGGTGTACTGAGCTTTTGAGCAGCACACGTCACTTCCTCGCTGATACCTGAGTGTAGCACCCACAAGAGGTCGATGAGGCCTAAGTGTTCCATCTCCTATCTGGCCTTTGCAAGCAGTGGCGGAGTATGGAACACCTGGTCTGGTTTTTCCTCTTAGTGGATTAGAGTACCTAGTACTTTTGGGCGCAGTTGAAGGTCTACCTGCTGGCAGAGCTTGGTTTGCCGCATAATGGTGTGTGTGTATATACCTTGGTGGTTTACGCAGATACCGGCTTTTACTCTAAAGCTGAATTATGTTTAAGTTTACTAACTGAAAGGGATGATTGAATTCATTACTAAGAGAATGAAACTTTCAAAAATACTTGAAAATACATATTTTATTATTTGTATCTAGAAAACGATGGTGATGCCACACTAACTCCTATTAAATTATGTAAGTTATGGAAGTTGAGTTCAACGTTAAATCCAGGTGAAGGTCACCTGGGCAAGAGCTAGGTGTAACATGAATAGAACCGACAAGTTTTAAAATCAATAGTTTACAAATTTAACAGTGCCTCACTATGGGAGTGTTCTTAAGGAACCTAAGTACTACAACTACCAGAGGGGTAGTTGACGTAGCTGCACCATCTGTTGCACTGAAAAGGTCCAGAAGGGATGTTGATGCGACCTGCTACCAAAGGGGTGGCTGGCAGGAGCGATGTCTTCGGAAGCCTCTGGTCTGGTGGAGTCCCCAGAAGCTCGGAATTTGTGGTGGTTGCAGAGGCGTGTCAGCTGCTGCTGAAATGTTGAGCTTCTGGTCGGTTGGTGTCTTTTGACTGGTAGAGATCCCAGCCCTTTCAAGCAGTGGGAACTCTGAATTACCAGTGGTCGCACACCTCAATGGCTTCTTCGGCCCTTGCAAGTGGTGAAGGAGCAGACTCTGAAGAGCTAAGGGCTGCTATTCCGTGTATACTGATTTCTTGAGTTTGTAGGGGCTCTGAGGTGTGGTGAGGGATAACTAGTCTCATTCACGGGGGTTGAGAATTCTTGCTGCTGAAGGGGTGCCATTCATTTCTTATCTCCTCAACTGGAGGCACAATCCTTATCGCCTGTGTTAGAGGTGTGTAAGCTGGAGCGGCTGGAGTAGACTGGGTGCTGGCCTCCAGTGGCGAGCTGTGGAACTAGCTGGGTCTTCCTGGAGGGTGCCATTGTCTCAGCCAACAGTACAATTCTACGTTGGGTGCATGACGACTTCATGGGGTTTTTCAAGGTTCCCAGGGTATATGGTTTCGCATATAGTGCAGCGTCTGCTCTGTGAATGCTAGTGGCTCTGGAGGTGGGCTGCCATCTGCTTATTGCTGTCATATCACCAACATTTTTGGTTAGAGATGTTCGTTTATTAATAAAATTTACATTAGGCGTTATTCTGCCAGTGAACATGCACCTTAGTGATTCGGGTCAGTATATTGAATTGTAAGTGCAACAATAATTTTGGACTTTAGTACTAATCAATTTATGAATTGTTATAGTGATGTAAAATTTTAGTTACGTTTGTATAATCAACAACATACTCTCCACACAAATAGTTTTGGTTATCTGCACTTATGTTTAGTAAATGAGAGATAATGTTGTGTAACAAATGGACAGTTGTAAAACTTAATGTGTAAAGAGTTTTCATTTGTGGTTTTATATATACTTAAATAAGCAATTTCGTCAATGTTTCGTGAATACTGGAAATTACAAAATTTGTCCGTATTTTGCATTATTTTGCTGTTCGCAAAAATTTCCAGGCCATGGGTAGTGGATAGTGTTGGCTGCCTATGGGAGTGGTATCAATTTTTGGATATGCCCTACATCCAGTACAATGCTCACAAAGAAATACAAAGTGGAGCTATGTATTGGAAAAAGAGCGGCAACTTTATTTTTGAGTCAATTTCCCTCAAATAGTGTGTGTGTATTTATTTGTGTCATGCTGAGACTGTACCCGTGGACCTTGACTTTTTCTGGTCGTGTTATCTGTCTCCCAGCGGGGCGGTGCCACCAGGCAGCAAGAGGAAATTGTGACATCACATACATCATTGGATTTTACCGCAGCCAAACTTCACAAACAATTGTGTGTTGCAATCATAAAATTATAGATTCACGTGACACAAAAAGAGATTGTTAAATGGTAATTATTTTGTTTGTTCATAACCCAAAAACACAGTGACTCAACTTGCACATTCAGTAGCTCAATGCCTTCTGGAAAAAATACTTTACTCAAGTGACGAGTTGATATTTGTTAGTTTGACTCTACTTGGTTTTTTGAGTCTCGGTCCATCACAAAATCTTCTCCCTGTAGCATAATGCCTCCAGAGATGGGCACAATGGGCAGCGAGTGGTAGTTACAAATCACTGGCCGAATGACTGGCAGACACTTTGCCTTCAGTATGCAATTCACATGCCGCGTTAGCATTTTTAAATGCAAATATTTTTGTAAACATCTGATGAAAATTTATGTACTAAAAATTAGATTAGGCAAATTAATTTTTGTCAGAACTTCTGAAATTAAAAAATTAGTAGTTGATGGTTACTAACACATGTAACATTGTAATTTTTGTACATATTTATAATTATGTTCTTTTTTGTTACAGGAATAATGAAGCTTTTCTCATCACTACATTGAATAATATTCTTGGAAATAGAACACACTTGACTGTTGTTATTAACAGTGTAAAACCTATAGGGGAATCAAAAAGTCAAGTCATTATATATGTTCAGGAAAAGTTTGGAACTGGTGAGTTAGTTACAGATACAGTCTGACCTTGAATAGTGTAACTGGTTAGTTGTATTGAAATAGTGCAATATTTGTATGGATGCTTAAAACTATTGCTGTACAGATTATGCTGCTAATTAATCTGAGATTCAATTATAGATTGAAAACGGATTTATTGCAGTTGGCAGTTATCACATTAAGTTAAAACTGATCACGTGATTATGGTAAAATTTGGTTCTCAAACTCATCCAACTTTAAATAAAATATTCTACATGCTCTGCAAACAGTGTCAGCTTCAACAAGAGTGAAATAGCAGCAAAAACAACAAACCAATGCTATTTATTAAAAAAATTAGAGATGTGTTGAAGTTTGAAAACTCGAACAAAGCCAACTCAGATTATAATTAGAGCCAACTTCTACTGTCTCATTGAACTTGGCTCGATAATCAAGCCTTTTTTATGTCTTCACATTTGAAACTGCTTCGAGCTTAGAATTTGCGTTTGTTTAAGTGATAAAAATACTTAACAGAACAGAGATTATGCCTAAAATTGTGATTATACTTTATGTTTATGTGCATCGTAATGTTTCTGAACATATAAACTCTTCAACTATATCTCAAAGTTTTAATATCACAAGCACTCGCATTTGTGGTTATAGCTGCACACTCGAGGTTCAGCGCAAGCTTTGTGTGCGTGTGTGTATGTAATCTCAGACCATTTTGTTGATCACTCCACTGCTTAAGATTGCTAGACAATATATCTGAGCACTCATGACAAATTATTTTGTAGTGCATTTCATTAACCACACAGTCCTGAAAATCCACATTGAAGAAGAGTATACAATTGTCTAAAGACAAGGAAGTCAAGGCTTAATTTGCTGTATTAGAAAATGTTATAAATTTGTTACCTTTTTTGAACTAGTATTTTCTGTGTTTTATGTCATGGAGATCTTCAAAACGTAAAAGTGACATATGGAAATTGTTATTGTTGGATGTGAACAGTGTACCTAAAGCTAAGTTTTTAGTATGTGAAATACTTATTTTGCAAAGTGGACTTGGAAATAGGAAAATGTTCACAACCACAAACATGTGGAATCATTAAAAGAAAATTTATTTGCAGAGGTGCTGTATTTAAATGTTAAAAAAAAAATTAAGAGAAGTGGAATTATAGATAAATTTGCAGTTACTTCTGAGCCACCAAAAAAAAATGTTTGTACAAGCAACACTACTAGCCATGGTAGTGAAAAAAAAGTACATACTTTGCAAATGATCCATGAGCCCAGGAAATGACTCAGGCCATTGCTGAAATTGTCTGTATTGACATGGTCACTTGATGTTGTCAACAACAAAGGATTTTAAACATTGTATGAACAAAGCAATGCCAAATTAGAACTTCCATCCAGGAAATATTTGACTTCAGTATCAATACTTCATATGTATGAAAAAATTAAAGATAAAAGTAAAAACACTACTGAAGGATTTGCACAGAATAAAACATTTTTCTCACTTATGAGAGTGGACTATAAACTCGAATAGAACTGACTGCGCTTTAAGTCCTTCCTTTTCTTGTTACAGGAAGTTAATAGAGCTCTGGCCATGAGTCATTTCCTAATACAGGGAGCTTGGTACATATTAGACAGAAAAATAATGTGTGACAGGAGTGAAATGGGATTAGAACGCTTAACATAAAAAAATACAGTAAGTATTGGAAAACTATGATTTTTAAAACACACACCCATGTACACATACATACATGCACATTTATATATGCACAACACACATGCATAACACTTGTACAAAACACACACAAAACATGCACTCACACAGAGGCAGACACAGACATATGCAGAGATGCACACACACACAGACATCCACCACGATAAAAAGATACTCATTGGCATCTATGCACACATGCCAACAGACACACACACAAAACCCATTTTCTTCTGTAACACAGAGTATTTGTTGTGTGTTCCAATCTTCCATCAGTGGGAAACAACTTTCTTGTCTATTGCACCACCCTTTGGGCTAGATAAATTGTCAGCCAATTTTCTGAATGACTTTTGGCTTACAGATCCAAGATGCTCTAAAATGGAAAAGCACGTGGTTTCAAATGAGGTGTTTAGATATGTTTTTATTAAGTTTGAGTTCTGGAATAAATTAGAGTGGATAGTATTTTTTTTTACATGTACGGTCAACACTTTATGTACGGTCAACACTTTGACGCGTGCTGCATTCACCATTATATCATAAACGACTACAGGTCATCCACGTGCTTCTACCAACCATAGGAACTAACTACCAGATGTCTAACAGGAAGTGTTCTTGCCCAAGACATGGAAGATACTTGGTTTTCCACACTGTTCCTGCCTTGCCCTTCTACTACTAAGCGTATGCCACACGTGAAGGAGCAAACCAAGAGCACGACATGATACGAAAGCATAGAGAGTGGGTTCAACTCAAACGCACGTCGGAATCACGATACAAAATATATTTGAAGCGGCTGCACAACGCGCCAGCCTCCTCTGACACACCCGCAGACAGAGGGTCGCTACACCGCCAAAGATAGCCGAGCGCCGCTGAGCGACTGCAGCGGAATCACTAGCGCAAGAGAGTAGTTTTCCCACCTCACGCACTCTAGGCAGACATCACAGGGGTTCGTCATACCTCCCACTCCGGGCTCGCTGTGCACTTCAGAGGAAGCCACATGTAAGGAAGTACACGGCCGAGGTCAGGAGTTATCGTCTCCAGTAGCTCGCCTCAACACTTCTTGTGCTGGGGCTCTCTACTGACCATTAGGCCCACACGGTCCTCTCCAAGAACTTCCAGTTGTCCAGTGGCTGCCACCACCTCTTCATCATTGACGCCACTAGAAGTAACCTGAATACATCGAACAAGATCTAAAACTTGAAGTTGTTGTGACCTCCTGGTTCTTCAGCTACTACTACTTGCAGGTGACGGCTCTTCATTTAGCGTTAGGGCCTCTTCTATGCAAACCCCATCAGAGTTATGTTATGTAAAGAGACATACAACATAACATAAAATTATTAATAAAAAATATAATTATTTACTGAACGAATCCGTTGATGTGCAGTGTTGTTATTTGCAGAGTATTTACTGTTACTTAAAACAGATTCTAATTACATCATCATGACATTTATCCTGTATTCGCAACTTGCTAAGAAGTTGTTTTTTAATACTTCGCCTTGTGAGTTATGAAGATAAGTTCTATGTGGAAATTAAGGTAACATTATTCCGATATGCTTGTAACTGAAATGATGACAATAAGATAAGATAGTGTAATTCTTTTGTCGTTAACAATGGGTCAAAAGTATGAGATTAAGAAATTTTTTTAAATAAAATAAAAAATTTTATTTACCCATGTAAACACGTTTATAATGTGAGCAATATTTAAAATGAAAAGTACAAATGTATCACTTAAAAAAAAACTGACTTCGCTACATCCTGTGAAGAATTTTTTTTCTAATACAACACCGTCGATTCCATAATTTTTCAAAACAAGTTTTTCTGAAAAGTTCTAGTTGCAAACACAATACTAAACAAAACTGTGTGATTTTTCCTAACGTGCTTACGAAATTTAAATTAATAATTTTTTTTACTATTTCATGATTTTCAGAATTCACGTATTGTTTCTATGCTTTGAATCTGAGAATCTGACGTTCATTATAAGTAGTAATTATTTGACATACTTTATCCAAGCAGACATTTGAGCGTGATAACTACCTAAAAATTCTGTGAAAATATACAAACAAGCACACACTGCACTTAAGTATGTTCCAATTAAAATAAAACAAGACACTTCTTAACTTCTTGGTGAGTAACAACAAGTAGATGCACATTACCATCGCTCACAATCCCTTTAAATATTCACTTGCACATTTAGTTGCATCATAGGTACTTTTCAATAAGTTAAACATTATCTCAGATACTGCTTTCCAGAAAAGGATTAACATCACAATACTATCACACAAACAGTTCAACATACATGCCTTAACAAATACAAATCTTAATTTACTAAGTATTCCCACATGCATGTGAAAATAAATGTTGTTGGTTGTTTACAAACCAGACAAAAGGCGGTCGATATTTAGATAGCTCACCCAAGTTCAGTTGCCACTCTGCTAACATTGTGTGGTATGCAAGTAGCACGGTTGCGTCCACAGCTGCCTTAAACCCCCTGCCCCATGACGCGGCTGACACCCTGGGTTCCACCGCCGTGCTAGCCTTGAACAGTCGTAACACTAGAAGCGCACAAGAAGATTGCTTCCAAGTAAAGAACATAACGAGACACGAACTGCCGCGTAACGCACAGCCACCAGAAATTACTTAGTCTTCTACGATGAACCACCCTACTCCTGTCCAATGAAAACTAAAGATATTCGGCTATGAACTTTCCAGAGTAATTATTATTTAACAGACGGAGATTAAAGAGGAAGCAATGCTTCAATTGTTTCCATGGACACTTCGCCCCTGTTTTTGTAATTTTTACCATTTTAAAGAGTGTAGTAGGCTGTTCATGTCAACTTTCAACAATATTTTATATTAATACATCTTCCATGAGCAATATGTTTTGGTATATATGTGAGAGGAATATATGTTTATCATTGTGAAGAAAAGTGAAATAAAATTAAGCAGGATTGTTTAATCTTGGCACGAAAAGAAAGGTTTAACATAGCCAATTCTTTACAGTTCATACGTATACTGTGCAAACACATTAAAACATAAGGAAGTCATTTTCTGTGCCCATCCTCATACGTAGTCCAAGCACAGCTCTCAAGCACATTTACATATCCTGTCGTCCTCAGTGTTCAGTGCGGTGTACGCTATTGTGTAATTTTATGTCTGCTCAGCTGTATGTACTGTTGCTTCACTTCCATGTTGTTTTCAAAACATTTTCAATACACTTTCCGTATGGAATTTGTACATGCAAACTGCATTCAAAACAAATTAAGTCTTAAGGTCGATACACCATAAAAATGAGATGTATCGGATTCATTGCAGTGTAAGTTAACATGTAAACGGGCATCATTCTGAAATTACATTGAAATTAAAATACACACTTTTGAATAGCATTTTTGTACTACGTACAGATATATGATATTCATAATTTTTCTTTTTCTTGCGTGTTTACGTTATATCATTGTTACATGGTTGCAAGAAAAGGAAATATTCAAACTTAGCTTTATATCAGTGGTGGTGTTATTTCATTGAAGTCGACGTAACTTTTCACCAACATAAATCTACACATTAGTGACTGCATTGAACTCAATTTGTTTTAATTGAAACTGATATTCTACTCAGTTGAGATTGAGAATGGAAAGTACTGAAAACATTTGAAAACTACATGGAAACTTAATGTGTGTCAAATAAATTCAACCCTATAAATTCTAATTCGGTACACTGTTGCGTGTGAGGTAGGTCTGACACGCAGAGTGCTGGCTTTGGAGCTGGCTGCCTACATACAGAAGGCGGTGAGTCAGCCAGGGTCGAACCTTACTGCAGAGAGTGTCCTGGCCCTCCTCAAGCCAGATAAGGACCAGTTGGCAGAGTACTTGGATCAGCCTCCACCAGGTAGGCTGCTTTCAGCCATGCAGTACCCTTTCTACAACACTCGGTACATTGAAAGTAGGAATTTCTGGTTCAAGGTCGGTTGGACTTAAGGTTATTATGGGATTCTACCCATGTCAGAATAATAATAATAAATTATTATTTTTGGTTGAATTGTAATGGAATACCGTAAAGCTAGTTCCACAATAGTGCGATGTGTTGCGTTGCATTGGGCTGCAACAAACTATACTTGCTGTTTCGCAATTAAGCGATGGTATGACGGTGATGGGCGCCGTCTCAGATGGTGCTGCTATCTAGTTTAAGGGTGGAAATTACATTTTTAGACCTCACGAATGTAACAAAAGATATGCATAAAAAGTTGAAACTGTATGTTTTAAGTGGTAGAAGATAAAATCGGGGTAATATAAACGCGATGTGTGACGAAACTAGTGGGAACCAGACATAATAAGACGGATAATTATTTTGATGTTAATAAACTAATTTTATTTCATTATCCATATCTATAAGAAGCCTTGTTGTCTATTTTGTACATCCACGCAGCAATAATAAAAATACAAGTACGAAATTGTCTGCATAAACGTGAGCTTCGTTTACAAATTGTAAAAAAATATAGATTTTTTTATTCTCCTTGTAAACAAACACTTATTCTTCTTCTTCTCCGTCGCAGGCTGACGCCAACAATCGTATCTCAAGAATTTCTCGCAACGCACACAATGCAGATGCACTGCGACAGAATCTGCTTCATCCTGATTGGCTACCATTCATCACAACTCATTGCAACGCAACACATCGCACTATTATGGAACCAGCTTTAGCTTTATTCTATGTCAGTTCCACCAGGTTGTCAGACTTTGATAAGACTATCCAGTCAATCCCGCCATGAAAGTAAGTAAAATTCACAATTTTATTTTGTTTAGCGCATATGGTTTAAATTTTAAGTTCTTCAATTTTTCAGTGAATTGCAATGTGTCAATGGTTCTGAGGTCGTCTTTACAAGCTTACATAAATTGACATAGCTTACTCATGAAACATGTATTCTGTTTGAAATTTTGCAGCCTTATTAATTAAAGAATGAAAATTTCAGCAAAGAAATATACAACTACATTACAAAACAGTAAAAATTCATAAAAATTTCTTAAAAAATAAATTATGATAAATATTTTTAAGCAAAAACAAGATTTTCTAAAAACTGAATTATTACATTAAAGGAAAGGTATGAGCATAATGTATATATCTGTATTTTATATTAACCTGGAAGTGTGTTTAATAAAATAAAAGAGAGATGTAAGCATTTAGTACATACAGGTTGTCAACGAAAAATAAGAATGTAAAGAATTTCATAACTAATGTTAATGAACCACTGAATGGTGTATAAATATTTAGAGTATCATAAATTTTCACTAACAATGTGACAGATATGTTATAAATATGTAATACAAATAATAAATGAATAACTCTGATAAATTTTTCTTTTGTGTCAAAATATATTTTCTAAAAAAATTTTGTTCAACTAAATTTTAAAAATAAATAATATGGCTTTGTTGTTATATCACATAAATTAATGCACTAAAATTTAATAACACTGAAGTGAATATATGCCTTTAACACTAATGGTACAACAAAAATATAGATTTCGCAGAATTAACTAAGTAATGACCCACTGATGGTGATATTAAATAATATAATATCTAATTTACCAAGTGACTATGCTAAATATATTATCACTTATGTAGCACCTATTTTTTTTCTTTATGGAAAATAATTGCCAAAAAACCTTTGTGCTGAAAACCCTTCAATTAAATAATGGGTTGGTTACCACAAAAATTATGCATAATTTAAACCACTATTTGCTCATAAATCCATGGTTTGAATCAAATATAATTTTGAAAATTAACGTTAATTAGCAAAATTTTGACTTTAACTTAATTTAAAAAACAGTCTTCACAATTTTATACTCTGTAGCCATTGTAGATGCTTCATGCAGAGGCAGAAATCAGATTATGGAGAATCATTACTTTAATGTGCTGGAACCCAATTCAGTAGGCAAGTGCCATCCAAAATAATGTTACAAAATTGGTGTTTAAAGTTAAAGTTAAATTTTTCATTGATTTAAAAGATTTTAACAAAATCTTGTTGATTATCAGAATTGAGCTGTATCGTTGTTATGTTTTGTTTATTTCAAATAAGTGTTACCCTGTAGTTCTTTATTTATTTGTTCGGTTTAAATAATCCCTTCCTTTTTTTGTTGTAAAGTTTATCAATTTTTTTTGGAAAAGTTTTGTTTTAATTCAGTTGTGAGTTTTTTTTGTCAGTTTTTGGACTTTTGATTAGTGTTTTTGTAAATTTTAATTTTAATTTTAATTTTAATTTTGAGTTGTTTGGATTTAATTTATGTTAATTTAGGTCCCCTTCTGGATGTAACTTGGTAGTTGGTTGTTGTTCGTTAACTTATAGTTTTTTTCAAAATTTTGGTAAAGCTCACACAAGTTACAGCCAGTATGGCTTGGTTATGTTCTGGAACCTTCAGGGCTCGTGCGTTCACGTGGTGCGGGCATGGGCTGGTGCTGAGTGGGTGGCCGGGCGGGAACACTGCAAAGGCGGCCGGCTGGCTGGCCATAACTGGACACGTGAATTGCTGAAGTGGCAGACGGTTGAAGGACAGCCATGTGTTGACTCTAGGGCACCCTAGGTATAGGGAGTGGGATGCTGAAGTGCCGTTTGGGTGAGGCGGGGGTGATCGGAGGTGAAGTTTCGCTGACGACGACTACCCAGCAACAGTAACTCATCAGCATGAGGACGCGGCCCGTGCAGTTCGCTTTCGAGAGTCTTTGTCTAGAGTTCGTCAAAAGAGGACGTTCGCGTAAAGTCAGGAATGTGAAGTAGAGGCCTGGAGGAACCTCTGCGACTCTCAAGATGTAAAAGCTAAGTAAATTGTTTGGTTGTTGGTCTAGTAGTGGTTTTAGGTTCCGTGATTACACTAAAATCATAAATTTGCAATTCGAGGAATGATTTTTGAATTTAAAGTTAAAGCGATAGTTTAGTCGAACAAGTTTTGAAGTTTGAAGTTGTTGAGATTTTTGTTGTTTAAGTTGTGAAAAATAAGTTTCAGTCTCTAATCTTTGTCGATGATGTAACTTTGGAAGTTTGAGTGTTGCCAGTTTTGCCGGCCTTATTTCTTGATAAATTTTTAGGTAGGTGTTAGTGAGAAGTTTGATTATTTTATACTTCATTCCTTATCGTTGCCGTTGATAAGTTTGTGGCACATTTTGAGTAAATGCTTTAGTTTGTCAAACTTTTAAAGCACAAGGAAGTTAGATGGTTTTTCCATGCTGATTCTTTTGTGATAGAAAAAATTTTGTAATGGGACCAAGGTTCATGGATTTGTTGTATTTGTTAATAATTTTTAAACCAAATAGATGTTTTCAATCATTAATTTTTGTGAACTGATATTTAATTAAATTTTTCATATTAATTTTGATACTCACTTCCAGTCCTAGCCAAAGGAAATTAGTCTATTCATCTTTTATAAACATATTTGATTTTTGTAATTTTTTTTTTATTGGTTGTTAAAGAGTCTGTTCTTTGTTGACCAATTGTTATTATAAAGTTTATTTTGATGGATTATAGTAAATGCTATATTTGAAAATTTTAAATCTTTATTTTTATAAAAATTTGAGGAATTTTCCCTTTTTATTTTGTACAACATTGTTTATTTAAATTCATCTGAAGGAATAAGAATCAGGTTTTTAATATGTTATCTATTTTATTTATTTATTCATTCATTTATTCATTCATAGATTGACTCATTCATTCATTTATATATTTATCTGTGTATTTATATATTTATTTATCTATGTATTTATCTATTTATTTATATATATTTATAAATTTATTTATTTATATATTCATTTATTTATTTATTTATTTTTTATGTAATTATTTATTTATGTATTTATTTATTTATATTGTGCCAGGACTGCTTTAAGACCCTTTTTCAGTACCATTGCAGAACAAGACAGAGTAGTCTTGCTGATTGAGCTATGTTTTACCAGTAGACGTTAAGGGCATCTAGGCTGCCCATGATAAAATGCGGTGGTGGGAGAGCTTTTAGCCCCTTTTTATTTTGTCGCTAAGTTGAGAAGTATGTGTGGGTTGCTGTGGGTACATCCAGAGTGTTGTTTAGTGTTTAGTTAGTGTTTATTTTTGATGCTTATATTACTTGGAGTTATGAGTTGGTGGAAGATGTATTACCATGTATTGCCTTGTGGATGCTACTTCGATTTATGTTTCCCATCCCCCCCTTTTTTTAAATAGAATTTGCAGTTAATTTAAGTTGAGTTGTATTTTGATGTTTGTTTAACGAAGTTTCTCCAACTTTTCAACAGTTGGTGAAGTGTCTGGGTAATAGGAGCTGGTAACTTTTCAACAGTTGGTTTCGTCGCCGGATAATTTAAATTGTATAGGTTTGATTCCTTTTTTTTATTCCAACCCGTTATCCCTTCCCATATCCTTTCACTTCGCTACAATAAGATACGTGATTCGCCCAAACCACGCTAAGAGCCAAAATACAGTTCACATCCCAAAAGGGTTGCAACAAAGATCCATTTGGCCATGTGCACCTATATTCAAAGATAAAACAAACAAAACTTAAAAAATTTAACGGGATACACAAAAACGAATATCACGTAGACAAAAAAGAATTAAACAAGCTGCAAGTACACTTACCCAAACAGCGGAATAAACTAACAATCACATCAGAAGTTTAAATAAACAAGCAGTAGTAGATTGTAGGATGATTACATGTTGAGATTCAACATGGAGAAGAAGGCATTAACATGGCATTAATATGCCAGAATGTGCTCAAAACTTATAGAGAGCAATTAATCAATATACAACTCGAAAGATGAAAAATTAGTTGTAAACACTCAGGACATTTATAAATTTTTTATAAATTGCAAAAATGAAGTTTTATTCTTATTATTTAGATTAATCATTACTAACACAAAAATAATCCTTTTTAGATAATACATAGAAACATATGCATATATTATTAAAGCAAACACAATTTAATTTCCTGTTATATAACATTATTAATTAATCTATACTAATATTATAAAGAGGTAATGTGAGTTTGTTTATTTGTTTATATGTCTCGTGTAAGCTCGGGAACTAAACTGCCAATTCTTATAATTCTTTCGCTGTTAGAAAACTGCATTCTTCCAGATGGTCATAGGCTATTTTAAATTAAAAAAGGAAAAAAAATCCTTCAGAAATTTATAAATTTCTTAACCAAGTCCGAGAAAAATTACCTACTTGGCTGCTTTCTAAGCATGCTCTACCAAAAATACAGGGCTGATTTCACTGTTAGAAAGCCACATCCTTCCGAATGGGCACAGGCATATATCAAGTGGGGCCACATAGGTCCAATGGGTAGAGTAATGCCAAGTGGGGCCACAGTGGCCCAGTAGCTAGAGCTATCCCAAGTGGAGATGCAGTGAAGTGGTTTGAGCACTCTCAAGTGGGGCAGCAGTGGCTTAGTGGATAGAACTATATCAAGTGGTGACACAGTGGCCCAGCGGCTAGAGGGACCCCTAGTTGGGAGGGGGGGGGGTTCCCAGTGGCTCAAATTTATGTCAAAATCAAATAAATTTAGATCAAAATCGAGTAAATTTTAGCTAAATCTGTAAGTAAAAACAAGGAAATTTGAGTTAAAAACACTCAATTTTCACCGAAAATCATGCAATTTTACCCCAGAACCAAGCAAATTTTCCAAGTTTCCAAAAAATGTAAGTGCAGGATTTTTAATTGGCAATTTCCACCAAAAGTGGAGAAAAAAAACTAAAATAACTATTTCCTACTATTTTTAACAAAAGTACGTGGAAAAAAAAACTTAAAACCTAAAATCAGAAATTTAATGAAAAAACAATCAAAATCAAGTAAATTAAGGTTCAAATCAAGTCAATTCCATCGATTTTCAATCCAAAAACAATCTCAAAAAAGTTTTCAAAAAGCTAATGCTCAAAAACCGCCAAAAACATAGTATTTTTTTCAAGCTTGATTTTTGTATCCTGTACAAATACTGTACACAAAATGTAAAAAACTAGCAAATTTCTCATTTTCAAGGATCTTTTTCACGTTTTCTAGAAATGTCAATTTTGCAAGTGAGCAGTCTAAATCAAGCAAATTTAAACTAAATGTGTAGCTAAATCAAGTAAATTAAGCTAAAAATCAAAGGAAATATTAAAATGATTCAAATTAATAGAATTGATATATTTTTAAGAAAATTCAATAACTTTTATCAAATATATATTTAAATAGCGCTCATGTAAAGTAATTTTTAACTTACCATCTAGAATACAATGAATTTTTTTTACCAAACTTAAATTAAATAATTTTTAAATTTGGTAGCAGCATACTTTTTATTTTTTCTAGGTCTTGTAGTTTAGTAAATTCATATAATTGTTTAAATTGTTGAGCAGAGACTCTATTTTTTGTTTTTGTTTTGTTTATAAGGGAAATAATTTTCTAAAGAAAAGAAATTTATTAAGAGAGAGAAAAAAACTCATTTAGAATTATGAAAATGATTTTTTATTTGATCAAATAATTCATCCATATTTCTAAAAATTCGTCAAACTTTTAAAAGTTACCACCTCACTATAACTCTAAAATATAGTATTAAAATATTGAAAAATTTGGTGATCCGTCCATTTATATATAAATTTTTTACTTATAAATAGTTATAAAAGTATTGAGAATTTTAAAAGACAAACTTTTCCTCCAAGTGATCAAACCATGGGGATTTAAATGTTTGCAATAATATAATTGAAGTTGATATTCCCATAGGCGACGGTTTCTTTCCCAAATTATGATTATATTTTTGAAGAATTTCGCTTACTAAAGAGAGATAAAACTGGGATGAAGCAAAATACGCAAAATTAGATAATATTGATGTTTGTTCTAACTTTTTTCCTTTTCAATTTTCTAGGGTATAAATCCCAAAACATGGTAAAATTATTGAAGCTGTTGATAATCCTGGTGTAACATAAACAATGATTAATATTTTGTTAAGGTCCCCGGGTGAACAAAATTATTTAGAATTTATTGGTATTGATAAAAAAGATAGAGAAAAAAATGCTCGTAGTGATAAAACAAATGAAATAACATATCCACCGAGATATTTGTTTGATTTTATTTATAACATTGAAATTTACTGGAAAGGTGGTTATAAAATTACTCTTTTTCGTAATTCGTCTAATAATAATTGCTTATTTGTTTATGGAAATAAAAAGGCATATGTTACCATTGATAGAACTTATGCTGATCTGAGTAGAATTTTTATTGAAAAATTAGAAATTATGTGGCCTATTGTCGAATATGAAGCTAACACAGCCATTGCAATTTAAAAAAAAAATATACAATGATCCTAACATTCCTATTAATTTTAAGTATTGGCAATTTTTAGGAAAAGAAGTACCTGCTGGAACAATTGTATTTAACTTTGATATAAAAGATCAGTTTAATAATTTCCAATTTGGTATGCCTGATTTTGTAATTGTTGGCTTTCAAATTAATAGAAAAAATCAACCTTATCAGTATATACATGGTTCTATGTTTGATCATTGCAATGTAGTAATATTTATGTAAAGAATGGGAGAAATTAAAGTTTTCCAAAAGAAAATTGGAATCTGATATATTGAAAACGATCTTTGTTTAAAAATGCTTCTTGCTTTTAATGATTTTAGAAATTCAAGAATGAAACTTAGACACAGACTATAGAAATAATAAACTTCATTATAGATCAACTCTAAACTTCGATGGTGAAAAGAATTATTGTATATTTTTGGGGCGAAGACCATTATATGTTATTGATTACGTATATAGAAAAACAACTGTAGTTTAAAGATAAAACAAACATAAAAATTAGTGTAGATTTTAACAAGGCTTTTGAAGCAAGAACAATCTGTAGTGTTGTTCTAATTAGTGAAAGAAATCTAACATATGATTATTTGAAAGAAAATATTACTGAAGATAAATAAATTTAAATATTATTTAATGAAGGAATCAAAAGTTGTTCCTCGATTTAAATTACTCATTGAAAGAATTAAAAAAAATAAAAACCATCATCAAAAAGAATATGAAAAAAATAAGAAAGATCTACCATTAATTGATGAATTACGAAATATCTGTAAAAAAGTAGAAAAAGTAAGTGAAGAAAATAAAAATTGAATAACAACACTAGTTCCTGTTGCAGCAAAAAATTTAGATTATCCACCTACACCAGAAGAAACATAATTTAAGAGAGAATTATTTTCAAAAAATCCTATTTTGGAAGAGCAAAAATCTAATCTCGAAGAGGAAATGGGAATTATACCTTTGAAACACTCGACTATTAGACTTGGGAAAATATATTTCTGGAGATATTAATAAAATTAACTAAATATATGGTTTACGAGGAGGACATATTTTTGAAATCTGTGATATAAAAATAAATATAAATGGTGATATTCTATTTGTTATAGATAAAAAATATGAATTAATAGAAGGACTTTCTAAATTGTTAACAAAAAATATCGCAGAAGAACTTGCAGGATAATAAGATAATTAAGCCAATTTAGAAAAGATATATAAAAGGACAAACCACAAAATCAGCACCAAACGCTCCTGAAAGAATGATTTGTCCAAAACTCCTAAATCTGGAGATGGTATAAAAATAATACAATAGTTTACCAAAAGAATATGTTTGGATGTCTGATGTTAGAAAATTAATAGATAAATTATTAGTTATTCATGGTGAAGAAAATGCTGGAAATAAAAGGTTTTACAATGAAAAAGTAGGCATAATGAATATGTTGAATAATAAATTTTCAGATTTTATTAATAATCCAAAAGAAATACCATATCTTCTAAGAGTTTTAAATGAAATTCCGCATTCATTTTGGAATTCTGAACAGCATGGTAATGGCATGATAAATTGGGCATTAAACAATTTAAATTTACCGGAAATGCATTTGCCTGGTTATGATTATTGTGGGCTGTTTACAAAATTAAATTTAGGTTCGAAAGAGGTGATAAAGGAATAAATAAATTAGATGAAGCATGCAAATATCACGATATTGCTTATAGAGATCACAAAAATGTAGAATCTAGACACGAAGCTGAACAAAATTTTACAAAAAGAAGCAAAAGATATCATGTTAGAACGAAATACACCAATTGGTGAAAAAATTGCTTCTGCTGCTGTTACTTCAACAATGTTTACAAAAAGAAAATTAGGTTGGGAGAGTAAAATGTCTTATTGATTACTTAAATATTTTTTTACTTATAAATGAAGATAATAAATATTAATTTCGATATTCCCAATGAGGAATAAAAAGATTTGGGTATAAATCCATTTTTAACAAAAAGCTCAAATTGTTGGCTAAAATAAAACATTAATAGAAGGTAAAAGTTTCAAATTAACTTTATTAATGCCAACAGTCAAAAAGATGTCCAAAGAAAAAGTGTCAATGGATTACATCATGGTGGAATTATACCACTTATACTTGCTGCTTTAGGTGCCCTTTTGCACAATAGCAGGAGGAGCTAGTGCAATTTACAACTGTGCTGAACAAACTAGAAAAAATAACAAAAGAATTAGAACAACAACAAAGACATAATTTAGCAATGGAAAATAAGTCAGGAAGTGATTTAAATAGAGGAATGTCAAAAAAAAATTAAGCTTCATTACCTAACATAGATATTGAAATATATGTTAAAAAATATAAATATTAAATATTTCAGAAATGTTTATATGATTGATGAATTACCTAAAATATGCACAAAAATGAATGAGCTGTGGTTAATATTGACATTTCAACAAGTCCTGGTACTCATTGGGTTTGTTATTTTAAAGAAAATAATGATATTTACTCTTTTTATTAATTTGGAGGGAGTATTCCAAAAAATTTAATCAAATGATTCACAAACAGAAATGTTATTTACAATGATGATCAAATTCAGAATTTTAATTCAGTTATATGTGGACATCTATGTTTAATTGTATTACATATTTTTTTCGAGCGAATTTAAGTTTCACAATATAATTTATTTGTTATTAAATGATGGATATATTTTGGAAACCATTAATCAAATCTTTAAATAACATTTTTGACACTAATGCTTATGCTTTAAAAACATATGTAGATTCACAATGCAATTAGAGTGTTTCTTGTGTACAATGTAAACTATCCAACTGTTTTGATTATACAAAAACTTATGTTTCTTTCCTAGGACGTAGAATTGTTAATATATGTACCCCTATAAATAATAAAGATGCGGTCAATAAAAGATTTTTTGATATACATATAGCAGATTATGCATTACAAAAGGATGTAGATTCGAAATACAGTAATATTGTTTCTGCTTACGCATTAAAAAAAATATGTAGATTCGAAATATAAAACTATTGTTTCTGATTATGCATTAAAAACCTATGTAGATTCAAACTACTTACGCCGGCTAACAGCCAGCGGTGCTGGAGCTGCCCATGACGGCGCTCCACATGGTCACCTGCACCACATGGTCCGCTACGAATTTCATCCAACAGCATCTGTGCCATCTAAGCTTGTTTTCACATATGTGTGTGTTTATTGTGAATATTCATCTCGTGTCTTATTTCATGTATCATTCAAAGGTCTGTGTAATTAGTGTATAGTGCAATTATTCCCGTCCTAACCGGCTCTGTGTATAGGCCGTCACCACACTAACCATGTGCTGGAGGGCGAGCCCCGACGATTTTGCATTAGTGATGCAGAGTAATCACTCGTGTTAATGTGTATTAACGGTATTCATTTGTAATTCACTGTGTCCTGTCTTCAGGGAAAAACCATCAGTCCACCTTAGCGGCTGTCGGCCTTCTTCCCTTGTGAAGGCTGTGCTTTCGCGCACCTCGGTGAGATCATCCATTTAGGCGTGCGCTAGATTAATTACAAGTTTGGGAGCACCCAAGCGGAATTGGCTAGTCATGACCGAGATAACCAGTTCATTGGCACGTTGATGTGTATAAACAATATCAATAAAAACAAGTCTACAGTGAACTCAATTTTTTATTCAGTAGTGACAGTGTCCTAGCCACATATGTTTTATCTATTGTTTATTTCAGTGATTCTATTAGAAGTTTAGTATTGTCAACGTGTTTGTAAGTATGCACGGGTGAGACGGACACACAGAACCCACAACATCCCTGAGAACCCTGAGTCTCAATAGTGCGGTGATTGGGATGCACTGCTGGTGCCCAAATTACCAGTAAGTATTTGTGTCATAGTTTGTCTGGTGTCTCACCCGACGGCATCAATACGATACTGTTGTTTTTGATTTAAAAACATATGTAGAATCAAAATACAATATTATTTTTCTGGCTTTACGAAATGTTTTTGTTTATACAACAGATTATGTTTCTATTCAAATTCGTAGAATCAATAATATGGCTGATTCTGTGGATGGAAAAGATGCTGTCAATAAGAGATATTTCAATAAAGAAATAGCTGATAAATTACAAAATTTAAACTAATCAGTTTTGAATGATTGTGATACACTTGTTAACATGAATGTTGAGAAAAATATAGAAGTTTCTGATAAAGAATTAGATGTTAAATTACAAAATTTAAACCAAGCAGTTGTGAATTATTGTGATACACTTGGTTGCAAAAAAACAAAAAAGCTGTTGCTAAAGAAACAGATGTAAAATTACAAATTTTAACCCAAGCAATTGCAAAACATTCTAAAGCATATATGTAATAAATGTTTAAGTGAAAATTCTAGAAATCATTATAAGTTAAATAAAGATAAAAAGAAAGAGAAAGTGTTATGTGAATGTGGTAATCATATTTGTAACGAATATGTAAAAAAGCATAGAAATAGAAAAATTCATAATAGCTAGAAATAAAACGATTATAAATATTTTAATATAAGAAAATTAAGCAATTTCAATATTTTCAATAACTTTATAATTATTTATTTTCTTTATAAATATTTATTTCTTTATAAATAGAATTATAAAAATTAAGTTGAGCGAAATGAGAGTTCGCGAGTTGAGAGGTATTGCTAAACAATTAAAAATTAAATATTGTGACAATCTAGGGAAAGCTGATTTAATTTCATTTATTACACCAATAATTTTAAATTGACTAACAAAATGGAATTGTAGAAATCCTTTTTCAGATGTTAATATCAAAAAAATATATAAACAAGATATTAAAGAAAATACTTTCCTTCTTTAATAATATATTTGAAAAGCCTAGAAATAAAAGTAATCGATTAACAAAATGGAATTTTACAAATTTACCTTTAGATTATGTCAATATCATTTAATTATATCAACAAGATAAAAATGAATTAAAAGAAATATTTCCTTTTTCTACTAATGTATTCGTAAACAAAAGAAATAGAAGTACCAATAAAAATTACTTAGTTAATAAAGTTTTTTAAATGTAGGATATAAGCGTAACAGCCTAATCATTTTTTAACTTCAGTAAAAAATAAGGTTTTTGGGATAATACATGATCAATTTAGAAATTTTAGGGGGGTGAAAAATAACATTTAATTATATACCAATTGTCAAAAGCAAGACTATAATCAAGTAGAATTATTTACATTTCAGTCATATAATCATACAATATTGAATGAAGAAGAAATAAATAGAATTTACAAATTCATAAAAAAAAAAGAACTTATTACAAATTTATCTGAATGTCTAAAAAGAGGTTCGAATGGATTTTATACAGAATAATTGGAATACAAGTAGCTATAAATAAGTATAATCCATTAAATGGGGCATCATTTATTGAACTGCCAGAAGAGATTAAGAATAAAAATGCATCTATAAATGTAAAAAATTAAGATCAGAAATGCTTTCTTTGGGAAATAAAATCTGCATTATTTCCAGAAGACAATCATTCAGATAGAGGTACTAAATATAAGAGTGTGGGTCTTAATATCGAAAAAGTAATAGACAAATATGAATATCCAATTAAAATTAACAATATACGAAAAACAGAAAATAAAATTGATGTGTCTATAAATGTATACTCTTTTGATGAAAATTATGTAGTATATCCATTAAAACTTACAAAAAATTAAAAGGATAAGCGTATAAATTTACTTTATTTCAAGGATGAAGAAGATGGTAAAATTTCACATACTGCTGGATAAAGGATTTATCGAGACTGCTTTCTGCACAAAAAACTAATAATCACATAGAACTTATATATGTGTCTTTGATTTTTTTACTCTCAAGAAAAATTATTTATACATGCAGAAGAATCTTCTAAAAATGAATCAGTAACAATCAAAATACCTTCGAAAGAAGAGGAAATATTTTTTAAAAATTGTAAAAATGCAATGAAGGTTCCTTTTACAATATATGTGGATTGTGAATCAATTCTAAAGAAAATATCAGCCACTAAACCAAATCCAAAGGAAATAAATGAATTAAAATTAAATAAAAAAATACTCACTTTTAACAGAGGATGATATTGATAATGGTTTTTTATAAAGAAATACTTAAAGAAAAATATATACTTACTAATGAACAAATAAATAACATTGATTTAAAGTTAAATGAGGAATCATGTACAATGAATTATCAGTTACGTGAAGCTTCTGGTTTTTGCTATTATATTGTATGTAATTATGCTGATTATAAACCGCCAGTTGTATATAGAGGTCCAAACGCTCATAAAATTTTTATACAATCAAGAGAAGTAGAAGAAATTGGGGAAATATATTCACAAATTGAACCAATGTGCCCACTAACAAAAGAAGAAAATGCTACTTATTGTAAATCTAAAAAATGTTCTGTATACCAATTAGAATATAATGACAATAAAAAAGTACATCATCATGATCATTTAACTGGAAAATTCATTAATTTAGTATGTAATAATTACAATCTACAATTACATTACCTAATTTTGTTTCAATATATTTTCATAATTTAGCTGGCTATGGTGCTCATTTATTTATTTAAGAGCTAGGATATGATGATAAAAATGTATATTTAATTGCAAATAATGAACTAAAGTTTCTTACTTTTGGAAAAAAAACACAGTAAATTTAAAAATGAAATTTAGACACACTAAAATTTATAGCCAGTAGTTTAGATAAATTATCATCTAATTTATGTAAAGATCAAATAAACATACACAAAAATATTTTCCAAAAGAACAAGGAGATTTAGTTATGTGAAAAGGTGTTTACCCATATGATTATATAGACAGCTGGAAAAAATTGAATGAAACTGAACTTCCTCCAAAAAGTGAATTTTGTAATAAATTAAATAAATCTGACATAACTGATGATGATTATGAACATGCAAAATGTATATGGAATCAATTTAATATGAAAAATCTTTGTGAATATCATGACTTATATTTAAAAAGTGATGTATTATTATTAGCAGATGTATTTTAAATTTTTAGAAATATGTGTATAAATGCATATGATATAGATCCTGCATGGTATTTTACAGCACCGGGATTATCGTGGGATGCAATATTAAAAATGACTATAAACAACCATTACAATTATTATATGATTATGATATGATTTTAATTATATAAAAAGGAATTAGGGGTGGAATATCACATTGTTATAAACAATATGTTGAAGCAAATAATAAATATTTAGAAGATATTTATCCAAAACAAGAGTCTAATTATTTAACTTATCTTGATATTTATATGGTTGGGCAATGTCTCAATATTTATCATGTGGAGGTTTTGAATGGCTAAATGATTTGGAATTTAATTTAGATTTTATATTTAATCTGAAGAATAATTCAGAACAAGAATATATATTAGAAGTTTATTTTGAATATCCTAAAAAACTACATAATTTACATAAAGATCTTTCATTTTGTACGGAAAATAAGGTAGTTTCAGGAACAAATCAATCAATATTGTTAACTTTACATAACAAACAAAAGTATGTAATACACTATTGTAATTTAAAACAATGTTTAAAAAATGCTTTAATCAGTCTGATTGGTTGAAAAAGTATATAGATTTGAATACAACAATGAGAACTAATGCCAAATATTACTTTGAAAAAGATTTTTACAAATTGATGAATAAGTCTGTGTTTGGTAAAACAATGGAGAATGTTAGGAATAGAGTAGATATAAGACTAGTGTCAAATGAAAAAGTATGTTAAAAATTAATAGCTAAAGTAAATTTTAAGAAAAGTACTATATTTAATGAGAATCTTGCTGCTATACATATGAATAAAACATTCATAAAATTAAGTAAGCCTCTTTATATGGATGTGACAATTTTAGATCTATCAAAAGAATCAATGTATGATTTCCATTGAAAAGTTATGAAACCAAAATATGGTGATAAAATTGAAGTGATTATCAGGATATATATAAACATAAAAATAGAAGATTTTTATTAAGATAAATTTGATACAAGTGATTACCAAAGGATAATATTTGTAACATTCCACAAATAAAGTTTTAGGTAAAATGAAAGACGAATGTAGTGGAAAAATAATTAGTGAATTTGTTAGTTTATGAGCAAAAATGTAAGCGTATAAGGCTGGTGAAAAAAAAAAATAGTAAAGAAATGTGTAGTTAACAAGCGAATTACATTTGACGATTATAAGAAGTGTTTTTTGAAGGGAAAAAAAAATAGAACCATGAATTTAATAAGAAATGAAAAACATGAAATATGTACAATAGAAGTTAATAAAATATCATTAAGTTATCCTGGTGACAAAATAATTATATTAGAAAATAAAATCGATACATTGCCATGTAGATATCAAAACATATATACTTAAACGTCTTTAGTTTCTAAAATAGTATCAATTTTAACACCATCAAAATCAATTAGTTCGCCATTTTCATCTCTAATTTCCAAAACAGTATAATTAAAACGTTCATTGTTTATTTTATAAAAAATCGGATATGCAGGCTCATAACTAATATAATCTTTAAAACCAACCATTGTTTTTGGAGGAAAACTAGCAATTATAGCTGTTTCTAAGTGATTAGATTCATCATATTTTATAACCATTCCATATGCCAACTTACAATGAACATTTATTGTTTTAAAATGGACCAAAAATTAGGTAATTTAGTAACTACAACTACTTTCTCTTTTTCAATAAGCATATTTCTCTCAAAACCAAGAATATCAGATAAATGATCGTCAAATTTAATATAAAACTTATATTTAATAGATATTCTGTTTTCACATTGTCTGATGTTAATTCAATGTTATTAGTTGAAAATGGTTCAAATGAATTTATAGTTTCTTTTAATGATTCAATATCGTATTGACATCTAGGAATAGTTATAACTTCATTTTTATCGACAGGACTCAATTTTTCAATTATCGTTAGAGTATTGTTGTTTATATTTGGTGTTAACAATTTTGAATGAAAACTATTCAAAGTAATCAATTTTTCATCATAGACAATGTCATAATGAAGTTTTTCTTTATAATAAAACTATTATTTAACTTAAAAAATTATTGTTATTAAATGAACAAGGTGGATTGGGGTGTCAGCATCTTAATGTCCAAAGAAACTTCTAAAAATAAGAAGAATGGTGAATTATAGCCTGACAACATTAGAGCAATAATAGTTGGACCTAGTAATTGTGCAAAAACTAATTTGTTGATGAATTTTATTTATAAATTAGGATGGTTAAATTTTAGTGAATTGTATATTTTCTCAAAAAGTTTGAATCAACCCAAATATATTTAACTACCTAAGGATTTTGATGAGGCATTAAAAAATTTAAAATTAAAGAAAAAGTGACATAATTTTTTAATAATACTGACAAAATGACTCCTTTAGATGACTGTAAGAACGAATCTATAATTGTATTTGTTGATGTCATTTTAGAAATTCAAGATATTATTCACAATTATTTTAGTTTAAGCTGGTTTGTAACGAATATTCAGACGCATTGACCCTTGTTAGTTCTGTTTAGTAACTTCACACTTCTCTAAATTCAGTTAATTTTTTTTCTAATCCACTTGCAGTGTGGATTAAGGGACAGTCTACCCCTATTCAATTTCCAGACAGTTAATAACCGTCTTGTGTTTTTTATTTGTTTTGTATTTTGTGTATACTCACAACTTTGTGGTTAACTCTGGAGTATTATTGAGAAGGGCATCCTGTTAGCCCAACAGTAAATTTTTTTTCACAATAGGATAACTGGTTAGGCCATTGGATTTCTTATTTTTTTTATTTATTTATTTATTTATTATTGTAGACAGGACAGTTCAGAATATATGCATTGGCTAACATTTACTGTAGACCGATTGAAATCCAATATTATTGTTAGTTATTTGTAACCTTAATTATTTTTGTGGGTTATTCGAGAAAACATTTACTTATGGTTTTGCCATTGCAGGACTTTCAAATTGAAAAGTAATTTACCTAGTTTAATGAATTGTAAGTTTAAATTTAATTCTTAATTAGTTGCACATTTAATATTATTTATACATGTTTTTTAAAAATATTTTTTATCAATTTGTTGGTGTGAATAAATCCTTTCTATTTCCCTACATATTACTTTTACTTATTAGTCTAGATGTAATAACTGTCCTTATTGTTAACTAGATTTTTTTTTATTCTCTTGACCTTTTGGTATAGTTGAGTTGGTAGTCTGGTCTACTAGTATTTGAAGTAAGGTATTTTGCAGAAATAAGGAGGTTTAGGATTAAGTGACTCACCTCTATTCATTGCTTCTTTATCAGCATCAGAACCATGAAGTGGTGCTGGTAACGCTGGCAGAAAAGCGAGTTAACAACCCCCCCCCCCCCCCTTTTTTTTTAACCTCTACTTTCCTATTTTTTTTGTTTGTGAGCTTTTTATTGGGTTAAAAGTAAGAATTTGAAGTACTGGGTGTCATACTGGCCCTCCTGATTTTCTGGGTGTGTGTGTGTGTGTGTGTGTTTTTTTTTTTTTTTTTTTTTTTTTTTTAGTTACAGCACGTGGTGGAGGCTTTGCAGGTTAGATTTTTGTGTTGGCTCACTTTCTTTTCCCATCCAATTATTATTTTTTTCCTTTCTTCCTACCCCGCAACAGTACTCTGACTGGTCCTTCCTTTTCAGTCAGCCGGATAAGGGCGGCGCTGTAGACGAGGTAGCTGTAGCGTAGTTGCCTCAAGGCGTAACATCACCGGCTGGCATGGAGAATCTAGACGTGGCGAATCATATTTGTAGAGCCATCTAGCGGTGTGTTGTGGTACTCGATGCCTTTGATGCATAGTCTTGATGGCCGGTAAATAATGCAATCTGCGGGCTGGAACGTCCATACTTGCCATAGCAAACAGTAAAATGTAGCGTCTCATAGCGGCGCCAATAATAAAATCTCCATTGAAATCAGGTGGCAATGCTTGCTCACTGATGAGGCGAAGTCGTAATATCGTTGTTGGAAAGACGTCATGCGGCAAGTGTGTGTATATAATTAAATCTTACATTGACAATTTCCTTAGTATTGAGGCATAGTAGTCAAGGGGCCTGTTTCAGAATGTATTCATGTACATACTTGGCAATGCACTTTTTTGGCCCATGTCACATGCAGTGCTACGAAATAGTAAAGAATTATAATTTTTTGGTGCTTTTGTGTTAAAATTTTAGCCACTTTGTAAAGTATGGTTGACAGCATGATGATCATAAACTGTGTTTGAAGTTTGTGAGGTTTTGTTGGTGTGCAGGTATTGATGCCAGACTGTGGAAGCAGGGCCAACTAGACAATCCAGACCCCAAGAGATACATCCCTGTGCCGATGATAGGCTTCGCAGAGGTGGCTTGGCGGCTGAAGAGCCAGGAACAGGAAACAAAGTTACACAGAGCATTCTTGGATAGAGTGGCGGAGGACATTGCAGCACTTCAGAGACGGCACACTGCCACTGTCGCTAAACTGTCCGAATACCGCAGGAAGTTTGTTGAGTTGGAACACCGTGTGTTGCAGGTGTGTGGAAACTTTATGTAGTTATTGTCACTTGTAAGCAGGGCTGCTTGAAGGCATAATTTTTTCTTTCAAAGTCAAGGTGAATATTTTAGACACAACGTTGACTCAAATTTGAATTTCACAGGGTAGATTATATTGTACATTTTTATGCATGACTGAGGTACAAACATTAATTTGACATATGACGGCTAGTGGCTGAGGAGTGCGTCTACTTCTGCTAGGTTTTTGGTTGCTTTAGTCAGGTACACAGGCTCAGGTCAGACTCTGTTGAGGCAAAGGCTGAAGAATTTGGCACTTGGCCTTAATTACTCCCTTAAACAGGGTAGGATGGTTTGGCCATTTGCTTGGCACATAATCTGGCTGGACGAGGTGAGACCTCTAATCAGCTGGGGCAAATGTGGTGGCTGGATTACCTTTCACAAGTCTCACCTGGGGCTGGCATGTGCTTGTGGGCTAATGTGCTGGGGCCTGTCCACATTCCAGGGCTGTCGCCGGTGGTGGTACGTCCAGGTGAAGTCCCTCGCTGGATGCTAGTTTTGGACATGTGAGCAAGTACTGGTGGGTGTCCGGCTTCCAGCGTCTGGGAACGAGGTGCTTGTTGTTGAAGCTGTATTAATCCCCAGTACCAGGGGCGGGTCCAGGCAGAGATAAATTATGACAGGATGAGCAACTCCGGGTGTTTTAGTAAGGGGGCCAAAGAGGTTGGCAGGGAAGACTGCGAGGTGAGGCCTCAACAGTTGATGGGTGGATTGAGCTCGTTCCCTAGGGTCAGAGTGCTGAAGGCTGTTGTGGGTGAGTTACCCAGGGACTGGCTCTCTGTGGCTCTCTCTACTTACCCTGTCCACAGTATGGGTGGCATGCTAATGTGTGGTGCTTTCGACGTACATACATTCCTTGTTAGGGACGGCCTGCAGTCCTAGCCTAGAGTAAGAAATCAAGTTGAAGCCACAATTCCATGCTGTTACTTTGCGGGGTGATACTTACAAGGATAGACAAAAGGAGTTCTGTTCACTCTAGAAAGGAAACTTGGTGGTTAAGTGAAATTTTGTTTTCTCCGTCCAGAATAAACACTGTGACCCATACACTCCTATGTTTCACCAAGTCCACTTGGTAACATACAGACGTGAATTTGAAAAGGGGGGACAGGTGAACGGGCCTGTCAACTCAAGAGCAGCAACTAGGTAGCTATGAGAACAACTGAATCCTAACTGAAATGGTGTTATTCATGAAGGGACTGGGGGGTAACACTGTAACACTGTAGTGTATGTGTATGGAGATGGAGCTTGACTGCAAATGTCAAGGGGGGTTACATTGGCTCTTCGAGGCTGCAGCACGTGCTTGAAGGTGTCGGGTGCTGGTTACTGGTGATTATGGTGGTTCTTGTTATGGGTTCCTTGAGAGGAAAGCAAGTAGAGCACCTCAACACAAGTTGTGCTGAGATGAGGTACAATGTCAACTCCCATGGTGGCGCATCAGGGAGGAGGAGTTGGCAGAGAGCCCCACTGGAAAGTGCTGGGGTTAGTTGCCAGGAACAACTGATTTTTTTTGGGCATGCGCTGCCTTATACACTCATGGCCAGCATGCTTCTTGGGTTTCTTCGGGCTTCTGGCTTCTCTGGCAAGGGGGTCCCTCCCTTCATGGGCAGTGCTGCACTGCTGCATTCTCTCTGGAAGGCGAGAGGCGGGGTGGTTTTCCATGTATGTGGACGGTATCCGCCACTTGCTGAAAGGCAACATATTTGTGTTGCTTCACTCAGCACTTTGTGCAATTTGCTAGTATCTAATGCTCGGTAAGGCGCAACTCACTTGTGTTGGCTCGCGGTAATCCCATCTCATGGTTATTACTTGGAGAGGGCAACTTGTATGACTATTACTTGTACTTTAATGCTGGATTCAGCTCTCTTGGTGTCTTAGTGTCCCAAGGAGGTAGTCGGTTGGCAGTGGAAGCTGCTGACCAAAGTTTGCATCTCGTCTGGGGCACGTGGCGTGCACATGATGATATGTAGCAGCAGAAAAATAAAAATATTCTAAATAGGGGTAACGTGTCAAATTTTAGTGGTGCACCAATATGACTTCACTGAATACCAATTTGATTACATAACAGAAAACTGGCAGATACTAATTCAGTTACTGATTATCACAGAATATGTTTGGCAGGGAAAAAATATTATACATAAAAAAATAACTAAAGAATAAAGATATATAGATACAAACAAATTATTCAGAAGTGTTTTTAAGGGCATAGTTAAGATAAGATAAGGTTGCAAGTAGGCCGCTAGGCTACCAAAATAATATAAAAACATAGGAATTTGAGTACTTGCAGAGTAGTACTCGTTGACAGGCACACATACACAAAGTAGGACAACACTTTTTTTACGTGGTTACATGATTGCTGCCAGTTTCATCAGGTGGCGAGTTGTAAAACACTACAATGGCTGCCTGATGAAGCTGGTTTAGCTAGTGAAACATTGTGATCGGGCAACCGCATAAAAAAATGTGTCGTCCTTTTGTGTACCTGTCTCAATTATATTTTTTTTGGGTAAGATTGTGTGATTCAATTATTTACATCTATTACATGTATTGGGCTGATACAGTAATACATTTTGTTCTTTACGTAGCACCCTATGCTGCTCTGACAGCTGGTTTTAATGTACCACATATCGTGTTTGACTTTTGGGTTTTAAGTGGAAATAATTTCGTTTTGAGGAACATTCTTGAACATGATCGAAGAAAACCATTGTTTTTTAACAAGCACATATGGTTGAGTATTCTCACATATCATTTCTGCAATCACTTTAGTTAGATCTGGTGCTGTGACATTATTGACAATTTCCACTTAAAATTATTTAAAGTGCAGATGTCAACTCACATTACCATCAAAACACAAATTCAGGAAGGGCCAACAATATGTTACCCAGTAAATGGCAGTTATGGTTGAGACATGATGCCCTGTGCAGCTTTTATGCTCACTTGACTTGGCTCCATCTAGAATGCAAGGTTCAACTCTTTGGGTAAGTCTTTATTTCCAACAGTACTGAACAGGCTGGACATGTGGCTACAGGATATGCTGGCGCAATGTTAGAAGTTATTACAAACACATGACTCCAGCTTGTACTATTCACCCAGATCTCCAAGCCATGCATCACAGCGACAGCCCTTGAAGTGAGATTGTACTGCTAGACTGAAAAGTCAAAGCCTTCCTACCCTGAACACGTAGTTCTAAAGCGAGCTGAGGGAGGGCAGCACGCATCCTAGAAGCACCCTGCAGCCGAGATAAGGGTTGAAACCCTCCACATCAGCGATAATGCTGCCCAGCAGACGACAGCTGCTGAGCTCAAAGGGAGGAACTTATTTCCTTTCTTGCCCCTCACCTACTCGAGCCCAGCCAGAAATTAGTATAAAAGGTCTGACGCATCCAGCAAAAGACAGCCTCTGGTCCTCCACCACTAACGATTGAGCCAGAGGAAGCCACCGGCGGTTCATGCTCACTGGTATGCCTCACAGATTCCACCGCTCTCTTCAGTTGAAGACAACCCCTCCAGAAGCCACTTCTGCATGCATTGTGGACCCCTTTGCTTCAGACGGGACCATCCAACTGCTCCCGAAGACTGCTCCTTCCTTACCGCCCTTTGGTAAACTGTTGCAACAGTCCCTTGAAGACCCTGCCTTACCGGATGGTAACTGCAACAACTACCCTTCTGGTAACTACCATTCTTGACCCTTCAGGACAACAATATGATTGTTATGGCCTGAGTTGTAAATTTACTTTCCTAACAGGAATTATCATCTTAGTGCCAGTTAAATTTAACCCAGGTTGCCTTCACCTGGCCTTTTATGTTAGTGAGAACTTCTGAGTCAATTCAAATTATGTAGGAGGTATTACAGGTCCTCCATGATATATTACTCTATCAATTTAACATGTGATTTCTAAGCTATTCTCGGTGTGCTAATTTTTTGAGTGTCACTGTGTCGTTCCTACGTAAATGCAGCCCACCAGAATATAGCTGGCAGACTCCGTGCTATTCAAAACCAGAACACCCATACCTTACACAGCCACCCGAGCTTTGCCGCCTGGTAGAGTTCGGTAGAGCCTCACACTAGTAACTCCTCCACCAGGTGAATTGACCAACTAGGTTATTCCATACTCCACCACTGCTCTCTACGGGGCCAGATGAAAGGAGCATAGGGTGCTGTTCTCGTCTGTATGACTGTGATCACTTAAAAGTACTCACTGGTTATTTTGAGTCACCAGCTTACATTTTGCAAAGCTGTTTTGCACTTCTCTTCTGTGCTGTACTTTTGAAAGGGAGGCGTGCAGAGACAGAATTCATAACGCCCGCACCACTGAGAGGCCTCACCCCTCAGCATTACCGAAGCCTCTATTTCCCCGTCATATTAAGACAGTTGGCACCCCACACCTCTTGCTCGAAGCACTAAGAAGAGGATAGAACAACCACAGCGGCCACCTGTCAGCACCACGACAGGGACAGAGTCTCCAGCTGAGCAAATTAGTAACATGTAAAACTTTGAGTAATGGCCAGTTCAGGGCCATGGCAGTGTCTCTGGACTTTGTCCCCCTTCGACAGGCCACCAGACCTGTCTTGTACGCAGGCTGTGTGCCAGTCAAACATTAAGGTGCCCCCATGTACATCGTTATTCTGGCATTACGAACCAAAACCTTATTTCTTAAATGTATAGTAAACAAGATTTGCGTTGCCCTTAACCTCCAACGTCGTTCGCCAAAGTTTGATGTGAATAGCGCTAACCAATAAATTTCCCCTACAATGGGTACTCGTCATGGTTTACATTTTTACATGTTAAATGTTGTGTGACATAAATAATATGTGTTATATTCTGTCAGTGTAGGCATGAAGAGGGTGAAGATTTGAGTCATGGCAACACAATTGAGTCTGGAGGAGAGGAGAAAGTTGCCAGAATGGATGTAAGTGTACAGATCAGTTGCAGTGGTGCATCGGAAATTTCGCGACTGGTATGGAAAGGATCTTCCAGCATGTGTGACTGTCCGACGTATCTACGCCAAGTTCTGTCAGTAAGGATTGCAAAGGAATCAGTGGACGAAAGAAAAATGTATGTGTTGAGGAGAACATTGTGCATGTCCAAGAGGCAATACTATTGAGTCCTAACAAGTCAACCAGACGTCTGTCATTGGAGGTGGACATTTCACGCACCAGTACCCGACAAAACCTTCATGTCGATCTGGGACTGAAACCATACCACCTGCACATTGTGCAGTCTACATGTGAATGATTAATGTTTCTCACAATAAGCCAACTTAAACTTAGAAATGCAAAATATTTGAGGTGCTTCAGAACAAGTTACCGCAAATGGCAGATCAAGCTATTTTACTAAGCAGTTTACATGAGCCGGTCTTACATAGATTTCACTGAAGAAGATGCATTGAAAAGGCACCTTCAATCAATCACACTTAATGAAAGCAATACAAAAGTAATTAATAGCTACTGGTAGAATATTCCAACAACACCAGATAAAAGCACATTTACAAGGCAAGCAGGCGGCTCACTTTTCTTTAGTTGCTATGGACCCTTTCTCTTTGTTTGTGGAGAATGGAATGCTAGGCGTGGCTAGGCACACACCACCAGTAACAATCAAGTGCATGAGTGAGCAGCTCTCTCTACTGTTGGAAGGAGGGTAGGATAGCTGCCGTCCCTTCCCAATCCCATTGTACTGCTACACTGCTTTTTGAGAGTGACTGCAATGGTATCCTTGATAATTGCAACTGCATTATATGTCTACCGTTTACCACACTTATGTCGAGTGTGTATAAAGCCTACAAAGAACGTGGTACTGGGCCTGTGATAGTAAGTTAAAATTTAAAAACTAGTTCAACTGATTTTCCTACAAGAGGCTAGTTAAAGTGTATCAGGCACTCGCTACAAGCTGCTGTGCATGTCCATTTAGGTTATAATTTCCCTCTGAAGGCTTAAAAATCCGTACTACTATGTCAATCTGAAAGTGTGTTTGTGTGTCCTTTTTTCACATCAAAATGAAGTAACGGATCATCATGATTTTTTGTGACATAGGCTACTTTTTATCCCGGTAAAATATCTCAAACGGTTCCAAAAAAAATGATCAGGAATGTACTTAGGTACTGGATTAAACTTAGTATTACTGCATAAATAATCATTGTTAAAAACAAATCCCGTCATTTTTCCTTTCTTTTTTGTCTATGGGCTGTCTTACATTCCTTCCCAAGAGTCGCAGTAGCTCAGTGGGTAGAGAACCCAATAGTGGGGCCACAGTAGCTTAGCGGTTAGAGAACCTGATAGTGGGGCCATAGTAGCTCAGTGGGTAGAGAACCCTATAGTGAGGCTGTAATAGCTCAGTGGGTTGAGAACCAATTAATGGGGCTGCAGTAGCTCAGTGGATAGAGAACCAAATAGTGGGGCTGCAGTAGCTCAGTAGATAGAGAACCAAATAGTAGGGCCACAGTAGCTCAGTGGGTAGAGAACAAAATAGTAGGGCCACAGTAGCTCAGTGGGTAGAGAACCAAATAGTAGGGCCACAGTAGCTCAGTGGGTAGAGAACCAAATAGTGGGGGCCGCAGTAGCTCAGTGGGTAGAGAACCAAATAGTGGGGCCGCAGTATCTAAGTGGGTAGAGAACCAAATAGTGGTTAGAGAATCCAATAGTGGGGCCGTAGTAGCTCAGTGGGTAGAGAACACAATAGTGGGGCCGCAGTAGATCAGTGGGTAGAGAACCAAATAGTGGGGCCGCAGTAGATCCGTAGGGAAAGAACCCAATAGTGGGGCCGTAGTAGGTCAGGGGCTTTAGAACCCATTAGTGGGGCCGCAGAAACTCAGTGGTTATAAGAAAACCCAATAGTGGGGCCGCAGTAGCTCAGTGGGTAGAGAACCAAATATTGGAGCAGCAGTAGCTCAGTGGGTAGAGAACCAAATAGTGGGGCCTCAGTAGCACAGTGGGTAGAGAACCAAATTAGTGGGGCCGCAGTAGCTCAGTGGGTAGAGAACAAAATAGTGGATAGAGAATCCAATAGTGGGGCTGCAGTAGCTCAGCGGGTAGAGAACCACCGCAGTAGATCAGTAGGTAAAGAACCCAATAGTGGGGCAGTAGTAGGTCAGGAGCTTTAGAACCCAATGGTGGGGCCGCAGAAACTCAGTGGTTATAGTAAACCCAGTAGTGGGGCCGCAGTAGCCCAGTGCCTAGAGCACCCAATAGTGGGACCGCACACGAAGCAGCGGGTAAAAGCTAGTATTATAATAATTTAATATTCCTTTCGCTCGGAAAATTATTGAATATTGACATAATTTTTGACATTTTGGGGGTCAAAGGAAATTAAAATTAGTAAAATTGGATATTACTGGCACATACATCTTATTAGTTAATTCATGGGAACCATTTGATCATATTAAAAAAATATAACACAATTTTGCTGCCAAAACCATGCGAAAATTGCCAAATTATAATTTAAATGTAATTATACTTATAGCGAAGTGAAGAAGGGGTGTGGGGGGTGTCACAATTGTTTCATAATCAAACACTGACTCCTCTAAAGTTGCAAATATTTTCCTGGGAAACATGAATGGTTGTAATTTTGAGTTTCCACTGTACTTTCAATGTTTTTCAAGTATTTTATAAATATGTTTTACTGCAGTGAAAAGCATGGTATAAGAAGGTTATTTAATTTTTGAAGAAACAATACACAGATATTTCTAATTTTTGGCGTGTTCGATGGTCAGGGAAATGTAACACAATATCTGGATAAGTTGGGGAAGGAAATGTGAGGGAATATATTACAAGGGACAGTACACTTGGCAGTGCATTGTTTAAACCTTGTGTAATTCTCTGTCGTGTGCATTTATTGAACACATCTGGTGACTTGAGGGAGACAGCTCTTTTCTGTGTCCAATCTCTCAATAGATGTATTTTTAATTCTCTGGAGTAGAAGAGCTCTTCCATAACCTAGGTACTTCAGATTAAGACAGAGGGCTCGGGTACCTTTCCAACCAGCCGTTGATAGGAGATGAGGAGTTTGACGTGTCATTAAGCAGACATGACTGTTTGGTAATGTGTTACTTTCCCTCTAAAATAATCATTGAACATTATACATTATTAGTTTATGTATATGTATTTGTAAAATTTCTCTTGGTTTCAGATTGTAGTCAAACAGGAAATGTCTAGAAAAATGGGCTTTTCTTTAACACCAGAAGAAGAAGCTCTGCGCAGTAAACTGGAGAGTATCCAGGCACGTCTCAATACTCCAACTCAGTTGAAGGTAACAAACTCATAATTGTTAATTCATATTTGTTTAATGTAAAAATACTTAGCATTAGAAATTTGATTACTGTTACCAACAGTACATGAAATTTTGTACATTTGTGGAAATTTGGCTGTACTATATTTCATCACATAATGTCACATATTTTATGCCAAATTTAGTTTTTAAAAAATTTGCGGTGCGACGATTGTTCAAGGAAAAATACATTATCAAAAAATGTTCACCAAAACTACATAGCCTATCATTTATTTTTTAAATATTTGGTTTTATATATTTTTTAAAAGTAGTACAAACAAGTCTGAAATGAAACTTTACCAATTCCAAAATGCATTTCTGTGTACGTATTTACACTTAGGTATTTACATTCACGCCGTCCAATATACACATGCCTTCTTGCCACTCCCAAAATAACTTAAACAAACAGTCTTAGGTTATACAACTATTGTAGTACTAATTATCTTTGCCTGCAAAGATTGTTAATAATATTTCAATAACACTTACCAGATTTAATTGTTTTCAGTCACTTGTTACATTTTGTACTACACTACAACCATTGTTTCACAAGTCTTCTGTGTACGTAAAAACATCTCCATCAATCTTAGAAAATCTACCATTTCTCGGACAGCAAAAGGTACGCCTAGCTTGATTTGTGTTGCTTAGTTTATCTTTCATTTTCCACCAGTCGTTTACTAGCTTCTCACTTACAGAAAATTTTCTTTTAGCTGCTTGATTTCCGTGTTCTTCTGCAAACACAATCACATTTAACTTAAATCCTGCATTGTAGTTATTGTATTTACCCATTGTGCAAACACAAGAATACCCACAAACAACTCCTACTGATTTAACAAAGACGCCTCACTAACTTGATGGTATGCGTTGATTGGACAGCCCGTTGCCAAGGTCGCGTAAAGTCGATGTTTCTGTCCACTTCCATGCAAGATGTGCACGGAAATGTAAACAACATATTGCTGTGTGACGATTATACCATTAATTTTTTCTTACATGTTTTCTTAACTGAAAACTTAGGTGCTAATATTATGCGATGGTGATGATTATGAGATGGAATACTGTATTTCAAAGCGACCTGCATGGGAATTTATATATTGACGCATGGTGCATTCCTGCACATCTGACATGCGCACTCTACATTTCAATTTCACCCCATCTCAAGAGTTGTTACGCTCATGGGGAAGTCAAACTACGACAGGGCAATGAATGTTGTGCCTAGTTCCTAGGGGTGATGCAAGAGATTGCAGCATCCCCTCGTCAAGGACACTACCTACAGTCACCAGACCTCATGCAGAGGTGATAAAAATGTCAACTGTCTCCTACAGGGGAGATAAGGAAAGGGCGCTGCAGCGTTAAATCGAAATAAACACACCCCCATGAAGAGAAGCTAGCACCTCTTGCACACCGCTCGGACAGTCCACAAGCTGTGATTTCGGGTTTGTAAGGAGGTGCAGGATCCACATACAGCAGAGTTCGCCGGCCCTCCAGCCTGAATAAGGCCGAGGGTACCAGGGTGTTGAAGCCATTAGCGGGGCCTCACCTTACCTGGCCACCACCTGGAAGAGGGATACAGCACTACGAGTAGACCGGCCACCACGCGCCAGCCTGAGAGAGCGCACAGATGAGCAGGAGCTACAGAAGGCAATGTCAGAGACTTCCAGTGACAGTTCTACATCACTGCGACCCCAGAGCTCCGCAAGCAGAGTTTGCATTGCAAAGGAGGGGGAGGGGAGCTAATTGACGTGTGACATGTAACTGCCAATATATATTTTATGAGTCTCCAACTTCAACTCAGCCCGTGGGAAGCCATGACACCAATACCAGAGGTCGAACCCAAGACAGCTGCACCCAGAAGACGTTTGTTAGATGCCGTTGCCAGTAACACTAAATATGCACGTTAATCATGCACTCCTGCCTAGTCAGCCAAATGGAAGCTGGCCTGCTCCTAAGCAAGCGTCAGATACCACCCGCAACCACAGAACTACCCTGCTTCCAACCCTTGCCAAGAAAGTGTAGCAAGGAGATGACGCCATCCACACAGGAAGGAGCCAGCCAGCCAAAGATGCCCGAACACCACGAGGGAAACCGAAGGAAGGCTCCATTCAGTATTTAGGGCTTGATGAGCTCGCAGAACGCAAGTTGACGTCGAGTTGCCATTACATTGGCTTCCCCTGCCTTGGTAACCCAACAGCTCGCCCTACCACTGCCATGCTAGGCCTCTCTGTCTCAACCAGAACTTCTATCAACAAAGCTTGCTTCAACCCCCAATACACCTATTCCATTTGGGGTTGCTTACCGTCTCCTTTCAGGACCACACTAGACAATAGTAGGGTTTAGAGTCATTCTCACGACTGCTTTATTAGTTACTCTGGACTTGCTCTTTGCTTAACAGGCACCCTTCACCTGTTATTCACATAACTTCTGCCAGTTACTTGGTAATCATGATAGCCTAGGAGTTAGTATGAGTCACCGTGTTTATTCTACTCAGAATAAATACGTTCAAGTCTGTGCACTGTGTTCTGATTCCAAGGGTTATTTGTACCTCTCAACTACCTTGTAAACGCCATCCCTCCAAAGGCGAGGCATGTAACAGCATCTTGCCATGCAGTTTCCGACAATAGAGTAGGACTGCAGCCTCCCGTAACTAGGCAGCACGTATGTCACAAAATACCACACGATTCACCGGCCACCCATACTGTGGGTCCAGTGTGCAAAGGCACTTGGTGCACACGTATGGTAGAGCCTCCTACCAGGTACTCCCCACGAGGAAGCGACTGGAACACCAGAGTCAGCTAACCCACTCCATCCACCACCACGTGAAATTTGCGGGTTGGAGTGCCGAGCCTGACAAGGTGTGACCCAGTAGCCTCTGAGCGACTCATGACGAAGATTTAGCACCACCCCAAGTCAGCTAAGCCAGGGCTGCCACCAGCCTTGAAGCTGAAATCCTGGTTCCTGTATATAAAAATTATGTGAAATCTTGGAATCATTGGGTCAAATCCTGTAAAATTCTTGGAATTAAAAAAATTACAAATTACAAAAAAAAAGTGGATATGAAAGACGTTTACATATTTAATGTAGTTGTTTTGGTGTGTAATGTACAAACAATGGTAATTCTTTTCTCCACTCACACTTATACTTTTGTTTATATGACTGTATCAGCAATAATTTTAATTTCCTCACCATTGTGATATCAATGCCAAACGTAAAACACAGTCCCCAAATTCAGATTGTATACGTAAAAACAGCAATTCGCGGCAAAGGATTTTTCAATAATACCCTTGGCTTTTGCATATGATCATACAACCAGGAACACAAATATGTAGATAACTGTATGCCCGCGCCAGTGAATAATGAAGCAAAATATTTTGGGCATACACTATTGACGCAATGGTGTATGTCCAAAATATTTCACTTAATTATTCACCTCCATTGTAAGAATCTTTCAAAGAAATGCATCAGTGAAACTGACACATATGCAGCAACCACTTTTTAAAATAAATAAATAAAAAAACTACAGTTTGCGTTTAGATTTTACTATGGTCTTAAAAATCCGCTAAAACAGCAGGCCTGCATACCTGCTCCATCCACCGGCTCTGTAAGAGTCAGGGTGAATCCGCAGTAACCAGCCCGTAAGGCCATTCTGGGTTCTCTACCTGAACCAGCTCGATAAACCTCTGTAAGCGAGGTGACTTTCCAAGCACTCTGGCCATCACGTGTCAAGTTAACTGTCTTTGTGCAAGTCTCAAAATACGTACCCCATACATATATTATTGTGCCTTGTATGTTTGAAGTAAAGTGGTATAGTCATGTAAAGTGCTTTAGTGATTATGTGTTTATAAAAATTATTTTCAAATTTTGAATGCTGTTGGTAAGTTACTGTCATGCAGGTATACAACTTACAATTATAATTTTTTGACTACTTAATGTTGAATGTCAACTTATACTAACACGTTAGCTTCATTTTCTCTAACATTTTATAAGATAGTGGTTGTATCTTCAGAGAAGATTTGGTTAGTATGAGTATATGTAAAAATATTTTTTGGTTGAGCACTTACCCATGTCTGGTAATCATTATTCCCTTTATATCTTTATACTCATAAGCCTATTCATGGACTGATCTTAGGTCTTTGGGTAAGTTGTAGTTGGAAGGATATGAATACTTGCTAAGGAACTGCACTCGTTTTTTTCCTGGAATTGGGAACAGAAAATGTTTTCAGGAAAAATTCATTATTAATATGGTGATTTGGTAGTGAACACACTCTCTCTTAATGGAATGTATTGCCAAATATGCTGAATACCCATGTGTAATGTTTCAGGGTCAACTGAATGAGATATTGGCCCAGATGCGTATGCAGAAGCAAGACTTGGCCCAGAGAGATTTAGAGAGGTACACAATGGATGAGGGAGTACGTGATGACATCAAACAGGTATTTAATCTTATATTCAGTTTGGTGATTATTCAGTATTCACCGTATTCAGAAGGAAAACTAGACATATGCAATCACTGGAATTTTGTCTGGAGTGTATGTGCCCCCATTAATAACTTTTTAACCCGACAACTGAATTTCACCAAAATTTGTTCACATTTAGTATTTGGTAAGGACATCAGACTTATATAGTTTTCAATCATGCTTGATACTATTTTCAAAATGGTGATAAATGTGAAAATTTAGGGTACTGTGTATATACTGGTGTATATCTTGGGAATCATTTAACCAATTTAAACCAAATTTGGTATGTTGACAGTGCATGATGTAGCCATTGAATGTAGAAACAGATAGTGTTATTGGTAACCCATTTATTGTAGGCCAAGTTTATGTATGCAATTTAAATGGATAATACAGTTATTTTCAAAGTTGCAACAATATAAATATTTTGGATTCATTTGCAATATCTACCATACCGTTTGACCATTTTAGACCAGACTTGTTATGCTGAAAGTATCCTTACAAGCATCAAGTGTGTCAATACATAGCCTCTTTTGTGTGCCATTTTATAAGATAGCATCACATGAAAAATGACGATTGATATATCTCTAGAAACAATCACCTGATTCCTACCAAATCTGACTCTCCAGCAATACGACGGTAAGTCATGTAAATTTACGTTGTGCTGGGTTACTATTATTTTCAACATGGTGGCCATATAAACATTTTAGACTACAGACAGTCCTCTACTGTCATGTATAATGTAATGTGTTCTGAAAATGTGTGTGAAAGTTTAATCATATATACACAGGTAATAAGAGGTTTTCCATTTCAAAGTTCTGAGAAAATTAAGAAATATTAAATTTGTAGGAAGATAGTATATTTAATTTTTAAACATGTTATTTTTAACCAGTATTTCATATTTCATTGAAAATCACGAATAAATATACATGTGCAATACATTATTACCTGAAATGTTGTTTTTCAACATCTGTATAAGTATTTGATTGTAAGTACTATATGAAAAATAAGATCATTAAATATGCTTCCTACTTTCTGTCAAATTGTTGTGCAAATGTCACATTTTATTTTGTAGGTTGTAAAAACTATGTAAAAGTTTTTCAGAGATTTGTATCTTATTTTAAGAACAGAAGAACTCATTTGTATTGTGCCAATACGACAAAAACGTAACGTGACAGCCTGGCAGGCCCCTTAAAGCATGGCATGCATAAAAATACATATTAAAAGAAACTCTCTAAAACTTGAGCAGGTAGAAGGAAGAAGAGAAGTAACTAGCGATTAGCACGCTTGACACCAACTCACCTCGTCCCCCTTAATTTAAAAGTTGTGATATACACCGGGAGGGGAATGAGGGTGGGGGAAGAAAGAAGGGAAATGGATTACCAGGAACCGAAGAGGACATCTGTACTGAAGTTCTCCGAGGGTCGTTAAAGCAGTTGCCGCTGCAATATCTCATGGCGACAGTACAGCGAGGTGGATGTAGTGAATTGGCTGGGCTGGCTGACTAGTCTCCTTGTGGGTATAGTTCCTAGTGGGTGGGCCTCTTCTGTACGTGTGTTTAATGTGTTAGTTTGAGACGTACGTGAGCCCGGTTAAGGGAGCCCACAGTCCTACTCTACGTTTTTCTATTTATCCTTCGAGTACTTATTTCTAAGGTGACTGTAACTATTAACCCCAGTAGACGTGGGCTGACATCTACTGGGGTTAATAGTTACAGTCACCTTAGAAATAAGTACTCGGAGGTTAAATAGAAAAACCTGTTTATTCCCGTGAAGAATAGATTCTGTGGCCTGTACTAACTTCTAACTATCAAGAAACTGTAATGAAGTAGATTACGAGAATACGAGGTGAAGGGGACCTGGGTCTAAACTGGACAAGAGCAAATGCGGGTTTGTTGGTAAAGGTCTTGAAGATGTCTGGTAAGTAGCAGTGGTCCTGCTGGACGACGACTGTGTCTGCTGATAGTTCCAGCACACGAGGTGGTGGAGCAAGCTACGGAGAATTAACTACCGTTCTGTGGCAGTGCAGGGACATATATCCACCTGCTCTTGGGGGTTGTGGAGGTAGCCCCTCCTTCTTTAGGTAGATCCATACTCTGGTGCAATATTCCGGGTGGTGACGGAAGCAGACTTCTCTGCTATGTAGGCTTGCGTCAGCTCAGGTGCTGGGCTACTTGGCTGGCTTCTATCACTCTAGGGAGAAAGGGGGTAGTGTGATGTCTGACATAAAGGAGAAAAAAAAACACACACACAAACCCCCCCCCCCCCCAATAATACATCCTACATACTACATACATATATAGGCTGTTCGCCTGTTCACGGTAAAGTGAGCACTTTTTAGGGCCCTTCTAAATTTTTCCTTTCATCCAATTTCCATGATCTTGCTGCTTTTTAATATAAACATTGCAATGTGACCAATAAACACAGTGTATGCATTTCACCACCATCAAAATTTAATGCATGAGGCTGCAATAAGATGTATTTATTAGCAGTTAATGCCTCTTGTTAAGGCCTTAAAAAGTGTTCACTTTATCGTGAACTGTCTATACATATCAGTACTTGTCAAACGTCAAATGTTTTATTGTAATTTACTATATCTACGAAATCAAGTAACCAATTTTAACTTTGCTTCGTATGCTGGCAGTATATCTTATACAGCAATCAAATGTGTGTACGCGGAGCCTCTTTTGTCCACCATTTTGTAAGATAATGCCACATGAATAAATTAATTTTTTTCTTGTCTCAGGGAAACAATTGACAAATACCAATTTAGATTGGTAAGCAAGTAGTACTGTGGTAGGCTATATTTACCGTATTTTGGTGTGTATAAGCTGCACATTTTTACAAAAAAATGACTAAAAAAAGTGGGGTGCTGCTTATATACAATATTGGCATTAAAAAATTTTTTTACCCAAAACATTTTTGGAAATTTGTCAACAGGCACTACATTTTAATGTTTTAATTCAAAGAAAGGAGGGAAGGGAAGAAGAAGAGGAAGAGAAAAAACTTTTCCACTCGAGCCATTATTTGTTCACTTGCCTTCATAAACAAAATAACCATCTCGCACATGTAAAATGTAAACATGTAATCACGTTACCATCTGTGGAATAGTAACTGCTCAATGTATATTTGTAAACCTCGCAACATAATACATATTTTCTGTTACAAATGTTTTGTAGGAGAGAAATTTAGTCGGAATTTATTATGTTTGTACAAAATTGTGACTTAACAATATTTACAGGAATACAAATATTCAGTGCAGCTATACACGCCAAAATATGGAATTTAAAGAGGGACCAATCAACCGATTCCCTCCACTTTTTGCACACAAGTAGAGCTACAGTAGGCCATATTTTAATTGGGCCTGGCTATATTTTCAGTATGACCGCCATACAAATAATATACCTAAGACTGTGTGCATTGCATGTGTAAAAAATACAAAATTATGTTTTATTCACTATGTAATTATAATTTTTTTTTCTAGTTGCTTCAGTTGCAGCAAAATGGAATGGCTCATCTAATACAAACTGTTCACTCAGACCTTGCAAGTTTGAAACTTATCAAAGATGGCATGCTGCAAGTACTTCAAGGCCAATAATGTAAACTCTTCGAAAGTTGTTGTTCAATTCGTAATGTTAAATTTGGTATATGATATTCTTTTTGAAAAGATAATTATCTGAACTTTTTTTTGGATATAAAATTGCTATTCTGAAATTTTTTATAAGGTGTTCTTTTTTTTTTATGGTAAGACACTGTAATATTTACTGATAAAATATATGTATTTACCATGTGAGTCATTAAATTAAAATTTACCATATAAAGCAACCCATTTCTCACTGAAAAAATACTACAGATGTAGCAATAAATGTTTGTTTATCTTGAGTTGCATCTGTTTTTGCTGAAAAGTCTTCCAGTATAATTCTGTTGCTCATCAGCCTAGATGCATGATTTCTGTGAAAATATTTGTATGATTTCATCAGTTTTGACACAGTGTGATTTGGGTGTATCACATTTACATGTGTATAAGACCGTGTTTTATTCCAAATTTTACTTTAAAATATTGAGTGTATCTACTTTAACATACCAAAATTTAGAGGTCATTGTTTTATGTTTGCATGGGTTCATGATAATTGTTTTTTGTCTGAACATGTTTCATGACAATTCATGCAGCAAAACAAATTCTTAAAAATATTGACGTGTAACGTCCTATTGACTAAGGAAGTACGTCACGACCCAAGTGTTTTGGTGGGTGTGAGGGCAGACACGCCAGGGTGAGTTTGCACCCTTAATTATAGCTTGGAACAGGAGCCCGACCAGTGTAGAGGACTGGTTGTGTGGCTTTCTGGCTGGGCACAGTCGGGGATGGCAAGCACAATCTTACATCTAGGTGGAACCACTCTCACGTGTATACCTGGGCTACTGGTGGCCTGTGGAGGCTGCTGTACCTGCTACGGCACTGGAGGTGATGCCCTGGGGCTGGCATCGGGACCTGGTGCGCAGGTGGTAATTGGCACTGCTGGTCATCGGGGTTGTCTTGGTGAGCTGACGTTCCGTAGAACAAGAGTTTGCTATACCATAAGAGACTTCTTCACCACTTAAATAGGCTAGAAACGAGGGGTGAGTAACCCCTGCAAGTTGGATTGGTGATTCAAATAAATCTGGAGGGCAATGGTTGCTGAGTGGTTAGCCTGCTCACCTCCCACTAAGGTGAACCGGGTTCAATCACGGCTGGGTCAACAAATTTTCACAAGTGGGAATCATGCTGGACGATGGTGTTGGTCTGCTGGTTTTCTCGGGGATCTCCTGTTTCCCCTGCTTGTTAATTCTGGCGCTGCTAGATACTCGCATCAATCACCCTTATCAGCTCTCAAGATCATGATGTTAAGAACAGCCCAAATCTCTTCACTCACTCAAATAAATCTTGTAAGACAGCTGGAGGAACCGGCCTCGCCAGGCTGCAGATGGCTTCAGCTCTCTATCTGGGACTGAAACTGTCAAGTACAGTTGGGATGATGTTGAGCCTTTGTTTTTATTTAGAGGTGGTAGCAGCCTTGTTATCCCTCTTTTGAATACCACTCCCACGGGAGTAGGACATGTTGATAAGATCTCTACTGCCATTATCACAAAGGTGGAGCAGGAGACGTTCCCTATCTAGATGTACTTCCCCACTACCGCAATTGACAGACCAAGGCTACCCCCTCAACCCAGCACCAGGCACCAGAAATGCGGTGTACACTGAGCATCAGGATACACAATGGCTGACGATCACAATGCATGGGTGTGATCCCCAAGACATCAGACCCTCAGATCTAGGCAGATACTCCCTTCGGCACCAGAAGCGTGGTGGACAGAGTATAACCTGAGTTGATTGTCTAGCCTGGAGAGGGTTGTATTCCTAGTGGAAGTGGCTCTACCGTTCTATACACCGGGGTGTATAGAACGCATGGCCGTATAATGTGTGTGTTTCTGACGTACGAGTTTCTTGAAGGGTAACTCACAGTCCTGCACTAGGTTCATCAAATTGGTTGGAAAGATTCCACAGTCTCCTACTGTCCCTTGACTTGTCTAATGTTTACCAGGAAAGGTACAAGCACTATGGGAATATGTAATATTCTAAGTGGGGTAAAAAGTGTTTATTTATGTGACTTACTAAACACTGTAGTTTGTACTACCTCCTATCAAACAAGACTTTAACAGAAGCTGGCTACAGAAGACAGATGAAGGTGTCCTGTTTCTAATCTGGCAGGGTAGGTATGCAAAGTGGCAATTAAAACTACTCGACTTTAGCCAACTCTGCATGTTGTCCTGAAGAGACCTGAATTTCCTGAGGGGAATGAAAATGATGGTTGACGACTTAAATGTTGGGATCTTCGGCACCCAAGAGTGCTGTGAAAGAACAGGACAGATGCCTGTTCCAAGGGCTGTGCACCGGTATTTATACTCTCCTGGCTGCCCTTGTCTGTGTGGAGGGGGTGCTGGCGTGACATCCTCTAGGTGTGTGATGTTACTGGCCAGCTGAAGTTCCGCTGCTGCATGTCTCGGTGATTCATACTAGTAGTGCCATCCCTCTGCCTGCTATAGTACTAGGTGATCTTGAAGAATCATCTCCTTTTGAAAGCAAAATATGATTTTTCACGTCTCTGGTCAACATAACGTATGTTTTGTGGATACACATCCTATCTAATCCTGCACAATTTGTTGGTTTTTCAAGAAAAACTAGACAGGTGCGTTCCTGTGGTGCAAATCCCTCAAAATTGTTGTCAAAAACTACCTGTTCGGTAAATGACAACCTAAGTACAATGGCAGCTTCTTTAATACCACTAACGTACACAGACAGTTATTCATAAAGACCTTTGCAAATGTTGTGTTAAAGCAGCACCAGATATGTAGACATTTATGTAGAACTTCTCCTTGCCATATACGGCACTGAAGCAGGTCTGGCCAGGCTCGACTCAGCTGTCACCCTCACCTCCCTCCATGTCTCAGGGTCAAATTTCTAACACTTCAGCAGCTTATTTCCAAGACTGCAACATACAGTTTGCTTAGAATATATTATAGTATTATTCTGTACTTTTTTTTTTAATGCTTCGGCATATAACTTTGCTACATTATCAATGATTATGCAAATTCAGTGATTGGCCTACCCAAGAAATCTTGAAGTATTAACTTTCAAATCATCATATTTTTCCCATATCTATTATTATTATTATTATTATTATTATTATTATTATTATTATTATTATTATTCTGTTCTACAGTGTCGGCTTCTAGTGGGAGATTTGCAAACCAAGGATACAATTTTTACTATAAAGGAAAGTAGGCATGCTAGGATAAGGTACATCAGCACTAGCGAGAAATAAATCACTTTTGTTCATTCATTTACTACCTATATAGTTTATGTACATCAGACTAGCAACACAGTTATTTTTCTATTAAACGCAAATGGCGAACTAAATGGAAGATCACAATGGAAGATTGTATGTTATAATGAATGATTGCTGGAGTGGTGTAATCCAATATGGTACTTTGAGGCCACCGAGTAATAAACAGGCTTATGAATTGAGGTGGAATGGTAGTGCACGAATAATATCTAATGTGCTGGTCTGGGACAAAATCAAGTAGGAATGTTAGGGAATCAAAGGAATGTAACTAAGAAAAAAACATCACAGATGGTGAAAATTACATGACAGAACATAAGAGAGTTTTTATTTTGCCAGCTTGCCAGGTAGCTTAAACAAATGCAGTCATAGATGGGTGACATGGAATGATATACAGTGAAACCCCGTACCTACGAGTTCATAAAAGTGTGAAAAACTGACTCAATTACGAGTACTCGTAACATCAGATTCATCACAAAAAATTAAGTATTAATTTTTTGGATAATGTAGGGTGACTTGGCTGATATAAACATGGCGGAAATTACAAATATAGCTAGATTGTGTGTGCTGTCACTTATATAGTAATAAATAACTATGTCTGAATTTATGATCCATAATTAAAACATGATTTTAATGTTAAAATACATGTATGAAATTTATATTCAGATGTGATAGTGGGGGACGTCATTACAGCAGCAAAAATTATTTGCAAATAGTTACTACTGTATATCATATTTACTAGCATTATTATAGCACCTTTTTTACAGGATTTTTAGTGCAAAAAATTAGGGTGCGTGAATTATGCAAAGGATCCCCAAGACACGTGCATGTAAACATTAAAATGAGGTCTACTTGCATGTTGTGGCACATTGCTAGCTGCTGCCTCTACGTCATCAGTTGAAATAATTACAGGAACAAAATAAATTAATAAAGGGCAATCGTTAGTATTACTGCACTTTGTGGTCATTTTACTGTACAGCTAAATGTAGAAAAAGGTACATGTGAACACCTGTAGGCCTATGGCAATGCAACTGTTTTCAACATGGTGGCATAGTAGCAAAAACAAAAATATTTAAGCTACGTACATTTCAAAACATCCCACAAGACAAAAAGGTGATAAATGTGTCGGTGTTTATGCAATCATTATTAGCAAATTTAAATCCTCACGTAAACCAGCAATTTATAAACTTATCGACAACGAAACTGAATCGCACGTCACAAAAAGTTCTGCGAATGTTACACCAATCATCTGCTTGTGCTCGTATTGATCCAGTGACGCTGTTCTAACTAAATACCATTGCCCCTATTATACCGGCCATCTTGTGGAACCTAAACCGCACACCGCATGTTGTTCCACATATCTTCAACCAATCATCTGCTCTCGTTCATATTGATTCTGTGTAACAGCCATCTTGTGAAACATGAACAGCACGCCACAAAAGCTGATCTGATACTCTGGCTGTTCACATTACGTACTTGCCGGCACTAGGAACTTGCCATTTAAAATCACAATGGGTGTACAATCTCACAAGTAATCAACATGCTAAAAGTATGCACCATTGCACAAAGCAAGGCAGAGCCCAACTGGTAGCAAATACAGTGTAGCTAAAGGATGTGAGATGCAAGCACGAAGTACGAGTCGGACAAAGAGTCCGGCGTTGCAACAGCTACTTCACTGCAGCATTGCCACTTCTCATGGACTGTGGCTTATACACGTTTTACGAAATTAATTATACTAAATGCACAATTTAAGCAATTTTAATTCACCACAATTGTTAGAAAAGGCAAATACAATTAATCAAAATGCATTCAAATTGCTCTTAAAAATGGAAATACAAAATGAGCCCTCAACTCACTGTAACCAGATAATTTAACCTTGGTAGTATAGTACTATATGATGGTGTATTAAAAAACTGCTTTAAGAATGGAATTCTCGCAATAGGCCGTACTTGTAGGTAAGGGATTTCACTGTATCTTAAGTGTGTCGGTAACATGGCAACGATGTTTTGTAAGATGGTGTTAGTGAAGGAAACTAATATGGCTTACATGGAATTAGAATGCATGGATAAAATACAATATATTGGATAGAGCACAGATGGGAATGAATGACCGAGCATGATAGAAAGATGTCTAAGCTAAATGAAATCCAAGATGGTAGTCAGTGTCAGTAATGTAATTTCTCCCTCGATTTTTGGGTTTTCTTTCGGTTTTGTGATTTTTTCCTATATCTTTTTGGTTAAAGGGACAAGTTCAAGGTAAAAAAAAAACCTACATTGGAGCTAAATCGGCAACTTGTCTGATGGCGAAATTGATCATTAATATACTAGCATCACCGAGGTGATAAAAATCAAAGCGAATAATAAAAAAATTAGTATGGTTTGTGGAGTGCATTGGGCCGAATGAGCAAAGGTAAGGGGGTGGAGGCCTGTTGACTAATTAACCAATGAGAAACATTGGTGTGGGGTCAAACAAGCATGATTAATCAACTAATAGAAATAATTTTGGGGTGGTGAAGCGAGCACAAGTAATCAACCAATGAGAAACATTGGTGATGGTAAGTCGCCTGCTGGACAAGCTGCTGAGGAAACTTTTGGATGTAAATTTTTCAAAATAAAGTTTTTTATAATATTTTTATAAGTATTATAATATATGCATGATTAATTTTTTTTTCTAATTTTGAGATATTTTGGGTTCAAGGTCATACAAGGTTACAAGGGCAAGGTCACAGGGTCATTGTCAAAGGTTAAGTTCAAAGTCACTTGGATTCAATATGACTGTTGGGTGATGCCATTTCATGGAGGCTGGTCTGTTCCAGTCACCTGTCCCCCCTAAGCCAGAATATTCCAAATTTTAATTTTTTATAAATTTTTTAACAAATTAATTTTTATAAAGTTTATACAGTTAAAAAAAATTATTTTTTGCATTTTTTTATAATTTTTTTGGCAAGTTTTAAAACAATTTTGCACCTATTCTTTTGTTCAAAGTTATCTAAGGTCAAGGGATGTGGTCAAGGTCAAGGTAATGTTCATGGTCATCTAGATCCAAGTGGGTAGTCTGTTTACGGAATGTAATTTTTACCTCTGTTTTTAATTTTTTTTAAATTATTTAAGATTTTTTAGGGATTTTCTGGATTTTTGGATTTTCAAGGTCAAAGGAAACCAGAGTCAAGGTGTAAGGTCAAGGTCACTGACATACAACAAGGAGAACGAGATGGACATTGGCCGACCTGGCAAGGGCCGTTCATGTCGGGAGCTTAGTTTGTCCACCTGTCATCGAACTCTGGACCTTCTTTGTGTACCTCTTTAAATAATTTCTTAAAACAACTGTTTAGTATTTTTCCCAAATATATATATATATATATATATATATATATATATATATATATATATATATATATATATATAATATTTAAGGTTTTAGGATTTTTCTAATTTGTTCGGTTTCAAGGTTACGGGCCTAGTGTCAATATCCATGTCATGAGTCAAGGTAAAGGACCAAGGTAAAAACGGGCCCCCCAAATGCCTGCCAAAGGCTCATCTTTGCAAAAAAAAAGTTCATTCTTTGCAAATGAAGGGGCTCGATGCTTTTTGGGGAGAAACTAGTAATTTTAAGAGAAAAAAAAATTAAAAAGGAAAAATTTTAGGTTAAAGGTAAAATTTTAAGTGAAAAATTGCATATTTCAGGGGAAAAGGGAGCTTTTTAGTGAAATGGGAAAAAAGGGAAATTAAAGATGGTGGTGGTCGGCGCCTGGCGCCTACTCATTTCCTTGCACTAGACTTCTCAAAATTATACTACTGCTGAGCTCAAATCTTAAATGTTTCCCCATACTTCATTGTTCATAATGAAAAGGAGAACCAAATCTTACTGAAACAATCTACTACTACCAAACTTGATCAAGAAACCAGGCTTACTCCATGGCAATGGTCCAAACACATCCAAATATAAGTTTTTTCCCCATGGAAAACAAGCTACAGTAGCACTATATTTGCCCATTGCATTATTATTTTGCAGCATTGTTTGCTGGCACTCTCCCCAACCTACAATTACAACCCAGCCCTTGGCACGGTCCTTGCTGAAAATTAATTACCATTATTCTGTAAAAGGTTTTATTGTGCTCTAAATGACTGCAGAAAAATGTGTTGGTGGTAGTATTGCAACAGAACATGACGCAAAAATTGTAGCCACAGAAGTGTTGCATTTTCCAGATTGTGGCTCGACATACCCAGTCAAGTCCTTCTTGGTCTCATACGAACCACAGCAACCTTGTAGAATATCCAATTTCAATTCCCAACGTTCTGGTCTAACCCTTGACATTACTGTAGTTTCAGATAGGCCTGCGGAAATTCCTGCAAAGTAGCTGCCTGCCTCTCTTCCCCTATCTTCCTCAATGTCATCCCTTTCCTGCACTTTCGTGACCTCGGAATTCTTCGCTTCATTACACTTACTACAACAAATTACTCACCATCGTACATGTGTGAGAACATCAAAGACACCATATCAATGCCCTTTATATGTTATACATTATAAGGATACTTGTAGTAAGGTGCATCAACCATCGCGCAGTGCAGCCTGCATGTTTTGTGATTTTTAGTACCCTACTGAGAGCCTGAATATGCATTTCAAAGGTAAACTTGGCATGTTACAGTTATTGAGAAAACTTTTCCTTGGCATATATGGCGACAAACAATTCCTTTTCATACACTGTGCATTTTTGTTCAGCAGGTGTTGGCAACCTACTCGCATATGCCGTAGGCGCTAATTTACCATCTATCTCCGGGCACAACACTGCTCCCAAAGCCCTTGAGCTAGCATGTACCTGAACAGAAAAAGACATCAAAATTGGGTTAGTGTAATACTTTGGGGGGTCAAGAAAAATTTTCTTCCAATTTCTTTAATGCATTGCCCTGTTCATTACTCCAGAAAAGGTTCCTCAAAGCTATTTCTATACACACATTGTCAATGTAGGTAAATAAAAAGTCTTACAAAATACAGGACATATTTTGGGGACCCCATTAACCAAAACCAGAAATATATTTTGCCATTCTTACAGTTTGAAAAGTGACTCTAGTTTAGGTAACAATTATTGATCCACATAACTCTTTTTATTGACATGATGTAATCACATATACTTTAATACTGGCCCGGAATTTTCTTCGACATCAGAAAGGTGGGACTGGAATAATTACTAGAATATTACTCTAGGATATCCTGTTCCTACATTGTATGTACAAGTTTCATAAATGCATGCCATTTGTGGTATATGAACCAGAGCAATTATTTGAGCTCAAATCGAACATAAAGCTGAGCCTTTCATATTTTGTCAATTCGATACAGAGTATCATGAGATTCCGATGCAGATATCGAAATCGGTAGCATTTTACCTCAACATAGTGTTCAAAGATGGTGGCTCATCATTCTGACTACTGTATTTTAAAGTTGATGTATGTATTTTTCTATACAATATTTTTTCATTCTGTAAAAAGTACTTTGTCAGACTTGAATAGTAGCATTATTAAATGTTAAGTTATATTGTGGTTATTAAAAGCATTCATGAATAAATCAGCAAAAGTAAAGGTGCTATCAATATTTGTTTATGTACGGCCATTATTTAACTGACATTCTGTAAAAGTTTTCACACTAAACAAAACATTTCCACGACAAATATTCTAGCAAATATGATTTGCTACATACTAAGTTAAACATCATACACATACTTCTAAGTTGAAGCATGCTTGAGTGAGTCAAAACAAATAATTGATGACAGTAGTGCTTAGTTTATCAGTATTCAGATAGTAATTTTTTTCTGGTGTTGGCATTCACCTTCTCTCTCATTTAACCATAAATTTTAAAACATTAACATGTAAAAAAACAAATGTTACCACAGAAGATTTCTATCATAAATATTATGATCCAACCAAATTTTTTTTCACAATACTTCAGAATTTTGTATATACAAATAGAAATTAAAATGGGAGACTGCCTAACACCACAAAACTGTAAAGCAAATCAAAATGATCAAATAATAAGAACTACCTTACATTTGACAATTTGCTGGGCTGATTTCCTTCCACTGGGTTGAGGAAGTCACTTTCACCTGTTGGTTGATTTCTACAGCATTTCTCCATAGAGTATGTACAGTTTTCCTTTTAAAAAGGTGATGAAGATTTTGATTTTTGTATTGGTCGAAAACCTCGTCACTACCATCACTCTAAATATCATCTGTATCAAAATTATTTACTATTTCAGTATTGGCTACAGCATGCGCTTTACTGCACTGACATTTGCAAAGTTCTATACACCTTTAGTTTGACTGTGCGCACGAGCAGGAGTCCTTTGAGAAGAAATTTCCATTTGCAATTTACGAATTCCAGCACTTTTTCTGGTGCCAGTTGCGTCTCCTGCCACTTTACGCAATTGCAACCATCAGCATCCAGTTGCCAACCATGTCCAATAGGTGAAGGAGTACAGTGCTAGTTCTCTGATCAATTGTTCTTCACCAGATTGCAGCTTGGTAGTTTGTTCTCTGAACATATCCAGAGCGGACATGATAACTTTGTGGTGTAGAGCTGGTACCCCAAAGTGTTTACCTCCGCTAACCGTTTACCATATATTACACACAGAAAGGCTTCTAAGATGGCGAATAGACATTCGTCTACAGTTTATATATATACATATAATATAGAGCTGAGATGGTGTCACAGTCTCTGTGAACGCATGATGAAAACCCAATAAAGCAGAGAAGAAATCCTCTCCTATGATGATGTCTGGAAGTTCCTTTGTAATGCAGTAATAAATACAGGGAAGTTTTATTCGTTTTTCGCTTGGCCCATTCTCATAAGAAGCTGTGTTTCAATTTTTGGGTAATGCAAAGTAAAAAAAATTAATACATTTTTATCGTGTGCAATGATTATAACACGAAGTTACTTCCACTCAGGAAGGACGTATGCAGACTCATTATGGTGTCAGCTTCCTCACGGTTACAGGCAAGATCTGGCACTTCTATCTGCCTTGATGTGATATTCGTATAAATTCTACTTCGAAAGACAAGATTAATTCCTCCCCTTCTTTTAAATCTTGTAGTAAAGGCGACTGCTAGGCTTCCCTTAGGAAAACAACAATACTTTGTATGTCATGTTCAGAAGAAAGGATGTAGCTCCCCTAAATCACCTGAAACTCCAATTTGATGTTGCTGAAGAGGGATTATTCTGTTCATGAGTTGAGGTCTCTTCAATATTTGGCAAGGTAGTATTGAGTTTTCTTGATATTCATAAAATAAACTCAATGTATTACAGAGCTGGTGCAACTCAAAAGGCGATTTTGGATTATTTATGCCACTTAGCCTAATGTTGCACCACTTTAAATGTTCATTTTCCTTAACAGATACATTTCTTCGAAAACATATGCTCTGTTAATGGGATAGTTGTTTTGAGAAGATATTTTCTTTTTCAAAATCCTAATCAGCTGACTTTTATCTGTTGTTCTAGGGTGGCCAATGCCATCTGAAAGTGTCCACGGTAATGGTCCCAGCGGATATGACAATACAATTCTCATATATATTTTTCTGTCTTTGCAATAAATGCCAGCCAAGTTAAAAGGGAAACATGTGATGTTAGAGCTACAGTTTTATCTTTGAGTTTTATTGTGAAAATTCTTTTCATGGAACTGAATGGATGCCATTTACCTACTAGTTTCAGGAATTAAGGTGTCTTTAAAAGTTGTAATGGTATTGTTTCGATGCGCTCACTCATGCGTACTTCAAAAATGAAGTCTGATGTGTAACTTAATATGTATGAAATAAAATTTTTTACGTGATTTGTAAAGGCAGTTTTTAGAAAAGTGTACAAACTTTTGCAGTATGCACATTACAGTTTGGCCGTATGTAAAGATATTGACGCGTGCCCGGATAGGTTACTAGGCACGGTGGTTGAGGATTTTATCCGCTAGACCAAAGGCGGGGTGGTATAGGTCAATAGACGGCGAGAAACAAGGGGTGTTGGCTAGCACGTACTTATTATTGCGTCTTGGGTGCCATGGTTGTAGTGGGTTTTACCCAGATGTAACGAGTTTGACCTACGCCGAACTGACGATTCCACAAGTGAGATTCGTTTGTCCAGAAGTGGACGTTATCCCAGCCTAATCGTGTAACAGTGCCAGTTAACAGTCCTTTCACCACGGGATGGCGCGAGGGATGAATTCAGATACACGGAGATACAAATAAGATGGTTACCGGAGCAGCCGATACTGACTCGTGCCTGAGTTGGGCGGCACGGTCCCGTTCTGCCTGTCGCTCCGGAGTGGGTTGAGGAAGTGCACTCGACTGTCTGGTAGCAAGGAATGCTGCGTTTTGTTCCCTACGTTTACGACCGTGCCTATGGTAGTAAGGCATTGAGTCTCTGCTTACAGTATGCTAAGTACACCATGACATGAAGAAAACTAAACACAGTTTATAGTGTCAGTCCGGTTTTGGCTTGCTGACCAGGCTCTGTTAAGTCTCCACTGATCCTCCACGCATGCGGGCTGATCAGAGACGGGGAGCTGTTTGGGTCACCAATGCCGTCAGCGGATGTGTATTCGCACAGAGATGGACTGCAGGTCTCAAGCTACAGATATCCCAGCACTAACAATGCTGTGGGATAAAGTAATAACTCAAGACTGTCGCTCCTCCCTGGGTGAAGGTGTTGCTAGTGATTGTGGCTCATCTGTTCCTCTCTGCCGGCACTGGTACAGTGCTGTGGCAGTTGGAAAGCAACAGGTGGCCTGGGTATGTAGAAAATATGATGGACCCCTGAGGGGCGCCCGCTGTTGAAGTTAAATCGGTTATATCAATTACCCGGTTCTTGTCAATGGTGTACGTAACAACCTGTGTGTAGCAGGCAAACAGATAGATACTCTCAGAAATAAAAGTGGTAACGTAGGAAACAAAAGTATGTTTATTGATGGTTCAATAAACATGCGACATGTGCTATGCTACCTCCTACGAGGCAATTGAGTGCTGGAGGTTACTACGCTGGCCAGGTGTAGGCGACCTGGTTCTAATGGGAAAAGCAGGAAAGAAATATCTAAACTAGAAAAGATACAATACTTCTAAACTGTTCTAAGAAAGGTGTCTTGAGGAGGCAAAGTGAATTTAACATGTTAGTGAGTGTGTTCGCTGGTTGACATTCATTGACAGTGAAGTAGCTGCAGAGGGCTTACTTAAAGCTTCGAGGTTCTCTGGAGGTACAAGCACTGAGTAGTGCTGTGGAAAGTCGCTAGAGAAGAACGAAAATTACTCAAGCTATTTATTTACTGGCCCTCCTCGCAGTAAATTGTGATCCCCGACCTGCAAGTTTGTTTGCTGGGACCTCTCGGATTATTTGCGGGTTTGATGTTAAGGGGAGGAACTAGTGCATGGAAGTCGATTAGACTACGCTTTCGATGAAAATATAAAATGCCGGGCGGCCATCTCCGCTCCACTGCCGTGGTGGGGGGGAGGGGGGGGGATGCTGAGATTGCCACCAACATTGGCGAAGGTGCGTCAAACGCTGGGGTGCTGGACTGCAAAGGCTGCTATTAGGCGCTGGCAGCCCCCTTGTTATGAAAATAGGAAGTTCAGTAAAATCAGCGATGCTCTGGGAAATAACCTGCACTCGGTAACAAGAAATTTATGTTGCGCCCGCCAGCACATCATGGAAGGAGTTTTGGGGGGGGGGGGGGTTAAGGTTAGGTTAGAAGCTCCCATCAGTTCAGCCAGACTGATGAGAGCTTACCTGTTGATATCCACTGGATGTGAGAGCTGCGGCCTGGGAAGGTCGATCCCGATGCCATCCTGCTCTCCAGCTGAATCCCACCAACACGAAGTCACATCATGTGGCCGCAGCTGGTGTTTCGATCGGGCCGAGGTATCTTCCGTCGCTCGTCTCTGCGGCGAACCTTCCCCCGACATCCCTGGGAATAGCTTCTCTCATCTGGTGGTGACAGCCGAGGAAGAATAGGTTACGTCGACTGCTAGTCCTCTGGTAGCAATCACAGGAGAAGTTATAGCCCAGTTGCCTCTCCCGCAGACTTCAGGTCCGTCGATCTTCTCTACTACAGGAGCTGCGAAGCCACTCTGATGTCTTCCGCCAGTTGGCCCACGAGCTGCTATTGGTTATTCACAGCCACTCCAGTTGCCTGGGATCCCTTATTCGCCACCAAAGGTATGCATCACGTAGCAGATGGTCGCTGCCTCCAGCCCTCTTATGAGCACACCCCTCGGGAGAGGTCCGCACAGTCCGAGGACTGGCGTGGTGACTCTCGAGCTAAATTTTTTTTATTGTTGGCGAGCGCACAAATCCCGCTATGCCAGCGTGAGCACCTGCACAGTTCTCTGTACCCTCCGGCATGCTTGTTAGTAGCTAAGTCGGTTGGAGAATGGGGTGCGTCTCAGGACAAGCCCTACACGCCTTAGGTCGGATTTAATTATTATAATGGGCGCATGCATCGCGGGTAATCAGGGTTATTGTGCCATGGCCGCAATTGTAGCCATGTGCACACCCCGAAAGAAGAAGGGTCTAGATGGAAGGGAATAGCAAACCAGGCAAAGCGGAGAGGGCCATGGAAAATCTATGCTACAGTTGCGGAGGTTTAAAATAATTCCTTTTAACTGGATTAGGGCTGGATCAAGTAGGGTATTTGTTAGTTCGGGAAGAAAGACTTCTGTTGGTTTGATGAGGGGTGAAATGAAATGAGATCGCATCTGGTGTGTATTGCGGGGGACAGAACAGCCCCCGCGCCGATGCCAGTCATCGTGTGGGTGCAGGCACCCTTGAAGTTGAGCTACTGTCAATACTGCCGTGTAGGCGAACCAGCACTGCAGTACTGACAGCAACTGAGGATGCAGGGCCCCCTTGCTTCTCGTCGAGTGCGCCGGAAAACTGGACAGCTCAGTCATGACACCGACTCCATCTTCACCCTTCCGCGCCGATGCTAGGATCTCCAATCCATGGGTGAAGGTGGGGAGAGTTCTTTCGGGAAGCCACCTCCTCCCCTTCCTCCAAAATAGCCCGTCGGTCTGGGAAACGCGAGACATCCGGGGCCTACCAGTGGTGATGGCGAATCCGCTGGCCCAGGAGTGAAGGCTGATATCGGGTTGCTTCCAAGGTCCGATGCATTCCAATTCATTCATCACGCACCCGCAGTCGGCAGCCCGCCGAATCCAGTAGTGAGGATCACTACACTTCGCATTTTTCGGCACCTCGAGATCCTCCTCCCCGCCTTGATCGTTGGGCCACCTCCAGCAGATGCGGCCATGGTCCCATCGCACTCGCAGATACACCTTACTTTCGCTGGTCCTCAAGTCGCGGGCAATTCTCAGCGAGCGAGCAGCCACAAGCGCGATGTTATTGTCGAGCTCGGAAGCGTCCTGACATATAGTGGAAGCTTGTTCGCTGTTGCGTTGTTCGGGGGAGGTGTGTCGTCGTCCTGCCCTGGTTGGTGTGGGAATACTCTGGTCAGCGTTTCTGCTTCGTGCCTCGTCGGTAGTGCTCGGCCTTGCCCGAGGTATGGGCAGCTAGGAAAAAAAAAGGGGGGGGGGGGTGCCTGCCGGGTTGCGTATCCTCCAGGTGAAATAAATTCGCTGATAAACTCCGGCTGCCTGTAGGGTAGGCAGCGTGTCACTCACATCTGCAGTGTTGGAAGAGGTACTCGTGGCGATGATTCGTAATCGTATTAGATTAGTTGTATAAGCGGCACGTGGTCATATATTGACAAACTCTTCCCTCTTGCTGATTTATTTATGCGTGTAATTAATAACAAAGATATGCCCATACATTAAACGATTATACTATTAAACACTGAAAAAAGTTATTTACATAATTTAAAAAAAAATGTTGAATGGAAACAAAACTACATCAACTCTAATATAAAGTGGTCAGACAGCCGAACTGCCATTTTTGAACGCTTTTTTGGGGCAGAAAGCTATGGATTTCGATATCCGCGTCGTGATAATCGTGATAAATGGTATCTAATTGAAAAAAAAAATAATGAAAGGTTCAGCTTTATGTTCGAGTAGAGCCCATTTTTCGAAAAACCAGGGTATGGCTCACAAACTTTTGGGAAGTACACCATTGTATGGCACAGAAAACACACCCTCATTATCTCCTAAATGCAATTTTATTGGGCACTCAGTGTAATGTTCCATCTGCTTCGTCACTACAGCCATGCATTCAGCCTTCCAAGCCTCAAGCTTCTCCCACTCTAAATGCGTCGAATCACTTGCCTGCATCACACAGTATTCAAAACGGTTAGTCGTCAACTTACATGGCTGAACGGACAGGAATAGGAAATAAGCTCTTTCCTAGCAATATTATAGTTGCATGGGTATGGCCTAGTAATTCCACGCCAAGTACCATATCGTGACTCAAACAAGGCCATATTATTATATTCTATTTCAACGAAAAATTCCTAATTATAACCGTGCACGTAACAACACAACTTGAGTGCATCACTCCCCAATTTGCTAGAGAGAAACATATAGTGTCAGGTTTTGTAAGTTTAAGACTATCTTACTCAAGTTCCGTAATGACGTTTTGCAAGACTTCGGGTTAATTAATAAACTCGATACACACGAATCGATTAAGCCAGACACTTCACCTTAATTGCCTACCTCTGCCAGGATATGCATTATATGGGACGACACAACTTGTACGTGACGAAGGTAGACCGTGCCGAAGCTACCTGGCCAATGTTCGCAGATAGTGGGCGGGTCGGAGGGTGGCGCCGAGTACCTCGTTGTCCCAAGCCAGTCACGTTGAAATACGTGCGAGTCAGTCGCGAATCTTCAGCTACTCGGGAGAAGAAACACGCAAGTCGGAGGGACAACTCTGCATGAATTATTCACTGCTCTGCGGACATGAAACCCGGCTAGTTTTTAGTTTCGCCTTCCACCGCGTTTTCCCTAGTTTGTGTATTCCACCATAGATGGAGCACTAGTTATAATCGGTGTTTAACACTTATCTCGTCAGAAGTGCAGTTTAAAAGCTATAGAGGGCACATCTTGCTCCAAAAATGTACTGCGTGGACGGTCAATTTTTTATGTTGTCGTCATGGTGGATTCTAACATGGTCAGTATACCAGAGAGACACATTTTACAAGTTATTTCCCTATATAGGTTCCCACGTACGTATGGGCAATTAATGCAAATTCTTGAGGCGTAACGCCCAGATGTGTGTGCTATAAGATAACGATAAAATCTTTTTGTTAATGATGGTTAATATGTCCTGCATTTCTTTCTGTGGCGATAAAACAGACTTATTTGCGCATTAAAATTGTTAATTTTTAGTTGCGCATTGTATGAAATATTTGAAACATGGTGTGGCTGAAGTCAGTCGCTTCATATTATGTAAGAATCGTAGAGGTGGGGGAATTCAAGTAAAGGGCAAAGATATATTTGCAGACGGCCCTGACTGTAATTGTGAAAAAATCGAGTGATTAAAAAAAAAGAGTACGGAAAACCTATTGCCATTAAGTACCACAGTTATTATGTTTCACGTATGTCTTGCACTAACTTACTGATAAAAGAAAAACGTGCTCATACTATTAAGTTTTCGAAATACAATCTTATGTAATTGGAGGTATACATCGCTAACAATGTTACCTATTCAATGCAGTTTGTTAACAATTAACGGGAGTATTAGAAGAAAAGAGTCACTTTTACATCTCGCTCAATGAATTTATCACATATTTATTTCAAGCAGCTTTTACGTGACGCAAGTCGTGCAAGGTCAGTCTCGCCCAAATTCACGCAAAAGTATTTCGCCTGCTAAGTAGATCTGTCAAAATGTTAGAAAATAAAGTGTATCTTTTTTGTATACAAGACGACCACAACAGTTGAGCCTGTTCGACCAACTGCAGTCCGTATCAACGAGATATATAAAACTAAATAATTTTGTCGAGAGGTAGAGTTGCTGGCTAAACAAATTAATAATAGAAATTCTTAATTTTGTTTTATGAAAGGGATTATTTTTTTTAAATAGCGATCATTCCTTGAGTTGAAGGTTGCTCGTCCATATATATATATATATATATATATATATATATATATATATATATATATATATATATATATTATATATATATATATATATACACACACACACACACACACACACACACAATTTAAATCTAAATGTGCGGGACTATCCAAATTAATGCTGTGGATATTAAGAATACACGAGTCATCGTGTAACTGTGAAGACTGTGTTTATAACCTTGTCTCGTATAGAATTTGTTAAATGTTATCGCATGAGATGTTGCATGCGACTACCGTAACATAGACAGTGATTAATTTCGAATATTTTCCTCGACACACTCTAAACCCGAAACAGTGAGAATCAGAGAACATACATGACTCCATTGGCAATCAGTGGTGGATCACTGATTATTACATTGGAATAAATTCATGTATTAATGTGATTTCCGCAGAAATGTGCTGATTTCCACTACTCCAAGTTACTGGTTCCCCATTTAATTCAACTCATCAGACAGTCGGTAGCGCGGTCGTAGAAAGACATGTGTGGGCACTGACGGGAAAAGTTGATGCCCTTATGACTGATTCAGTTCTCGAAATAACCGCGTGCCACTGGTACAGTGGTGTTGTTTCAGTATGAGGGAGATAGGAAGAAGGGGAGATTTTATCGTTAAAACGTACAGTTTATAAATATAACGACATTTTCAAGCGTTATGTTGTACTGTTACATAAAAAAATTAGAAAATTCTCTTTTCTTTTAATATAAATTCTGAGGATAAGAAACGTATAACCTCCTATCTCTCCCATACTAAAACATCATCACTGAACTAGTGGGGCGTGGCTATTTCGGGAACGAAATCAGTCAGTAAGGGTGTTAACAGTCTTGGTAGATAGGCAAGTGTCCAGACTTGTCTTTCTACGACCGTGGTTGGTAGCCGTTGTGAAGTTCAGTGACTGCTGTTTTACTGACATCCCTGATTCGGGCTTAGTGTGTATTAACAATTGCAAACAGACACGCATATTTTAAGCTTGGGCAAAATTTTTCGATAGGACATGGAGGAGCTGTGAGATTCGTTAATCCTTAAATTTATTTATTGAAACTAACTATATACTACATTCCGTCGACAGTTATTATAATATTACGCTAAATAGCAATCAAGTAGGTGCCATTAACTCCAAGATACCCTCCGAAACTAAATTAACAGGAAAAAATAATTACGGTTTTTAGCTTTTCGGCAACGTAAAATTTGTTATAATTACGTAAAGAACGTGTGCACATTACAGTCTCTTTGTGAAACTGTAAATGTTTTATAATGTGACGTTTATTTCCCTGCACGGTATATATTTCATTGGTGAACCAAATGTCATTACGCAACTACACGTTGGTATTCCGCTATTTTGGCAGCACAGCAAGTTTCTGATTTCCTTTTAGAGCCAGCACAGTGATACGCCGCCATAAAGTGTGGGTGTGGGTTAACTTTGTGTCCATCGTAGACGTCCTAGGCCATGTTCTAATTAAATATTTCGTCATTTATTAATTTGAAACTTTGCAGGTTTCAATTCAGATGCTGCCGACAGTCACTTATTTAGCAATGGGTACCACGCATTAAAATTTCGACCGGGAAATGTATTTTAAGGAAATATAATTATTAATAGTAAATATGTTCTATATTCTACAATTCTTGAACGACATGATTATTTCATTATTTGAAAATTGTAGCCAAGCATTAATATTGTACAATAAATTTCATTACCTGTTAACAATGTTACAACTATCCTGTTGAGTTTAAGCACTAATTATAATGACTATGCATAATTTATTATTCCAAATTAAAGTAATTATGTATTGTCATGTTTATTTTACTGGTTAAACTAACACAGAGCCTCCAGATGAAAACAATTATGTGGGGGCGATTTGTAATTTCATGATTTTGTAAAGGTTCGATACGTAGCAACAAAAAAAAAAACAAACGAAAATGCAAGAAAGTAGCAATTTTTGTATTAAAAAACAAGTGATGTGACCATTTTGTTAACAAAATTTTCCGATTTGAGCACGGCCTTACCTACCTACGCCTGTCTTTCGGGAAGGCGCTAGTGTGCATAAGGTTTTTGTACGTACACTATACATTTTTAACGCGATTTGTGATTCCTTACCTAAATATATTTTATTTACTTTATCCAACTAATTACTAAATAGATGAAACAACTCAAGTATGTATTAGGCTTTGTTTTTTTGTGAAATACTGAAAGCTCTATGTTAGAAATTGGAGAGTTAGAAATTTTATTTTCAAAGAAAATGTTACTAAGGTCGGATGGTATTAGATCGCAAAATGGGATAACTAGTCTTTTATTATATTGTGTCTGCATTTACCAAAGATGTTTCTAGTAGCTCGTCTTTTTTTCGGAAATATTAAATCACCCGTTACAAAGAACGCATCGTTCAGTGTGGAATATTTTCTGTAGTGTTATTTATTTTCCAAAGCACTGCTTGTATAGGCTGTTCATGGTAAAATGAGCACTTTTGAAGTCCTAGTTCCTTTTTTTTTTTTCAACCAATTTATATCCTTCCACCAACTTGTTAATGTAAACCTGCTGTGTGAGTAATAACCACAGTGTATACATTCACCATGACTAAAACCAAAAGTTCAAGGCCACAATGAAATGTATTTATTGGTTATTATATCTGATTAAACAGTTTCAAAAAGTGCTCACTTTATCACACAAAAATGCCTCCTAAGGTTATCGCAGAATTTCCTTTCTTTCCCATTTTCCCCATCCAAAATAGCCGATTTGGGGTTTAAAAAAAACTGTAATTTTTCCCTTTTTTCTGCAAAATTTCCCGAATTTCCCTCCACTGATGGCTACCATCTTGGCAGCCAGCCTAATTAGCATAATCCATCAGGTGATTCCTCAAGGTGGCAAATTACTCATATTTTGTGTGGGTACCCATGTGGGTCTTCACCGCCATTTTGGATCATGAGCACCACTGACCAACAATATGACGTCCACAGGACAACTAAATTTGTCGGCCATTTTGGCGACTAGCAGTGAGCATCAAGTCGACCAGAACGTTCATGTTGGATCTCGTACACTACATATTTGGCTTTTTTTTCCCGAACCGTTTAAGTTATAGTTGTCAAATTCAGACAATAGGCATCAACCCCGACTACGAGAAGGGTCGCAAGACCAAGTATGACCTATGTCAACTTATAAGCATAGTTGGCTGTAAATACCGAACCGTTGTATATAAAACTATCAAATTCATAACATATGCATCAACTCCGACTATGAGAAGGGTCGCGGGGTCAATTAGGACCTATGTCAACTTATAAGCATAGTTGGCTGTAATTTACAGACTGGCGGAGATACAACCACCCACCAAATTCATAACATATACATCAACCCCGAATATGAGAAGTGTTGCGGGGTCAAATATGGCCTATGTCTACGTATAAGTATAGTTTGCTGTAAGTTATGGACCATTTAAGTTATTGTTTTTAAATTCATAACACGAGAATCGCCCCAGATGAGAAGAGACGAGTGGTCAAGTATGCCATATGCCTACTTATAAGCATAGTTGGCTATAATTTTCGAACTGTTTAAGGTGTAGGTGTCAAATATATAACAGGAGCATCGCCCCAGACAAGAAAAGTCGAGTGGTCAAGTATACCCTATGTCACCTTATAAGCATAGTTGATTGTAATTTACAAACCATTTAAGTCATAGTAAAATTCATAACATGGACATCGCCCCTGATGAGAAGAGACGAGTGGTCAAATAAGCTCTGTCGACTTATAAGCATAGTTGGATGTAACTTCCGAACTGTTTAGGTTATAGTCATCAAATCAATAACATGGACATCGCCCCAGGCGTGAAGAAGAGATGAATGGTTAAGTATGACCTATGTCGACTTATAAGCATAGTTGGTTGTTATTTCCGAACCATTTAAGATATAGCGTCAAATTCATAACATTGGCATCACACCAGACGCAGAGAAGAGATATCATGTATGGTCTAAAGCATAGTTGGTTGTTATTTCCGAACTATTTAAGGCCCTATGTCAGATGCCCTATGTCGACACATAAGCATAGTTCGCTGTAATTTCCGAACCATATGAGATACAACTACCAATTAGTTATAGTCGCCAATTTCAGTACATGGACATCATTCCCGATGATGAGAAGAGTCAAGTAGTCAGGTATGCCCTATGTCGATGTATAAGCATAGTTGGCTGTAATTTCCGAACCACATGAGATAAAACTACCAAATGCATAACATAAGCATCACCCCAGATGACTCACAAGGTCCTGTATTTCCTATGTCTACCAATATGCGAAGTTGGCTGTAATTTTCTATCCAGTTGTCCAATTTATAACATAGACAGCACCCCAGAAGACAAGAAGGGTCAAGTAAACCCTATGTCAGCGTACATGCATAGTTGGCTGAAAGACCCGAACCATTTAAGATATATAGTGGTCTAAATCATAACATATTTAACCACAAACCCCTCAGGCAACAAAAAGGAAGAAATGCATCAAGTATGACACATGTCTATGCATAAGCATAGTTGTCTGTAATTTCCAAACCTAGATATATAGTGGCACCACCACCACTCCGGACTCCGGACAATGAAAAAGGATCGAGGGGTTACATTTGACCCATGGCTATGTATAAGCATAGTTGGTCATAATTATCGAACCATTTGAGATACGACTACCAACAGTCACCGAAAAGTATCGAGGGATCTAGTATGTCCTAAGCACAAATATAAACACCATGTCTAGCACCAATCAGGTCAGTGTTTGTACATTGAGTAATGACGATAGTTCATGTTTAATCATCAGCTTCTGAAATACACTTGTAGAAAAAATCTGCTGTCCCTAACATTACGGAAATAATGATCCCAACCATATTGGTAAGAAAATTATACTCCCACCATCTCAAAATGTAATGGTTAAACCTGTAGGCACACACATGAACAAAGGATGTATTAAATCCATTTTATCTCGGTTTTGTACTCTTGTACCAAAGCAGGTATTAATAATTACAGACAGACATACCTCAAACTTTCAATGCATGTACATACTTCCAGACAGTTGGTTAGTACCACACCATTAGGAGGAAACCGACCTCGCAATCGTGCGGCGTGTACCGAGACTTCGATGTATATACGTAATGAGATGTCACTCTTGGAAGTGGAGACTGTAATGACCTGTCCCGCCCTCCGTGCACGGCAGATACCGACCAAGTATTGCATCCCCACCACCTCCCCTTGTCAACATACATACCAGTATATTATTGAAAGGAAACAATGCATGTACACTGAACCATCCGTATGGTATCAACAGGTTCGATTCCCATAGAGAGTGGTAATTTCAGTCTGCTTCCTTATGGCTTCATATGAAGTTTTTTTTCTCCCGTGTTCGATAAGGATGCGGAGTGTGCAAAAACCAAGGTGCACGAGCTCATTCACAGTTCAAGCTCTGACTGACTCTCGAGCCACTTGAAAGTGCATCCTTGTCTGTAGGTCAGCAGCTACACAACACATGCAGTAGGTACATTGCTTAGCCAGTAGGAAGTAAGGAAAACTATTAAATGTAATGTTAATGTATTTATTTACATGCATAACCAATTCACACACACATACTTATATCTATTATATCATTCGATAAAGCCTCTGTCTCCGAGTTCATCAATAATTGCATTTATCTCTATGACAACAGAAAGATAATCCAACCTTCTGTGAGGAAACCAACAACCAAAGTCTATCAACTAGGTCATTGAGGTCTTCAGAACCGTGTGTACACCTTCGCTTACCAAGTGTTGGCAATTAATCAGTAGAATATGAATCATCACCAGCAACATGTGTACACTTTTGCTTTGAAGTTGACGACACATTATCGTCATTAGTAGAAGACACATCGTCATCACCAGCAGACTTGGAGGTCACAGATTCGTTGTCAGTGTCCTGGGTTTTCACTTCACATGTTAACGGTGCAGGTCTAATATTTACAACTCCTGACGATCTGTCCAGATCATGCTCTACAGCACTCACAGTTCCTTCTTTACAAACATCATGCTCTGCAGCACTCATAGTTCCTTCTTCACACACATCGTGCTCTGCAGTACCTGTAGTTCCATCTTTGCACACTGGTTTAGAACACCATGCAGGTCCCCGTAATGTTTGGGTGCTCGGACAAACGTTATGATACATGACGAATCAGCAGGAAGGCTAGCATTGTCATGCGACAACACATGCTGGTGCATGCGAGGCATAGGTGTGTTACCTTTACATGTACCAGTGTGCCTCTTGAGATGATCGTCTCTGCCAAACACAGGTCGGTCCTTTTGAGCAGCTGCTTTTCTCTTGACGACAAGCATGGCAGCTTTTGCTGAAGATCATTCCACAGAAACAGCACTGTTTTCCTGCCATAGGGGCAATTATATCCTTAAAGGCATGCTCTACGATAGACATCTTATCAGCTTGCACCATCTTCATGCAAAACAAAATGTCAGTTCGTCCCACAGTAGCTTTATAGGTGTAAATAGGTACTCACACTCATTTCATCAGTGAGAATTGAGCACTGTACCAGTCGAAGTAGCAAGTCCTTCACCCAGCAGGCTAACCCCTCACTACAGCTGACATACAATATGGATTAACAACTTTGTGTGAATTACTGTGGGTGTAGTATGCCCTCTTTTCTACAGTTCGAAGCTATTGTCCCCATCTGCTCAGCAGTGGAGGTAATATCAGTATGTGTACCCACCCCATCTCTACAGTGTCAACCCGATACGAGTATCAGCTTGAGAGCATGTTTATTTCAATTGTCAACATGTGCATACCTTCTCGAAAATTTTCATGTCAGACAGTGCAGGGTTGCATGTTGCAAGATGACTTCTCAAGTCAACACACTGGGCAAACTGTGATGTACACATTTCGCATGTGAACACAGTAACGCTCTGGATTCTGATGACAACCGGCCTCGTGCTGTCTGCAACTGGTTATTTCAGAAAAAGGGTATCTTACAGCAGCAGCAGCAGCACAAATAAATGTCCTGTTCCATTATCATCGCCGAGCACGGTATCCACAGACAATGTTCACTCTTCACGGTCCGAACAGCAACTGTGCCGGTCATCCTATTCTGGCATGTATTAAAACACAATGCATATGAACCTAACATGTGTATCAGCATGAGAGCAAGTGCGTGACTATCTAGACATTCACCCATTCCAGTTGGCGAGCGCCTAGTTGCGAAGCAGTCTATACGAATTTGTTCTCAACTGTAGATGATGTATATTATGTAACGTCCAACCAGAACCTTTGCTAGTGTACTCTTCTTCCTCACTGCAAATATTCTGTATACCAGCTTCTACATTAGCCGCAATGTCGAGTGTGTTATACAGAGGCTCATTCATTGTCTTCAATGCTTTCCGACTAAATTCATCGTCATGTTATTCTGGTTTAGTATACATACATTCCAACCACATATTATATATTAACACGCTGTCTTTTTCCATCTCATCTGTAAGTTGATCTATGATACTCTGCTTCATTTGCCTAAGGTATGTACAAATATCTTTCGCCATGCCCGATGCAACATACATCTTCATTAGACCACAGAAAGCAGATTCCTTCAGGATGAACCCATTCTCATTGGGTAAGCTCGCAACAGGTGGTGTTGTAGTAACTTATTTTTCATATGTACAGTTCTTCATATGGTTGTTACTTGCCTCACGAAATAGTTTTTTCCTGGTAGTTATACATTTTTCTACGTGCTTCGACTAGAACACTTCCTGTCGCATGATAACACGTGAACTCATGTTTGCACCTATAACACTGGTGATTTAAGAGGCCCCAGCTCGAATTCATCGAACATTGTTTAGGTTTCTCATGTTGACATGCACTGGATCTTTTACTTAAGGTTCTACCACAGTAGCAGATCTCCGTGTAGAATTGTACATGTCCAGGATTGGTGTTGCCCACGGTGACGGTGCACGAGTATCCAGTATAGTAGGTGCAGTCCATACTCTCGATGTCTGTGGAGAATGGTCTGCAATGTTTAGGTCCTATGGTGAGCATGCATCAGTATCCAATGTGGACTTACAGTGCTTAGCAGGTACGGGAGAGAGTCCATCACACATTGCAAGATGTCTTTTTAAGCTATCACGACGTCCAAATTGAGACTTGCGCTGTTCACACGTTAATGCAGAATGCTTCGTGTTCATAGCACACCCAGTCTCATGTCGACGAGCATGGTGGCTGCTGGAAAATGACTTCTTGCAGAACTGGCACAAATGGTTGTCTGAAGTAATAGTTTCCATCGTCGCTCAAACCGATGTTCACTCTTCGAATAACAACACACTAACGTTTCCTCCAATCCCACATGCTCTTAGACACACATTTACATATGCCATCAGTGGGAGATAAGCATTTCGGAGACATGTATGCAGCTAATTGATGATGTATCTTGGTTACTCACTGACGTGCAACTGCAAGTTAGAATCGGAATTACATCACGCCAAATACCTTAACACTGACCTCTTTCCAACACAGACACAGTTCTCATGTCGATGTGCATTGTTATTTCAACTAAAGAGCTTACAACAATAGCTACATTGCTTCCGCCCTGAAGGAACGCTCAGGTCGGAAGTTGGTGGTGTACCATCATCATTCGATACGGCAGACACCTGACCACCACATGTATGTTGTGTAGCAGGTGCACTGTCTTTACACTTGTTTTATTCATATGTATGTTTAAACTGTCTATACGAGGGAAATAACCGTGACACTTATCACATCGATAGCCTGTACGATATGGATTAAGCTTGCATTTGTGCTTCATATGTCTCTCTTCACTGGGGACATGTGCAAATATCCTGTTACAGTAGTTGCAAGGATGTCTAGGAGGTGATCCAGCCATTGTTTTCACTGTTGGGTCCTTTACTGATGTTGCTGGGTTTTTTCATAGGTATCTTCCCTTCATTAAATTTCAGTAAATAGCGTCTGGCTTGAACAGGAAGGAGTTCTTTGCATGTTGCAATATGTTGTCTGAAGTTATCACATCGTCGAAAATGCGATTGACACTCTTTACAATACACATAAGCAAGTTTAATATTGTGTGGACACCCGGTGTCATGTCGACGAGCATTGCAGCTTTTAGAAAAGGTCTTCTTACAGTAGCGACACATATAGCTTTCCCGAATATTTACCATCGTCCTGGAAGAGCACATTCTCCATAGCCACTGTTCACTCTTCAAAGACTGTATTGGAACTTGATCGGTCCACCTCTCACCATCATATTACTAGTTTAACCATTACTTCACTACTTTAAGGTTCGTGTATTCCTAAGGAAATTAATACTATTGGTGTTGAAAGCACCTTCAGCACTCTTGCGATGTGCATTACACCAACCCCTAGAATGTGGTGTGTCCGTAACAGTAGTACATCCTTGCAAACACTCTGTACATGGGAGACAGTCGCATATGTCTTTGTCCTGAGGTAGATGTTTTTAGACATATAGTTTTTCATGTCGAGCATTTGTCAGAAGGAATTTTTTAGGCAAGTATGCGAGCTCAGTTTCTTTGTCGAGTGTTGCAAGTGAGATATGTATTCCATATGACACAATAGCTGATAAAATCTTCTGACTGCTAGAACAGCATGCCATCATTTTCACTGTGTTCAATGACAAAAGTTTGGCATAGCTATGGTACAAACTTCTGCTGACTTAAAATGATACACTCTCACGTATGTCAAGAGCTCGAATGAGCCAGAGAGCTCGTGTGACTTCATTTATACCCTCGTTTTATGCACACACGCAATCCTTATCTAACATAGGTAACACACCAACAAGGAAGCAGAAAAATATTTGTTATTTGTCAGGTGTAGGATTCATGCCTATGCTCCCCACACAGGGAACTAGAGCTTAAATCCAGCACCTTAGACCTCTCGACCAACATGTCAATCTGTATTAGTAAGGAAATTGCAAGGTGTATTTAATGTTATACGATATTGTGATGTGTTACTTCCTAATTTGAGCGATGGTAATGTTGAATATGATACAATACATACTGTACTCACCTTTTATGTTGGTGGAGGCTGGCATCGTCGGAACAGAAGCGATGGCTGAGTATTCATTGCAGCACAGATGTACACTATGTACAGAGAGCAGATGACTGTAGTTCATTAAGTACATTAAAGTCTCGGTACACGACGAACCACGAGTGCATGTCATGCCTGAACACGCTACTGTGGTCTTGGACCCCGGACACACAGTAGTAGTAGTGGTGGTGGTGGTGGTGGTAGTGGTGGGGTACAGAGTATATAATTAAGCACATGGAAGTGTGCAGGCTCAGTACACGAATGCGCAGAGACTGTCTCTAAGTACATGCAATGAAGGTTCGGTGTGAAGGCATGATACACAAGTGTACATAGGCCATGAAGACAGATTATGACTGCCTGTAAGTAAGTGTAGGTCGGTGTATGACCACTGCTAATTGTAGGCTTGGTACACAAGTGCGGATAAATCATGAAGACAGAGTATGACCACCTGTAAGTGCAGGTCCAATGCATATTACACATGCTAATCGGGATCAGACAGTCCTAGCTAGTATGGTAGAACAGTAAATTCTTCCCTTACAAACTGATCAGAATGAGACCATCAAATTCAGATTACAGTTAAAATTCACTGCACTAGCGTTGGAATGTACCAAATCAGTGCGATCAACCACCAACTCATGAATCTGAAATGTAGCCAGGTGGTCGACCGATGGCGTAGGCAGCGGAAGACCACAGCCGCAATCTTGGACAATAACATTCTGCTCTGTCAATCTGGTACACCATCTTGTAAGTTGCACTGTCTAGCAAAATGGCACCTGGTGGTGGGCAGCCATGTTGGCAGCCAGTACAACATCGACAGGTATTTGAAAAATGGTGGCCACCAGTGGTGGGCAGCCAGAATTCTGAATGCGAGTGGCCATGTTGGTGGCCAGTACCCATTTGCCAAATTGCGACTGCTGGTGGTGGGTGGCCATGTTGGTGGCCAGTACAACAGTCATTTATAAAATGGCAGGCACTGGCAGCAGGTGGTCAGAATTCTAAATGCCACCCATGACCTGACCTTGGATGACATCATGCGACCTTGACCTTGAACTTTGGCCACCATTTCGAACTTAGAAAATTTTACTGCTTAAAAGAAAAAAAATCATAGCTGCCAAGGTCTTACAGATACCAACAGATGAATAAACATGTCCATGACTAATATAATAATAATTTATATTTTACATAGAGAAATGTTTTGTTCACCTACCTTAATTTCATCAGGTCATTCTAAAGTTTTGTACCCACAGAAATATTTTTCATTGTTTATTATACGATCTGAACATTCACTACCCAACAGCCATGTATTTCACTTCTTACTTCAGTGTTGTTTGATGAATTCCTTTATGATGTGTTAATGTCTAGGATGAATGACTTGACATGTGAATTGTTATTTACAGCAGAATTTTCTGCCATTATATCATTTTCTCGAATATTTTCTTCTCCATGTCGTATTGTCTCTTTGATTATAATTACGTTTCTTCCAGTCTGGATTCGGACAATTCCTTTGAATATGGCCGGGCTGGTTACATCTATAACATACTGTTACATGTGTAGGAGAATCCTGAGGGGCGTATCTGAGTTCTAAAGGGATGGAGGACTTAATAATAAAAAAATAGAAGAAACTAAATTTGACTTATAATTTATTCACTCTGATACTATGTACAACTTCAACTAGCTGCCTTCACTTTTACTCTATCTATTTAACAGTGAGGGCAATATTTAATTAATGTCCTTCTTAATGTATCGCTAGAATACATTCAATCAATTCATACCAATTATTAGCATGTGCTCAGTCTATCTGTTTCCATCAGTTATAATGTCACTCATGCACTTAGTCCAAAAGTCCAAGCTGCCAGGCGCCTACTCTACTGCTTGCTACTTGCAGTCACAGTTTCCCCTTCTGCTGGTCTTCTAACGCTGCTCATCTTCTATAGCTCGCTCGGAAACCCGCCAGTAATCCATTCAGCCCCTCCAACTCAAAAACTGCCAGTCCAGAGGTATGCTGTGGAATTTATAGTCTAGCCCTGACCATCTCAAAAGCTCAACACACCCCTAGTAATGCTGAGAGACAATGTCAGTAATCCAGAGCATTCTTCGATAACGAGGAAATCACTACAACCAGGATCATGCAGCATTGGGCCGCAGAATATTATCTCGTCGGCATTAGTAGTAGGAATATGCCGAGTTGGGCAAAATGGCACGGGGCGTAGGAGCACAGAAACTGGCCGGAGTAGCCGCCATGACGTTACATCACCCGACCGCCATCTTGGATGTCATTGACATTTTACCCTTGACCCATGACCTTTGACCTTGATCCTGGAAACCTTTGACCCAGAAAAAAACCCAAAAACCCCGGAAATACCGAAAAATCCTAAAAAATTCTAAAAAAAATACAAAAAATATATAATTAAAAATTACTAAAATTAATTTTCAAAATAATTTAAAAGGATCCTTTGAAATGAACCATTTTCCCCTAAAAATGGTATAAACCCTTCAAATTCAATTATCACACAAATTTAAGTGATTTGAGAGGCTTCCTTAGGACATACAGAGCAGTGGCAGCCATACTGATTTTATAGGCATACCCTATGCCAAATCGATACAAGGAATGCAGGATAGCAGTCCGACCTATCAGCCATAAAGCATCCATATTGTATGCAGATGACTTTGACCTTTACCTTCGTACTTTGACATGTGACCTTTATCTTTGAAACTACAAAATAAAAAATACATTAAACAGTACGGAAATGAAAAAATCTAAAAAGATTTAATTAAAAATGTATCTTAAAAAAAATTACATCCTAGTTCCCCCTCGTCCATATCCCAGTCAACAAGCATATTACAATACAGACCACAACCACAATATTGGATGCAGATGACCTTGCCCTTAACCCCGTGACCTTGAAAACAATAGCTTGATTAAAATCCACGAAAGCAACAAGCATAATACATATCAGACTACCGCCACGATATTAGATGCAGGTAACCTCGACCTTGACCCCATGATCTTGAATGACCTTGAAAAGAAGAACATGTTGAGACAACTGCAAGTAAATCTACATGATTTTGTTGTCTTTGGCATGCCCCGTTCAACTGTACAATGTACGAAGTTTCGTTACTTACATGCATGCAAAAATACTTAAAGTGAAAATATGGACAATATTGATATGAACATTTTTGATCTACTTATAATCTATGTATTCACAAACCTGTGTGCTGCATGCTGGTGCTCCTTTGACTTGGCATGGCAGAAATAAACTTTTCTCTGTACTGAATGCCCGACGTTGATGCAATGGGTGCAGCATGATGCCTGGACACAAACATAACCTGATTGGCTGTTGTAATTTAAGAATCAAATATTGTAATATCACTGGAGATTTCATAATGTTCACCCTTCTAATAGTTAATTGACTTAAGAGTATATAAATATCTTGTGCATATGCTCGTTTTTGGTCAGACATCGGCCTCGAGGGAGCATCCACCACCATTAGTTATGTAACTTAAATATTAATTTTCTGTAAAGTTAGTCTCTTCAAGCAGTAGGTCATGATGTCACTTTGACGTGAGGCTAGAATGCTCAAACGGGCAGAAAATTTCTAAGTATGAATAAAGTTCTCAAATATGTTTGCTAAGCAGTCATCTAGGTGTAGAAATCTGATGTTTTCAAATAGTACTTTCCTCCTCTAAAGTTAAGGCTCTCTCCTTGCGAGCAGTTGCTTTGGTCAGTGGACGACAGGAGAAAAATTAATGTTTTGCACAGTATGTAATTAATTGGCAAGCAAATCAAGCTCAGCCATCAGTTTTTGAAGTATTTTAAAATATGTCGCACTTTTGCCATATTTTATAAATGTGCTAGGAATGGCACAATTACATATGACATTAACTGTAAAATTAAATTATATGTTGAAACTTTTCTATGTGGGTTGTCGCGAGACCCATGTAAGTAGAGTCAAATAGAAAAACTTTTAATCAAGGTACAGTCTTGCATGGCCTTTGGTTGGCGAGGTTAGCCAGAGAATCAATTGTAATTTTAAAGAGGAAGTATATAATTTCCATGTTGTAAATTTTCTCTGGTACTATAAAGGTGATATTTTAGAATGACTTTTGTATTGCTTGATAGCCAGAACTCAAATACTGTTGAATCATAAATGTTGCCTTTTACTATGTTTTTAGTGAAATTTTTAAATTGGCTTGGTTTGTTAAGCAAATATTTTATATTGGTAGTATTTTTTGAACTTATGGGGACCTGTAGGAATCTAGTAATTTGACAGTATTATGAGATTTTTTGCATTGTGGCAGAAAATATTTTTGAGAGTATATTTTTCTAAAGAGTTTTTATGAAGATATAAACATAGATAAATGCTATGTAATACTCCTTAGAATGTTTAAAGCAATTTATAATGTTACAAGAAAAAAAAGTGATGTTTGCTTAAAACCAGAAAAAATAGTGGAATACAATAAAATAAAGTTTTTCCATGCTTCATGTTGTGAACTTTTCAAATACTAATGATACTCTTGCCCTATTTAAAAAAAAATATGTTGGCATTTTTGCCATTGTTCTTGAATGCTCAGATTATTTTGGGATTGGGGTAATTCCAGCCTGGCTGCATCCTTGAGTCAAGAACACATCAAGGGTCTGAATGTGAAAAAATCCATAAAATTCTGCAATCATAATACATTACAGAGTACCACCTCCATATTAGATGCATACTAACTTAACCCTTACCCCCTAACCATGAATTTCCCTGAAACCAATAAACGCAAGAAAAAATCCATAAAAGTCAGCAGGCATAATACATTACAGACTACTGCGCCATATTGGGTGAAGACTTCCTTCTCTTAGCCCCATTACCCTGAGTGACCTTGAAAACAAAAGCTCGAGAATAAATTCGTAAATCAAGCATGCTGGAGACCAAGCGAGGTGTCGGCCCTCATATTTATAGGCTTATGAAGACTTGTAAGTTTCCACCTTATTTAAAACAGATGTTTCCAATCGACAGTATACCCACAAGCATGATGCGAGACTTTGATGGCATGCATAATTTATGATATATATTTGTTATTTAAAATGCAAAGTTGTTTATTTAAAAAAAAATTATTTAATTTTATAATTGTGCATATAGTACAATATATTATATACAATACTTTTTAGTAAAATTTATTTTGTTTCTCTGCTTTTTCAATTTTAATTTTATTCTAAAAAATTAGGAAAATATGTAATAAATCAAAATTTTATTCACAGGCATACTTTATTAAATTAATTTATTACAGTCACTGACACCCTAAAATAATTACAATTTTCTTTAGCATGTCTAAGTAAATTGTCGCTATGACTGATATACTTACCGCACCTGTCGCACAAATATGGCATGCAACAGAGATTTTTGGCACAATTTAAGCGCTCATGTCGCCGAGCATTGCTGCTGCCCGTGAAGGTCTTTTCATAGAAGTGTCACTTATAATGTCGAAATTGTTCAGCAGAGGTGGTTGAACATACAGATGTTGCTGGAACAGAGATCGACGGTCCAGTTGGCGATACCGATGGAGCTGCTGTAGGTAGCCCACCCATGTAAGCCGATTACCCTGTCGACGTCATGCCTGAAATCGTCGATGGCTGAACTTCTGTAGGTGACCCACTCGAAGAAGTCGACGTTGCTGTCAGCACCATGCCGGAAGAAGTCTATGGCACTGCTGATAACACTCCCAATAAGTCGGTTGCACTGCTGATAACATTCCCGAAGATCTCGATGGCACTGCTGTAGCTACCACTAGCTCTGGGGTACCCGAAGAGATCGCAGATGCGGAATAAGAATTTGATGTAAAGAGGCACAAGCTAGCCAAGACGAACCACCTTTCACGACAGACACTGTCAAGCTAAAATTCTCAGCTGATCTCCCTACTGCTTATATACGAGTATGCAAGCCCTAGAACATCACTAGAACATCATACTGACTTTGAATCAATCGTATTGCACCATTAATACATTGTGCGAACACCGATCAGCTAATCACTGGGTTGTCACGTGATTGCAGCTGGCCAATCATGTGCAAGCACTGAGTCATCATGTGCATGAGTCAGTCTCTGGGTCCTACCAGACCGACCCCTCACAAGACAGACCCCGCACACACACATCTGCAAACACCCAAGCACACCTACACATACACCCAAGCACACTTACACACACTAACACAACCTACACACATCCAAACGCAATCTACACACAAACAAACACATCTACACACCCAAAGACAACCTACACACGTACACCAAACCAAAGAGTCCGAAATATTCCAATTTGCCGACTATCTCCAAAATCACTCCATCACCACCACCACTGGTGCCAAGTGGAGCCGTCTGCCCTACCCGAGAAATAGGCCTGTCGCTCCCGACCAGCCAAAGGAATGAGCGTGGCGAGATGAGGTGAATGGAGCATTATCGGAATGCAAGTGCGTGGGAAATGGGAGCTCCCCGAGAAAACCCGCCGACAAGCGGCATCATCCGGCACAATTCCCACTTGCGAAAATGCGGCAGTGAACCCTCCGGGGTATCAACTTCTGAGGTGTTCGAAATGCAAGCATAAAGTGTTTTTAAGGAAACATATATTTTTTTTAAATATATGCAGTTAATCTCGAAATGTACGCTGTGTTGGTGTAGTACCAAAGAAATCTATTACAGCTCCAAAATATTTCAGCGAAATAATTAATTATTACGATTACCGTAAACAGTACTATACCAACCCTTATACATTTTAAAATTTAAAAATGAACTTTAGGAAACATATTATTTATAATATGTTAAATACTCGACTAATATTCTCAATACACTGAATTATAACAGACGTCGCCGAAGTATATCAAGACATTTTGCTGTCACATAAGTTATTCCGCATTAGGGATATTTTCTATATTTGTCACTTTGGACTGTAGAGGACGTGCCACACTAGAGTCGTTCCTGTTGATTGTAATTGTTTTTCTTATATCATTTGATCACTATTTTATTGTTAAGTGCAGTATTAAGTGATCTTGCCTATGATATTTGGGCTGCTGGCGGTTGTTATGAAGTTGTTGATTGGAAAAAATCTATTAATAATGGCTGATTGGGTAAGCGGTGCATTATCAGATTATGCTAATCCACCAATTAACGGGGCTCTTAAGTGAGGTATTTATTAGAATTCTACTACAGGTATAAGGTTCAGCGTTGTCCAGTAGTTATATTTCCGGTACTCTCCTACAGTGTTAACTGCTAGCCTTTGTGATTGAATTTTCATACTTAGAAAGAACTGAAAAACTCAAAAAAAAATTTTCTACGTTATGACCCATCAGGATAACGAGTGACTTGTTCATCGCACCTTCGCTCTCCCCAATACCTCTTCATTCTTTCACTTCTCCTGTTTCTCTCTGCTTCTGTGAGTTCTATCTTGATCCTGGTGTCAGTCCATTTGCGACCTTCCACCATGTTCTTGTACCTGGCTATCTTGTACTATTGTCTGGGCATTTTTATTCATAATGCCAATTGCCTTCTAGTCCTCCCAACTTTCTTCATCCAGCTTTTTCCCATTAAGCATGGCGCATTCCAGATCTTCTTGGTCAGCCTGTTGTTCATCCTCATCAGGTGCCCCCCGAATCTCAACCTCCTCTTCCGTATCACACTCAAATTGGTTCTACGCTCTCGTACAGCTTTTAATTTATGGATCCAAAATTCGTTTTTCTTTTTGGTGCCCCTTATAGTTCTCAAAATAATTCTTTCCTCTCTTTCCAGGCTCTCTTGCCTAATGCCAGCGTTTCTGTTGCACACAGTGCAGCATTCCTGATGGTCGACGTATAATGTCGCAGTTTGGCGTTCCTCGATAAGTTCTTCTTCCCGTAGGTTGTCTTAGCCGCATATCTTAGTCTCTTGAAATAGCTGTGCCCTGTCTACTGTACTATTGTTGTTTTGTATTTTGCCAGTGATGTTCTCTCCCAAGTACCAGGAGCTATCTACTCTCTCTACAACTTGACCTTCTATCTTCAAGTCGGTTTTTGCATTCAATGCCTTGGTCTTGCTGTAGGCTATCTTCAGGCCGACCTTCGCTGCGATCTCTGCTAAGTTTGCTAGTGCAATCTCCGTGTCCTCTTCCTTCTCGTTTAGCAATGCCATATCATACGCAAAGGACAGACAACCCACTATTATATTGTGCTTGATCTTGTACCCAATCTGTACGCCTTCAACTCCCATGGCTTTGTTTAACTGTCTCCACTGTTTCACCTCTTCATTCAGGCCAAGGTTAAACTGTATCGGCGACAGCCCATCCCCTTGTCGGACTCCTGTTTTTATTTCGAAGCTGTCTGACAGTGTGCTCCGGTATCTGACCCTAGCAGTTGTGGCTTCCAGTGTTTCTTTCACTAATTCATGTGTTGCAGTATCCAGTCCTCTGTCGCGCAGCACATTCAGTAAGGTGTTTCTATCTATTGAATCGTAGGCGTTCTTAAAATCCACGAAGATCACTATCGTGATTTTTCCTTTCCTGTGTCTGTGTTCTATTATCCTCTTGAGTCCGTAGATCTGTTCCTTGTAGTTCCTTCCTTTTCGGAAGCCACCCTGGTATTCTCCTATGCTCGACTCAAGCTGTTCTTTCACCCTGTACAATAGCAGTTTCGAGAGAATCTTGTACCCGATGTTCAGAAGGGAGATGCCACTATAGTTATCTAGTATCTTTTGTCTCCTTTCTTGTGTATTGATACGAGTATGGATTCTTTCCAGTTTATAGGTATCTTCCTACATATCTAGATGTCTTATTATTCTATACATGCTGTCTTCTGTCACCAGACCACACCATTAGATTTCCTCGGGGCAGATCCCATCGTTACCTGCCGTGTTATTGGCTTTGGGATCCTTAATTGCCTTCACCACTTCTGCTCTGGAGGGTACCCGACCACAGTTGATGTTTTTGGTGAAATATAGTGTTATCTTTCCTGTAAGCACATTCATGTTCAGCAAGTCTTTGAAGTACCTGGCAATTTCCTCGCACATGTCTTTCTCGCCTATTTTCAATTAGAACTTAGAAAAAGAAGCCTGCAAATATACACAGGATCGACAGAGATCTACTGTACAAACACAGAGGTGAATATACGAAAAACCTGACAGTGGAGAGTGAATGGGACAACTTGAGAGATGTGATAAAAGAACAATCGAAACGACTAGCTAGTAATAATAAAAGACTGAAATATGGCTGGTGGACTGATGAGTGTGAGGGGGCGGTCGAATCCAGAAGGAAGGCATGGATGAAGTGGCATAACTGTGTATATGCAAAATTTATGGATCAGAGTACGTAGTGAAATCTTGATTTTTATAGCTTCGTTCTGTACTAAACAACAACCAATTACTACAGATATCACCACTTACGTATATAGGTTTAGGTCATGTGACAATTTAGTTTGTAAGAACTAACAATTTGAAAATACAGCCACATCGAGCAACTAAAATTATTGCGTATAAGAATGTGTTCTAATTATTAATGTAACTTTAATATATGGCTAACTTCCTTCCTCCTTAAACCAATGTATTTATCTTAGGAGGTATTGTGGTAACTGTTCAAAATAAGTATTGAAAAGTCCATCAGAGTTATCGCACAACTTTTAAAATGTTAGTCAAACTACAAGATAGAAAAACCATTCCATTTTAATTTATAAAGAAAGAAATTTGCCAAGAGGAAAAGTAGATTGTACAAATAAAAGTGACACAAATTCTGCACAAATAAAAATGACATACAAAGCCTGCACAAATAAAAATGTTGCAAAAAGAGGATGACTAAGAATAATTTGAATATATCACCATTATACAATATTGATATTCGAAAATATGTAAAAATACTAAATATTGAGAATTTCATAAATGTTTATATGATTGATCAATTACCAAAAAGTATGCACACATATGAATGTGCTGTGGTTATTTTCGACATTTCATAAAATCATGGAACTCATTGGGTTTGTTATTTTAAAGAAAATAATGGTATTTATTATTTTGATTAATTTGGAAGTAATATTCCTGCTAATATAACTAATTACTTCAAAGAGAAATGTTTATTACAATTATATTAGAATTCAGAATAATAATTCACTTATCTGTGGACATTTATGTTTAATTGTATTATATCTTTTTTCGAGAGGTTGTAAGTTTCATGATATAATTTCTTTGTTATTAAATGACGGAATTATTTGGGAAACCATTTATAAAATTATTAAATAAAAACTCTGACACTAGTGCTAATGAATTAAAAACATATGTAGATTCAAAATCCAATATTATTGTTTCTGCTTTACGAAATCAACTGAGTAAAATTCTAGATTATGTTTCTCTTCAAAATCGTAGACTTTATAATATGGCTGATCCTTTATATGTTAAAGATGCACTCAAGAAGATATTTTTGAAAAAGAAATGGTTGATAAATTACAAAATTAAACCAATTAGTTCTGAATTATCGTAATACACTTCATAACCTGAAAGTTTAAAAATGTAAGGAAGAAAAATTTCATATATTTTATTTACCTGCAAAGTGGAGTAAAAAAACTAATGTTATTCACACAATATATCTAATTTTCTTTATTTTTTTTGATGAGTTGTGCTGTTTATAAAATAATTACTGCTAATTTAAACTTGTCTGATGATACTCTCTAACTGTTATTAAGGATTAAAAAATAGATTATAGTAAGCCTTTTGATGTTAAAAGAGGTAATAATTTGGTTTTTAAAATAAAAAACATATAATATCAGAATATCATGATGGATTGATGACTATAATAGGAATATTCATAAAATATCAAGATTAAATAGATATGTTTACTATAAAATGGAGAATGTGTGGTGTTTGAAGTGTAAAAAAGTTACTAAAAATAATAATATAAAATGAAAATAAAAAATGGACGATTAGTTCGGAAAAGTATATGTCCGATATGTAATTCTAACAAATCATGATTTTTTAAAAAAATTTTGCCCAATGTAAGAGAAGGCATGGTAAATGAATTATATAAGCCAGTACAAAAATATTCCAAGAATAAAGTAATTTTGTATGGTATTGATGATTTTTGGCAAGTCGATCTTGTTGAGAAGAATACTGGCAATTTAAAAGGAATATCACATATAATTAATGGATATAAATATATTATGACAATTATTGATTTTTTTTCTTCAAAATATGCATTTGCTATATTTATGAAAGTTAAAACAGCTAAAAAATATAGCAAATGTTTTATAATGTTTATTGATAAAAAGAAGACCACGTGATATTCAAAGCAATAATGCCTTAGAATTTTATAATAAAATATTTAAAGAACTTACGCAATAATATAATATCAATCATTGTTCTACTTTCAGCGAACTTAATGCTAGTGTTGTAGAGAGATATAATTTTAGAATGGAGAATAAAATGTGGAAAATATTTGCTTTAAATGGCAATTATTAATGGGTAAATATATTAGATGATTTAGTAAAAGAATACAACAATACAAAACATAGAACTATTGGTATGAAGCCAACTGGAGTTAATAAAAAAATGAAAAAAATTTAAGACAACAGGCTTTTGCAAATGTGTTTACTAAACTGAAATATAAAGCTGGCAATGTTGTCCATGTTAGCATAAATAAATGATTTTTTTTTTAAGTTATACTCCTAATTGGACAACAGAATTATGCACTATTTTTGAGGTTTTAAATTATGATGTGCAAACTTACAAACTGAAAGATGACAAAGGAAAATAAATATAAGGCACTTTTTATGAGTATGAAATTATGAAAACTAACTATCGAAATGAATATTTGGTTGAAAAGGCTTAACAAATTAAAGGTGATAGAATGTATGTAAAATGCTTAGGTTTTGAAAATTCACATAACTATTTGAATAATAAAACAGATGTTCTGTGATTTTTTAATATTTTTTTACAATTATTTATAGTCCTTAAAGTGTTAAATTGTTAATAGATTGCAAAGAGGCTAATCATTTCAAACATAACATTATTTAATGTACATAACATGCATTCAACACTCGTTCATAATTTGTCCAATGCATATTTCACCTATGGTGAGATTTTTATTTTAATAAATTGCAAAATGACAAGTTAATGCCTTGCCAGGGACCTGTTATTTAAATAGTTTACAGGTAACCGATTACCTCACCAGGAACCAAATTTTTTAACTTTGGGCCATATTTTTATGCCATTAAAACTCCATTTGGAGAACTCCTCACCTTATCACTCAAGTGGACTTATTTTTAAGTGGTGAGGTGAGGAGTTTTTATTTCATTTTATTTTTTTCTGGCACCTCCTCCCATATGGTGTGCCATCTACACCATATGATAAACCCCAGCTATAAATATGGTATATTTCAGTATAGTATAGACACTATGTTTGAGGAGTACCATATAATTGCATCTACTGGTCATATATTTCTATATGAGCATAAGCAATTTATTTTAGCTCAAATTTTGGAACTACTTGGTTGATAATTATAGTGTAAATATGGGTGCCTTCATATTTACACTTTGAATTATCATTTCGGGACGGGGATTCGATCCCACGACCTTTGAGTTTGAAGTTGAGCATCTAATCATAGCACTAATTAGACGATGCACGGGTGATCATTTTAAAGCTTCATGTGGCGAGATACTAGATGTGATGAATTGTAAACCTCTTATCATGAGTCAGTCGAGTGTTCGGCGTGCTGCGAATAGATAGCAGCATCAACTTTTTTTTCCTATCACAAGTACAAATGCTTTTTTTTCTGTTGCTAGTAGATAGTGAGGCAGTCGCCAAAGCAGATAAAGAAATCTTGTATACAGTTCACAAGACAGTCAGATTATAAAATTTTTAATTTTTTTCTGTACTTCCCATATTTTATTTTTGTTACTCAAATCTAATGCTATAAAACCATATTCTTAATCCCAACAGTTGGAACAAATTTCTTTAAATTCTTCCTAAGTCATGCCTCCATTATCAAAATTATTATAAATGTACCTTAAGTTAGTATCTTGTCTAAATATGCACAGAAAATTCGTATTATCTCTTACAAGTTGTTTAGGCACTTTTCAATAAGTTTGAGCTAAACATATTCTTGTGTCCCCCCATAGTAAAATATTCTCAGGTTATATCTTGGCTATCTAAAATGACATCATCAAATACAACCAGAGAATTATTATCACATTGATCTGGAGGGATCATTTCGTCACTGTTATTACAAAAGTATCTTATGTTCCCATTAACTTTTTTTAACTCATCAAAGTAATTTTGTAACTGAATATATTTCTGTTCATTTAAACATTTTGAGCAAGCGTACGATTTATTAAAATTTAACCAACCCCTCTTATAAATAAAATTGATCATCAAATTAGTTTTTCTGCAGTTACTTGGGCCCAAAATTAAGGCTCTTATGTTGTCAGGCAAAAGTTCCCCATTTTTTTTATTTTTAGCTTTTCCTTCGGAAAGTAAAATACTGACACCCCAATCAACTTTTTCATTTAATTAGAAAATTTTTTGAGTAATAAATGGGTAATAAAGAATTCAAGCTAAAAAATAATAGTTTCCATTTTAAAGAAGAAACTTAATTGTGATATAAATCATCAAGATAAATCCATTGCATTGGTTAGTTTTCATATAAAAATTTGTAATACTTAATATAAACAACAATACTATAATATTTATTGATAACAAAAAGTAATAAATATGCCTTGAGGACAATACATTATTGAATCAGTAAAAGAAACTATAAATCCAATGTAATCATTTTATTTTTGGTTAAAGCTAAGTTCGTTATTAAATCTGACGATCGACAATCCAATATTCTTGATTTTGGAAGAAATATGATTATTGAGAAGGAAAAGAATGTTATAGGTACTAAATTACCTAATTTTAACCAATTTAAAGCAATAAATGTTCACTATAATTTGTCATACAGCATGTTTATAAAATATGATAAATCCAATCATTTAGAAACAGACATAATCGATAGTTTTCCATCAAAAACAATCATTGGTTTTAAAGATTATTATTTATGAGCCCACATATCCAATTTTTTATAAAATCAATAATGAGCGGTTTAATCATATTATTTTAGAAATTGGAGATGAAAATATAAATCTAATTGATTTTGATGGTTCTGATATTGATATTATTTTAGAAACTAAAGAGGTTTAAAATACTACAGATTTTTAAATCAGTAACATGTTTATATAGATTATAATAATATAGAAAATAAAAACAGAATATTATAATATATATTATAATAACATAGATTACAATAATATAGAATATAATAATGTGTTAGAAAAATGAATTAGAATTATACATAAATCGATTTGTTTAATATCCCTCATAGCAATGTATTTATAATATCTTTTTCATCCAATTTATATTTAATTCAAATTATATTCAATTCATCATATATTATACATAGTAAAATTTAAATTCTTTTGCCATAAACTTATTTACCATTTTTTTTGTTTTCTTATCTCTTGTAATCATATTGTTTTTTATAATAACTTTTTCTCAATTTTATGTAATTCAGACATAGGATTTATATTCAACTGTAAAGCACTTTCGTGATTTAAAGTGAATCCTTTAATTTTTGTAACTTGTTTTTCTAAAAAAAGTTTCATAACCATAACTTTTTGGTCCTGTACTTATCCGTTCGACAGCATAATCATTTTCTCCAAATTTCTCTGTCCATTCACCAAGCATGCAACCCGCTTTTACATTATTTTTACCATGATCAATGTAAACCACACTGTCTGTGTCATGATATACTACTTTATCATTTAATTTATCAAACATTTCATATAAAAGTAATCTAGCATTTGAAGTGGTAAAAGTTGCTATAAATATATTTGTTGCAGTGTTATCTTCTACATAATTATCATTGTATTTACATGGCACTTCAATTATTTTTTCATTGACATATACAACATTATTTATTTCTATTTTACCATTTAATAACAATTCGTACCTACGAGTTGGATCAGTAATATATTCTGTTTCTATAACATTTTGTCTTTGACCAAATCTTCCCCAAAGTGGATTTAAACAAATTTTGGCAACAGTTGTTTTTACAGGATGTTTTTCTTCAATTTTTTCAATATCTAAATCAATATTTTGTTCATTTTTAATAACACGACTATATTCTTCTTTTGATTTATAATCATCTTCCCATGGACTAGTTTCCTATTTTATTTTCATAAATATTTTTATATGATTTCTGAACATGTTATTACTTCATTGGTTGAAATGCCAAACATCATGAATTTTAAGTAATTTGTAACCTTTTTCGATAACTTTATTTAGTCTAATATAGTCCAAGTTCCATTTATTGATCTTTCTTCATCACTATGTTTACCTTCTCTCTTTTTTATCTACAACACATGTTGAACATAGAGTAAACAATAATTTTTCTAACTTAATTAGAAGTACTGGATGGTATAAATTCCTTGGTGGTAAAACTTTACATTGAACTAATCCAAACAAATTTTCGTCGTATTTTTAGGATTAACTATTTTAATTAGATGACGAACTGGATAATAATCATGAAACATTACTGTTGGATACACTTTATATATATTTTTTTAAATTTTTCCCCTGAAACTTTTAATTTCGAAGCATTTGTCCTATCTCCAAAAAAATGCACCTCTTCGTTTTAATGGTTCTATTAATTTTTAGATTTTTCTAAATGCGCCCATTTTACCGTGAATAGGCTATATCCATTCGATAGCGCGTCACTCGGTGCGTGTCACCATCGCTTTTACCTGTTAGCATATGCCAAATAAATGGTTAAACTCATTAGTTACACATTTTATGTTAGGGTGGATTTAAGAACCCACACAAAACGGGTTTCGATATTTTACTAATTCTGCTTATAAACAAGAGCATTTGTCGAGTACTCGCTACTATAGGCCGTTCACGGTAAAGTGAGCACTTTTTAAGGCCCTTCCAACGTGCTTTAACCACTAATAAATATATCTAATTTGCAGCATCAGGCATTAAACTTTGAAGGTGGTGAAATGTATACACTGTGTTCATTCGTCACAAAGCAATGTTTATATTAAAAAGCAGCAGGAAGATGGAAATAGGATGAAATGAGAAATTCAGAAGGGCCTTAAAAAGTGCTAATTTTTCCGTGAACAGCCTATACCAATCAATATGTGATTTCCTACATCGATATATTCATTCTGTGTCAGCAACGTATACGTGTATTATATTCAGTAGGCTGATTCCTAAATGTTACACTTTTGCAGGTCCAATTCACTATTGTGTTTGCAAATCATATAAATGAAATATAATAAATTAAAAAAACAAATAAAATTTTGTCTCTAAAGCTCTCCATGCTTCATTGCCATTATTTCCATGTCATATTATTTAGTGCTGCACTTTTTTTTTCTGTTGTCCGCATTAAATAAAATCTCCAAGAAATTTAGTAAAAGTACGTACTCATTGAAAACGTCACATGTTATTTTAATCTAAATATTTTCTAAAAATGTTACATTATTATAGAATTTTATTTGATCGTACAGAATGTTTGAAAATCGGTTGGCCATATAGGTATTTCATTTTTAATCTTGTGTATTTTAATGTGATAATTGTAATAAGTTTTGAAAATTAATTTTCCTGACAAGAAGTTGTGTTAAACGTAAGTAAGTGATTTAAAATGAGAGACTTTTTCTGAATTAGAGTTAAAAATCTAGAAAATATTTTATAGTCTCGTTCATGTATGCAACAATCTCAATACGAATAATTTTGTTAATAAGCAACTGCTTTGGTGTGACTCGCACACACCTGTATTTTTCGTCAAGTTGTTTGCAGTTGTACAGTTTGTATCACTTGGTTTTTAATAAGTATCCATTTTATTTAAATACTACGAAGTGCTACTTCGTTAGCATGATATTTAGGAATTTGAATCGATCTAGCAACTTATCTTGGGAAGGAAAGGAGGATAGCCGATAGAATCCTAAGAAAAGCTTAATCCAGTACATATTTACATCCCTGATAATAAGATCGCTCTAGCCACTGTGGCTCCATTATATATATATATATATATATATATATATATATATATATATATATATATATTGTGTGTGTGTGTGTGTGGTGTGTGTAATATATATATATATCCACTGGGTCACTACGGCCCCACTTGATATACCTCTGTCCATTAAACGACTGCGGCCCCACTTGGAATAACTCTAGCCACTGGGCCACTAAGGCTTTTTGGAAGGAAAGGAGGGCAGCCAATAGACAAAAAAGAAAGGAGAACTGATGGACCTTTTTTTAACAATCGTTTTTTAATGCAGTAATAAATCCTAATAAAAATTTAATCCAGTACCTATTTACATACCTGATCATCACTTTTTTCCCGGAACCGTTTGAGATATCTCGATGAAACAAAGACTCAGTTGGGCCTGGAGTTATTATCTATAGACTGGGTAAATTTCATGTCAATATGTTCAGTGGTTTTTGAGTTAAATCCGGTCGGACAGACATTAGAAGTTGAAAATTCGAAAATCACAGACAGAAACTTCTATTTCATTGAGTAGTATCTATAGATACTGTAAGTGCGGATGCCCTAAATGTTGCAGGAACAGTCATTTTCAATCCAAATTTGTCTTGAAACTACGCGTACTCTGCTAACGAAGATAAACGACATATAGTGAAGTAAATCGCATTTGTTTTTAACTGTGTTAAAATTTGTATGACTTACTAATGCATAAAAATCAAGCTAAGCTCAGGAACGCTGCGAAAGAACTGGCCCAATTTTTAGCTTATTTATCTAGTAGAAATGTCTCGTCGACATGAATGTAATTCGTAACAAGGCCTACTTACACGGCGATTTAAAAAAATAAATGAGTAATTGTCTTACGAGGATTTCGAACCCAGAACCTTTCGTACCGCATTAAAGCGTACTATCGACTTAACCACGAACGTCTACAAATCTCGTCCTTGGATTCATGTAGGATCGTGCATTCTCCCCATTCCCCCTATTCCAGTTTTAAATTTGAGTTTGCAGACAATTTAGATGGCCTTGCAAGCGTATGCTGTAGACGAACAACAAGCAAATGTTAGTTCATAAATTATTATTCCCGGTGTTCCTGATTGCAAATGAGTGCTGGTCATTAAAAAGGTAATTCATTTTGGTGAACGAAACCAAATTTTTCAGATTAAATATATACTCTCTGCCTCAGAAACCAGAAATATAACGAATATCTATCATACTTAGCATGCCTCAGATACAGTACGACGTGACAACTGGGAAACAATCGACAATTCGTATAATACATATGTGAACCAGATTTTATACATGTTAAGAATTTATAAAAATGTATTTAAGTATAGGTTCCCTACTGGATTAGTAGTTCACTCCTTTAGTCCTTAATCGATAACTGTGTAATCTGTATCCGGTAAGATGAAGGGCATCTCAAACAACGTCAGTCGGTCACTGTTTTATCTGCGGTCGGCAACGAAAAGGGTCAACTCTTGTGCAATCCAGTGGCCAGTGACGTCGAGTAGACACAACGTTCAAAACTTAGTTATATGTTCACATTTAGAAGGATTATCTGTGCTGTTAATCCATAATTCTAATGGTTTTTGAACACCTATTCTGCTCTTCGTTAATAATGGGTTTTTAATATGTGTTCTGTTCATCGTGAATGTACTGTATATATGCACAACCTTTTAGTTTATTTTCACAAAGATAAACATATTTGCTCGAGTATTTATGTCATTTAGGTGATTTCGATCGAGAATTAGAAATATTCTTCGCGTATTACTGTGGAATTCATGGACGCACAAACTGTCTACAGCGCCTCTACAAGCGCCTCTACAACGCGATCGAGCAGTGAAGCGCGACCTGGCAACAGCGCCACGTCTCCGGCCGTTGCACACACAGGAGGCTGTGGCCTTGCCCGCTGGAGAAGAATGCCGTGCGCTCTGTTGAGCGATCGTGAACTAACGACCGGCGCTCAGCCCAGAAAAGTCTCTTCTTTCAACTGTTTTTTTTATTAAAACACTGTTCGCACGCGGTGCTTAAGAGTTGCATACTCAAGATATGGAATTTCCCTACACGAGTGTTATGAAGAAATCACAATATCAAGACGAAAACAATTCCCAAAAAAAAAAACTCTTTTTCCTTTAAGCACTTTTTCTATAGTTTCAGGATCTCATCTTATTTCAAGGTTATTCGCTAAATACATATCGAATTTAAATGATCATTTAAATAGACATAACACTCAGGCGTAAAATGAACAGTCGCTGAATATCTTCGCACGAGTACTGCAGATGGTGATGTTAAAGAAGTACGCGCCATATTATTCTTAACATTGGGAGAGTTTATTTCGTTTTGCGTTGAAAATATTGCACATATATAGTTACTTCATTATTCAGAATGATTGCAAGGCTTCCAAACTGTATGTAAAATAGGTTACAAGTAAAAATATGTTAAAAGTACGTAGTAATTTCAAAACAAACTCGGACGAAATTTTGTAAAGGTGAACATCCACCCAAATCTCTCAACCCAATTTTATGTATAAGATAGAATTACCACACTTTGGAGTAATGTGCACTTACATGGAAGCGGAAATACAATACGTGGATAGAAAAATTACGTTGCGACGTGCGCGTCTCTACAATCATTGTCTCAACAGCTGGGGGAGGGGGGGGGGGGGAGGAAGAAACAAAACGAGACGCCACATTGTTACACGTGGTGGGAAGGAAGGGGGTGGTAAACTCATGAGCATCGTAACCCCCTTCCGCTACCCCGCTGGCGGCAGGGTCGCAGCCACGTACCTAACAGCATTACCTCTCACTGGGTAACCGACGCACTCACAACAAATTGTGGATCTCTCAAGATATGTAGTGCATAATGCAACACATTCACCCTTTCCTTGACCGTGTGGTGAGTCAAGAGATGTTTTTGTATTCCCAGTTACTCCTCACTTACTTAAACTGACCAAAAACACTTTCTAGATGACGGTTTAGAATATTATAACAGCGAAGAAATGTAAAAATCTTGCGTTCAAAATCTTCTGGATATGTCCCTTCAAGATCTTAAGTTTACTTTCAAATTTTCCTAGCAGCATTTAGACGTTTCAAGAACACAAATGCAGGAAGTAAAGCGAGCTGCGTAGCTTCTGTCAAATAAAGCTGTCAAATAACGCTGTCAAGTAAAGCGTTAGAAATTCTTGGTAGAAAGCAATTACTGAAAGAACCTTGGAAAGCTACAGCTTGTTTTTAACGACTGGTTCGGTGTTCTGAACAGCTGATGCCATTTTAACACAGACAAAAGCAAGCTTGCATACAGATTATACAAACTGGAACAAGACAAAATTTTGCCAGAAATGGTTGAATGCATATGCTTAGTACGAGTGATGGGCCACAGGATTGAAATGACATTTCAGTTAGTAATTCGTGTTACAAACCACTCTTTAAAGAATTTGTTTTATTATTTGAAGGGAAAATATGGAATCACCATACCAACCATACCAACTGATAAATCAAACAAAGACGTACTTGAAAATTTATTTTTTATATAAGAAGTATGGGATGTGCAAACGACAACCCAACACCGCTTCATTTAAAGTACAAAAACGTTGGTATGAACTGGAAAAGCATTTCGCATCTGTATTTACAAGAAACCGCAGCACCACAGACAATAATGAAGAAGAGTATCTGTCAAAAATAATTTCACATGATCTTTCAAAGGCAGATGAGTCACGAACAAACGAGAACAACTAATCAAATTGCGTTCCCTAGGTCTGAGTTGTTGTTTACCACTACGGAAAAACACGTTCGTGCATTCGCATCAATTTAATTAATTAACAAATTGCTAGTAGTATCAATGCAATAAGGAGGAAAGTATTTTAAAAACTTGATAACAAATAATTTTACAATTAAACCTACTAAACTGGATATAACCAATTAAAAAATGCTATTTCAGTAACTGTGCTTGAAGTACAGTAATGTCAGCCACTTTCATGAAAAAAGATTGTGTAACATTTGGTATTGTGTGACGGCTATCCATGCACATCGACCTAAAGTACAAACCAACGATGCCATATGAAGTTGAGAAAATGTTGGCCATTTGGGACGGCTTACCTTCGCTGCGACGGGGAAGGGGGGGGGGGGGTATTTGACGAGCTCCACGCCTCACGTCCGCTGGGCGGGCCTGCTGATCTGCAAGTATGGGCGCCGCGGGGCTGGTGCCGCCCACGAAATGTATGACTGCCTTCCCCTCCCTCATACGTCACCTTGACCACGTGACGCCTGCCAGCCAGTCACGTACCATCAGGGTGCCCTTCCAGGACTTCTGCATATAGACGGAGTGAAGATCATTTTATAATGTTCTAGATGATTCCAAATAACATATAAATATAGGTGTCTCGCCGAGATTCGAGGAGACCGCACAGGGTTTTCACTTGGTCAGGAACTGCTGTTCCGTCCGTCAACATTGTAGAAAGGGCGGGGGGGGGGGGCACTTTCCGCCATTTTAGTTAAGTATGGTTTAAAGCAAAATAATTATAAGTAACCTGCATATAGCTGGAAAGAGATGGAATCTTGTAAAAATGTAGATTTTGGGGGAAGTTTTAAACAGAATTATTTTTGATACCTTTGTTATACTAGATGTAATCAGTTGTAAAACTATGTATTTTTTGTATAACGTTTTTTGATTGTAAAATTTTGGGGGGAAACTATGTAAATGATTATATTTTTATATAAAAACTAAGACTACAAATAATTTTCAAACCTTTTCACTGGAATCAACCCAAATCCCTTTTTTGACATCATTGGGGGGCTCTCACCTGTTTTCCAACTTAAAACACCTACATTCAGGAAGCAGTTGAGACAAAGACCTCGTCCTGTATGTGTTGGCAAACTCCGTCACAATTGATTTCAATAAACTGTATGTTCTTAACAGCACTTTTCTGATTTTCTGTCTATTTCAAACAGTAACACTGATGAAAATGTATCATACAAAATAAACATGAAATTCCTTGGATTTTTGTGCTTTTTTTTTTGTCTGGCACTATTACTTTAAATATTTAACATATTCGCAAATCAAGCAATGCCCTTAAGTTCTCTTACCCTCAAATATTCCGGTAATTAAAATCACAATGTACAAGGTACTAATAAGTATGCATATATGTGCGCATAGAATAGTGCTGTCAGCTAACAATGTCTTATTGCAGCGATAGTATCATTATGTCAATCATATTAATTTAATACGCGCACTCTTTCGTCTGGTTTATGTAAATGTTATAACTTTAACATGATATCGCGTATCATTGCTACCCAGCCAAACGAAGGTCTTAATTCTATACCGTCTTTTTTTAATGGCTCACTGCATTTATTTACAAGTGAAACATGCATATTGATTTATGGTGTTAAAAATGTTAGTATTGTACAAAAAATAATGTGTATGCTTTGCTTGAAAACCAAAAGAAGATATGTTTACAATGCAATACCTAGCGCAGCGCGTTGGCGGCAGTGCGAAAGGCACTGAGCGCGCAGACACAACTCCGTTCTTTTCTCAATTTTCATAAAAATAACACATCATCTGACGAAAACTATTCCACGTGCCGTGTTGCTGTTTTTTTTTTTCCTTTCAAAATGACGTGCACAGTTCTGAGTAAGTTTTGAAGTACACCGAAAAGATTTACAATTGAAAGTATTAGTCGTTCAATATTATTTTAATAGCATCACGCATAGCACATTAAACTTACGATTTGTCTTATGTAAAACACATTTTTTTTAAAAGGTAAAGCACAATAGCCACATACATCAAACGTGAATATTTACCGTCGCCATACTCTCTAGTACAGAAACCAAAAATTGGAGGTATTTTTATTTATTAGTTATTTCGTAAAGGTAATTTTAAGTGAAGGCGCGTTACCCCGAGTGCGACCCAGGTGATGAGATGCGCAGAAACGTTCGAAGTTGTCGGCCACTTGAGTTCACCTCCTAATTCTTCCCACCACGGGACTTACAGTCATTAGGACAAGAACGGTACTAAGCGATAAAAATTAATTTTATCGTAGAAAATCTGTAAAATACCATCACCAAATACTTACAAATGAAAAGTGTATAAAACAAGAATTCAGAAAACTCGTAATACTATGAAAAATCGATAGCTTTTTGTTTGCGTGTTCAAATCTCAACATACGCTTTTATATTTACCCGAGCAATGTTTATGTCATGAGAATTATTACAAGACTTGGAAAGTTATTTACTTCAACCCCGTAAAAATGTTTTACACAAAATTTGCTTTCTACCACACAAAATTAACTGAGGGATTTCTTAAACAAAATAATTATTACAAGGAGTTTCACCAATTAGTTTGTCAAATTGCTCTTAGAATTGCGCGAAAGTTCAAGCTTATAAAAATATTTTAGGAAAAACTTGTATAGTTATTTAAATTAAAAATTTAGCAGGTAACATAAATGAATTCTTTGTTTTTTTCGTGGTGATTTCGTATAGTACTCTTAAAATCATTAACACAGCTACACTGTCACAGTGCTGTAATGGACAGAGAACTGGCCTCCTTTGATAAAATACTAGGGGTTTCGTCCAACCACCGGCAAGTACTAAGTATTTTAGAATTGTGGCTTCAGTTAGTATCCATCTCAGGAACAGATACTAATGAAATTAACAGTACTAATACTCCGTAAATACTTAAAATAGAGTTTTCTTAAACAATATAGTCAATATTCCCTTACTTGTATGGAATTTTCCCAACATTTTGCCAGCTACTTTCAACTTGGGAGCATAAAATATTTTAGGAACTCGTATGAATTCATTCATGAAAACTTAAATAAAAGAAGTAAGGATCTTTGTAGTAATATGTAAGAATCTACCTGTACATATAGAGAAAATAATATCGCATATTAAAGACATCCTACGTAAGTGCGATAAATTTTTTGGCCATTTATGAAGCTGTTTAGAGGGATTTTGCTCGAAATTCGAGGGAAAAGTTTGAAATTATTGCAAAAAACATAGTAAATTAATGAAAAAACGATGAAAATTCATGGATTTTATAGCCTAAATTTGGTTGTCCTAGATGAACCCATATACTATTTACAGGCGCAACAAAACATTTGGTAGGAGCAACAAACAATTTGGATCAACGGAAAAAAACTAAATGTTTGTTGTAAACAAGAAAATCCACAAAATAATTTCGTTTCAAAAATTAAATATTTCATTACCCATATAACAACAATGATTTGGTTGTTGCAAACTAATTTTGGGTGGGTGAACAAAATATTATTCTCAGTGCAGTTATATTAATTTGTGTCATAATATTTGCCAAGTTGTGTACAGTGGGTAGTAGCACTTCATTAAATGTTGAAGAAAAAAAATGATCTCATACATACACAGCAACAAATCTAGACATTGTAAAGAGTTGAAAGATATTTAATTCAATAATTTAGGCTTTTATAAAACTAATTTTTACTTAAACGCAACATATAGTGAAATATTATTTAATTGACAAAAATTGTAATGACACACTTTTTTTTCTGGTGATGATAGGCCTCTCACACAATGAATTTAACCAACAGGAATATCGCATAAAACAATTTATTGCACTGAAAAATGTTAAAGGTAAAATCCTGTTGAAAAATTATACAAGTTCGTTTATATTAAGAAAAAAATATCTGAAGTAGGTAAATATGTTGAGAAACCACTCCATTTGGGACTTCAATGTAAATATGGGTAGGCCTACAAAGCAGTCATAATGTCAGTGCACCCTGAGTTATGTTTTACAAAACAATAAACTACATGCAGTAATTTTAGTTAGACTGGTACTTTTGTTTCCGAAATGTTGCTAGCCCTGGTAGTAAAGAGGTGTTAAAGGAAGTGGGAAGCGTGTTTACAAGTTGTGACTGACCTCCACGACAGCTGTAAGATATGTGAGAAAGGTTTTTATTTACTCACCATTTATCTTATAGTTACGCAGCACCGAATCAGTAGTTTTATTGTCATTGTTTTTTTTAATTTTTTATTTGCAAGCGATACCGAAGAACCTGTCTTGTGGAAGTTAAATAATGGAACATAATACAACATGAAATAACTAAAATTGCGACCAGCACAAGTTGCATGAATTATCAACGTGAACAAGATTCGTGCTGCGAGTTTCGCAGAACGTTATGACACTTCCGTCGACTAAACATCAGCACTGCAGGAATATTTCCTTTGAGTTGTTTCAAACAAAGTCGATTGCATGACCTTGTTCCATATTTAACTCGGTCCATTCATTAAAACAATCACTTTATACGTCCAGTGAAAATGTTACTGTTTTAATGATATATGGCTTGTGTTGATTAACTGAAATCGTTACGTTAAAAAAATCCTTACAGAGGGTATGCGTGTGACAATTTATTGACTTAAGGAAATATTTGTTATTATTTCGATGCAAATGACTACAAATTTTTTTTTAGGTTTTTGATGTGTATTTATATGTTTTTATTTATTATGTAAGGATAAAAATCTTCACGCGCTGAAGTAAGGAAATGCGTGAATCTCTATAGGTTATGATTTCTTATAATTATAACATGTCATACTAAGAAACTACAACAAACAATATTACTTTTCTTCACTGCGCACATAGTAACGAGTGTCAGTACACTTACTGTCTGGTTCAGCTGTCGCACAGTTTCCTCCAGGTTCTGCACTTGTCTCTAGGAATCTCCTGTCGAGGTTCCGCACCTGTGGAACAGGCAGATAACACATGTCACACACTCAGCATTGCCAGCATGTGGCGGGCATTAACCAGCATTGTGCACACTACACAGCTGTGCTCTGCCGGAGACACAGAGCGTGCCTTAGCCGCTGACAAGTGTGCCGCTGCCCCGGCTACTCTATCTGCACATATCCATATCTGTCCATTACACGCTTCTTCCATTTTTCCTTTTACAATCTTTGTAATAATTTATAAATGACTTAATAAATCCATTTTCCTGCCAACAATTTAACACTGAATGAAATCAGTACTACAGCAAAATTTCCACTACGCAATTTTCATTTTTCATTACCTTAAAGACTGTATTTTATATCCGAACAAATATATATGTATAACTATGAAAATATACATTACTATGAGAAGATACACATGCGTTTTACTTCATTTCAACCATTTCTAATAGTAAGATTTTATAAATAACAGTGCTTCCGAAGTTTGTAATTGAGTGCTCATTATTTTAAAAGAGATATTAAGATACTGATAATAACTGTGAGTATACACAGCGAAGTTACTTAAAAATAATGAGTGACTAGGTGAAGAAACGTTATTCTATGCTCTTTAGTTCAAGCACTCGTGTCCACTTTATAGCTAATACACTTAATATTATTTTAAAAAGAAGCTATCTGTTGTTCACAACAACGGCCTCACATTTCCAGACATTTATCTTAATTCGCCACTTGCGAAAATATGGCTCAAGTGTATTTAAATGGTCTTGGGCATAGCGCACGACCATGCTCAAGTGTATTTAAATGGTCTTGGGCATAGCGCACGACCATGCTCAAGTCACTGGAGCGAGTGTCATCTGCACAGACATCGATTTGGGCAGTCCATGCAGCAGGGCGCGGGATATCATGTGTGTATAAATTAAAAAGCACTGGACCCTGTATGTTTCCTTGGGGAACACCAGCTCTAATTACTTTATGCTCGGATGTGGCACCTTCTACGGTGACGGGAAATTTTCGTCTGTCAAGGTACGAGTACAGTAGCTTGACATAGCAGCCGGGGAAATTAGTGGAATAAAGTTAGTGTAACAGGCATGCGTGAAAAACCACGTGAAAAGCCTTTTCGACATCAAGGAATACTGCAGCTGAGGAATGACTCCAGTTGAGAGTTCCAGTTATATACTCAGTGAATCTCACTGTTGGTGTGTTGTGGAGTGCTTTCGTTTAGAACCAAATTGATCATTTGAAATTAGGTGTTCGGCCACAATGTGTTTTAAGTCTATTGAGTATAACATTCTCCAATATTTTTGAGAGTACACTCAGCAGGCTGATGGGGCGGTAGTTCTGGGGCTGTGTTTTATCTTTCCCAGGCTTTGGGAAGATGATCACATTAGCCAGTTTACACGGAGAAGGGAAGTGCGCGACTTTCAGGCTGCTGTTGAACATGTCAGCCAGGACCTCAAGTGTACTGTCTGGTACTTGGCGAAGTGTTAAGGCTTGTATTTAATCAAAGACAGGGACTTGCGGGGCTTCATACGGCGAATAATACGTTTCGTTTCATCCGCATGTGTATATTCCGGTTCTGCTTCTGTAGGTTGCTGCAGGCGGAGGGATAGTTCACGATAAATACATATGTGCTGTATACTGGGGATCATTTGGGACGGCATTTGGTGGGAAGACCTGTTCTAAGTATGAAACAAGGGCTTCAGCTCAAGGGGAACTGCAGTGGCTCAGTGGCTAGACCAATCTCATGTGGGGCCACAATGGCTCAGTAGATCTTAATATTAGAAATTCGAGAAGTAGTCGAAGATAGCTGCAAGTAGTCGCAGGTAGCCGTTACACACATATACCACGGGGCCTCTTTTAAAGGAATCAGTCTGTATATTGTTTTCTAACTTTGTCGGAGATTGAAGCGCGAACTAAAGCAATACAAATTTAGCGTCAGATGAATCAAGATTTTAAATTGTGGTTAACCTATATGGGAAATTCTTATCTGTTTGGTATATGTGGAAAAGCCTTAGGAAAACAGCGAAATATTGACAATAATATTAATTTGGTTTTCTAAGCGTGATTTATGTATTGATAGTGAGGGTTAAGTTTTTTTTTATTAATGTAGTTCAGAAATAATTATGTTCCTTTCAACCACTCTTAAATTATAAAAAAAATAGTAAATTAAATTGAATTAATAGTTTTTCTCAAAGCAACACAGTTGTGAGAATACAAGACATGTGTTCGAGGTTTCGTAGGTAATAGCGTAGAGAAACTTTAACGTAGTGGAAATCCAAGATGACGCAAACGTAAACCAAAATAATGATATAAAAAATAATTCTACTGACTCAGAGTCTGCGTCGAAATACCTACATATCTTAATCTTACTAGCAGCAACATCTTGTAGAATCTTCGTCGGTCGGTCATACTGGTCATTCTCCTTAATCTTCCCTCACAATACTCGTGGGTTAAGGTATGTTACTATAGTCTTAGTTTAATTTCTAGCCCTTGTATGCAGAACAGTCTGACAAATTTATTATTCTAGCGCCGCATGTCTTCGCCCTGTCGGACAGTCTTAATTACGTTATGTCACTCGGGTAATGAAAACCAGACAAATAAAAAAAATTACCTAAGAAGTCGATGACCTGTAGGTCACCATCTGGCTAATGGGAACAAGTAGGGTAGAAACATCTAAAACCACTTTCTTAAAATACAACTTCAAAGATCGCTCCAATCACGAGAGGGATACATAATGTCTTACACACTGAATCGTGCGTTACCAATAGAAAGCAAACAACAAATACCTTTATGCAAAACAGTTCACATACAAACAAAAAAAATCTAACTAATCTTGTCGGGAGATGAAATGAGGACTAATTACTTGACTCTACAGTTGATTCCAACCTCATCAAATGTGAATCGACAGTTGATGGATATTTAATTTCAACTCAATATGCAGCTACTACTTGTGTATGTTTATTCCATATGCAAATATTCTCGAAAATTTATTTGTTATATAGATTTAAAAAAAATATGAATATGATGGCGTGTCATTTATCTATAATTCAAAGAAGACTAACATCTCTATCATTCTATACACCCAGACAATTTTTCTTAGCGATAAAAATAGCCAATAAAACTATCTACCGCCTCAGTCAACCATATAACTTTACAGTCAACCATACACTTTTAATGAAAGAATGTAAGAAAATATTTACTCGCTCGAGAACCTGTTTTGAAAGTGATGCTTGTAACTGTCACTCAAGAATTTCTCTTCGGGGGAGACAAAATAGCCAATAGATTTTAACGAAGAAATGCAAGAAAATATGTGACCCCTCAAGGGACTATACTATATATGGGTCTGCGTGACACGCCATCGGCTGTAGAGGGGGAGATGAATAGTTGACCTGTGGCTGGGGGCCCGCTGGCATCTTGCGTATTCCTCCTGGGGGATGCGAGGGTGTGTGCAAGGGGAAAGTTTCTATTGTCGGTTTTTTTGAACTCGTTCCGACCCGTTAAGATTTGTCGCGTCCTGTACAGTGTGCCAGCGGCTTTCGCTTGATGTGAATGACTTATACTGTAGCGGGTTAATATCTAAGGTTATACTATATCTCGGCACATGTAAAAAAAAAAAACAATTATGCAAGTGCATATTGTAAAAAAAAGCAATTATGCAAATGCGTATTTATTATTATTTTACTTACACGAATAAATAAACCATTCTGCGTAATAAATAAATGGGGCAGGTACTCAATTAAATATTTCATTTCTGGATACACGCCTGCATACGTAGTCGCTCGCCAAGCACAGAAGTACATGATTAAATAATATAATAAAATAATCTAATTTCATGGGTTCGTCACTCACTTGATGCGAAATGATGTACACATCTCTTGTAGTATGTGGACTCGACACTTATACAAAAATTGAATAGTATATTTTAAGTTAATTTCAATAATTAATAACCCCAAGCGATATATACAGGCGTGTCACACTTTGAACGCCTGACATGCACACGAAGTGCCCTCGATGGCTTCCTGACGTAAACTGAAAATTTTGTAAAAACTGTCTCCTCTTTTATATATTAAATGCATTCTAGTATGCCCGCAGGCCGGCAGAGGTATTTGCATGACGTATTATCGAAAATCTGCTCATTTGAACTCGAACTGAGATGGGGGGCGGATGTGTATGGATATTTTGTACCTAGCAGTTGTTCATTGCGACATGTAATAATTCAATAATGCGTTGCTGCATATACAAGGGCACAAGTGCACGAATATATTTAATTAATCGATTTATTTTTTCATTGTGCGATTCAATCATCTCAATCTTATGCAACAGGGTCTCGGAACGCATACTTGTGTAGTTAGACTTCGTAATTGCGATATGTACTCTCTTGGTACATGCAAGACTTCGAATAAATATTCAATGTGCACGGTAATGCACGATTAAATATTCTAATTAAATAAAGAATTGATTTATTCAATACAATATGTACTCTCTTACTCTCTCGGTACCTAGAATAAGTTCTTCAATGCTGCATACGCAATTGCGCGATTAAATTTAATTAATACAATTATTTAATCAACGCACAATTCAATTATGTCAATCCTAGCACTATGAAACCACTTCCCCTCCCCTCATACAATGCATTTCCCTTACACATCCCGAACAGACAACACCTATTCACCCCCTACACCCCCCTCATCTGCTGCCAGCTCTCCACCAGTTCACATGTGTACTTGCTCTCATTCCGCCAAATATAAGTACCCCAAGCATCGGACGCTGCAACCACGGCCTCGCGGCTACCGAGTCCACGAAGCCCGCCAGAACACCTCTTCAAATCTGCGACACACTAACAGAGTCCATTGAATAGGGGGAAGTGGAAGTTCAAATGCCAGTAGCGAGGGTGAGGTGGGGCATAGAAGGGGACTCACACAACAGCAGCAGGGGGGTCGGGAACCCGTAAACGAGTGAATAGAGGAGGGGGATGTAAGCAATCACCTACCTAGGGGGTCCAGGGGCACAATTGCTACAATGGAAGTTGGTCAAGGGGTGGTGGGCATAGGGGGTGGGGTGTAGAGGGTGAAGGCCATCAATCAACTCCCTAGGGGTCCGGGAGGAGGGAAGGTGGTGGAATGCACCACCCTGGTGTCCTCGCACCCCTCCCCCCAAGTTAATTAAATGCACCCCCGCCATTTTTAATAAATGATATGCCAGTATTCTACCACACCTCCCACCTACGTGATTCATGTAAACAACAGTAAGTTATGCATTTATGATCTAAAGGGGGTGGGGGGGGGGGAATCACCCGAGTTACTGATAAAGTACCGGGCAGACGATTATTATATTGTAGAACAGAACAAGTACTATTTACATATGCGTCACTACTCACAATCTTGAGCAGCGAGGACAGAAACATCGCGTGGAGCAAAATGGCAAAAAAGTCTTGATCTCAGCACTTTGTAAGTGTAGGGACTGAGAAAGAACCATGAATCGAATAATTTAGCGTGATGAGTTTTCAACAAGAAGTGTTGTAATGTTTTTCGTATATTGACAACTCAAGATCTAATTTATAATTATTATCTACATAATCTAATTGCTGTAATATCATTACGTTGTGCGTTTACTTTTTTGTCTTTGATTTTGCTCTGGTCATTTATTTGCTTATGGTATTTATTCAAGGTCCCCTCCATGAAACATAAAACACCAGACCAACTGATGAGATAAAGTTTTTCTTAATTAAAAAGTATTAGTAAAAAGAAAAAATTAAAAATTTGTGTCTTTTATATTTAATTTACATTTAGAGAACATGCCTCAACATAAAATTGGAAACCTGTGGTTTATATTTTGTTCTCTGTATGGAGACAAGGTACAAGATGAAATTACTGATAACTAACAAGCCTACTTTCCTCTACATAGGTGCAAATAAAGTTTAGTGTAACATCTTCGTCAAATTTGAAAGAAATCGGTTGATTAGATCCAGAGATACGGCATAAAAACGGAATCATTTCATGTAGTGCTGTCTTACGAAACGGCGGAGAAATAAGGCTTTGCATAGAATTTTGGTGGATATAATTGATACTGACATCATAAAAGTAAAGTTGAAATTCGTTTTACAGTTTTGTAGATAAAAAAATCTGAGTTAAATTATTTGTATGGCCGCTATTTTAAAAATATGTGTGCATGACCCTCTCATAGTTATTAAGTTTACATGGCCTGTCATAGTGCTACTTAATTGCCAAATTTGGTAGAAATCGGTTTTTTTCCTAAATGCCCCACAATTTTAATGTATCACGCGATACTATTTTACAAAATGGCGGACAAAATAGATTTTGTGTGGGCTCGTTTGAATGTTGTAATATATACAGCCAGGATACAAAGATTCATTGTAATTAATTACATTTTTTCGACGATATAACATACAATTCTAAAAAGCTATATAGCCACCATTTTGATAAGTGTCATATTATAATACTATAAAATTAACTCTGGTTAAACATTAATAAACAATAAGTAACAAATTGAATTTTCTAAATTTAAATATTATTTAAATTTAATTTTAATTATTTATATTTAATTAAATGCAGGTTTTTTCCTACAATTTATATACACAGATGCAGATAATTTTGGTAAAATTTTAATATCCGAGATGCAAGTTAGGAATGAAAAGCTTGTTGACAACAATATAATTAAAGATTTTGCTAGACTAGTGAGACAAGTACTAATAAAAACACATATTTGTGGGACTTCAGCCAAGATACAGTTGCACCTTCAGCCATCCAGTAATTTGACATATTTAATGGTCAGCCAAATTGAAAGAAAATACCCGGGTCACCTAAGTCGTGCAATTTTACGTGAATTTCCATAGAAATATTGTTGAAAAAACTTTGAGGTAAGAGGTTGATTGGTTTCCGATATATTATGAGAAATCATGCATTTAATTGTCAGCAATGTTAACATAATGTTGAAAATGATTGAAATACATAAAGTAAAAAATTAATATTCATTATTTAACATTATGAAAAATAAAATGTTTTTTTTTTTTAATATATCATATTTTTGATTAATTATTATTACCTACCATTTTATCTTTACTAACCAACTGCAATTTTAGCTCCTGGTTCTTTTGAATAGTTGCTTCCACCTTAAAAACAAATATTATTCGAATGTGTATAAAGTTAGTTAGCAATTTGTGATATAAATATTAATAAAATGTATTGAAGTAAAACTTTCTTCAAAATATGTTTTTATTGAACATCTGCCTGTGCCCTAAAATGTACACAAATAAATAAATTAGAAAAACTACTTGAATTTTTCGCATTGTTTTGTCAACTTACACCTTGTAAGTACCTACTGTACCTTGTGTTTACTTCTAAGAGCAATGCCCAATTTTTTATTTTAATTATAAAGCACATGACTCCATTTATTAGTAGTCATGTACGTCTAATTTAAGACTGTTAAACTCAAATATAATGCATGACCTTACTTTCTGGCAATCTGCAAAGTCTCTATTCATTGTTTCCATCTTTCCATTATGATTCCGTATTTGTTCTTTCAGTTGTAAAACCTGTAATAAAAATGTTTCCGTCAGCTATTTTTGACACATCCTTTTAAAAAAAACCACCACTTCTTTATACTTAAGATACAGTGATTTTTACTATCAAGGTTGATCAAGGCCTGTTCTTGGTCTACAGTACATTCTAACGTAATGCACACCCTACACAATTAAAATCTGTCTCTATGTTAATGTAACACTGCTAATACTGAAAACTACATATATTGCAAAGACAGGCAACTTATAAAGGAATACAGGGTTTGATGAAAGCAACGTAAATACTAGCAACTTAACTGCTGAACAGTACTGGGATAGGAAAACTTCATAATGATGCTAGTTATTAGGAATGGTGTACAAAACATAATTTAATTTACTTATTCATATAATAGTTCACTTCATATTATTATACCTGGTTCAATTTTGTTAATAATTGGGGCCAGAATTGTTACCAAACTATTGACTGAAGTAGCAAGTGTGGAACACACACACATTAAGGTTGGAAAACTTTGTGAAACATATAAGAAAGTTTATAAGAATAAGGTGTTTCATAAAAATAATATATAACTAACAGAAAGTACAAGAAGAACATATTCGTTGTTACATACGTAAAATCTAGTTTGCTATTGGGCCCAATATAGATAAAATAAAACTACAATCAATTGTACCTAAATTAAACATTGGTTTGAAACAATAATGAACTGTCAGATAATTTTATGGTCCCCGAAACTAAATGTGGTAGGTGCATAGGAGTTGAAAATAATCTTGTACATTTGGATAAAATACACTAAGTTATCAATACATGAGAATACCTAAGAAGATGGCAGAATTTTATAGACAGTGTAAATTAAATTAAATCCGTTCTCGTTACAGGGTTATAAAACATAGAGGCGACAGTAGGCCTATATTCTTTTACGGTGAATTTATTAACCAATTACACTGTTGTGAGAAGAAGGGTGTTACGATTTTAAAAATATTTCTGATTAGTTTCTCATTTTGTATGGAAGATAGTTCTAAGTGAATAAAATTTTTTAAATAATAATTATTTAAATTAATCCGAGAATTTAATGGTTTTAGTCGATATCCGCACCTGCCAAATGCACACTCACCATCTCAGGAAGAGAGTGCAGGTGTGTTAATGCAGCACTATTCTCTCTCTCTCTGTAGACGTAGATACTCCTGTGCAGTCTCACTGAAGCACACCAGAGATTGGCTGACTGCTTGCATTACAGAGATGGGCGACTGCTTGCGGTCCAGCTGTGAACAGAGCAGTATCATCACAGATCACCTCTGTCAGCAGCCATGGATGCTGTTCTGACACCTTACACTAGTACCTGCAACTATGTTACTCAAGTACAAGTCTAAATAACTTTTGCTGTTGCAGTGATTATTAACTATACGAAATCATTTTCCAATTTCTGTGAACATATTGACCACCAAAGAAAAACTTTGACATATAAACAAGAGAGCTGAATACGGCTGCATCTATTACAATATACTTACTATCATAAAAAGTTATTTCCAAGAATTACGCCAGGGTTGAATTTCCCCTGAAAACCTCTGCAAGTTTGTGTTTCAACAAAAAAAATAATAGGCGTCTGAAGATGAGTAGGTAGCAGTAATTTCCATTACACAAAACGAAAACCAATCAATCAAATTTCAATATGACCATTACATTTGTAAATTAATGCATTGAAAAGTTATTTGTAGACTCTCAATATGTGCCCAGGTTACTTATTTAATACTGGGAACTGCATATTGGCGATATATAGTCGATGTGGGAAGCGACGTGAACCTGACAACCGCGCACAGAGAGCACAGACAATGAGTGCAGTTGGTAAGACATATCCCAGTCTGTGTGGTCATAAGGAAAGGCACTGCTAGTCCCGACCTCGTGCGTATGAGGATATCAGCAGTGAGAATATGTGAGTACTTACCTCTCCTTTGCATCCTCCTATAGACATGAGTGCCAGTATCAGGAGCAGCAGGACACCACCACTGTAGGCCACCACGAGGGAGTTGTTCCTGGAGCCAAGAAAAACAATCTTCCATTACACACGACACCTGGACACACTAAGTTAACTTTATCTACTGCATATATATGATATCCGTATCATGAATAGCACAGTTATTTCGGATTGGGTTAAAACTAAAAAAAAAATATATTTTTCCATAACAGGACGTGACTCAAATTTTTCATTTTATACAATACTCACAGGCAGTGTCTGAGTGAGTCTTTGATATGCATGACTACTGTGTCGTCACGCTTCTTCAACGACGAGGGCAGTCCAGCTGGATTTCCTGTCAAACTATTGATATGACTCATAGATTATGAGAACCGAGATGGCTGGGCCGTTGTTTCGCAGCCCATTACAATCCAGAGCATTGCATACACTCAAATTATAATCATTGCAGTCTCCTTGCTCAAATTCGTAATAGCCCTTTACGCCAGACTCGAACAATTGACAGCAACACACTTCTCTTGCACGACACGCCCCAACAGTCATGGCTAGAGAGTATTTATGAGAGTAGTCACAGTTGCAGCGGAACGTCATTGAGTGTGCTGCTGCAGGATGTGAAGTGAGATCTTAACTATGAAAAGCAGGAACCAGAATTAGTTTATTGAAGAGAGACTGACGCTCTGTATTTTCGAATGGCTATGTGGAATATGAATTAAGTTATTCCCTGTGCTGTGTATTCAGATAATTTAAACATAATAACGTTCCATTCCTACTATACAATCGTGTTTCCAACATGTTATTTATTATTATGCTTGTGTCGTTACCGAATACACACATCCATTGTACTACATAATGTTTGATTCTTTGTTTCAACGCCATGACATACCAAACGCTATAAGACTTTTCCCACACAGTGAATATATAAACTACAACACGGTCACTTCTCTGTTTAGTCCTCTATACTACTGTACACCAACCTAATGCTAGTCTTGCATCCTTATTGCTCTACCTTATGGACACAAGTAAGTTATAACTCTTGACAGTTGTGTACGTAAAGGCATCGAAATCATGTGTCATTGCCAATATTTCCTTTCCTCAGTTAAAACGGATAGCTCCATATTTTTCATTCCCGCGCCACTTCCTATTACAGATATTATAGTTCGGCACTTATTAACATTCCACAACAATAAGGAACATTTTCCAAACATATAGGTACGATTTTCAAGGATACGTAAAATTGTTGTAAAAATACTATACATATTTCTCTACCAGACGATCAAATTTTACCTCAAATAATCTTCGCATAGTAAATAATCATCTTTTCAGCTATCGAATCACTCGAATTCCGTAAACTACTTTCGTTAAGAACATGTTCAAAATTTTCTTGAAGTCAATTTTGTAACTAGGTCTCAGGTTTACTAAAAGAGTATAAATTTAAATTGCAATGTCTTACTACAGTATTTTATAGGCATTAAGACTACAAAAATTGTTGCATATATTTATTTAATTAGAAATAAACCGATTATTTTACAGTTTTTTTTGCGTTTGAGAAATTTATTTATTACACACTTGTAGATATTAAAAAAATTATAATCACAACAACTTTTTAACTAAAAATTTTAAAACAGATTTCTAGTTGACATTTATGATATTTGTGGAATTAAGACGAGTGTGCGAAACTATTTAGAAACTAAACCTTAGTAAAATACTTTCATATTTATTCAGTTCATTTAAGAACATGGAAAACAATTTCTGTATTGTATAATTTTAATTCAGTTGGTTGAAATCATAAAAAACATTTAATTGTGTGAAATCCATGTCTTCAGCTTATAAATATTTCTATACGTAAAGGAAAACCATCGAACTAAATTCAAATGTTAAATTACAACCAGCATCGAGCTGTATCTGACCCTGAATGAATATATTGCCCATACCAATCCAAAGAAAAAATATATTTGTCTAAGGCCGTGTTTCACTTGGCACTTTCTAATAACCAGATTGTCACGTGACCTATTTTACTTGCGAAATACATTACTTATTTGTGTAATTTGCTTTTTTCACTGCATCTTCAACACTTACAAATAACCAAATACAAATTTCCAAAATCGCAGCTATGTTAGTTTTGTGACTTCAAATATTGAGTATGCATAAAATCGTATTATCAGAAAAACAAATGCATATCGCTCTTAATATATACATTTAGTAAAGTAAATTTTAAAATTTTAAATAAATTTTTATTACCTTAATTGCTAAACTATTGGTTGGTAATAGTAAATCCAACAATTGAATTCCACTTTAATTAGATTACATGCATATAAGTGCCTTAAACATGGGTTTATGTAGATATGCTATATATCTTTAACAAATTTTGTATTTATTAAAAAATAATAATACCTTTTAAATGGAAAACAGCCTCTCTACATGCATAACAACTGTCTGTAGTGGTTTCTTATTTAAACTTTCCCAATTTCAAGATATAAATTACAAAAAATCTCAAACCAAACTATTTGGAATATGACCAATCTTCAGGATATGACTCAATGAAACTGTTAATATACAGTTTAAAGCGAGTATCTGAAATAAAACATAAGGAACAATTTCAATATGATGAATTTTTCACCAGTAAAACACTTTAAGTTAATTAGAAATCAAATTTTATATAAAAAGCTGAGAATTTCTATCTACTTATACCGGGTGAATTGCCCACGCCTACGTATCCGTATCTATGCAACCCGCAAACATGACTACACTCCTAACAACACATAAATCGTAGCAGAACCCCACGTTCGCGTTGATTCGTTGTTGCCAGTAGAGTAAGCGGTGGGCGGATGGTGCTGTGTCAGCAATGTGCTGAGAAGCAGCCACGTTTCAAAGAATGCACATCCGTTTATTATGTTGAAAATTGTTATAGCGATGTTTTCCTAAAACGTTGGTAACGGCTGTTCACAATAAAGTGAGCACTTTTGAAATCAACCTTACAAAAAAGTCACTGTCCGTACCTGCGTATATTTTAACGGGCACACTAAGTGACATGCACCCAGTAAAGTTGGTAACGATGGATGGAAAGTAGTTCCGTATCTTAACGTCGAATAAAAAGTGTTAGAGAACCATTTGTGATAACTTAAATTTCTTTCGCTTTCTGTTTTTTTTTAATGCATCGAAGTGTAAAAATAAGCAGTGTTTTAAAATATTAGCTTTGTAATAATTTCACAGTTTCTTTTAGCGACGCGTGACTAAAGTGACGAGGCCCGTGGCAATGTTAATTTTACATACGACCGAAGAATACACAACGTGCATACAAGTAGATCTTCTGCAGGGCTTTCAAAAGTGCTCATTTTACCGTGAATAGCCTATACGTGACGATTGTGTCCCCAGTAACTCACCTGACTCGCTTCTAGCCATTGTGTTTCTTCAAGGGACATTATAATACAGTCACCGGTTACTGTATTGACGAAAAGAAAAGAAATTAACACGCATATGCTGTTTTGTAGCGATTATCAATTTTCGTGCCGCCGATTGGTGCAGGCTGACAACGGAGTCGAATGTTCAGCTATATGCTATTCACCCTAAAGTGAGCACATTTGAAGGCCCTCTCATTTGGGATAATTTTCAATAAATATATTTTATTTTAGCGTTAGACGTTAACTTCTAAGTGCGGTGTAATATACATACTGTGTTTATTACTTGCATGCCAATATTTCGTTTAAAATGTTGTTCAAGGGGGAAAAAATGGAGTGTGGTTGTGCTGGGGACACGGCCGTTTCTTTTGCGTGAATACGTCTGCTTGATACACCCGGACGCCTTGATGTTTTTTTTTTTTTTTTACGTTCCTGACACGGCTTCACTCGATCATATGGGGTTTTGTGGGTATCGCTGTATTGCTTTTGAGATGGTATTTTCAACCGTTTACGATTTTTGTATTTCAACTTGTCTTTTTGACGAGTATAGGCCGTCATTGTGTTTAAGTTTTCTTAATTATTTACATTAAACTTGTACAATTTCACCATAACCACGCCACACAAATGTTTTCATACACGCAATCGACTGACCTTGATGATAGCTGCCTATTGAAATTCAAACGAGTGTCGTATCTTCTCCTAGTCCAAAGTTATACTACGCGGAAGTTATGAGACGCACGAAATGAACTCAAAATTGCACCCCCCCTCCCCCCGCGTGATCCTTAAAAGTCCTCACTCAACGAAACACATTCTTTGATCCTTTGGCAATCGAGTGGTCTAATGGAATTTTGTTTGTACATGATAGATTCGGAACTGCAATGCCAAACTGTATCCCCCGATTTCGTTATCATCGGATTTTCTGGATTGCCTCCCGCTATGGTTGCAAATTTAAAGACGCGTTCACGTCAAAAATGGCTGAAATAATAAAGTAACTAGGGTGTCCAAAGTTCTCACTTTACTGTGGATAGCCTATAACATACGAGGCGCCGTGACGAGTATGTAGGTACACGGCACGGAACTGGGCTATACAAGATACAGTTATTTTAATGGGGAGGAGATGTTTTGTTTGATGGGAAGTATTGTGTTCGGGTTTCATAGATACGGAAATAGGCTTGGGCGACCCATCCTGTATAAAGTTAAATTCGTTTTGACAAGTAACATACACGGAATTAACAATTTGCTACACACTTTCGCGGTATTCCTAATGTTGGAACATTCTGTTAATACGTCTTCACATTGCTGACGCGTTTTTGTTACTTAAACGCACATGTGTTCTATAAAATAACTCGTATTTTTGCACTGTCGGCGTAATTTTTGGGTAAATGACTAATATAGAATAATAACAATTTCCCTTCCCAGTAAAAGGCCAACTATGAAATAGCTATTTGTTCACTTTCCAACACTTAAACCACTTGAACACGATCTCACTTCAGCCATACCGATATTGAAGTATTGCTTGTACACTCTAAGAAACTATTAGTAAATTTACCATACCAGTGTATACGCTGAGTGAGAAAGCGGGACTGGTATTTTATCCCCTATTTATTCATTGTAGCGTTCCTACATTTGCTCAGGAAACAGTAGAATGCGTAGGGAAATTCCCATCTTTCTATAGTAGCGACATTAAACATTCCTATATCTGCTGATTATGTGTGGTATTATTTCCATACAGTGTAAATGTTAAAAACTTCTACTGCAGTTTATGGAGTTTACCAGAAAAGTTTTTACAGTATATTCAGTATTATTTCTTTTAACACGCGCTGTTTAATTCACTTGTGTTATCTTTTTTGTTTTAGCTTCTTGCACTGCGAACAACGATAAGGAATTTTGACTTCTTTTTAATCCAGTACAATAAAAGAAGAATCAAACGAGAACACTGGACGCTTATTACAATAAACCTCGACGCAAGTACATAAAATTGCGGAATTCGATTCCAATAGTACATGCCAGCTTGTCGCAGCGCCAAGAGACTACGATATCTAGCGGCCCGCTAACACGCTTCTTTGTCGAATTCGAATAACACCCGTTACCTATGTGGCTAGCAGTTTCTAGGCATGCTGAGCGCCCACTAAGCAGGTTCTAGGCAAATGTGAATGAACTCCCAGGAAGCACAAACGACAGTTAAAACACCAGTGCAGATTTTAGTTCTTACATATCGTCCGTTTTCTATACCGAGTGGTTTTCGCCCGTATTCTCTTTCTGCGAGATATTTCTAAATCACATAACATATAATTTGGTGCGAAGGAAGACGTATTGTCTATTTTTATAAATATAATTTAGAATATTTAAACAAATATTTAATTGAAACTGATAATTATTTTTAACAACTATTTCATTTAAATTTACTTATTTAAGTTTGCTCATTAAAAGCTGATGACCATTTAAATATTGTTTGATAAGTTATGTCATACATTTTTAAAATAAATTTTAAAAAACTTTGACGTTTTATGACATTTATATACATTAGGATATATTAAATTTTGAAAAACAATTTTGGCGTTGTAGAAAATCAAGGAAACAACATATTTGTAGGATAATTTTTCGCTATTCTAAAAGTATATAAATGTAAATATATGAAGGTAGATTGGATTGTCTTTTAGAATCAAACGAATTGGCAATAATAAAGAAGTAACATCTAAATCAGTTCTACTATACCATCATATTTATGGCGCATGCTCACCTACTTAGGCATAAATATGTAGACCGAATACTGAAATATAATCGGATAGTTCTTTGTATATAATAGGAATGCTGATAAAAATGACTGTGAAACCATGAAAATAATTTCAGCGTTTGGCCATAAAATAATTAAGCTAAATGTGGCTGTATTCCTGACAAACATGTAGTAAAGTTTCTTGCACATAAGCAGGTGTATTCAGCTGTCTGTAGTTGTATGCTGTGTAGGTCTACAGCTCCATGTGATACATGCGCATAGCCACGTATTATATTTGCTATATCCATCCAATATTATTAAGTACATCTTCTCTGCATCGCTTCTAATCATTACAACGAATCTCCATACATCGCACTACTTGTCATATATGCCTTGATACTATCAGGTTGAGACACTAATGCCCGGTTGCACCATCATGGTTCAAAAATTGATCCGAGATCGGATGTAAGATCGACACAGAAAACTGTTGCACCATTCGAGTTCAGAGCTGGACTGGAGATCGAGATGGAATTCATTTCGAACCGCCGGAATTGGCGGTTCGAAATCTCGATTCGAGATCAGCAGCCATCGTCGACAAATGTAGTTTGAAAATACGTCAGCAGATAGAACTACGTTCGATTGTTTTCTCGGGGGGGGGGGGGGGAAGAAAAAAAAACATTATACGCACTTGAATATTATTCAGTAAAATTCGTTCAATAATAATTCACTTAAAGCAGATAAGACATCGCACATCTACTTCCATGGCGTCATATATAACGAACCAATAGCAAATTTTGTCTCATGCTTTATCTCGATCTCTCACTTTGGAACCAAGATCGACGAATCGGAGATCCAGAAATGTGCAATTTCGTTGGTGCAACACTTTTACAATGGAACCAAGATCGACGAATCGGAGATCAAGAAATGTGCAATTTCGTTGGTGCAACATACAATGGAACCAAGCTCAAACTGAATCCTGGTTCCAAACTAGGATCATTCTATCTCGGATCGGGGTAGATGTTGGTGCAACCGGGAATAAGAGTATTAGTATAGCGGCTGTCGTGCAGAGATGTGGCAGTACAGAGGTGCTTAGTGACGCTGTGTTACAGAGCCGCGAGTAGCAAGAGTGTAGACTAGTGTACACTCACCTTGTGAGGAAGCAAGCAGCGAGAGGACAGCAGCCACTGAATGAGACGAGCTGCGGATACCGGCTCTTATATAGCTAGCAGACGACGAGGCTGGACTTTGTGCAGGGGAGCTGCCAGGCCGCCCGCCGACTCGATGCCGTACATACATACTGTAATACGCGAATAACTACAGCTGACATTACGCAGGTATAGGCTGTTCACGATAAAATGAGCACTTTTGAAAGCCGTGCTTAAGATATACTTGCATGCACGTTGTATTTCCTTCCGCCTTATGTAAGATTAACAATGTCATGGGCGTCATCACTTTATTCATGCGCCGGGCAAGTGAAACTGTGAAATTATTAGAAAAGTAAACATTTAACAAATCTGCTAATTTTCACACTTTAATGCATTAAGAAATCAGGAAGCGAAAAAAAATAGGCTAATTTAAGTTATCACAAAGGTTACCTAACAATTTTTATTCGACTTAAGATACGGAAATATTTCCCATCCACCGTTACCATCTTTACTAGGCATATGTCACTCAGTGCACCCGTTAAAACGCCACTGTAGATGTATCTACACACACTTAGCCACGGCACTACCAACCTGCTGTATTGTGCTGGGAAGAGGCTCTTTGGAGAGGGCATCCACCTTACTTCATTACAATGTACACCGATTGGTTATCAGATAAATTTGGAAAAGTAAACTAATTTGTAATTTTTCGATTAAGTAGTTATTTGTGTGTTTACATATTATTTGGTATATTTGTATTTCATGGGAATCATTTGAAAAACGGGGAAGTAAAAACTTTTTTTGTTTACTTTGCTGACCAACTTTACTAAATTAACACAAAATCAGAAAAAAAAAAGTTTTTTAAATAGTAAAACGCAATATTATTTCTTTATGGACGTTTTAAAAAACTGATAAAATCACAATATATAACACTTGAATTTTTTTGTGTTTAAAAAGAACTTGTCACTGTACAGATAATGTTAACTTTGCAATTCTTATAAGGAAATGTAAACCAGCTACTGTCAATAATTTATATGCAAGCAATTTTCTTTAAAAATGTTATTACAATATCTGCCAAAATTACTTTAGGCCTGACTTACCTCGGAACTGCTTTCCAGTTACTATTCCACTATTGTCGTACGTACTCGTAAAATAATATGATTAAAAATATTTATAAATGACTACTTTTGGTGTCAAATACTACGTTTTCATCGCCATCCAAGTATTTCTCCTGATGGAAACTATTGTTTGATAACAGCTAAAAAAATCGTAACTGTTTCAAAAGAAATAAATAAACCACAATCTGATGCACACCTCGACGAAGTATTTCAGAACCGATATTCTCCGTGCCCTGAAGAGATAGGAGATAAATCAAGGTGACTATTAGCTCAGAAATATAAAAATTAATGAATTCAACACCGTGCAGTGTTTGATAATACTGTCACTAACGATGATAACGCAAATATCAATGATAAAGTCAAATTTTATCCCTGTAAATATTGCAGACACTTCAGAAAGCAGTAAAATTTATACAATAAGTAAATGCTATTCATATCGTTATCATAATCAACAGTTTGTTACATGTTCTTATGGTATGTATGTAACAGTCGCGAACGTTACATAAAAGTCTTTAAAAAATACTGCTTTACAGTTGTTTCTTTTCACATAGTACTTTATTCTTATTATTAATAAATAGTTACATTCAATTACAATTTCATATATCCCTCTCCTAAATTAACTAAAAAAATTTGTGAGTGCTCTGAACAAATTTTTTAGTTAATTTTAAGACCTTCGTTATATTCAGAGTTCTGACTATGTATGAAGTGTCTACAACAGGGCTACAGGGCATAGCTGTGTAGTGTCTGCTGTACAGTTTCACAAAGTTTTGCTGCCCGTCTCCCTGCGGTAATGTTGAGGTTTTCAGGCAGCGATAAGGGCGATAAAAATACAATTGTCCATTTCCTAGTGATCCATATTTATAGGCTACTCAACTGACATGTCGTCTTGTTACAATGAAGCGTGCAGCATGAACTGACAGTCCTTAAAAATAATATATATTTTTTTACTTCAAACAGCTCAGTAGTTTTAACGTATTAGTTTTAGTCAACAATTTTATATATCAAAAAATTATAGTCTGATATTTAACAGCTAAACATTCCACAAATAAACTTCACCACTAAACTCCTAAGCTGATTTGCAGCATCTCTGCCACATGAAGTTCAGAACAATGCTCTATTAAAATTATTCACTATTATTTAAAACATCCTCTATTTAAATTAACCACTGCTGTCGAGTTTAATGCTCACATTGGTAGGTGGTTCCGATATTATTTATTTACACGAACAGGGCAGTGCATAGTGTCCTTGCAAATTAAGGACATAGCTGAGAATTACTTTTTTAAAGATCCCTTGTTTAATAGTTATTTTGGTTAATATAGCACTATAGTGATTGCGTAAAAATTACATTTAATACTTGCCCATTGCTTAGGAGTATGCGTAATTGCACTCTGAAAATTTTATAATTATTTATTTTCATAAAAATATTGACATAATGGCAAGCAATTTCTGGTGTAAGGATTGTTTTAATACTTTAAATACTATAACATATAAAATAGAAACAATTTTACTGCTAGAATTAACATTCTATGTCTACCATCATAACATATTTCTATCCTTTGTAAGATTTGCTGGTCAAGTATACACATCGCCAATGAACCAGATAGCCTCGTAATGGCAGTTGTGTTTTAATTAATACCTATCTTACATTGTGCAGTTGTGAATTATTCAGTTGAGGACTGTGGCCTCTCGGCTTCACGTCCTCTCTGAGGTCGTGTTACAATTCGTTATGCGATTATTTTTTTTGTAATATGTAGGTAGAATTTTGTGTGGTTAAAATCGGAACAAAACGACAATGCTGTGGCATTCCTAATTTGTTGTTTGATGACTCCAAAATTAATACTCCACAAAGTATTAAAATAAAACAATAATTATTTTCGAATGTTGTTAGAAAGTCATTCCATAGGCCCTATGGTAAACCACCAAATAAAACAAATAATATGACGTGAACGTGTTACTGAAGAACAATTCTGTCATGAGAAAATACATGTTTCAAAAACATTTCAGTAACACACTTAGTAAAATAATCAATGTGTATATGATTCGCATAAGGATAATTCAAAATTAAATAAACTATATATTTTTTTATTTAAACGTTTCAAACAATCAAAATTGTCATGGAGATGATTTGGTATTTAGAATTTGGAAATTTCGAGATGACAAAAAACAAAACGCAAATTACCAATATATGTCATCGATTTTTGCCGAAAAAATCGGATCACGTGACCATTTGATAACCAATCTGCCAATTGGAACACGTCTTGATCCAATCCCACACTCCGTTACATAACCTCAAATTAAATAATTTAATTGTAACATTGAGTTTTTTTGTTTATTGATCCATTCCCCAAGGGAAAAATGGTTGAAATATTCATAGCATGCTATTTAGCAGTCGATGAAGCCATTTATACCATAGAAGAAATCCGGTTAAATTTAATCAATAATTCAATTGTTTTATTCTTTTAAAGGAATCAAACAGTTTTAACTGAGCCACACTAATTATGAGAATCTTCATAGGATTAGTAACATACTTTGTGGTCGCATGTGCATGCGTCAAGGATAAAGTATTCATTTAAGGCCATACAATGCCTTAACAAAAGCAGTAGAAAATTGTCAAAATTTCAGAACATTTTATAAGGCTCTTCGCCAGATCTCTTACTTAAGGGTACTGGATATAATCCTGAAAACATAAGAGTTTGTCATGTATTCATTTTGCGATAACTCGATAACGATCGAGTAAATATTAGAAGTACACGAAGAAAAACTGTGACAGTAAAATTGTTTTCAAGCTGTATGGCGCTAGTTTAACTTCACACAGTTACCGAAAACTATTTATATCTATATTTTTATATGAATATTCTCGTGTTAAAAATTGCATTAAACAATAATACGCATTATTAAAGTATATATATAAAATTATATATAATATTATATATATATATATCTATATATTTGGTGTTCCTTAAAAAATAACTAGTATATTGAGTATGGGAAAAACACTGTATTTCAAAATTAATAAGGTATTTTTTTATATATCTGTATGAAATATAATTTTTCTGAACATTATCCTGTGTCCGTGTACGTGTGGCACGTCAGGCTTTTAGATACTGCATGGCATTATCATTGTTTCGGACTGACAATTTAAGAAAAGTAGTAAATTATGAGATAGCTCGGTATGTTTACTTATAGGCTACGTGATTTGTTTATATATTATTTATATTATTTTATAAATTGTCACATGTAACTATTATTAGCATAGATCAAGATTTGCAGTGGTTAATAGGACTTGTATGAAAACCAAACCAATCGCGTCTCGTGGTTTTGAAAATATACAGTGCTTTATTTTTGTAGTAAAATTTTAGCATAGACTACATATATTATTGATATACGGTGATATTAATTAGCTATCCGATTACCTCTGTGATTTTAAAACATCATCACTTACACTATTCTTCACTCAGTATTAGCTCATATCAGGAAATGTTTCACAATTAATATTCACATTGCTGAGGTTTCAATAGCGAATTTACGCTGAGGTATCACTATAGATGGCCGCTGTATGTCGGTAACTCTCCACGTATAGTGTGTTCATAGCAGCATCAAGCACTCAGCCCCAGTGTCTAGCACGCTTGTGGCTTCTGTTACGTGGTCTCACAGCGTCTCCGATCTTGTATACGACATGTTACTTTAAGTGTGTTTCACAGTACGAAAAATATCTATGTGCGACTTATTACCTCAAGCGACTGTTAAGGGAATTTTACACATTTTAAAACCTGAAAGTAACATTGTTTTACTTAAATATATATTTAAGATAAGACGAAATTACTTATGCGGAACATATAATTGTATAATAGGTCTAACCCACAAGCAAAAAAGTATGATGTTTTAGTATTCTTATGATCATAACGTCCCACCAATGCGAAATGGGTTTGATTCCCGGCGAAGCCATACCTGGATTTTCGCACGTGAGAATCGTGCCGGACGAAGCTGCTGGTTGACGGGGTTTTTTGGGGGATCTCCCGTTTTCCCCGTTCTTACGCTCCGGCGCTGTTCTATATCCACCTCATTTCACTCTCGTTGATTCTCTAGACATCGTTGTTAAGAGCCACCCTATCCTCTCGGCTCTACTTATCATCATAAACGTTTTACCCCTGAGTATTTATAGCATTTGCAATATCTGATAGTTAAGTACACTTTGCAGAAAGACAATAACAGTTCGGTTTTGTTGTATAACTCTTAATATTTCCATCTGCAAGGAAACCATACTTGTATTGAGGAGGCCGTTTTAAGGCAAGAGCGTTCTATAAGTATACTTTATTTGTTTTTGTATAAAATACTTAAAACAGAGATGAATTAAATTTTTATAATCAATAATTATCTTGGAGAGCATATAATTTTGTATGCTTTAATTGCACATATTAAAAAATACGCAACTAACAAAACACCAGTAAAAAATATAATTATGTAGTAAATTTAATTTCTTAATGGTTTCCTTTAGTTAGGCCTAGATGTACGTTGCATTTTTACGAAAATTGGGCCAAAATCATATCCAACACGCGTAATGCTATTTATGCTATTCTCAATCACAGAAAATATGATGTCGCTCTTTGAGACGCCTGACAGAGATGCTTGTTAGGAAGAAAACTTAATTGATCTTAATGGGAATTTCCGTTGGGCAAACCACCAGAAGAAAAAACTGTTACTCAAAATGCTTACAACATATCAGCTACAGTCAGCTGACGGGAATCCCAGTTACGTGCATAACTCTGACACTGGTGTCGCTGATAAGAAGCAGTCGGTGTGATACACTCTGACTCAGCTACGGAGGTTTCTTAAGCCGTCACTACACGAAATCCAATTTGCAACAGTTTATACCCACACGTCATCTAAAGTGATGACAGGAAATTGTAAATGGCAGGCTAAAACAACTCGCAAAATGCAGACATCCTGCAGTCGGCAGGGCTACAAATGCCATCAAATATTATATGTAGTTGCTTTGTGATACATCCTAAAACTAGGAAAATTATATATTTTTTCCCTGAAGACTGCATTCATTAAGTTTCCAAATACGGGTATTAGACTATTGTTGTATGGAAAATTATATTGTCTTTACCGCTGTGATTCGAATTAGTATTTTCAGACATACGAACAGTATAATTTTTCTGTTAAGTTTCATTATTTGCAAGGTATGTAATAAATATTGTATCTAAATATTCAAAACGTTGTTTTTCACCAAGGTTGGAGAATTATCTTGTTATGGTTTTATTTCCTTGATTCACCTGTCTTTACGGACAGCCGCCACACAAAAGGCGCCTAGTACACATATGTGACATTCTTGAGCCAGTTATATTAGATTTAGGCCTATATAAAAGTTTATATATGCATAAGTAAACAATTACATCAAGACTGCTTACATAAAGTGTATATTATTGAAATTCAATATTTTACTCAACATGGTTTATACATTACTATATAAGTACGTAAACGATACAATTTGTTACCAGCACAGGAAATTAGGAGGGTACATTAGGTAGGAGGTATCACAACATCGCAAATTTTAAACTAAGGTAACTACGCCTGTATACTCAAAAACGATCGTACATTCTGTAGTGCGAGCTGTTTGTAAAAAAGTGTTTGAACACAAAACTTTCGTAATGAATGTGTATAATCGCAAGCAGTGTTGTCCAGGTGCATACAATTTGATAATTTTACAACTAACATTTTGTGAAGCAAAATTAAGAATTTTTTTTTGCAATTAATGGTAAAAGCGTAAAGACGATTTAATTAGTCATGATATGAAAACGAAACAAGTACTAATTCGATAAAATTAAATTATGTGGAGCACAAACACAGGTTATCATCAATACTTTCAACCAGCAAGCGTGAAAACATTCTTTGCTCAGTGGCTTAGGTTTTTAGGATGTATGAAAAATAGGCACTGTCCATGTAGCTTACACCATCCTCACAGAAAATAAAGCATCAAGCGTTTATTTTGAAAGAAGTTTATATTCAGCCAATTTTCGTTTTACATAAAAATTAACACGTTCGAACGAATTCACAAGCGAAATATGATCGTGAGATCACAGTCGACAAGTTTAAGATAACAGGGCGACGAGCGACACAATGGAGAGGCAGGAGATCAGTGCAGTGGCTGGGTGTTACAGTCCAACTTGGTGCACGCAGCTACACCTTCGTTGGTGCAGAAGCAATCGTTACAGTCTCGCTTGAAGTTGCTCCCGGGCTCACATTCTCGAACAGCTGCAACAACACATACAATACAGTAGTTATTGGAAGGGATATGAGTGACATGATATCTCCCTAGAAGTCACCCAACTTGTATTTATTTTAAATAAGAAATGTGTATTTTGAGTTTAGTGACTGAGTGAGAGAAGAGATTTTGGCGGCTCTTAACAGCGAGTTCTTGAGAGCCGACTTAAGTTTAACAGACATACGAACCATATTCGCTTTTTTCATGAGTTACTTGGAAGTAAAAAAAGTGCGTAACACAGACCAATATTATTGTGAATATTTTAAGTATCTGCCGACCTCCCGTGGCGCAGTAGGTTGGTGCGCCCTTGATATGGAGTGTGGGAGGCTCTGGGTTCGAATCCCGGATAAGGAATTGGTGTTAATTTAAGTTAGATTATAAGATAGTCTGTAAGATGTCCCCTGCCAAGCTTTTAAGCATAAAGCCGGAGGACGTTAAAAAGCCCTTCACAATACAATTTAAGGTATCTGCAATCTCTCATTCTTGTTATTTAGCTTACAGCTCTATGAAGGGCCCTAACCCTTACCTATTTACCTGCTTTGAAAGTCAAACACCTAAACATCGTTGCTACTGTACCAGTTAGAAAATCACCAGAGTAATTTTCAAAATGCATTATTTTATTAAATTTAACTACTGCATTTGTGAGAAAAATATTGAGTGACACCAAAAGAAAAAAATATATTTACGTCACGATCACATAAAGTTGTTTACTTCCAAGGCTGCACAGTCGAAAAATTTAGATTGTGTGTTGTGATGCACACTAGGGCCGCAGAATAGAAGCGGAACAGAAGTGAAAGTGCTTTGTGCATCTCGCAGTCCACATGTACAAGCCGGGAAAATGCCCTCGCCTACCAGCGTCGAGGCAGTATGTCACTGGCCAATCAGCGCCCAGATATGAATTCCCAGAAGCTGGCCGGACAAGCGGCGAGCCTTCCACAGCACGATATATCCAATAATAACGTCTAGATAGTCAAACAGCACATCAGAGAGTGGGTACGTCTAGATAATAGGGACGGCTAAATTATTTCGCTTTTGTATACGTAAGGACCGCGCTTGTTGTAGTAGCCAGGGAACTCGCCTCCTACCAAGGAGAACTGGGTTCAATTCCGTGCACCACACCCCTCCCACACTTTCCCAGATTTTGGCCGATATACGAAAACATCCGGTTTTATTATGTAAATGGTAGCAGAGGATTTCCATTATGGCAATTGTTATGGTTATCATATTGGTAATTTAGATTGTAGTTCAGCCTTGAGAAACAACTTTAATATGTGCGAAATGAATAGAAGTATATGTACAATGAAGAAATCAGGAGTTATGAGTACATGATAGACGAGGTGATCATTTCCACAAAGAAGCACTCAAAATGTTATTACACGCATATTTTGGTATATAAGAACATGTTTACAATTTTACATAAAACGTGCATATATTGTACAGCAAACATACTTCAAAACTGTTAACGAACCCTTATAACAATTGTATAAACCATGCGAAGAAGCAGTGTCCAAATATAAAATGGAATAACAACTGATAAAGCTTGATCCACGATGAAAAACGATGACGTATTCAACGCGTGCTTAGTAACATGTACGCATTGGAGAAAACTTCTGTCGTTCACGATAGTTACGTATGGGGGTGGCTTTAAATATTACGAGAATTATTTGATTATTTTTTGACATGAATACGTCTTTAAATTTGCGACCATATTGGGGGACAATCCAGATAATCCGATGATAACAAAATCGGGGGATACAGTTTGGCATTGCATCTCCGAATCTATTATCTACATTCAAAATTCAATTACACCAATCGATTGTCAAAGGATCAAAGAATATGTTACGTCGAGTGAGTACTGTGAAAAATTTTGTGTGGTTAAAGGAGGGGGTGGGGGGGGGGGGACAATTTTGAGTTCGTTTCGCCGCGTCTCATAAATTCCGCGTAGTAAAACTTTTGATTAGGCGAAGCTATGACGATTGGCTGAGTTTCAATCGACAGCTCTAGTCAAGATCAATCGATTGTGTGTATAAAAACATTTAAAACATAAAAACGTTTAATGTAAAAAATTAAGAAAACTTAACACAATCTCGGCCTATACTCGTTAAAAAGTCCAGTCGAAATACAGAAATCGTATACAGTTGGAAAGAGCATTTCAAAATTAATCCAGTGATACCCGTAAAACCCCAAATGATTGCGTGAAGCGGTGCCGGGAAAGTAAAAAAATAACACCACGGCACCCGAGCGCGTCAACGTAGACATACTCACACAAAACAAACAGCCGTGTCCCCAACACAGCCAAACTCAAAATTCACTTCTTCTACTACTTAAAAACACTTCTATTTCAGATTTACTTTCATTGTTGGGAACGAAATTAAGTTGCAGGGGGCTAGTTCCGGTGAATTGGATAAGACGTGAGAAATCATGTCATTTCGTTTGTGGTGAAAAATATTCACGCAGATCGAACGCCTAGCGCACTGCAACCCACCAGACTGATCAGCTCAGCTGGTTGTGTCCAGAACTGCCCGGGGCAATTTTATTTCGCTCCTCCGACTGGCGGACGCTGGGGCGCTAGTTCTAACGTCTGGCGCTAGGTGTCTTCACTAGACACCTGTCAGCTGCAGCTGATTTGGAAAAGCGTCGTCCTTGGCGAAATCAGTGCGATCAGGGGATTGGATCCTCCACCACAACACCCCTGCTCTCATTGGCGACGTTGGGTGTCATAATATTTTAGGCCAAAACATGACAACGGTTTCTCATCCGCCCTGTTCATACGACCTGGCCCCCTATGAATTGGTTTTGTTTACAAGAATGAAAATAAACCTTAAAATGGAGATGTTTTAAGGACGTAGAACAGATGGAACAAAATTCGCTGGAGGCAATAAAAACCACTACTACGGGTGGGTTCAAAACAGCTTACAACAATTTAATTTAATTTCGTATGCAGTTGACCCAATAGAAGTGTATCCGTTGACCAATTTTGAAAACTAAAAATCAAGCAAACATTTTTCAGTACACACGCTTCATAATCATCATGGGCCCAGTCTCTTTCCATTAATATTATTATTTTCTAAATAATATCATCCCGGCAGTGGGACAGCGGTGGGTCTGTGGATAGGGCGCTCGCCTCCCACCACGGCGATCTGGACTCGATCCCCGGCGGGTTCACTCCCGTATTTTCTCATGTGGGGATCGTGCTGGACGATGCCGCTTGCCAGCGGGTTTTCTCGGGGTATTCCCGTTCCCCCGTCATTGCATTCCAGCGCCACTCCATCCTAGGACCTCACTTCATGTCATATCCGAGGATGACGGGCACCTACGGGTCCCAGCTGGAAAGCACGTGACTCTGAGAATAATGTCTCGCCCTGGGTTCATTCCACATTTGAGATTTTTTTTCCCCCGAAAGTCTTTCAATTTTCGGTCGTACAAATTAGGGTACCCTTTAACTATTGATGGCACTGTTGCAAACATGGAACTCGTGCCACGTCCATCCAAATGGTTGTTAAAAGACTCTGAAGAATAACTGTATTAAATTTTTTTTTTTTTTTTAAACTAAGTTTTCAATATAAATAAAATTTCCCCAAGAACTTATGCAATTAGACTGCAATGCAGAATATGAACGTGGAAGGATTGTGGAAAACGCAGATTATGCGTTCAGTTAGTTAAGAATCTACACTCACAGGGTTAGAAGTAAAATACTTACTTTCCTAAGTGTCTGCACGTCTCGGAGCCGCGTCCTCTATGACGCGTACTCGACGAACTCAAACCGTATCATAAGAACTCTATCTGGTTTTTAAAACTGTCTCGTTGAGCACGTACTCTTATCTCATCCTGAACCAAGCTCAATGTCGAGGAAAGTTCATTTAACAGGAATTCCAACCTTAAGCGACCCGCCTAGCAAACCCCTCAACTGCCTTGCAGAGTGTTCGAAATACATACTTTCTCGCTAAACTGTTAAACGTGTGACCAGTTTGTTGATCTACGAGTGGGTGTGAGAAGATATTTGGGCGGCTCTTAACAGCGAGGTCTTCAGAGCCGATGAGGGTGACGTGAGGTAAGTATGGAGTAACGCCGGAATTAAAGGGCGGCGTAAACGAGAGATCCCCGAGAAAATCCACCGACCAGCGGCATCGTCCGACACGATTTCCACTTGTGAAAATCCGGAGTGAATCGGCCGGGGACTGAGCCCGGTTCACCATAGTGGGAGGCGAACAGCCTAACCGCTCAGTCACGGTGCCCCCCTCCCCCTGCTGACTTACGAGAAGAACACTCTTCAGATGAGGCCTGGTGGGTGCTTTCAAGACGTCACGTAAATTAACATTGATATTTCACAGTTTTCTAACACAACTGAAAATGGCTTTTTCGAAACGCTGTAGGCCTATCTCAAAATATACCCGTCAAATTCATACAAAAATACTCAAAGGTACGATACTGAACCTTGATACAGACTTTTCACCAATCAAATGAGAGGGTACTCGCAGCACGAAGAGAGAATTGCACGCCACTGGCCTGCGCATAGAGGCGAAGGCGCACTTGATACTCTTGACAGTGTCGTCCTTATAGCTCGTAAGCTTCTCGGTCTCGCACGCAGAAAACCCGTTCAAATTACTGGGAAGGCGGCTTAACGCTTAGGTAAAACCCAACCATACACAAGACCCAATAACTTCTATTGAGGATCAACTCGTTAAACAACACGCACAGAGTTCTTCTGTACAAGTCATAACTGTAAAGTTAGCGGTTAATTCTACAATCTTGAACCGGCACTCTAAACGCGAATCAGTGATAATTTCACTGTACCAATTAGTCAAACATTACCAGATTGATTCAACAGTCACTTCAGTGAATTTAACTGATCAATCAGTCTGAAATGTGTTTAGTTTTTCAAATCACCATTTTACGAGGTAATATGAACATTCGGCCTTTCATTCGTTTTTACGTCTTTCATTTTGTTTACATCTTATTATAACAGCGCTATGTTTGAATGTTTAAACTGCTTATAATGTAGTGAAGGGAGTGCATTCATTTATATTATTCTTTTTTAACAACCCTAACGATTAAAAAAAAAAGTATGGGCATACAATTTAAATTTTCACGATTTTGCTAAGAACTATAAATATTTTCCTACCATTTTCCAACTTGAATTCGTAATTATAAATTAATGCTTCCAGGATATTCCTCCACCTCATGCAAACAAAGCTTAACCAAGTCTGTAACAATTCGCCAAAGGGACAACGCACCGCATTTGTGAGCACGCAATGTATATGCTGTTCAAGGTAAAATGAGCACTTTTGAAAGATCTGTCGTTTGAGACAATAGTTGATAAATATATTTAAATTTATCCTTAGACGTTAACTCCAGAGTGTGGTTGAATACACACACTGTGTTTATTACTTAAAAGACAATATATATTTAAAAAGGTGGTTAAGGGATAAAATATGGCTGACAGGAAAAAGTAACTAAGGCCTCAAAAGTTTTAGACTTTGCTGTGAACAGCCTATTAATTGAGTGCTCAAGAATGTGGTGCGTTGTCCCGTCGGTGTATTATTGTAGACTTGGGTAAGCTTTGTATGCATGAGGTGGAGGAATATTCTGGAAGCATACATTTACCAGGGCTTCAGGAAAGTGTCAAGTAACGGTGAAATGACTATAAGGCAGCAGTGTGTTGCAGTAGTAGTCTCTCACCTCTGGCCGCCCTGCCGGGTCTGAGGATTCCAGGTGGACACGCCTTCTTGGTGCAGGCTGGCCGGCCGCTGCTGGTGCACGAGCACTCGTTGCAGCCCCGCTTGAAGGTCGTGCCCGGCTCGCAGCTCTCCTCGTTGCCTGCCAACACCACGTCCTCCCCTCCCTCACATATCTTCAACACACTTCCTAGCCTACCCTAGCTATGAAAGGAGAGTCGGAGGTGCAAGGTAGGAGACCTGAGTGCAGAGCCACTACCCTCACGCCTAGGCGCGTGCAGGAAATACCCAAACTACAGAGTAGGTTAATTCTACACAGATTATAAACAAAACAAAATTTCTTATGGGAGATTTTGACGTAGGGAAATTTTCCGCTTCTAGGTGCGCAGTGTTCCGAAAGGTAACTTTTAATTAAAATTTTACCTGCGTGAATGATATAACGTATAGATTTTGCTTAGCCACAGTCATTTTTTTTTTTCAATTATAATTATTGCAACTATCCTGTTTTTTTTTTTTTTTTTTAACAATAGGGAAAATCTTGTACACATGCAATACTGGCGCTTACCTAGTGTCGAAAAGTTTTAACACTGATCTTCCCAGTTGAAGTAACACCACACCTGCATTGCAGCTTTACTGGAATCGGGCAAACATGGCTGCAACTGTTGCTATGGTTACCGCCATGCTAGAAGCTGTTCTCGGGTAATACTTGAGCACTTTTGAAACAAACCTTAGGGAAATTTCACTATATATATATATATTCCATGAACCTATATATATATATAAACAATTTCACAATTTCATTCGACAAACGCATGAATACAGTGAACGGGCGCATGGTGACGTTCATTTTACATGTGGCGGAATAATACACAAAGTGCATACAAGTAGATCTTAAGCGGGGCTTTATAAAAGTGCTCTGTTTAGCGTGTACAGCCTATATAAAACTAACCTAGGACAGTCGTTTGAACGTGGCTCCTTGTGTCATGGGCTTGCGCAGTAGTTGCAGCCTTGACTATCCGCAAACTCTTATTTTTAAAGACCGAGAATTTGGTGCTTATATTAATCAGGAGGTGGGGATTTGTATGCCACTCATTAAATTATCATATTAAACTCTACATTAAAAAAATACATATATGCTTGGATTACCATGGATTAAAACCCTCATGATAGTTATCCGTAGGCGTCGTAAGAATGGATGTTGCCTTGTTTAAGCTGTTCAGAAAGTTCGAAATGTGCACGTTAAGAGTGACGGCAAACTGTAACTCTTGTTAGCAAACATCTAAGACCAAATTTTTGTCGGTTTTGATAAGATCCTATTCCAGAAGTTGTAGTATATTTGCGCACTTTTTTTTTAGTGATAACTATTTAAAAGTTTACTGTTTAAAATAAAATTAATGAATAAATGAACGAACGAAAGTTTTGAGTGAATATTTAAGTTTCAGTATTTTACATAGCTACAAAATACTATGCAAAATGTAAACATTAGCGGAAATTATATTTACTCATAAAATTCACCCTACAATTTCCCAAAAAAATATTGTTACCCATGCATTTGGAATTTATTTTTGGATGAAAGTGCTAATTTTCTTTTTTTCGTGTTTCGTGAATAAAATGTTGCTATCCATTTGTAAACAATGAAATATGAAAATACGACAGAAAATGCTTTAATTATTTTAAGATGAACTGTGGTAATATTCTATGAACTTTGAAGGGCAGCCAGAATCCAACAACATTGGAAAAATTCCGTGCATTCCATGAATGCAAAAAAAAAAAAATTGCTTTTGTCGTTATCAAGGAATTTTCAGGCAGTTCAAGAAATTTTTTTAGCGTTAAGTTATATCATTTCTGCAAGAGAATTAACTACTCATATTTTAATGACATACACAAAGCAAATGTTTTATTTTAATTCGTGATAATGTAAAAATATATATGTGATACAAAATGTTTAATATGCTACCAATTACACGTGTATAGTAAGCAAGTTGAAAAGTGGGTTGTTTGAAAGATTCTTGCAATGAAGGTGAATGATTAAGTGAAATACATTGAACATACTCCTTTTTTAAAGTAAGTCGTCACAGAAAACCATGTCTGAGACATGAAACAAGCACGAGAAACGAGCCAAGAGTGGCTGTAGTCTATATACACAGGATGTTACAATATTGCATGCCAATACTTCGGAAAAACATTCCTCCTATCTGGAGGATGAAAAAATGTTATATGAACATAGGTCCGCAAATGCTTCGTTTCTTCACGACAGCCCGTAATACATAACGTACAGTGTATGGCCCTAGATGATTTGTGATATTGGGCTTGTTTTATGTCTCACTGCGCATTATCCGCAGTTCATTGCAATAAATTACTTATATGAAGATAAAAATGTTTATATAGCTTTATTAGATCTAGGCTAACATTTTTTCTCATGTTTTAGGGGCTTTCTAAAGACAAAAATCAATTTTTAAACTTTGTATGGGTGAAATAATTTGTGACACTAACGGGATATGTGTTAATTTAGTTTTAAATGTTACTCCAGAAATGTAACACACTGGTCCTCAATCAATATTTTCATTCATCAAAACAAATAACCTTATGTTTGTAGAGCTATAAATGGAACGAGATTGACGGAAAATTTTCACGTTGATTTCTAATACCATTTTCAAGATACGAATTTTTTAAGTATTTAAAATTAGTGAATATCATTCTCAATGTCATGAAAAATCCCCTGGTAATTCAGAAACAAAACAACCAACGGTAGTGAACTGCGGTTTCTACAAAATATGACTGCAGATGCCACAATAAACAGTTCCATGAATACCAAATTTTCCTCAGTTAAAACTATTAATTTTCAGAACTAACTTCGGTATTGATAGGGTACGGATTTTTCTTGGTAAAAACTTAAGCAACCATGTTTTTTATCTCAACTTTATAATGTTTATATAAAAATTATCTCGATATTGGCAAAGTCGTTTGAAAAAAGCATTACGTTAGGTATTTGTTTTAAACACTTTTTCCTTCTAACCGAGAAAACTATCTCTTGAAAATATAAATGCGATATAATGCTTACGTAAAAATTTTGGGGTATAATTTAAAACATATATATGTAGACGATATTATCATAATCATATAAAAAATCCGAAATTAAAACAAAATCATTCGTCATATATTAAAAATCAAACCAAAGAAAAATCATGGTCGCACGTGGAAAAGAAGCAATTTTCTGAGATTAAAAGTTTTCTTGATTTCTCGTCGTCAAAAATTGTATAAGAACTATATAATTTGCGTGTACATCTAATGCGGCTTCTCTCACCAGAAGACGTACGCCTGAAAGTGGCTTTACTTACCAGCTACAGTGGCCAAGATCACCGTAAGGCATAGCAGCATTACCATAGCTGCCTTCATCGTGGATGGTTTCTTACTGGATGTGTTACGATGGCATCACCAGAACCACCGCAGTATATATATATACACTACGTGGCGCGACTGAGAGGAGGAAAAAAAAAAAAAAAAAAAAACAACGAGGTTGTGTCTGGGTCTCGACGGAAGGTCAACGGTCCTTCACGCTGTGTGCTCGTTGCGCAAACAAGATGGCGGCTGACGTCTTCCACAACACACTTCTAAGAGAGTTTTACTCTGCCCGCCTCGGCGTGTTTGTTTATCCCAGTTTGCGTTCGTGGAAATTTCATTCTTTGCGTTTCGTGTTTATGTTGTTTAGCGTCTGTTTGCCAACGTTCTCGACGTAAAGGCAGAGTGGCTATCAGGAAGGATGGCGCATGTACTAAAATAAACATAACTTACACTTAAATAAGTCACGTGCATTATTAGCCGCTGCCTACGATACTACTCGACTCGAGGACTTCCCACAGCTGCTACGTCATTGGGAGCCCCATATTTCATGATATTTTACAATCGACGATAACAAGCAGTCACATATTTAGTAGAACTTTACCTGTGATAATATTTGCAATACGAGAGATCCAACGATCTCCCGTGGCGCAGTCGTTTGGTGCGCCACAGAGCTGTGGTACGGGAGTCTCTGGGTTCGAATCCCGGTTAAGGCATGGGTGTTAATTTAGGTTAGGTTATAAGTTAAGTCTGTAGGCCGTCCTCTGTCAAGCTTGAAAGCATAAAACCGGGGGACGTTAAAAAAAGCTCCATACAAAACAAAAGGTCCGCTGAAAATGTCACAAAGAAACTGAAACGTTAAAAGGAAATATGTTTTTGTTACTGATAATACGCGGACGTGCAGTTGAGTCCCAACTTCTGTGTATTAACATTTTAAGGGTAATGGTGCATGAAAGACATACCTATATTTACCCGATTTTCGATGTCATGTTCCAACGGGTTTATCGAAATTTTTTGCTCGACAATAAGTAAATAATAATTTCCAACGCCTTTTTACGTTGTTATTCACTGCCTTCATTGTTCTCGGAGTACTGATGGAAGAAAATAAATGTTTTTTTTTCTTACTTTCAATCAGTGCTCCGAGAATAACGAACGCAGTGAATTCATAACAAGGTAAGGAGGTGTTCAAAACTGTTATTTACGCCTTGTCGAGCCAAAAACTTTGAAAACACCTCTGTAAAACACGTTGCGACAAACATAATATGAATATACTGTATTCTTGCACCATTCCCTTTAAGAGGCTTACAAAAGCAGATCCTACAAAATCGCTTTCTAATTGCGCGCACTTGTGTCAGAATATGAATGTCCTAGAAAGAGAATTTTTTTTCTCACGAACGGTTAAAATAAATTAGTGTTGCCGCTTCTTGCTTTTGTCTCACATGATACATTTGGAAATAAATAAATTAGTAAAAATAGTTCAAGAACCGCATTTTCAGAGCTTAATAGGCAGTATATTTAATTCATTCAGACACAGTTTAGGCTACACAATTCGTATACACAATGCAGAGGAAGGTTGTTTTCGACCGGCCCAGTACGATGTGAGGATCAAGGCCCAAGAATATTTCCTGTGGCTAACTGATTCTTAAGGACGACGCATGCTTGTCGCTTTAACTGTCTTGCAGCGTGTTTGAATTTGGCACTATACCGATATGAATAAAATTAAACACTCTCTTCAGGTGAGCGATGAATGACACCCTAAAGACATCACGCACATTGGAAATGACATTTCCGAGCTCTCCAGCACAGATTGCAATGGCTTCTTCACACTTACGTATTTCAAGATATGCTGATCGAAAACATGTAAAACCATTAAAGGGCTTTACATTTAACTTAGCTGCAGGCTTTCCGCCTACAAAATGATAGGGTCTCTGCTCTACAGGTGCACGCAGCACGAGAACACTTCACGTTAGTTCAGAGCCTTGTGCGTAGCGGCGGTGTTGCACTTGATGCGCATGGCAATATCGCCCGTATCGCCCCCTTGCTTCTGTGCCTCACACCGCACCACGGCTCCAGGTAATGCACGGCGCATATTACTATAGCCAAGCCCGAGACATACAACTCGCTGCTTGTGACAACGAAGCCAGCGTTGTGTCCACTTAAATACAACACTCAACAAAATAAATTTGCATGGAAAACAATTAAAATGACCCTGAAAGAATTAAACAGAAGGGAAAAATCAGGAAGTGGCATTTACAGGTCTATCCGTAGACTTTCTTACCGCGCAACAATTTTACACTGTTGCAGATACAATTTTCAGGATTTCAAGTAGACCGTGTGCAGATTAAAACATTGAAAAGTTTAGCGACTTTTCCCTGACTGCCTAGCACGACTTTGCTGGGGCTCAACATTTTTCTGTGATGTCTTAACGGTCAGCTTGATTGTTTTTAGGACATCTCAAACATATCAATTGAAATGATATGTACCACATTTACGAGAGCGACAGGTTTAATCGGTGGCCAATTGAAGGGGGAAAAAACGTGGTTGTGATGTGACCATACGCATAGAGTACTTCGCAGCTTGTCACAGATACGAAGTAGGCAGGAAACTGGCTCTGTAAGACATACTAACCGGAAGAGCTTATGGATTTCAACTATATAGAGAAAACCATGGTGCTATCGAAGCTGTTTTCGTTAATATGTGTAATCTTTGTTTACTCTTTTCGGAACCACATTACTACGTTAAAATGTCGCCAGCACAAAATTAAAAAAAAACACTACTTGCATGTACATAAATGTGTTTGTAAGTAGAACATTTTGTAACGTAATTAAATATTACTTTATGTATATTTTATTAACTATAGATATATCGTACATGAAATGAAAAATCTGCCGATATCAGAAATTTGCTTCATTTCTCTGTACATAATATTTGAAACAAATTTTAAGTGGCAGCCGTTCTAAATATTATCCGTTTAAATTTTCCAAATCCCCGTTGACTGTAATAATTCGATTGGTATGTCTTTGATATTTTAAATAGGATTTTTCTAGGTATTCCACCATGACATTACTTGTATGTCCAATTCAGATGGAATCGGCTGAGTGATTCTCGAGATATGACACGAGTTCTTATTTATAGGTGGCTCTATCCTCCCGAACATTAGACTGAGGAGGGGGATAACATTTCTGAACGAACTATCAACATGCCAATTTTTGTTCAGATCAATCAAACGGTTCCTTTGATATGACATAGTACTCAAAAATAAAAATAAAATGTCCGTCGTTTTTAAAATGCGTATCGGAAGTGGTTGAAGGCTAGGCCTATATAAGGGCGGTGATCTTACTGATTACCGAGTTTGGTGCAAGTATCCATGAGATTTAGGAGACACATAAGCTCAGACACACACAACATTTACACATACCTATAGATAAAAAGGATGAAACATTTATTTAACAAATGAAAACAATAGTTTCAACTAAAAATGAAATATACTGTACTAAGATAAATATGTATTAATGATGGTTTTTTTTTGATAAGGTAAATTTGAATCGTTGTATTTCAGAAATATGAAAACCCTTTTTCTCATGATTTCTATCGTGAATGGTAAAGACAATCATTGTAGAAAGCTCTTGGTGTATTTGTATGCTTTGCTATACACGCACCATTTCCCTTTTTACTTCACAGAAAAACTTGCTGGATTCTAAACTTTAATATTTTATTTCCAAAATGTCTCTTTTAAGTGCGTTAGTCGTGAAATCTGTTTAACATGTTCCATACCGGGGTTTTAAAAAAGAGAGTTTCATCACTTGCTGTTTAATCGTGGTGTATAAGCTCGTAAAAAAATCTTGGTAATTGTTCTCTGCAATTTATCGGTTCTAAGCACAATTTTCGGCAGAACTGGAATAATAAAATTAGAAACTACTTAGCTGATGGTGGAGAAAAAATCGCTTGACACACTGGATTTAGGAAATAAATTATTTTTGATCCGGTTTCCGGATACATTAACATTACGGGTATGTTCTACAGATAAGTAAATGCATCATACAGTTGACTTAGTTGGATACAGCATGTTTAATTTAAAACTGGCAACATACACAGAGTAATGTAGTTCCATTCGAGATACAACTCTTTTTTGGTATATTTAAAACCGTTATATTTCAAGAGAAAACCTTTCAATGTACCTTGGGACCTGTAGAAAGAAGCAATAATAGGAAATTAAGAAACAACACACTTTAAAACTGCAACAAAGTTGTATTTTCAATAGAACATATGCTCAAGAGAATCGCCTAAGTTGCGTGGATTTTCCCGAGAGATTAAAATTTACATGAGCCGAATAATAAAGTCTACCAACAGGAGAATTCATTTTTGATCTACTTTCGTTGGAAACATAGGTCTCAATCATCCATCGACTGTGATTATGTATGTCCGTATGTCCTCTTGACAACTCGTTAACAATATAACAGACTGCAATAAAATTTGAAATAATATGCCACCAATAACGTTCGCCATGACGCAACATGTCAACCAAACAATTCTTCCATATTTATAAACATATGAAAATACAAACTTTTTTATGGTTCAACCAAAAGGCGGTGTATCAACCTGCGTATATTACGTTTTTGGCAGCGTGGCATGCGATAATTGTCCATGCATATATATGATCACATCCTTGTTCTCATTGTGTGTGATAATGTTGCAGTCGGACTGCACGCATTGCTATTATTTCTGCAGGGAATCACACCTCGACTGTCACCACAAACAAACTGCTTCAATGTTGTACGCTTATTACTGTGTGGTCCACGTTGATCACAACAGCTGTTAAAAATGTCCTCCGCCATCGGCTGCGCAGTGGACAGAACAGCGTGTCACAGGCGAATGTACAGTAGGCAGCATTTCGTGCCTGCTAAACACTGCATTTCTGCAGCCGAAACTTAATGTACGTGTTACACAAAAACGTTAGCGCTGAGCAGTTGCCACAGGACAGCCATGTTTATTAACGAGATCATTCTGCTCAATAAAGCAGCATCAGAAGTTCATAACTGCTGACGGTGAACAAATTTGTATGCAATAACAGGGTGGCAACACCTGTGATGTTCATTGAGGTACGGGAGGTATAAATGTGTGTTTACTCATTGATTGAATTTTCCTGTATAATAAAACATTGTTCGGAGAATTGTAATTTAATCTCACTCCGTTAAAGATATTTAGTTAAATATTTTTTAAAAACTTTTTTCCCAAGGGTTTATATGTGTCTTAATATTCACTTCAGCAGGTAAGCAATGCCCCATATATTTCGCACTTGATGTTACGTATTCTGTCAGTCGAATTCCTCCCCATTCTGTATACATAAATATTCGTCTTTGTATAGTACGTTAAAAGTAGGTACCTTTACACAATCTTAACTGTTTAGATCCAAATGGACTCCATGTTTTCCTTAATTCTTGATTATTTTAAGTATGGCCCTATTTCATGAAATATAGACGTAATGGACACAATTATTACACATAAAAAGTTAGAAATGTCTGTTTACACAAGTAGCAACGAAATAATATGAGAAAACACGTTGACAATCAAGGTAATTATCAGTAACACCAAAACTTATTTTGCTAAAAAAAAAATTCAAACTTTCCTGTATCAGTCATACATAATATTCGAAAATAGCGTGACTTTTATTTTGAGCATACTTATTACATCTGAATTAGGCTTCACCTTTCCAATATGGCTCTTTAGTGTTGAATATGTCTGTTGTATTATCTTTTGCTACCTTGATAAAAGCAACATCTTACGATTTGTTTCAAGGTTTTAAATGTTCTATTCGGTGTTTTATTACAAAATTTCTCATGCTCTAAAGTAAGAAACTGTGTAAACTGAAGATTTTTCTGTTACTTATCGTACTTGGAAATATGTGAGCAATCGTATGCACCCTAGTGTATTACTGCTTTATGAAGATGATCAACAGATATTCAACATAAAATAAATATGGAGTGGATGCCTTCCAAAATAATACATATATATATATATATATATTTATTTTAAATACTACCAACATGACACTAGTTTGGCGTGCTAGCTGATATGCGGCAAAAATATATCGCCAGTAAGCACTGTTCGACCATCTAAGTTACCGACTACATGGAAAATCTTCAAGTAGTTGTATTTGTAAAAATGTCAAATTCTAGTGGAACATTTCAGTTCATTCAGAGATTGTATGGGGCACACATACACATGTTGTAAAGAATAATAAGCTGCAGTCTATTTTGTTGCTTCTTCCTTTGGCAAAATTTTGCCACTACACGCATGTCCACACAATAAGTTCTTTGACGTTACAATGAACATACTGAAGTCAAACTGTGGTAGCCATCAAAGAGTGGGATTGGGGTTTAGGTAAGTTTTAATTGCTGGAGTTCCCACTAGATGACAGAAGTAGCCAATTGCGGACATGCGCTCATTGTAATAATTAAACCCGACATAAGGCGTGTAGGGCTTGCCATGAGACGCATCCCTCTATCCAACCAACGTAGTTACTCACATGCATGCTGGAGGGCACACATAACTGTGGAGGTGCTTACGTTGGCGTAGCGGGATTCGGGGCTCGCGAAATATATATTTAAAAAAATCAAATAAAAACAATTCCGCTCTTCAGTCTTCGGCATCATCAGTGAGGACGCATCATCTGATGTTTGTGCGACAGCTGATAGCATGAACAGTGCCGCACGCCGCGAATCTCTCCCCTCCTGGCAATATTGATGTCACTTCGTCCCCTGAGACTTGACATACTCCTGCCGCCAGAGTATGCTAGTGGCAATAATAATTTGCTGCGCAAGATTAATAGTTTCCGCGTGCATCTACCTATTTTGCGCGTTCGAGGCCTCGAAACGGGTGTGCTCTTAAGGCCGACACGCCTTCACTCACCACTTGTTTTATAGCCTCTACGCAAAAGGCGCTCAGCTGGCGTGCAGTCTTTCCGTCGGCGATGCCTGACCTATACATAACTTTAAGCAGTGCGCCTATATTTCCGTGGCAGGATTATCAAGGTAAAGGTATTAATGTGTGTTTAAAGAAAACTTTTATTTAACAGTTTATTTAAAAGCTAAAATTGATTCTAAAAACACACGTTTTAATAATTTTCACGGCCAAAAAGTAATCCTTGGAGATTAAATGTGAAATGGGAACTTTTATTAGGGCACGAAACGTTATTTAAATGTTTTCCATGTTCGTACACCACTACAAAATATACAACCGTTTTGGATTCACGTGTTTTCTTCCATACCTGTACAACGTACTTAACGTGCCTCTCAGGCGGTGCCTTTAAGCGAAACACAACTGTTTTACTGCCGCTGGTGACACGCATGGGTCTGCGTGAATATGATTTCATCACCTACAAGGCGATACAAGAGGAAGTCTCACTTGGCCTTGTGGCTGTTGTTTAACACCACTAGCTCGCCGCAGAGAAAGTTACTGACGGGACGACTCCATCCCAGCCTGTGAATGTGAAACATTCACGCTGTGGGATTTCCCGCACGAGCAACAGTCATTTATGCCACTCTTAAGCGACATAGTCGTATACACTGCCTGCAGCATTTCAGCGAATGAATGAACTGGTTGTTTGCAGCTGTACTCAATTTTCTTCGCCCCCTTCCCTTTGAAATAAAATATCAACCATGAATTTATTAGTTTATGATAATCATTGAAATTTTTTACATTTTGAGCTAGGCTTATATAAGTACAAAAAACAGTAAGCTTGAGGAATTTTAATCCCTAAGGTCAATCAAGTCTTGTAGTCTAACGGATGTACACACTTGATATTGTTGAATCTAGCATACACTGCGGCATGGTAGTTAATGGGCCAGTAGATTAAGTAATATCTGCATTAAAAATGTAACAAGATAACAATAAGGTAATGAACAAATACTGAGGGCTATACCTCGTAGTCATATAATTGTTACTAACACCGCTGGGAATAAAATTAATGCAATTTATGAAGAGTGCACATTTACGTTATGCTGTTTTAAAGATTGTAAAAATAAATTTTACGTTCTGTCCTTAATGTGACAGCATCTCAAGTGAACGAAATTTTTTGAACCAATACTTTACTAGAAAATAATTATAAGCTTAGAGTCAATTTCATTTCCGGTTCGTTTAAGAAAACTAATTACTCCAGGGACCTTTACCGCTCATACAAAGCGGAAGGCATTTTTCTTCGCCAAACTAAATATGCAAATTAAAATTTAACACTACATTAGAACATTAGGAGAGAACCATTTATAAGAAAGGGTTTTGCAACAGTTTTGTGTTATCGTATGCCGTAGTTGTCAGCTTTCGAAAGTAACTGGACACTGAGAAACCAGTGTGGGTTTGTCACGTGCAGCAGCGTAGAACTACAGCAATGATTTATTTAAAAAGTATCATAATTTTACTAATACTAAGTGTAGTTTAAACTGTGAAAACTCTTCTTAATACTCTCATATTTCGCTCGGATAGGTTAGACTATAAAAACACATACTAAACTAATATTCTAGGTTATTTATGTTTTTCTTAAAAACTATTTTAAGAGTTTGAACAGTTTTTACGCTCAACTATTACGCATTTATGGAGAAAAAGAGAAAATACGAGGATAACGAAGAGGATGAACGAGAGATACGCTACACGAGAGCAAATTGTTCATTGAATTGATTTAGCCAAAGATATTACTACCCTCCAAATCTGCCAACGTGTATCACTGGCATCAAAAAGATAAACACTAGTGTACGTTGCCTAGTAAATAGACATCATATAGCGTGTCTGTCAAGTATCCTGGGAACAATCGTCTCGGGGTATATAAATTAATGAACTGCTAGAAAACATTATATGAAATTACGGAAAAGTAGTGGTAAAGTAAGTATCCAGAAATTTGGTTTCTTCAATAACGAACTTAACTTAACAAAAGTAATTAAAATCACACGGAACCTTTCATGCGGTTTATGAGTAGAAGTGAAGTGAAGTGAAGAGATTCGGGCGGCTCTTAACAGCGAGGTCTTGAGAACCTATGAGGGTGATTGAATTGAATATGGAGTGACGCCGGAATTTGGGGGGGGGGGGGTGTAAATGGGAGATCCCCGAGAAAATCCGCCGACCAACGGCATCGTCCGGCACGATTCCCACTTGCGAAAATCCGGTGATCCGGCCGGGGATTGAGCCCCGGTTCGCCTTGTTGGCAGGCGAGCGTGCTAATCGCTCAGCCACCGTTGCCTCTTTATGAGCAGAAATGGGTAGAAAAAATATTTCGCTGTGGATAAAGAAAGCATAAATATTGTTAACTTTATTTTTATGTGCGGAATTTGAACACGTATCTTACGTACAAGTACTCGTAAATCTATCCACTCACATGTCACACGAACACTTGATGACCTACCGTAAACAATACTTAAGTTGTCAAAGCACGTGACACTTCAATTCCTGGCAATGGTGGAGAGTCTGAAGTGCCGTTATCTGCTACAAGTGGTTCGTGATAACTTTTCACGTTGCAGATGGTAGGTAGGTTTAACGTCTTGTCGAGGGCAAGCTCATTAATAACGGTGCAGGTTGCAATGGGAAGAGGGATTAGGAAATAATCGGCCATGGCATTCGTTGAATGACCCATCCCAGCACTCGCCTGGAGTGATTTCGGGAAACCATGGAAAACCGAAATCAGGATGGCCGGACCGGGAAACGAGCACGGGGGGTCCTCCCGAATGCAAGTCCAGTGAGTTACCGCTGCGCCGCTCTTCGCTCGGTTTGACGTTTCAGCGGCGAAGTAAGATGGGCGTAGCCTCAACATTGTCCGCTCACTAAACTCCGAGCTATAGAAAAAGTGTGGAGGGTCCTTACTTTTCATGTACAGAACTCGGTTGGATTTCTCGTCACTACGATGAGAGTTTCCGTGTATCAAGTGTACATAACAGCGAAAATGTAAGGGTACTGATATTTATGACAGATTATGAAGCACGCATAAATCTACTTACCTGTCTCCAGTGAAGCACTCTGACGGTGCGATGGTAAAAATGGATACAAATCACTGAAACGGGCGAACCGTGAAAGACACCATAAAAACTAGTGTACCATAGCCTCAACTCACGCGAAATTGAATTCCCTACAAGTTAATTTGCTGATTTTCCAATGTTAAGAAATGTTTTCTAGCGTGACCCAAGCCTAATCTTCAGTATTTAATACAAGACGCACCTGTACAGTGCTGAAGGCAGTATCTTATCGCAATAGCCAATGCACACGACATACGTGTACAGGCGAAGAACCATCTGAAAGGTACCAAGGATTCAATAGAAACCGCAACCAGGCACGTACATTATGTGTTAACGCTTACTATGTCAGGAAATAGCAACGATAAAAATTCTTACCTTAATTGATTTGGACAAACTTAGGGTGTCAAAAAGACAATTTTTATGGGGAACAAATTGGACAGTTATTTATTGAATTAAATACCCCAGTACCAAATTTTATCAAAGATCGCAGTGTCGTTGGCTAGAAAATCATCTTATGTCACGACGGGTTATGAATTCCAATTATACCTGCCAGATGTTACTGATTTTACAGGATTTACCCTTATCCAAAGATTAAAACTTAAATACCGTAAAAATTATGATACGGGACATCAAAAATTCTGTATTTAATTTCACTATTCTGACGCATACTGTAGTGTTGTAATAGACAGACAACGTATGCATGGTTACGTCGCCATGCCAGTCTTGCACATGAGGCGAGACATGGAAGACAGTAACAGGCGTCCATTGTACCTCTGGTGTGTGGTAGCGTGGGTTTTGCTCGGTTTGAAAGATAACGAGAGGTTCTCCGCTAAAGAAAAGAAAGGATCTGTCTGTGGATTTATGAGTATTTAACGAAATGGGGAAATGAAGAAGAATATTCGTGTTTATCACGTGTAAAAAATAACAGTTTTAAAGCACGGCGTAGCCACGGCAGCTCTCTCGGACGCCGTCTGTTATTGTGCTGCCCATAGCACAAAACGTTAATCCTTTAAATATAGTCTATTAATGTGTCTACTTACCAACTTCAACGGTCAAATACTGATTTTTACACTGTGCGCAAATATTTATGGCAATGAGTGTAATAACTGTGAAAAACAAAAATTATCATAACCATGTCGAAAATCGCATGAATTACTTATTATAGAGGCATTAAATGGGCGGTAGTGAATCTTTATGGAACAGCTGTGCATATCAGAGATGGTATTTTAGGACTGACTTAAGCTGATACTACTTATTTCTCAATCGACAATATATTAAATCACTTGAGCATTACGTAATTTTTGAAATTAATATATGCACATTATTTAAAGACAATGTAGGGTAGTTGAACTTTAAAGTTAGTATACTTATAAAAAAACATTGTATGATAGGAAAAAGTTTAGTTCAGTATGTCTACAAAAGTATTGCAGGCAAACGTTTGTTGTAGCAACCATTTATTTAGCGTTTTGTAGGTCTCCAGATCCATCATGAAGGCAAGCCCTCATAGTACAGAGAGATGCTGTACCACTTTCATTGCACCTGCACGTATTACAGCCGTTACGGTAGGCCGTATTGGGTGTGCACAGTTTTCCAGCATCTGAAAAATAAATCACAACTTATTTAGACGTATTAAACAGGTGTAAACGGACATCACATATTAATGCTCAGAAATGTAGTTACTTAAGTGAAAAGCGTGCAACAGATTTGCGTTTGTTTTGACTAAAGTCAACAGTAAAGTGCCGCGAATATTTGTTAGTAGCGCTCTATGAAACTGTTCTCAAGGAAAACTACTGAGTTTGACTGTATTACCAACTTACATTAAACGTTCAGTTTGACAACGTAAAAAGTGATTTCGCCGGAAAAATTACTCACCACTGCTCGACTGAATAGCACTTGCTACCAGCATACGACGTAAAACCACAACACTTGCATTTTGGTAACCTTTCAATCCAAAAATAGACATATATACTCCTCAATGTTTACAAATTATATAGATCGATTATGACTTAGATGCTTTATTAAGGGGGGGGGGGGTAAAGTGAATGAAGAATAAAGAGATTTGGGCGGCTCTAAACATAGAGTTCTTGAGAATCGATGAGGTTAAAGCGAGGTGAACATGGAGCATCGCCGGAATGATAGGACGGGGGAACGGGGGATCTCCGATAAAAACCGCCGATCAGAGGTGTCGTCCGGCACGATTCCCACTTGCAAAAATACGGAGTGAACCGGCCGGGATTGAACCCGGTTCGCCTTGATGGGAGGCGGGCAGTCTAACCGCTCAGTCACCTACGTGAAAAGGGAGGGGGGTTGAGAGTGGACCATATGTTCAAGAGTTTATTCGCCCATTAGTAGGTTATATCCTTTCCAGAAGTGAGGATACATTAGTATGCATGCGGTCCCGCAAAAGTTATACAGAGTGAGTCATCAGCTCTGCGGCAAACGGCGAGATGACGTTCCTTGCAAAATTTCAGTTAGAAAATGTCTGACGACGAACGCCAGGAAACCACTCCTAAGGGCAGGAAACCCTTGCGAAGATGGGGTTGCAATTACGAACTTTATTTAATAACACTGAAACCATGTGATATTAAGGGATGAATTTCTGTAAGCATGCCAAACAAATTATAACCACGGCCTATGAATTACCATTGCAAGACGTAAAAAAATGTCCTCTTGGTAAGAACAACTCCGAAGAATGGTTTGCGAGAAAGAAGACCTCCAAGATATTAAATGCCTCATAAGTATTACACGGAATTTAATATCTTCGAGGTCTATTTTCTCGCAAACCATTATGGGAGGTTTTCTTACCAAGAGGGCTTGTTTTTACGTCTTGGAATGATAATTCATAGGCCGTAGTCATAATTTACGTAACGATGTACGACTACCCTTTTTTCAGTGGGGTGGTAACCCCAATTTTACTACGTAGGGTATTTGGTAGGTCAACATGGGTACTTGAATGTTACAGTGGCTGAATAGTTTGGTATGCTTACAGAAATACTTCCCTTAACACCACATGGTTTCAGTGTAATTAAATAAAGTTCATAATTTCAACCCCATTTTCAAAAGGGTTTCCCGCCCTTAGGAATGGTTTTCTGACGTTCGTTGTTAGGCATTTTCTAACTGAAATTGTGCAAGGGAACTTCCTCTCGCCGTTTGTCGCAGAGCTGATAACTCACCTTGTATTTCGACTAGTAAGTAAAACACTATACATTTGTTTATGGTCTCTACTATTACACTGCAGGTTTTGGCTCTAATGATTATACTATAACATATTTGTTGTATTTTTACAAATAAATATTTGGAAGCTAGTTGCCAAAGATTATGTTCTTAACAAAAAAATACGTTAGAGTAACGATCATGCAATCTTACCGTTTAATATGTTGAACTAATATTGAACTTTAACAAGAAATAGATTTAGACTACAAGTTTGTTATAAATATGAAGCTACACTAACAATTTTGTATGTTTTCTTAAATACTGTGTTGTAAAGAGTCATCTGTAGAGTTACAAGAACATTTTTCGCAACTAGTTTCTAAAGAAATGTTTGTTAAGAAGAATAGTAAATTATTTAAAGTGTATATGAAATAAGTTAACTATACACGTGTGCTTAGCGAAGAGGCTTCTGGCTGAGTCAGTGGGCTTTAAGTGTGTGCAGGATATAAATTAATGCAAAACTTGTTAATTGAAGTTTAAGGATATTTGAAACAGGTAATCGAACACAATAGTTTTTGCCAGCTTTGTGAACACATATTTTACCAGAGTGGCACATTATTTCAGCATTGTACCTTGCACCGCAAGTATACGACGTGTGAAAACAATGGACTGTAACTTCGGGGTTGCGTATAGAAAGGAAAACTATGCGAAAAATATGGGACATTTTGTATTATAGCTAACGGTTTGTTCGGAGCGGCGCGGCCCTGTGAATCTAACGTATGATGGTGTGCGGGGCACCAAACCTATATTAGTAGCGTTGTAATGAAGGCTGTAAGAATGCTTGTAAAGTTCCACATGTGATACATATTCTAATAATAGATCAGATTAATACAGACAACAAACACCACTGTACAGTATAAGTATAGGAGGTGAACAGGGGTTGGCCATTGAGGTTTACGATAATTAGTAAGGCCGTGGAGGAGAGGGGTGATAAGGGTGGGAGAGGGATTTAAATCATATGTTTAAAGCTTCCATTATACATGCTCTGACGTGCGCCTGACTGCCGCAGAATATCACTTGAGAGCAAAAAATTGGCCATAATAAATAATTAAGAGTATATTTTCTTCTCAGTTATCACTTATAAAAGCAACTCCGGTGTTACAATCCACCAATTTTCACACAATGTACGTACAAATGTGCAGTGCAAGAAATACATTCGGGCCATGGGTCCGTTTGAACTAGTATAAGCTTCCCGCCACATTGTGGCAACACTGTCGATGGTGGCGCCGTCGACCTGGAGCGGCGCTGCCAGAATGAAAAAATACCAGTTCGTCTTAGTTTTTGTGTCGGTAAGTCGCAACACGAATTTTTTTTTTTTTTTTCGTTCTAAACCGGTCCGCATTGTTCTCAAGCCAAAACAGTTGGTCCTTTCGGCCCGGATATTCGCCGGTGTGTGTGATCGATATTTGTATTGTTCGTTGTGAGCTCGTATATCTGTCCTGATTACGCTTTTCTTAGCGAGCACGGGTGTGACGGAAAAGTGTTGTTATCCGCAGCGAACTTTAACTCACACTCGCATTGTATATTATGACAAACAGTGAACATCGCCGCAGTTTGTTGACTCGGGATAGCGTGTTTGTGTGCACGTGAGTTCTGTTTTCTTTGTTTGTTGCGTGCGTTACTTAGCTTCGTCAGTTCCTGTGTTCGGGATCTGGTTATGTAGTTTTTCATTCTTTTTTAGTTCTCGTATTTCAGTGTTAACGTAGATGGTACGTACATTCTTCTCACTTGAGGTCATCGACCGTTTACAGTTAGTAGATTGGTGCCACGATCACGTGTTTTTGTTAGGTTATGTATATTTTCCAGCCAGTTGTTTTCCATATATCTCTTTGGGCAGCGCTACTCACATGAATACACAACTCTTTTGTTGCGATACGTAGTTTGTGGACATGCCCTTGGACATCGAAGTAACTTTAATCAAGGGCGATGCTCAAGCATCAGTACTGCGCACGACTGGCCGAAGGACGCCTCAAGTGCGCGCTTGGCCTCGCCAGGTGTGTCGGTACAGATCCCTCCTAAATGAATTTATTTCATGCAACCGTGCAACATTTTTCGGAAATAAAACATGACTTTGAATCAGGTTACATTACTGCAGAAATGGCAGTCGAAGATCTAACAGGCTTCGGTAAAGATACACATGCAGCCCTCATGCTGAACTTCGAAGATCAATACTACGACATTATGGCAATGGTAGAATCTCTTGCGATCAAGTCGGAGGCAGTACAAGCAGTATCTACAAGCACACATAAGGTAAATGTATCACTTCCCAAGATCTCCTAGCTGCAGTTCAGTGGAAGTGCAAAAGACTCTCTAACTTGTTCACTGCTCTTGTAGCTGATCACACCAATCTTACTCCAGTCGAAAGGTTGCCCTATTTTAAGTTGTCCTATATGATTCAGGCGTTGCCTATGCCAGATAAAATTTTTTTTAGTTGCATTGACGTTGTTATCGGAGTGATATTCGAACAAAGATGGTTTCTTTTCATGTGGAAACACTGCTGGAAGCACCCAAAGTATACTTTGAATCGCTCACCTCACTGCGATATATGCTGACAGTTGTAACAGAGAACATAGCAGCACTGGAAGCTATGAAGGCTCCCGTGCAGCACTGGGACTTAATCTTACTGCCCATCCTTTGCAAGAAACTGGTTGCCCCACTTCAAACACAATAAGAGACGGCATCAACAGACACCGAGCACGCCACTTGCAAGTCCTTTGTGAAGTTTTTAAAATAACTCTGCCATACTATGGAAGCAGTTGCATTAATATCTAGGCCGGCACCCTCAAAGATACAACCTGCACAGGTTCCAACAGATCGTAAACAGGCTAAAGGCTATCATTCATCCAATGTCTTTATGGCGAAACCTACCCCATCTTGCAGTTAGTGAAAAACAGCACATTTGTTGTAAAAATGCCGCCACATTCAACAGTATACACATTTAAGGAACGATTTACACTTGTCAAGGAACTCAAACTATAAACTGTCAATCACTAGTATTGTGCCGTCACTGCAAGTCACAGCATCACTCCCTGCTGCACTTCTCGGAACCATCCACTCAAGAGGATGTCTCGGATGAATCACGACAATCCATAGATGTGACATATAGCAACTAGGGTGGTGATACAAGTTCTACTGTGGCTGTGCTCCGTATTTTCGAGGACATCCAACAGTGCTGTGACTATGCTGTAAACTGCTCTAATTTATGTACAGGATGTGTCAGGGGCCTTCCAACCCACCAGAGTGTTACTGGATTCTAGTAGTCAACCTAATTTCATCCCTGAAAATTACTTATCTCCCTTGGGTATCCCTCTTAGAAAGAAAACTCAAACACTTCAGCTGCTCTCTTAGGCATCACTTAAAATTACTCATGGTGTAGTTCCTTGTGTGCTAAAGCATTGTGGGCATACAGAGACAGTATTTTCAATAAATGCCTTTGTGTTATCTCACATAACTGGACACCTCCCATCTTCACCTATGGACCCCCAAACATGGAGCCATCATTCCCATCTGCAGTTGGTAGACCCAGCCTTTGCGACTCCAGGGTCAACTGACATGCTGCTGGGTGCAGAGTTTTTCCTTACTTATTGAAAGGAAGCAAGTGTGAAGGGACGCCTGGTATTCCAGTAGCCCTTGAAACAAACTTTGGCTGGATCATGGTGCGAAAGGTCGACAGCATTTTGCCTCATTTGCAATCATCACATATTTCATCAATCTTTGTGGCTTCCAGTTTGTTGAGCCCATCACTGGACATTGTTGTGGAACGACTTTGGAAACCGGAAGAACTGCCTCCTGATAAACAAACACCATCACCAGAGGATGCCCTATGTGAAAAGTTGTTTGCAGAAGGCTATGCTTGTGATGAAAATTGTTGCTACAGTGTTGTAATTCCCTTCAAGAGTCCAGACCCTGTCCTAGGCGACTCCTACTCCACTGCACTTCATTGTTAACATTTCATTCGATCGTCATTTTAACCGCCAGCAAGATCTCAAGCCAAATTAGGTTTCATTTATGCAAGATTATATTAACTCAGTTCATATGAGTTGTGTTGGAAGTTCAGATGTAAATTCCTCTCCTATTACATTCCACATCATTGTGTGCAGAAGCTTGATAGTACCACCACCAAACTCTGCACCATGTTTGATGCATCTGAGAAGACCAGTTCTGGTTTGTCTTTGAATAATGTATTGTTGACTGAACCTAAACTTCAAAGGGCCATAGTATATGTGTTGCTTCAGTTTAGAATACCAATGATTGTTTTTACATATGTATTATCAAATTCTGGTCACTGGTGCACATAAAGATTACCAGCGCATCCTTTGGAGGTAGTCTGAAGATCAGCCTCTCGAAGTGTACTGTATTAACACTGTTACATATGGTGTTAGCTCGGCCCCACTTCTTGCTCTCCAAGCTTTGCATCAGTTAGCAGAAGATGAGAAGAAAGTCTATGCGAGTGCTGTAAGTGTCTTATTGTCTGATACATACGTCGATGATGTGGTCATGGGAACCAGTGATACCACTTCTGCTGTGAATCTGAGACAGAAACTACAACAGTTGCTCTTGCAAGGTGGGCTCCAGCTTCGCAAGCTCACCAGTAACTGCCCTGATGTGCTGGAAGGCTTGTGTCCAGAGGATGTGCAATTCTCGGGTACGCACTCCTTTTTTATCAAGGTTCTAGAGCTGCAATGGAATCCCAGCACAGACACTTTCAGTTATGATATTCAACCGAGATCCCTGTATCTGACAAAATGTGGAATTTTTTCAGACAGCCTTGGTTTTTGACCAACTGGGATGTTTGTCACCATTAACACTCTTAGCCAAACATTTGATACAACAGCTGTGGCTGGCAAGTGTTGACTGGGACTGCCCGGCTCCTCCCAACTTAATAGCGAAGTGGGAAACCATTCGAAATGAGTTGTCTTGCTGTTTCAAAATAACCATTCCTCGCTGTATCGCCCTAAGCAGTGCAGACTCCACCTTTGAACTGCATGGTTTCTCTGATAGTTTAGAGACGGGGAATGTAGCTGTAGTGTATCTTCGATAAGTGTCTTGCACGAGTGGGTCACCATCCATTTGCTGCTTGCTAAAACTAACGTGGCACCTCTCAAAAGAGTAACACTGCCCCCCCCTAACACCGCATTGCTGTACTTCTGGCTTGGCGCATGCACTTAGTAATTAGCACTGGATAAGTACTCATCGATTTTACCCTCGGAAGAGACATATGCATGGACTGAATCTTCAGTTGCACTTTCGTGGACTAAGGCTTCACCACATGTGAGGAAAACCTTTGTCGGGGACAGAGTAAGTGAAATTCAGATCTGCAACTCTGTAGATTTGTGGCATCATGTTACGAGTGAAGAGAATCCACAATATTGTGATTCTCGTGGCCTCACTCCTACACAGCTTGTCGAGCATCCTCTTTGGTGGTCAGGGCCTCTGTGGCTTTGTGAAGATAAGACACATTGGCCACAGAGTGCATTTCATGATTCTAGCCCACCTGCAATGAAGAGCATCGAAATATTGAACTGCAGGCCAGTTTGACAGTCACAATTCCTAGACTTAATGGAAACACAGTCAAAATTAAATAAGGTAAAACGAATAGTCGCATTGTGTTGCAGATTTGTGCAGGCAGTTGGTGCAGGCGGGTCACCTACCACAGGTCCAGTTCAAGATCTCGCAAACAGAATTCGCTTAAGAATTTGTTCTTATTGCCAGGCACCAACCTTGTTCTCCATCCATCCAGAAGATGGCTCCTTTAGTAGATTCTGAATGAATCCTGAGGGTAGGTGGTCGACTGCAGAGGGCTGAATTGCAATCCAAGAAGAAACACCCAATCCTTCTCCCAAAAATTGTCGACTTGCAGTGTTGTTGATTGATGAGCTTCATTTAAAGATTTTTTAACCAAGGGTCCCAGATATTGCAGTCACTACTTCAAAGAGAATTTTGGGAGCTTGGTGCCAGGGATCTCATTCGTAGTCACCTTCATAAATGTATATGCTGCTTTCGAACCCATCCCAAATCCCTCACGCCTGTTATGGAATGTCATCCAGCAGAAAGGGTGTGCTAAACCAAGCCATTTATGAACACTGGAGTATATTATGGAAGTCCCGTGTCCATCATTATGGCTAGACTCAAAAAACCTCATGTTCTGCAGGCAGACATATGCCTGTTTTTGTGTTTTGCTAAAAAGGCCATACGTCTAGAGCATGTTTCAGATTTATCAACAGAAAACTTTCTGGCAGCCTTTAGGAGGTTCGTCGCACGACGTGGACAATGTGCCAACATTTACAGTGACTGTGGCACTAACTTAGTTTGAGCCAGCCATCAACTGGAAGAAGTGCAAAAATTTCTTGCTGATAGTGACACTCGCAAGCAGATTGTAGACAGCTTAGCAGAGCACTTCAACCCTCCAGCTCCTCACTTCGGTGGACCTTAGGAGGCAGGTATCAAATCTGTCAAGTCAATTCCCAAGAAAGTTGCTGGGACCCAGTTGCTGACATATGAAGAACTGATCATTGTTTCAGCCGAAATTGTGGTAACACTCATTCTAGACCTCTGTGACCATTATCGAGTGATCCTAATGATTTCTTTGTACTAAATCACAGTTACATTCTTACAATAGGTCCAGCACAGATATTGCCTGAAATGGACATTTCGTCAACTCCAGTAAACTTGGTGACTATGTGGCAAGTCCTACATCACATCGACCAGTCATTTTGGAAGCGGTGGCATGTGGAGTATCTCCATCATCTTCAGCCCAAGGTTAAGTGGGCCAGTAGAGAAGACAACATAGCGGAAGGCAGCTTGGTTTGGGTAAAAGACCAAAAATTGCCCCCTTGTGGTGAAAGCTTTGTAGAATATTAAAGATCCACCCTGGAGCAGATGGTGTTGTGCGCATCGCCGAGGTTCGTATCTAGCAAGGCACGTTGGCCAGGCCAGCTGTTAAGTAGTGTCCTCTTCCTCTCAGCTAGTGCACAACCAAGAAATCCATCAGTGTATTTAGAACCTGTTTGTGTACATATTGATTGTTCTGTTTTGTACTTTGTGTACTGTTAACAGGACTGATTAGTGTTGAAGTGTGGACTCTTCAAGGCGGGCGGGAATGTTTGCGCCTTGGGTCCCTTTGAATTAGTTCAAACCATTGTGGCAACAATGTCGATGGTGGTGCCATGAGCCTGGAGCGGCGCTGCCAGAATGTACAAGACCAGTTCGGCTTTGTTTTCGTGTCGGTCGCAACTCGAAATGTATTTCGTTAAACTTATGTGTGTGTGTGTGTGTGTGTGTGTGTGTATATATATATATATATATATATATATATATATATATATATATATATATATATATATATATATCCAAGATGATTCTTAATGACACCGAGAAGCTTTAGGTGATGATTCCTGACAAGGTATGTTGAAAACATGTATACGACTTATAGTCTAAAACTATCCCTGAGAACGGCATGCCATCGTTAATGTGTCACAGTGGAATGATATTTAATTTACTTACAAAAAATCAAAATCTATCGTAGGTGGCTCGATGTGGTTGTGCATTTTAAGTTATTTATGAGGTAATGCATGAATGCAACTATGTCTTTCCGACAGAAACAACCGTTATAATAAAATTAACTTATACCACCCTATTATGTAGTAAAATAGGAATTCATATAGAATTATCAGATATGGCAGACGATAATATTTCTGCATGTGAAATGCAACAAAAAGGCACCTCTTTTGTAACACTTTCGGCCAGGCCATTTTCTATATAGCGGCACACAAATCTGAAGGGGTAGCGAGAATTAGCTCAGTGTGCTGTTTACGAGAAACCGGATGGTGAAACGTGTTGCAACACAGATGTGGAAATGAATCAAACATTAGATTCTGCGATGTCTCAAATCTTTAAGCCTAATCTAATGACGTCTATACTGATCATGTATGCATATCACAGATAGGCGTATGCATTTAGCGATGAATTTTATATTCCTTTATTTGTTGACACACATTCTGTTATTACCAAATTCGCTACACTCATTTCTACTACACTTGATGTGTTAGTGATGGAAGAAATTATCTGAACTTTTAAGTGCGTAAATCATTAGTCATAAAAATCTTTGTGAGAACCGGACATTTCTATTTAAATTTACGCGAATTGATTTTTTTTTAAATTCTTTAGGAAACAAGGATGTGTTCATTTGGGCAATATTGATTTATTTTTTGGGAAGGAACCACGAATTTTTCGGAAGATCAGTATGTTTCATGTCAGTTGATAAAAATCACCCTTCCTTCAGTCGTTTGGAGCTGGAAGAGACGCTTTTATTTTGGCCAGTGTAGAAGTTCGCATGCCAAGCTGCGCAAAGCCGTACATCAAACAAAGTGTAGATGACGTATGGCTTTGTGATGATCAATCCACTGTCAATAATAGAGCTCGATTATCTTCAGGCCGACAACCTTTTGCAAGTGTACAGTTACTAACAAATAGAAAATAAATGTTTGCCCACCTCTAGCTACTCGTGAATTTCGTTCGAGACCGTTTCCAACTTCTGATGGACAGCCTATCTCTGTGCAACTGAAACTCACACCATCAGGATCGCACAAGCAAGTGTTGCAGGCTATCTTGAAGGAGCTGTTTGGTTCACACACCCTGGAACCTACCAAAGAAAAGAGGTGCAATTATTATCATCTTACGTAGTCCACGAAAGAACAGACATATAATTTTCCATGCAAATTTTTTGGCAAAATAATAATTGTTGAAATGGTCAAAGCATTTTCTAGTACTACTAACCTAACAGTTAGAAGAGTGCATACAAGATGCATAAAGAAGTATTTGTTACTAATTAATTAGTACATTAAATATAACTAGGTAGTTGACACCCGCATCATTGTTAACGTGTAAACTTAGATGAAAAAGCGACACTTAATTAAAAAATGAAGCAATAACATTACATTGCGTTTAAATGCGTAGATATATTGATGATATTATAGATATACAGAGAGTACAGAGGCGTTTTCACTTGAAAGAAATCAGTAATTTTGAGGGCGTCAATTCACCGCATCTACAAGATCACTTAAGTAAATGTAGATTTGAAAGAGTTAATAACTATCGCTGAAACTATTTGATAAACATTTTGTGAAATAACTGTGTCATCTTGTATTCCCGCCGATCGCTTAACTGTTGTTTATTTATTTATCAGTATCATTATCATATCTTTTACGCATCTCGATCTCTCATCGCAGGCTCACAGTTTCTGTACGACTAAAGCTTACGTGACTTTGCCTTCATGCTATTTACTTTCGCCTTCGTCTACAATAATTTCTTACACTTCAACTGGACAGGAGTTTCATTACGCAGCGTGTTAAGTTGCGGTAAAACGGGCTCACGTTCTGAAGATCTCGAATTTGATTCGAGCTAGTTCTAATAAAGATATTTTCCCATGTAATTGTTTTCACATATTTCAAGCGAAAGCTACTGTACTTTCCTAATCCAAAACTGTCTATTTTAATTATGGTGTCAAAAAAAAAAAAAAAAAAAAAAAAAAAAAACAGAACTATATTACGCATTTTATTTTGTACGCTTTATAAAAAAAAAAGAATATAGCTTGTTGCGTTTCCACATGAATAGTAAAAGTTTGTATTTTAACACGTAAGCCGCAAGCCTGTCTCATTATTTATTACCTTTTATGGTATTCCGAAAAGTCTGAAAAAGAGAACAATGTCTGTATGCTTTTATGTTACTTCAATTAACGAATGTGTGAAGATTTGGTTAGTTTAACTGAAAAAAAGCACAAATTTTATTTCCTGTATGTATTCATGTATATATATATATACACACACACACACATACATACATATATCTATATCTATATTACATAAACGATGGATATGCATTCTAACAGAACAAATTAAATAATCGTTAACCTAATACAGTTGTTGATAGCTATTGTATGAAATGAAATTCACTGGAATCTTAAGGATACGGCTATGAGGATAGAAATGGCTACAGTATAATATTTACTAGAGCAAAATGTGGAAGTATTTTTATCACATATAGGCTTTTCATTTTGGCCGTATTATATAAAACACTGAGTATGAACGTTGTGGATTTGGATGAAAATAAACGCAAACAAATGATATAAAAATAATGTATTAGGAAAAAATCTTGAGACCGAAATATGTAACCATTCAGTTCGTATTATACAGCTATACATAAGTAAGCTAGTTTCTTCCCAGCGTATTGTTTCACGATTTTTCTGAATTCTGACGTTGCTAGCGTGTCAGTCAATATTCACACTCTAGGATATTAACTAGGAATAATGGATGTAACGGAAGAGAGTAATGAACTAACATCAGTACTATAGGCTGTTAACACTAAAGGGAGCACTTTTTAAGGCCCTTCTACATTTTTCCTTTCACCCCAACTTCTTTCTTCCTACTGCTTTTTAATATAAACCTAGCAACGTAACCAATAAAAACAGTGTATGAACTTCACTAATATCAGAATTTAACACCTAAGATATATTTATTAGTGGTTAATGCCAGCTGGGAGTGCCCACTTTACTGTGAATAGCCTTTGGGAAGCAGCAACATGACAATCTTACACGTCCAACAATATACAGCTTATGGCGGCAAGATTTCCGAATATTGCTTAAACTGATCAATTTTGCACCTGTGTCCCATGTTGGAAACAAATGTTGGGGTCATTCCACAAAAATATTGTCCCATATACTGCAAAAGTTTCATACATGAATGTAGTTCACTTAACGGAAATCGCACAAATCTTATAAATAAACTACCATTGCTACTAGTTTTCAAAGAACGTTTGAAATTTTTGGCACGTTAAGATCTAAATAATAGTCTCTGGGGCCTTTTTACACTGTTATATGTTCACAGAATTTATTACCTAGTCACTTCCGAGGGAATATAAATATGATATTCGTTATCTTCCGTCAGTACTGAGAGAATAAAAGCAGCCTTTATCTAACCATGTTAAAAACTGCAGGCGACTATTATACGAATCTTAACGCGTAAAATATTTCGATAAGCGCTCTGGAAAACTAAGTAGCGACAAGTTGATATATTTTAAACGTTAGTACACCATCCCTCCATAACGGTGGAGTGCACGCTTACCTGTAGGTTTAGCTTCACCGTCCATTGCGGACAGCAGCAGTAGACACGTTACTAATAGCAGCGCAGTATCCATGGTGTCTGGTAGATGATTGCAGCACAACTATGCAGTGGCTTGCCTTTAATACTCTCCCACCGCTGACCTCTGTGACACTGTGACGTTGTGTTCTTCCCCTTGGCCCGACAACTGTGCTGGTTGCGCAGATAGAGATGACGACGTTCCCGAGGAAAATGTGCACTTACCTCACGTGATCGGACTGCAGATGCTAACGTGGTCGCGACAATAACAAAGAGCTATTCTTGTCTTCCGTGTTCAACAATGCCGCACCGCTAACTTGCAACAAGAAAATCCATGTTGGTGTTGCTTACATGAGGAATTAGTGCAGCCGATATTCTCAATTGAAGTTTTGGTCGCAACCTTAAAAAAAAAAAAAAAAAAAAAATGGGGTGTGGGTGTGTTGGAGACACGACCGTTTGTTTTACGTGAATACGTCTACGTTGACGCGCTCCGACGCCTTGATATTTTTTTTCGTTCCCGGCATCGTTTCGCTCGATCATACGGGGTTTTATGGGTATCACTGGATTGCTTTTGAGACGCTCTTTCCAACCGTATACGATTTCTGTATTTCGACGTGGCTGTTTGTCGAGTACAGGCCGACATTGTGATAAGTTTTCTTAATTTTTTACATTAAATTCATACAATTTCACCATAACCACGCCACGAAAATGTTTTTATACGCGTAATCGATTGATCTTGACGAGAGCTATCGATTGAAACTCAAACGAGCTTCGTAGCTTCTCTTAGTCAATAGTTATACTACGCGGAAGTTATGAGACGTAGTGAAACGAGCTCAAAATTGCGCCCCCCCCCCCCCCGGACCCCTCTCGCGTGATGCTTCGCAGCCCTCACTCAACGTGACATATTCTTTGATCCTTTGGCAATCGAGTGGTGTAATTTAAATTTGAATGTAGACTATGTATTCGGAGCTGCAATGCCAAACTGTATCACCCGATTTTGTTATTATCAGATTTTCTGGATTGCCTCCCACTAAAGTTGAAAATTTAAAGACGCATACACGTCAAAAAAGACAGAAAATACATGCACACAGACACCACTTGTGAATGCAACATATTGTATTCGGGGAGTAACTGAATATCAGCGAATGGTCACGGGTAAGATGGATCTGAAACATACAGCCACGTACATACATAACCTAAAGTGATAACGAAAAGCAGTTATGCCTATATCCCTTCGCAATTGAAACTTTAACAATATTTTATTAGATATTCAAGCTAGTACGCTATTTGACGAAAATCTTCCACTACTGCAAACATGTAGCTGTAAGCTAATCATTAGGCAGGCGTGGGTGTCGACAATTTCAAAATTAACTTCTAAAACTTTTGCTTTATTCTCGTACCGTTCTAAAAACCATGTATTTCTTCCGAAAGTAATCCTAATTCCTGGAAGATGGTGGAACATGTAGGCGTCGTAGGCATAATTTACCTTCAGTGAATTTTTAGCTGACATTTATGCCTTATTTATCAAGGGAGATCAGTATTTTGAACTTTTCCATTACCACTTAAAAAAATAGCATCTCGGAAACAACCTTTTGCTTTTTTTTTTTGTTAAATATATTCGCGGTTTCTATAAATTTTTATATATCACACGGATTTTAACCAATACAAAGTCATGCAGTGTTCTTTCGCGCAATAAAATATTCCAGTGCTTCATTGTCATCCGTCACTATCTTATGTTTACACAAATGTGCGTAATCCAGTTTGCGTTTGTGAATCCCGACTCAAAATATTACTCCCAATTTTTCGCAAAATTTTCCGTTTGCAGCGGTTCCCCAAACGTTAAGCTACCTTCTGGACATTTCCCAACAGATTTTTATATGCAGAAAAGAAAACGGGAAGTTTTATTTCCTTATTCGGTCGGTAGATAATAACAGCCATATTTTCATCTATTATGAAGCAGACAATGACAAGAGAGTTGTTACGGAGGGTAAATGTATAAACTCACAAAAACGTTTAGGCTAAATTTAAGCAGTTTAAAGAAGCTAAAAATCAAACTGTGTTGTGTGGCTTCAACAAAAATGAAGCAATGGATAAATATTCACAGAATAAACGCAGGATAACGTATTGTTACATGTAGCTGCTCTTCGTCGCTTCCCTTGCCACAACATGCTCGCGGCGGCGAAGGAATATCAGTGTTTGTATAATCTGAGAAGCGGGTGGCTATTTACAAAGCGGTGCCGCCGTAATAAGCCTATCGCAACTCGCGCGCTCCTGACTTTCAGCGGATGGAATTTCTGCGGTTATCTGAAATAATGTTCTGGTTCGTTGCCCCTGCCTATCTCAGTGACACTCGGGGTACAGGGAACATTCCAGGCCGAGCCACCGAGACTATTCAAGCTGCAACGGACGTTCGAGCGGACAGTTTTGAGAGGTGAGCGTTTCAAGGGTTGTGCGACGATAAGCGACAGGTGTGCGATGACAGCGAAGCAACGAGTCAACAGATCGTCGAAGTGGCGGCGCAAGTTAGCATCGGGAGTGAAGTCTGCGACTGCGAGCATTGCTACAGTGAAGAGTGGGACTGACGGGCGGGAATATTGAGCTGTATGCGAGAGTGTAAGACACTTGGAATGTTGGCTATAGACAGACTGAACATGTGTAAATAATTAACTTGAATAAATTACTATAACTAATATGAAGACATTTAGAAATACTTATAATTGAGATAGACATTAAATATTTCAGTCACTGAGAAGAAAAGAGTGCAGAAAGATAGTTTAACGTTGTAAATATCTGTGTGAATTAATTAAAAATCAAATGTAGTTCTTTAATTTTTATTAAGTCCTCCATCCCTCACTAACTCGAATACGCCCCTCTGAGTCTTGTGACAGTATAGTGACTAGTACTGAAAAGCAAGGTAACTTGAAAGGGTGAAAAAAAACTGTGAAAAACCTGGATAAAAGAAAGTTAAGTGTCTGAGATCAACTAGACTGGAGCTGTGTTAATAAGAGTGCTGATAATACATTTTTACGTGTCCAAGAGATGAAGACTACACGAGTATATGTTCTCTAAATCACTGTATAAATTATCACATAAACACTGATGTATTTTGATAATATTTTGCTAACAGAATTAGAGGTCATAGCGGCGATAAACACGCACAATTTTTATAAAAACTGCTGTGAAAGAAAAGCAGCTTATTTATGATCAAAACTATATCATTAGTTCGAACATGCAAATCACAAAGCGCTTAGACGTAATTTTTTTTTACACAATCTTTCATTTCTCGAAGCTCTATTAGTAAACTTTATTCGTCGAAGCAAATATTTACACCCATATTTCGCGAAGTATAATGTCGAAATTAACCAATTGTAGTTGTATTTCGAAGTTTTGGTAACGTTTATTGTGATGACTTTGTTATGCTGTGAAAGAAATTCGGTTTGAAACAAGAGTGATAATTTATTAAACGTCAACTTTATTATTTTCTGCTGGCCCCTTAGGGTATTCCTCTATCAAGGGATAAGCCAGCTATTTAAATTCCCCCGTAACAGAGAAACTTTATTCCTCCTCCCTATCCTAGACGACTTTAACTCGATCAGAAGTATAGTAAAATAACTCTAGGTTGATAATCAGAATAGGCATACAGTAAATGTTTCTTTATTTCACAGAGTTCAGGCCACGTTGGAAATTAACGACGAAACTTCCATGAGGTGAAAGAGTATATTGGTTTTGTAGAAATTTAAAAGAGTTGAGCGGATAGAGTTGGACAACTCTTAACATCGTGGTATTGAGAGCCGACGAGGGTGACACTAGGTGAGTATGGAGCAACACCGGAATGCAAGTACGGGAGAAACGGGAGATCCCCGAGAAAACCCCACCGACCAGTGGCATCGTCCGGCACGATTGCCACATGTGACCCCGCTAGGAATTGAACCTGGTTCACCTCGGTGGGAGACGAGTAGTCTGACCACTTCACTTCCGCGGCCCCAAGTTTGAAGGAAACAGGCTATCTTCGAGCGACCTGAGTTTATCTATAATTTCTATTCCTAGTCGATGGAAGGAGATATAAGTGATATGTAGAGGTTATAAATTCCATTCAGTTGAGTACTAAAAATAGGTTAAAAATCTTACTATTAAGACAATATTCAAAAGTGAAGTTGTTTAAATTTTTCCGTTTTATTGCTTTTCATTCCAATTTTCAAGTTTATTCAAAACTGTTGCAAATAAAATCCTGGCGTCGTAAGAAGCTGGACTTACCGCTTTTCATTCGGACAAGGACTAAGGACTGCTAGAGAACGGCTTATGAACCACCAGAGCCACGTTCGGAAGAGATTGTGAGGTTTTTCTTTTGGGCCATAGGTTATCCATCCTCATAACTGACAGGCGCGTTAATCGAAGTTACGTTGTCTGCAGCCTGAACAAAGGTCCGTGAGCGCAGCGACTATAGCTGTTGCAAAACACGTACACGGGGAAGTCCAACTTAAAAAAAAAAAAAAAAAAAAAAAAAAAAAAAAAAAAAAAAAAAAAAAAAATTACAGTCGCGGTTTATCGTCAGTCCTGCGGATCACTAGGGACTGCACGATACTTGACCTTCTTCCCTCTTGACGTATTAAAGCACATCTTGTTAACCGCAATGGCAATGCGATTCCACAGATGCTACTTGAGAAGTGCGCCGTGAGGCTGCTTGCTCTCACTTCGCGAAGACTGCAGACGCGATACGGGCGACAGTTACAAGCACGCCTAGCGCATAATATCTCCTACGCGCACGGCGTGTAGTGTTTCCGTTCTAACGCTATACTGTGCAAATTAGATGTGAAACTTACGCGTTTTATTGAACGCGATGAAAGACCACAGATTAAACTAAGTCCGTATATTTGTACTTTTCTCTTGCCGCTTAAGGAAACTACATAGGCAAGTTTTAAAAATTCGATATTTGACTTTTCACAATTTTTCTTTTCTCTAAGAATACACTTAATATGACAAAAGTGAAATAATAGGGCCATATGTACTTGTTTATTTATTTATTTTTTTTATCTTTTCTGACAAAAGTCATATTTCCAGAATTTTTGTTTGCCGAGATACTGCGCGTTTACGTGCAAACAACGATTTCACAGAAAACGTTTCAGTACATAGGACTCTCAAAGGAAGGATAGCACGTAATATGCGAAGGAAAAGTATTAACAAACATATGGCATGATTCATCTTCCATTTCACGTAATCGCCGTCTAAAACTAGGAGGCCTTTTTGCGGCGGACTTAATATACATGCCAGGTACACTGCCCAGTGTGTGTGTGTATCGCGCTGCAAGCCATGTTCAAAACGTGCACTATGAGCGCCAATGCTGCGCGTCAGACGCACTGCCATGGATGATCGCATCCTTTCAAATACGTATTTTAGTTCGGGGATCGTCTATTTGGAGATGTGTCGGCGTGCATACGTCTCGCCGTTTGCACGATTACAGCTAGCGCGCCCGTAAATTAGGACCATGTCCGTCTTTACTGCCTACGTGTGCGACGTTTCACTGCATATGCACGTGCCTGGCGATTCATCACATCAACCACTCTGTGCAAACACGGCAGAACTGACCGGCAGACTGCTGCATTCGGCATGTACACTCCGCCCGCTGTAGCAACGCCCTATAGCTATGGAAGCGATAACGCGAAAAGGAAGCTGAACTGGCCACAGGCCTATTAAAATTTTCCCTTAACATGTTATATACTATCTATCCTTTATGCAGCGCCCGTCTTTTTGACGTGAATAAGTCTTTAAATTTGTAACAATAGTGGGAGACAATCTAGAAATCCGATAAAAATCGGGGAATACAGGTTGGCATTGCCACTCCGAATCTATTGCCTACATTCAAAATCAAATTACACCACTCGAATGCCAAAGGATCGAAGAATTTTTTACGTTGAGTGAGGACTGCGAAGTATCGCGCTTAATTGTGTCGAGGCAGGGGAGCGGGGAACTTTGAGCTCGTTTCGCCGCGTCTCATAAATTCCGCGAAGTATAAATTTTGAATAGGAGTAGCTACAACGCTCGTTTTAATTTCAATCGACAGCTCTCGTCAAGATCAATCGATTGCGTGTATAAAAACATTCGTGTGGCGTCGTTATGGTGAAATTGTATGAGTTTAATGTAAAAAATTATGAAAACCTGTAGGCCTATACTCGTCAAGAAGTCAAGTCTAAATACAGAAATCTTATACGGTTGGAAAGAGCATCTCAAAAGCAATACAGTGATACCCATGAAACCCCATATAATCGAGTGAAGCGGTGCCGGGAACGCGAAAAATACATAAAGGTGTCTGAGAGCGTCAACGTAGACGTATTCACGCAAAACAAACGGCCGTGTCCCCAACACAACCACACCCCTTTTTTTTTAAACAACCTATAGGCCTTATAGCTTAACATAGAACTAGTTTTAGAACTAGACAAACAAAAACACGCCAGGCAAGGTATACAGCCTTTCACAAATAGGACTATCTTAGGCCAACATGCAGTAGTTACAGCCCTGACACTAGGTATTCCACAGCATCTTCAATGGATTCAATGAGCTTAATCTGAAATAGGGCAAGTTATTGAACTTAGGCAACGAAAAAAACATATCACGGTCTAGCATCACCTTGGGACGTGAGCAGATGTCAGCTCCAGAAATGTCGCGGAAATTTAGTTTTGGTTCTGTTGTGTCTTTTTTTTTTGCATTCGTCTTTTCTTTGATTGTGTCGTGTTTGTTTTCGACCGGATAATTTTTGTTGATCCTCACATTGGTTGCACAGTTTACAAATGGTAATTTTCGTGTTGTTTTAAGCCTGCGTCGTGTTTTATTTTTTGGTCCCATGTTTTTTTCTACTCAATCATAATTGTTGATCTTCACTTTGTTTCTCCGCGTTTAGTTGTCGTCATGCGTGTAGACTTTCTTTATTTTTAAAATCGTAATTTCGGTTTTTGTATATTTTATCTGATAAATTGACAACTGGAATGTTATAATCAAAATAAAATAATTTTTTCCTGGCTGTTGTCGCTAAGGACAAAATGCGCTTCGGTTAGGCTGAGTGAATTTGGCAGGTTAGAACCAAACTTCTGATTAAATGTATTCTCTCCATTAAGCAGAAAACATTGAATTTATTCGGATAATTACCACACACATATGAACACCAAACTTATAATATGTCACTTAAAACACTTAATAAAATATAAAAGTTATAGACATATATTCTTTTAGCCATCTTACCAACGATAATATAAGCTCACATGATCAGTTTTACTTAGGTTTGACTTTGTTCGTGTATGTGCGCGTGTTTCTATTTAAAATCTTTCCAACTGAATCACCAAACTTCACAAAATTCAGAACGGTCATTTTCGCTGCTAATTAAAATCTTTGGACGCTATTTCACATCTTCGGATTCGTTCAACCAACCTGGACGAAAATTAGTACTTTTGACCGTTCGTACATTCAGGACGAAATCCAGGAATTCCATTTTTCATTATTCCGCAGTCTTGGAAGATCGCGCCTCTTAAAATAAATAAAGCTCTTGCATCACACCTCAGGAATATACTTCAACCAATCTTGGTATTCTGCCAGCTCCTAGGAGGGAGTTAAGTTCATAATCTCGTCTTCTCTTTGGTCAGCCAATTGGTAAAACAGCGTCTGGAGAAAAATAAATACTTTTATACCATCAGAAATGAATGACAACACACATGACATACGATGATGTTATTTAAGAGTACCTAGCTTAAGAAATTGTAAATTGATACTGCAAGTATGTTCAAAATGGATACTTCATTTTATTATGTGATAGAATATATATTCTCAGAATGGTTGCTTCGTTATACTACACTGGGGAAAAAAATAAGAGAACGCCATTGGATGGTTTTCAATTCACTCAAGATTTAGTAGGTCAACAGAAACAGTTAATATGGAGCACATGAAGATAATATATTTCAGACCAGCACGACTGAACTCAAGGTGCCAGGTAGTGACTCAGTCTGGAACACGAAGACTATATTCGCGGTTTCTTCACAATTTTTGAGACCTCTATGTTGAGGGCTGCCCAAATCTCTCCACTCCATTTACGATTTTTGAATCAAACCTTTGAAAAATCACCCTGTGTGCGAGACATTTTTTTTCGCTAATTACGCCACGTAGCACAAGCATTTTGTACTCGTGTATGCGTAAAAGTTCCGTTATTCTGGTTAAATTGAACTTTGACTTATATTTTACGTACACATTATAATACTATTTTATAATTAATACAATTAAAACAGAGAGGAAATAAGTTTGTTGTTAATGCCTATAGGCTGTTCACGGTAAAATTAGCACTGTTGGAAGCCCTGTTTTAGATATACTTGTATGCAAGTTATGTATTCTTCCGCCTTATGTAAATTTGACATTGCCATGGGCCTCGTCACTTTACTCATGCGTCGGTCAAGTAAAACTGTGAAATTATTATAAAAGTATATATTTTACAAATTTTGTAATTTATACACTTCGATGCACAAAAAAAAAAACAGAAAGCGAAATAAATAATTTAAGTTATTCCAAATGGACACCTAACACTTATTGTTCGGCGTTAAGATACGGAACTACTTTCCATCCATCGTTAGCAACTTTACTGGGCACAAATCACTCAGTGCGCATATATGCAGGCAGGGGTAGTGACTTTTTTCTGAGGTTGATTTCAAAAGTGCTAACTTTATCGTTAACAGCCTTTTTAGTAAGATATGGTTCAAATGCGAAATATTATTGAACTGAGTGTGGTGCGTATTCGTTTCTGGCGTAATTTCCTAGACTCGGCTAAGCAATTACCGCATGAGGCAGAGGAATATTCTGGAAGAACAACTTGAGCAGGGCTTCATAAAAGTTGGAAGTAATCATGAATGGACCACAGTATGCGGCGTAGCCTCGACAGGCGGCAACGCAAGCACAGATTCTGGCATGAAGTCGATCACAAAGGTGGCGAATACTGTCCTTGAGATACTCTACTTCACGCCTGCTCAATCTATCCACGCAACTCCGCAAGAGGAGATGGCGGACGAGTCGCGCGGGCGACATTTCCCCATCACGCCACACATGTGCTCGATTAGACACAAGTCCGGCCATCATGCCGGCCAGGGAACTTGCTGCATGTCTTGTAGGGCACGTTGCATTGTAGGGGCATGCACTGTCCCGTTGGAACAACGCAACACCTTCGTGCTGCAAGAACGGCGTGATAACGGGTCAAACAACATTCAGCATCTACCACACGCTTGTCATCGTTCCCTTCACACACACCAAAGGTGAACATGACTTGTAGCTGATCGCCCTCCAGAACATAAGGCCTGGGGTGAGATCAATGTGTCTTGTACGAATACGCACTACCAGAAGGTGCTCACCAGGTCTAGGCCAAGTACAAACGACCATCACTTGCATGCAAGCAGAATGTGCTTTCATTGCTGAACACCACGCCGCGCCATTACATCCTCCAGGTGATCATCTGACAGCACCAGTCGAGCCGTGAATGACGATTGCTGTGCCGAGAGTGGAAGACAGACTAGAGGTGCGCGTGCCCTAAAGCCGATATTACACGATACCTGCAGCCGTACTTTGTTCTTATACAAGCTTCTACAAGCCCTGATGCACTAGCCGGTATACCAGCCACTATATGAGCCGCCATGGAAGATTCATATTACACATCAGCAGTTTGCGTACTAGCATTTGGTACCCTCGGTAGGCGCGCTGTGTGTGGTTCGTAGTAAATATGAACCCCATTCGTAGAACTGCTACCAGTTTGTAACTTGCGTAGGCCTATAAAATACTAGCAAGCACATCTTAATATCGCTATGTTACTGTTCGCCTGTTATATAATTTGATTGTTTATTACTATAGTTCCATTCATTTTCTTGAAAATGTCGTAAAGTCACTAAGAAGAGGAGTGTGCTATTTTTTATTTTGACGAAAATTATTGACCGGTTTGCAAAATACAGTTTTTTTCTCTACGTACCGGGATATTATCCGCATGTAAAATTTAACGATAAAATAAAGTTTGTCCGACGGAGTATCGAAATCACGCCCAAAATTACGTGTTAATAGCGGACTTTAGTATTCCCCCCCCCCCCCCCCTTCATTTGGTGGTGTGACATTTGACGTTGACGAAACTCTAGCGGAACCGACTTGCTGACAAATTACCAGTGCGACAGGCAAACTGAAGATCTACAGCGTCGGAGGCACCTGGGCACGAACCCTAGACCCTCCGACTACAGGTCGGCCACCCTACCCCTGAGCTATGAAGGCAGGGCGACCAATGCACTACCAGTTTACACACCAGATATAGAGTTTATACACTGTCGATATCTTAAGAATTTGAATTACTTTTTTCATACTTAGGTAATATTTTAATTATTCAGAACGGTTTAAAACAGTAATTGAAGGTTGCCATAGCCAATATTATTCGTCGTCGAGTTTTAAATATTTTTGAACGAGTTTCAACCCCACGGATGTAACATCGAGATGGAGGCGTCCTTTTCGGTTTCTTCATCAACTCGTTTCAAGTAATAGCCACGGGAAGCGTCCTACGCTCTGAAACTGTAATGTGATTGACCAGGTACAAGAGCCGGTGTGGAACCTGCCACGAAAAATTGGGCATGTCCAATTACCTAACCCCAGCTGGTACGGAATCTGGCAGTACTTGGCGGGAAATGCCATGACGGGTGCAACACTAGACCGTATATCGGCCGCTATGACGGACCTTGCACAAGCTTTTACGGAATCTGGTATCGCATAATATCGCCTTAGGTCTCATTGCCAGTAACCGTTTCCCAACGGTTATTGTTACCACTTCTTGGGCTACATTTACTCTGATTTGTGCTGAGGTGGCTGTACGGCCCGCCTCCACTGTCCTGTCTGTGCTGCGTGGACTTCCAGAACCTCGTCTATGTGCGAGGGGCGTGTTCATTCTCCCGCTGTCGCCAGCATCGCCGCACGACCGAAGTAACACGTTCAAAACTTGTGCTGTGATTCTCCGAAAGGACCATCTCGCCACTCGAAAGGCCACAATTTGGCCCCTCTCGAACTCACCCAGTTTGCAGTAGAAAGCACGTGTCCCTCTTCGTGGCTAGATGTCTGCTTACCTTACAGTTCTGTACCACACTGAAACTTCTGGCAGCCGGCATTGCCGTCTAAAGAGTCGACAAAGATAGCGAAGTGGATGAAATGCCACTACACAACCTGCTGGTGGACGACCTCAAAATAGTTATTAGCACATATGTTGCTGTCCACTAGATGACGTACACTGGTACCCGATCATAGTCAATATCGTTGTCACAGGTGTTCTGACTTTCATTTTCCGGTTGACTATGTGTCGTATCTCTGGAGCCGTTTAAACCGATTTTAACCCAAATTCGTAATGCAGTAGTTCTCAACGTGGGCAGAAAATACACTACCGATAGTCTTATTATTTCAACAAAAATTAAACTTAAACATTATATCTCTGGAACTTCTACACCAAGACTAGCTGCATTTTGCATGCAGATCGTACTATAGAATGTCGGGACGGCAGTGCCAACGAAAGTTTATTGTTACGGGTAGACTACTAGACTAATTGCCGTCAAATCTTGTCGGAGATTCCTCCTCCTAAGTCATTATTATGTATTAATTATCCTACTATTCCAGCATTCGAGTACATACTCCAAATTATATGAATACATGTGTGCAGGGAATTCAGCTAATTAGTAATATAGGGAATTTCTCGTTTATGTTGTAGAAATAATTTCCATTTTAAAAATCCCAAGAACACAATTTTCTGGTTGATGACATCCGAGAACTTGATAAATAAACTTTTTTTCGACACGATATAGTTGTGAATAAACCATACAACAATAGGAAAATTATTAGTCCAGTATTTTTTAGTAATTTTCTATGTATAATTGACTGATTTATTCCTAATATGCAAAAACGAAAATAGAACATTTACATTGGCCAACAGTTCAATAATTGTTCTTTTAATAACATCTAGAAAAAATACAGACCTTTTTTGTTTACCGCCAAAATACACCGTTAAATATATCAAATACATTTGCTGCTAGCATTTATTTTTAAAGGTTGTTTTGAATGACAAGTATCTGGCTCTCGCCAGCAGGTAGATTTCTATTCATCACTCCTGTGCCTGAGCCCACATGACAATGATCGAAAACACGGCGGACAGTCGAGGGCATAAAACCGGACCACCTAATTATAAAACGCTTAACTTGACTTTTTCTGAACAAAATAATACCCGTCGTGGGACATACGGGCGACACTCCCTTGAGGCGTAAAAAAAAAGTAGTTTTGCGAAAACTAGAGGGGAAGATCCGAAGATGTTGGCATGTTAATTCCGTAGGTAATGTGGTTACATGGTTATGTTTCAGAGGCGCCATCTACCGTGAGCAGCGACCTATTTTTAGCCCACTTTCCTTGAGAAGATAGGATTATGCAATCGTTCGACTGTCTGTCTGGGATGTTAGTCCACACCTAATAAACTTTTAATCACCGAATAGATTGAAATAAATATATTTAGGAATATGAGTGATGTTACTAACGACTATAACGACGCAAAGTTGAATAAAAGTGAACATTCTAGCTTTATAAAACTATTGAAACTCCGGTGCTACACAAGAAATTTTGGGAACGACGAAAACATGTTATGGAAACGACCGTATGTAAAGCGAGGCCATACCATCGAGTTTATGTAGTGTTGAGTAGAGGTCAATGTGCGCCCTATTTATGACCTTGCACACGTCCATAAGATACATGATCTCCCACGTTCGTCCCAGCAATTGGCGACTGCAGTGATCATCCGTTGACGCAGGTGGTAAACGTAAAGTATCTTCTCTGCGTACACCATGTTCTTGACATGTCCCCACAGAAAAAAAAAAAATTCCAAGCGGGTAATATCTGGACTTAGCGACGACCACGCCTCTACCAATCCACCTGTTTGCATATGGAGTGTCTAACGCAGCTCATACACGATTACTGTAATGGGGGTGGAGCTCCATCATGTTGCGGGGGGGGGGGGGGGGGGGAACCAAACACTTTTATGCTCCAATGTCGTCCACCTGCGGAAACACAAAACAGTTCTAACATGTCGCAGCAAACATCACCAGTGATTGATATTTCGGCAAAGAAAAACGGCCTCGCATCGCGAGCGTACATCAAACCGCACCAAACATTAACCTTCGGTGAGTCGCGCTGATGTTCAATAACTTCACGTGGTGGCTCTGATCCTCAAATGCGACAGTTATGACGATTCATTGACCCACTCGTATGAAATGTCGCTTCATCAGTACACTCGAAAGATTCCTCATTCTTAGTCATTACTACGTACTAATTATCCTACTATTTCAGCTTTCGAGTACAAACTCCAAATTACAAGAAAACATGTGTGCAGGGAATTCGGCTAATTGGTATTATAGGCAATTTCATGTTTATGTTGTTGAAATAATTTCCATAGTCCAAAAACATAGTTTTCTGATCCGAGTTCTCACCGGAGAACTTAAGAAATCTACTTTTTTTTCGTAATAATAAAGTTGTGGATAAGCCATACAACTGTAGGAAAATTATAAGTGCGGAATTTTGTAGTAATTTTCTTATGTATAATTGACTGATTTATTCCTAATATGTAAACACGAAAATACGCCATTTAAATTGGTCAACAGTTCAATCATTTTTCTTTCAACAGTACCTAGCAAAAATTACAGGCTTTGTTGTTTATCACCAAAATTCACCGTTAAATATATTTAATACATTTGCTGTTAGAATAATTTTTAAAGGTTGTTTTGAACGACAAATTATATGACTCTCTCTTGTGCCTGAGCTCACAGGACAGCGATCGAAAAAACGGCGGACCGTCGTGGGGCATAAAACCGGATCACTAAATTATAAAACGCCTAACTTAACATAACATGTTTTATGATATCCTCGTCTCCCTCAATATTGTTCATTATGCAGACAGCGGACACGACTCTTGCTGGTTTGTCCGTTGATTGCAGTTCATGCAAAAGCTATTAAATTTACCATAACAGTTTCAAACTCCAGAGTTATTTTATTAATATTATATATATATATGTGTGTGTGTGTGTGTGTGTGTGTGTGTGTGTTTGAATCATATAAATCAATGATATATAGATCCGCGCGTTTTACGTCTATGGCAATGTAACGAGCTGTAATTATGAACACTTTTACCTGTGTTCGATTTACAGTGTGCTCACTTTCTCTGTAAAGCACGGGATAGCTCCCGGATTTTCGCACGTGAGGATCTCGCCGTACGATACCGCTAGTCGACGGGTTTCCTCGGGGATCTCCTGTTTCCCCCACCACTTCATTCCGGCGCTGCTCCATACCCACACCTCACTTCACCCTCATCGGCTCTCAAAACCTCGACGTAAAGAGCCGCCCAAATCTCTTCACTCGCTCACTTTGTAAAGCACGTAGGCCTATAGGTTGTTCACGGCAAAGTGAGTACTTTTGAAGGTTCTTTTTAAGATGCACTTGTATGCACATTGTGTATTCTTGTATGTAAAATTAACGATGCAATGGGTCTGATCACTTTATTGTGTCAGTCAACGAGAACTATTAAAGTTCTTACAGAACAAAAATTTTACAAATCTTCTAATACTTACAATTACACAAATAAAATAAAACAGAAAACCAAAGATGTTGTTACAGAATTCATGAATGTGTACTTAAAACTTTTAATTGAACGCTAAGCCATTGAGCTACTTTCCATCCGAAGTTGCCAACTTTACTACGCAAACGCCAGCCAGGATGACAGTTGAAATACACGCATTTTGGAGAAGTGATTTTTTTTCTCGAAATGTTGATTCTAAAAGGGCTCAACTAACAGTGAGGTGCTTACAACGGTATTCCTGTGTATGAACAGCCCCAGCGTATTGAATAACCGGTCTCCCAAACTCAGGTCAATTCTCGGTGTTGTTAGGTAAGGCAAAAATAATAGTTATGTCAACTTGCTGCTAGTTCACTGATCTCGGCCTGAATTCCGAATGACCTTTCGACCGAGGCCATTCTCTTTGGTTTGTTTGCAGCTGCGGCAAAGAGAGATTTATGACGCCTCATATCAAAAGAAATTATCGTGCATGACTGTCTATCATACGCCGGTCAGGACACGGTGATTTGACAAGGATTAACGATCACTAGTATCATTAACAGCGAGACAATATGTTACAGAATAACGTTCAAATATTGTTATAGTTTATTTCAAAGTTCATTTGGTATTCAAATATAGGTCATCACCGCCTCCGGTGATACTAACTACATTGCTATGCAAGAAACAACACCGAACATATTTTGTTCGAGCTCTGCCTTGCGTTTAGGTATTATATGTACATTAAATGAATTAATAGTTGTTCCCACCGAGGCATTACATGGGTGACTGAGAAAATAGGACGCTAAATTATAGATTTCATCTAATATTAACATAAACTTGCCCGGTTTCCTCCCCTTCGGGTGGGATGGACGTGTATAACGTAATTTATTTCGAACAATAGTCAACCGACTACAATAACACAAAGGAAAATTTGCACTCTAATTTGCTCTCTGGGTTGCATAGTTTTGATTGTATGGTCAAAAAAGTGGACTTAAATAGGGGAGGGGAGAGAGAAGACAAAGTTCCATAGAGTAGGAAGGGAAAAGAGAATAATTTGTGATCAGTGTCTTAAGTGGAAAGACCCAGTAAAACGTTTTCTCATACTCTGACTGCTGTTGAAGTCGTATGTCGTTGGCAGGTTTCGACAGACTCTTATGGACGCCCTGTGTTCTTGAAACACATTGTCAACGTGATGCTACGTCACCAGCATATTTCACGAAGGTCGCCGAAACATAATCTAACGTCGATAGCACTCGAAGTATAAAATTACTGAAATCAACTGAAAAGACTGAATGCTGTTTTATCTAGGAAAGAAGATTTTATTGGGGACACTGTCAACTCGGCATTATATTAGCTAACAGCAGGCTAATAATGAACTTTGTACAGTAAGCAGTAGACCGATAGGACGGGAGTAAGTGGGAATTAATGTGTCTCATTTCTGGCTTGTCTTGAATGTGTGTAAATATTTGCCGCACTCACAGTGTTAATTTTAGGAAATGCTCACATGGCTACGCCGATAGAATCTACAGACGACGGTCCGTGCCGATTACAGCGAGCTGCGAAACACCAGAATACCCACTTGGTGCTCAAAATTTTTTCATTCGAGCCAGGAGTCTTTGACACTTGCCGAGCGAGCCTCCTCGCTTTATCACTGTCGCCAAGGACCATTGCAATGACAGTGAAACGTTCCTGAACACAGGGGCTTCTCTTGCTAAGAGTGTACTATATATCACACTATCTGATGCGCTCGTCTCCCAGTCAGTGAAACCCTCACAACAGAACTGGAATGGACTGAGAGAGAGAGAGAGAGAGACAGAAATATTGACCTCTCCGAAAGGGACCGAACGCGTCAGCCTTGCTTGAGGTAAGGTAATTGGGCTTAACGCCTCGTCGACAGCGAGGTCATTAGAGACGGTGCAAGTTGCACAGGGAAGAGGAATTGGGGAAGGATTGGGAGGGAATCGGCCATGGTCTTTGTTAGGGACCCATCCCAGCATTCGCCTAGGGTGATTGCGGAAAACCATGGAAAACCGAAATCGGGATGACCGGACTGGGAGTCGAACCCGGGTACTCCTGAATACAAGTCCAGTGAATTCCCTTGCTCGCTCGGTGCCTTCCTTAAGGTCTGAGTCACTAAGCACTACGTGGCTTGGATTTTTTTATACATTAATTCTTGTAAAGAATGAAACAATAACACAGCGCAAAACATTCGTAACTATAGTTTGAAGGTGTGATCAGGCACGCTGCTCAGCGAAGGTCTGATCACTTCGTAACAATATGTACAAGTATATAGCACGTCGTGTTGCGAAAGTGACATGGGGAGACACGCTATCGTGCTGGAAGACTTGATTTCGCCAATGCGTCTTATTATGGCTGAAGTACAGGATTGACGACTTGACGGATGTACAACCCACTCGTCATGCTTTAATATATTAATACTAGAGGCGATAGGGATGTGTAGCTCACGGACCCCCCTCCCCCTTCCCAACCCATTCTATAATCAAAGGTGTGGTATGGCGAGTGCGAATAAGCGATGTATACTTTTGAACACCCGCACATCTACGAACGCGAACACGGGATTCCCTTTGAACACTACAGCTCTCCACTCGCCTCGCCAACACTCTCTCACCCGACACCGCCGACTACATTCACGGTGATGAGCAGGTGTCAGGGGAAGACGTGCTATAGGAACACGAGAACGTAAACCTACGTCCAACAATCGGTTGGTTATTTTTCACGCAGACATGTAGGGGTGACAGTGGCTCTGATTGCACGTGCTGTTCCTGGTGTGTCATCAGGGTGGCTGGCTCCAATGATCCGTCTGTGCAGGAGCTCATCAGTGCAACGAGGTGGTAGCCCCTACTGGTGGAGCTAGGCGGCTGTAGGATCCCTCTGTCACACGTCATCTTCTCTACCACCGATGTATACCACTGACACGTTACGCCCCAAATGTGTGTTAGTTCTGCGGAACGCCCAGCTCTCTACGCGGAGTCCACTATACGGTCACGCTCGAAGTCACTTAATTGTTCAATTGGAGATCGTCATCGTCTTCCGGGTATTGCAGACATACTCTGTGATACACACAAAAAGGAATCGCAAAACTATAGACTATTCACGATAAAATGGGCACTTTCGAAAGCCCTGCTTAAGATCTACTTGTATGCACGTCACGTATTCTTCCGCCTTATGCAAAATTAGCATTACCATGGACCTCATCACTTTATTCATGCGTCGGTCAAGTTAAACTGTGAAATTATTAAAAAAGTAAATATATTACAAATCTGCTCATTTTTGCACTTCCATGCATTAAAAAAAAGAAAGCGAAAGAAATAATTTAAGTTATCTCACATGGACACCTAACACGTTTTATTCTACGGTAAGCTACGGAACTACTTTCCATACATCGTTACCAACTTTACTGGGCGCATGTAACTCAGTATACCCGTTGAAATACATGCAGGCAGGGAAGGGCAGTGACTTTTTTCCAAGGTTAATTTCCAAAGTGCTTACTTTATCGTGAACAGCCTTTACCTATACTAGAGCCTACAATATACTAAATACTTTTGTGAGCTCCACTAAACAGTATTGCTACAGGCATCGTAATATTTTTTTTCTGCCACAAACGGACACATTATTGCCAACCAACAAATTGAACTTTATTTATTTCGGGAAATAAAATTCCCTTTCGTGTTTACCACTAAATATTGATTGGACTACAATTTTGTTGGTGCCACAAAATGTTTTGTGATGTCCATATTTATAAAAGAATTGTGTCGTCACCAACAAAATATTTGATCAAGCACTATCACTTTAGGATACAATAATTAATAGTGGAAACAAAATTATTCTGATGGCCGGGAGCAATCCACTTGTCACTTATGGGCAAGCATTTCACTCGCTTGCTTAGTTGACGGAATACTTAATAGATATGCTGATATTTTCTCTTAATCTAGTTTAAATTGCTTTGTCTATTTAAGATGTTGACAGCGCCGCGTATGTAACAGTTCAGGACGCAAATACGGTTCACTTCGTGCCTCTTGAGGTCAGTATATTTCTGATATGCGCTTAAAAAAAAAAAAAAAAAAAAAAAAAACAAACACAAAGACTTAGGAAGTGATCACGAGTACTTTGCACTCGGCAGTTTGCTTCGCTTCTTTTTTTTTTTTTTTCCGAACACAGTCGTTCATCACTGCCCAAGAAGTTATAAACATGTCACAACAAAAAGAGAACCCAATAATAGTAATAACAGCAATAATAATAACAGCAATAAATAAAAAACAAATTAAAGATCGCATATGTATTTTTCTCGCAGCGTTGACATTTTAACGGGAAAGTCGGGTTTACAGAGGATCAGACGGTGTCTCGTCTCAAAACCACGGAACTGCGAGAGGACACAACTGACATGCCATCATTCTTATCGCATATATTTTTAATATTTACTATTCGATCATATCGCCCGTCGGCAGTTTCAAAACAGTTTGCAGCAAACGCGATTAGGCAATGCTGTAACCACGCAATCATTAAAATGCCTAATATTAACTAGTTTTAGGATAAACTATTTGCTGTGTACTTTATGAAAGAAAAATATCTTTATGTGGATCAAGAAAAGCCAGGTAGATGAACAGCTGAAACAGATTTTCTAACTATTAAAGAGCGTAGCAGACAAATTTAGTGGCGGACCTGCAAATTTTACGTAATTTGACGTCAGTGTACAACTATGATACTCCAAACAAAAGATAGTCACGACATATGGGTATGAATAATCGGGACATGTAATTCAGTATATTGACAAAATACTGAGCAGGATCTTTGCAGAACCGAAAATTTTCTGCTGATGCTTATCACTCAGAGAATCCCCAGTGCTTTAAGCATATTGATATGTCATAAGCAATACATACACTTGATGAAATATAGGCTATTCAATAAAATGTCATATAGGAGTATTTCGAGTGGGTATAAAACTGTGAAAATCTCTGTTTTATCAATTTTCAATTAACAGTAGGTAAGAAAAACTGTAAAATATCCCCAAGATCTAGAAAAAATTTTGTTCTTGGCTTGATTAAATATCTCCTGCTTATCTCAAAATATAATAAGCTGAAATTCTTTGTAAAGTTCAGAGGGAACGGATACGATTTAGATGCAACAACGTGTCTAGTTCTGTGCATCAGTACTGACTCCATTTAAATTGTGAACATGCGTGTTGTTTTTGGAAATAAATTATATAAAATGTTTGGTAAAATTAAAGGAACCTAAATTAACCTATCCTAACATAAGTCAACCCTACCTAACTTTACCTGATTGAAAGGGTAATAAAGTATTAAATATATATCAGTATGCCAAAATATACATTTTTCCATTGTTTCGTACTAAATAGAGCGAAAAAGTGACAGTAATGATGGCTGCGCATCATGAATTATTGCTATTTTCCTTAATTTTGTAGTGAAAGTGTAGTAATTGAGTTGACAGTTGCAATAGTTGCTGTCTTATTACTGTACACACTTAAGAGCTCTGGTAATATATTCTCTGGTTAGCGGCCCACATTATTTAACATTGCATCGGACCTGACCACTTTATTCATGCAACATCCAAGTAAAATAGAGGATTGGTTAGGCATGAATGTGTTACTTGTATGCAAATTCTTACTAAAATGCAAATAGTACGAGAAACATACCTTACTCGACATATATTTACACATCACGTCCCCAATATAACGTTGAGTCTTATTACTATTATTTTTCACTACCAACTTATCAGAGAGTTCTCATATCAATGAGCACTGTATAGCATACGTGTTATGTGAGGTAATTTTTTTTCAGTAGTTCATTTGAAAAGGTCTTTCTTTGCCGTTAACCACATATACTTATGTTACTTACAATTCTGCACTTAGATTTTATGGGCGCATAATTTTTAACAGGCCTATGGCTACGTTACAGTTTACACGTGGCGAAGTGATACACAATGGTAAAAAAGATAAGCGAGTTCTCAACAGCCTTTTATTAATTATATTTTCCCCATTCCCACGATTTCTTAAGAGTAACACCGTAAAAGTTTATAATAACTTTTGTCTGACGATCATTTTCGTATTCACACTTTGCAGTTAGGTTGACTGTGTAGGGTAATTCAGTCTGCCGCAGTCATTTTACTTTTCCGCACACTAGTATAGTAATTAACACTGACACAAAATGAAACTCGTAGATTAAGCCTCAATTTATGTCAAAATATCACAGACTAATTTTAAATTTTTAATATTCGATAGTATGTCAACAAATATTTAAAAACTATGCAGTGGTAATTGCCATATAAAACGCTGCCTTCGTTATTTTGTGTGTACATATACACCCCACTAAGATTTAGTTAAAACGTGGCCGGATTAAACACGTTTAATTAAAAAAGCACAACAAGTAAAGTCATTGCAGGTTGAGTTCCATATACTTATTTTTGAAAATTATAGTCTTAATTTTCCAGCACTTTCGTAAAACATGTATCTATTTATGTAATGAATGTATATACATGCGTATAACGTACTCTACCTACGTATACATATTTCCAAACAAATACGGATAAATTTGACAAACGTCTCTTACAAAAAATGTGAAATACCATATGTGCAACTTGCGGCCTAACACTATTAATACGTTTGTGTACAGTTAGGAAATTTTATTTAAAAAGAACGCCAATTCACGATGAATAAAGTCAGTAATCGTAGTTATCTAGGAAATATGATTTTCATATTCTTAGCATAAATTTAGTTTTCTGTACTTACGGTACCTCCTTAGTAGTACGTTTAAGTATGTTTGGGGCCATCGGCGTCTGGCACCGTAGCCGGAGCCGGTGGGGCCGCCATTTGTTACGTCACCCGACCACCATCTTGATGTCATTGACCTTTTACCCCTTACCCGTGTGACCTTTGACCTTGACCCCAATGACTATTGACCTCAAAAACACTAAAAAAAACCTTTTAAAAAATCCAAAAAAATCTTCAACAAATTCCCAAAAAATTAAAAAAAAAATCCGAAAAAATTTATTATTAAAACTTACTAAAAAATTATTTAAAAATTACTAAAAGGATCCACAGAAATAACCCATATTTTCCAGAAATGCGGACAGGGATCAGCGACCCGGGTGCCGGGGATCAGTGACCCAGGGTCAGAGAGGAGACAGGGATCAATAACCCAGAGGTCAGGATAGCAGGACCTTTGATCTTTGAAATGAAAATACAAATTATTCACAAAGTTCCAAAAGAAATCACAAAAAATCTCAATTTTTTTTATTGTGAATTATTAAAAAAAAATATATATTTAAATTTTAAAAAACTTACATTTTTAAAGGGAGGCTCCCAGCACAACCAAATACTCACTTCTGTTAGACTCCAGCAGACGACTGACTCCTTCCCACCCACTCCCCTCACTAATACACAGTCCGCCAGTTTGATTTTTTCTATAGTCATCTGTTTACGTGCTACTGGAGGCAGCCATATTTGTTTATATGTTACTGTCTCTCTCACCTTCGTCCGACTAACATATTTTTTTTTTCGTTAGTCGTTTGTTTATACATTATTGGAGACCACCATCTTGATAGGCATCACCCATCCGCCATATTGGATGCAGACTACTTCAACCTTAACCCCATGACCTTGTATGACCTTGAAAATAGAAAATTCCCAAAAACTCCTTGAAAATACAAAATTTTATAAATATATGTTTTTAAAAATTATTATAATTCAATTTAATTAAACTTGCATTTCTGAAGGTCCCCCCAGCAGCACCATTAGTCACGTCCGTTCCACCCCCAACAAACGACTGAGTCCTTCGCCTGCACTCATCCCACCTATACTCATTCCACCATCTTGATTTTTTTGTTTGTGATTTTTTTACATGCTACAGGAGGCTGTCATCTTAGTGTATATGTTACTGGGGGTGGCCATATTTGTTTTTCGTACATCGTTTGTTTATATATGTTACTGGAGGCTGCCATATTCGGAGGCAGCCATCTTGCTAGGTGCAGTCCTCGCACGATTTTTAATTGTCATTTGTTTTATAGTTTGTGTCTCACCTTCGTGCGACAGCCATATTAGATGTCATGTTTACATCACCTATCTATGACTAGGTTACATACATATTTGTGTATGCGTTTAAAGTATAGGTTTTGCTAATTAGTCGCATTCGCTCCAGCAATCACTCACTTTAGTTCGACTCCTTCCATATTGGATTCTATTTTCAACACATATGTAGTATCGATTATATCACCTGCTATCGGCCTGTACGGATGGTGATATTGGCCATTCCTCCAAAGCACGTAAACTGCCACATTTAATTGTTTATTTATTTTATTCTTAAACGCAAGTTTTTTATTTGAAATTATTTTTTATATAAAGCGGAAGGGGTTTTTCATATTGCACGTGATTGGCCAGCTACAGTCACGCGACAACTTGGTGATTAGCTGGTCGGTGATTGGTTGATTGGTGTTCGCAATACGATTGGTTAAACGTCAATATAACGACATTGGTCTTGCTTACTCGTATATAAGCAGCAGGGAGTTCAGCTGAGAATCTTAGTTTGACAACAGCTCCCGTGAAAGGTGGATCGTCTTGGCTAGCTTGTGTCTCTTCTCACCAAAGTCTTATTCTCCATCTGCGATGTCTGCGGGTACTCCGGAGTTAATGGTAATTACGGCAGTGCCATCGACTTCTTCAGGCATGATGCCGACATCACTAGCGACTTCTTTGGGTGGTTAGCTACAGCAGTGCAGCCATCAGCATCGCGAATCAAGACAACAGTGTAAAGACTTCGATGTATGTACTGTGATGAAGCCTTTGTGACTAGCATCAATGTTAGATGACATGAAAAGCATCAATGTAAGATGAACCCGCTCCTCACGACATATAAGTGTGAGAATTACCTTCGCCTGTTTGCTCGTACTGATAAACTAGACCAACATTCTAAAATATGTAAAGGACTTATTCCTCTGCCAGCACAACAAAAAGACGCATTCGTCGCCACCACAGCCCTACGATGGACTTAAAAGTACTGCTTTGTGTAATGACGATGTACACATGTCATAGCTACCTTGTGCAGTAAGTGAGGATGTCTATGTGGATGATACGGACAATTCGCTGTCGCTATCGGGTCGATCGTGCCGCTACTGTGATAAGACGTACAGTAAAAGCTGTCATGCGCGTAGGCACGAGAAGAGTGGTAAATGTACGAAGAAGACACGATGGCCAATTTTAACTATTAGCTGTTACTTGTGGGCGTAAGTTCATGTGTTATGGAGTAAGAGATGTTCCAGACAATGTGCGACTTGAAATGCATGACCGTCAGAGAACACAATGTTATGAATTGTATGACAAACATGCCAAACTGTGTAAAACTCGTGTGCAGGAACCAGTTCATGTTCTAGGCAAACCTAATGCCAATGGATTTCTTCTGAAGAAATCTGCATTCAGGGACATGCTGAAAAATTACATTGCTTCGAATCTGACAGTTTCGTCGAAAGATGTTTGTTCGTTCCTGGCAAGAATGAAACAAAATTTAATAAACCAACTTACAGAAGAGATTGAAAAACAGGGGCCACTAAAATATAATATATGGTTGGAATATAATTATACAAAACCGTAACCGATGGGTGAAGGTATCAACAAGAGGACATTCAAGACTTCTGATGTACCTCTCTATAATGTATAAAACATAGAAAAGAGCGTAGAAGATAATATACAAATGGTATGTCGCGAGGAAGAAGAAATGATGGTGATGGGTTCGGGCTGGACACTCGATTCGGAAAATCATCTGGAGCTGAGAACGAGTGCATACTAACCTCTTACGAAATAATGTGATTACCTCCTCTTGCCTTTGAAGAAATCACCGCAAAGAAATGTTTGTATGTAAAATTTTTAGTTAAAATATACTTATTAAATATGTTATTTTATTTTTTATATAAAAAACCCTCCTGCTTGTTATGAAAAATTATTTCAAATAAAAAAAAATACTTGCATTTAAGAGTAAAACATATAAACAATTAAATGTGACAGTTTACGTGCTTTGCAGGAATGGCCAATATCACCATTCGTACAGGTCAATAGCAGGTGGCATAATCGATACTACATATGTGTTGTGAATAGAATCGAATATGGAAGGAGTCGAACTAAAGCGAGTAATTGCTAGAGCGAATGCGACTAATTAGCACAACCTATACGTTAAACGCATACACAAATATGTCTGGAACCTGGTCATACATAGGTGATGTAAACATGACATCTAATATGGCTGTCGCACTAAGGTGAGACACAAACTATAAAACAAATGACAATTACAAATCGTGCGAGTACTGTACCTAGCAAGATGGCTGCCTCCAAACATGGCAGCCTCCAGTAACATATAAACAAACGATGAACGAAAAACAAATATGGCCGCCCCCAGTAACACTAAGATGACAGCCTCCAGTAGCATCTAAAATAATGACTATCGAAAAAATCAAGATGGTGGAATGAGTATAGGTAGGAGGAGTACAGGCAAAAAAGTCAGTCGTTTGCTGGGGATGGAACGAACGTGACTAATGGTGCTGCTGGGGGGACCTTCAGAAATGCAAGTTTAATTAAATTGTATTATAATAATAAAAAAAACACATATTTATACAATTTTAGGTTTTCAAGGAGTTTTTGGGAATTTTCTATTTTCAAGGTCATTCAAGGTCATAGGGTTAATGTTGAGGTAGTCTGCATCCAATATGGCCGATGAGTGATGCCTACTAAGGTGATGGCCTCCAGTAATGTATAAACAAATGAACGAAAAAACAAATATGGTAGTCGGACGAAGGTGAGAGAGACAGTAACATATAAAAAAAAATGGCTGCCTCCAGTAGCATGTAAACAAATGACGGTCGAAAAAATCGAAATGACGGGCTGAGTTTAGGTGAGGTGATTGGGTTTGAAGGAGTCAGTCGTCTGCTGGAGTCTAACAGAGGTGAGTAATTGGTTGTGCTGGGAGGACCTTCGAAAATATAAGTTAAAAAAAAAAAAATTAAATAATGTTTTAAAATAATTTTCAAATATTTAAAAAAATAATTTTTCAATAATAAAATTTTTGATATTTCTTGAAATTTTTTCCGGAATTTTTTGAATATTCTTGATTTTCAAAGTCAAAGGTCAAAGTTCAAAGGTTCTGCTGTCCTGGCTCCTGGGTTATTGATCCCTGTCTCCTGTCTGACCCTGGGTCAGTGATCCCTGGCAACCGGGTCACTGATCCTTGTCAGCATTTATGAGAAAAATGGGTCATTTCTGGGAATCCTTTTAATAATTTTTAAAATAATTTTTTCAATAATTCTTAATATTTAAATTTTTCGGAATTTTTTAAAAATTTAGAATTTTTTGGAATTTTTTAAATTTTTTTAAATTGTTTTTTAAGGTCAAATGTCCTCGGTGTCAACGTCAAAGGTCATGGCCAAGGTCAACGACATCCATGATGGCGGTCGGGTGACGTAACAAATGGTGCCCGGGCGAACCCTAATCCTATCCCCCATCCCCTTATGCCGAACTCGCCATTTCCCTACTATTCCCCTGTAAAAGAAACTATTTTTCACAGGCATTTATTTAGTAATCATTACTGATCGTTATATTTTTTTATGCCTCCAAAATGTACAGATTTCATAAACATCTAACCAATAAACATTTGATATACACTTTTCTCTAATGAGCACGAAATAAAATATATTTATATATAGTTGTTTAAAATAAAAACATTTGGCTCGCATTGCTTAAATAGATCGTATTCATGATAACTGTCTTTTTGGTGTAGTTTTTAATGTCAGTTACATGAATTTAAAATGTGATGCAGATCATAGTGCGGAGTTCGATACAAACATTTAAAAGTGAAAAAATATGTGATAAGACAAATATTTGTGTGTTACTTTGATCCACTGGTTTTGTTTAACTAAAATTTAAGACACTGCTTTTAAGTATTTCATTAAAATTAATTAAATTAATTTTTGTCTTTATATTCAGTTTTGGAAAAGCGAAAGAGGCATAAGGCGTGGTCTATACGTTGCGAGAGAAATATTTGGCTTTTCGTGGGAAAAAAATGTATAAAAGATTAAAATTTTAAATACGACGAATTGTATTTTATCAAAAAATTGACTTGTTAATTTCGTATTTTGTACCAGGAAATATTTATTTTCCAGAACATGTCAAGAATGCCACACGCATGAGTGCTTTCGTATTCCTAAACACAATGTTTCGTAAACGTGGCATTTGCGTTTAAAATAAGACTTATTGTATTACAAAGTATGGGAACTGAGGAAAGAACGACAAAATGGCCTTTCATCAGTGTTATTTTTGCGTTGTAAGTCCGGGAACATGAGGTCCAACACTGATTCTGAGGAGGCCGCGGTGGAGTAGTGGTCAGACTACTCACCTCATACCAAGGCGACCCGGGTTCGATTCCCGGAGGATTCACTCCCCGGATTCTCATGCGTAGGAATAGTGCCGGATGATGCCGCTGGTCGGTGGGTTTTCTCGGAGGTCTCTCCTTTTCGCCCGCCCTTACATTCTGGCGCTGCTCCATACTCACCTCGCTTTATCCTCATCGGCTATCAATGCCTCGATATCAAGAGCCGCCCAGATCTCTCCCCTCCACTATCCTTCAATATAGGCTATTCACGCTAAAGTGAGCACTTTTTGAAGCCCTAGTTAATTTTTGGTTTTAGCATTTAATTATCCTTTAACCACCTTTTTAAATAAATATTTCTATGTAAGTAATGAACACAGTGCGTATATTCCACTGTACTCGGAAGTTAAGGTCTAAGACTAAAATGAAAAAAACATATTGATTATTATCCCAATGAGAGGGCCTTCAAAAGTGCTCACTTTACCATGAATAGCCTATAACACTGCCGCTCTCTCTCTCTCTCTCTCTCTCTCGTCTGCACGGTTAATGAACTGCGCTGGAGAGTGTTTCAAGTATAGGCTGTTCACAGTAAAACGAGCAATTTTGAAAGCCCTGCTTGAGATCTACTTGTATGCGCTTTATGAAGTTTTCCGCATTATGTAAAATTAACATTGTCTTGTGCCTGATCACTTTATCCATGCTTCGGTCAGGTGAAACTGTAGAATTATTGAAAAAGTAAATATATTACAAATCTGGTCAGTTTTACACTTCGATGCATTAAAAAAACCGAAAGCGAAAGAAATAATTTAAGTTATCACAAATGGTTACCTAACGGTTTTTATTCGGCGTTAAGATATGGAACTACTTTCCATCCATCGTTACAAACTTAGCTGGGCGAATGTCACTCAGTGCACCCATTAAAATATATGCATGCAGGGCAGTAGCATATTTCTAAGGTTCATTTATTAAGTGCTCACTTTATCCTGAACAGCCTTTACCCGCTTGTCCACCAAACTGTTTTAACGTGCGTCCAATGTGCTGATATACGAAAAGAACACACACTTCATACGATGGCTGTTGAGTGTTTTCAATACGTCATGCACGTTAGAAACACCATTTCAGGGAACTCCAATATGGCTAAAAACGGTTTTTTTTTTTTTTTTTTTTTTTTTCTCCAAGCTCTGTATCTCAAAATTTACTCGTCAACATTCGAAACTGCTTAAGGGCCCTGCATCGAACCGTCACACTGATTTTCAATCAGTAAGATAATAGCGTCACCGCTGAAAATCCCTTAGGTACACGCAGTGCAACGAGATACACTGCACGTCAATTCAGAGCCTTGCGCTTAGAGGCGATGGAGCACCTGATGTGCGTGGCAGTATCGCCCTTATCGCTCGCGGGCTTCTCGGCCTCAAACGTGGAAAACAGCTCGCAGGTAGACGGGAGCCTTCAAGAACGCAATTCTTTCCTCACCAGTCATACCAAACTTATGAGTGGGATGGACCCCCGGGTCCAAGGTGAGGGAGCGATACGGGCGACACTTGCACGCACTTCTAGCGCCTCATCGCTCCTACGCGCAAAACGTGCAGTGTTTCCGTCGTGACGCTGTACTGTGCAAATTAGATCTGTAACGGTGGGGTTTTATTGCACGCGATGAAAGACCATAGATTAAACTACGCCCGTATATTTGTAATTTTCGCTTGCCGCTTAAGGAAACTGCATAGGCAAGCTTTAAAAATGCGATATTTGACCATTTTCACGATTTTTTTCCCCTCTAAGAGTATCTACACTCAATATGATAAAAGTAAAAAAATAGAGGCATAGATAATTGTTTTTTGTCTGTTCTGAGATAAAGTCGTATTTGCAGAACATTTATTTACCGAGATACGCGTATTCGCGCAAACAACTATTTCACAAAAAATGCGGGGTCCATCCCACTCTTAAGAAACGAAGTGAGCAAGAAATATGAAACTGCTCCGAACCGGTTGTTGACGGTTTTAAGTCACACATAACAAGTCTTCATACTCATATGCAGTTAAGCTCGATTTCACTACCATGCATCCACCATAATCAAAAAGTTATATGCATTTTAATTTTCTTTATTATTTTATGAAACCATAAGCAGACCAGTTTTCCAGATCTTTACAGGTAAACACTTCCATTTGACCTTCAATTTAAGTTTCTCACGCCACCGCAGCTTGCCGTATTCGGAGTAAATTAGTTTGAGGTATCTGGACAGCAAGTATTAACAATCTTTTTTAAAAATAAAGATTTTAGTTTTATTTGGTTGGATAATTTCATACGAGAATTAAAACATCACATCTTGCTTGAAGTGTATGGCTATTATGTATTTAGGTACATATTTTATATGAACTTAAATTTACGTCCTCTTTAGTGTGCTGTGTAATGTGCTGCGTCATTTTACATGAAGCTAATTTGTTTCAACTTGTAAGCTGTGTGTTTCTCGTTGAATCATCAAAAAATATACAACAGTAGGTATGTCTATTTCGCAATTTCATCATTTCTTGAAACTAAATATAAATTTTCTGTTCACAAGTTAAAAATTTTCAAATTAAAATGTCCTGTTGATAATATCACAGCAAGCTATCTTGCTCTCATATTTGAATTTTTTTGTGGCAGTAGAATTTTTCATGTCGCATTGCTTTCTGTAAACGAGAAATGTAAGCAGGCATACAACAGGGTTTGATAGTAACAAGTTGTTGAGACCTCTCTGTAGATATTTAAGGACAGAAAACCCTCAAAGAAATAACTTAATCTGCTTCTTCAGAATGAATGGGTTATTTGGCATAAGTAGGTAGCTTGTATGTTGACAGCACCTTTCGAACAACTTATATGGTGCGAATATAAGTACCGCGTACAAAGATGTAAAGTAATTGTCTTCAGAAAAAGGCAGAATATAAGGATTTTTGTAAACTTTATTTACAACTAGATATTGAAAAAATATAAAGAAATTGACATCGTAACACTTGTATGGAAAGAAATTGTCATATTGGAGGAGAAAGTGTCTTCACAAACAAAGCTTGAGTGTGCATGCCGCATTCGTGCCGTACTCATTGCACACACAGGTGTTGCAATCTTGCTTGTAGGATTCGTTTGGCGTGCACACACGCTGACCATCTGTAACACCACAATAACACCATGATGAAGTATTCTGATTAAGACAGCTACAAATATTTAGGCTGTTCACGGTAAAGTGAGAACTTTTGAGGCCCTAGTTATTTTTTCCTTTCGGCCCTTTTTTTTATCCTTTAACCAACTTTTAAAATTTTGGATTGTAAGTAGTAAACATAGTGAGTATAATTTCCCGGTCTCGGAAGTTCACGTCTAAGGGTAAAATAAAATATATTTAATGACTATTTTTCTCAAATAAGCGGGCTTTCAAAAGTGCTCACTTTACCTTGAATAACCTATACCAAAATACAATGCAGAATCACAGGAGCCAGTGAAAGAAACCAATGCATGTATCTGAATCTATTATAACTTAAGTTAGTAGGAAAGTGACTTTCAAAGAAACTCTGCATCCGATAGTACAACTAATTGATAAGTAGTATAGACACAGTCAGAATTGCCAGGAAAGCATTATTTATGTTGCATATCAAAGAAGAATGCAAATATTTTGTTACAATTTAAATGTGTTACTGGAATCTACTTACGTAAATGTTGTTAAAAGTCAGTTGATATAAGTCTATTATTAATCAAAATTGAAGCGTATTCCCACTCTGGATGAGTCAAGTACATTTTGGGGGAAAGAACTTCCATCACACAATTATACTTACTCTATGTAACACAAATAAGTATTAATGTTAAAACAAATTTTTAAATATTGATGTCTTGCTCATTCACACCAGGCATGGAAGCTTTCATTTTTATAATAAAAATAAAATGACTTCAAATTAATTATTTAAAATATTTTTTTTAACCTTAGTACTGATATTTTCTTACATAAAACCCACTTGGGGGACCTGGGTTCGATTTCCGTCCCAGCCATCGTGATTTCGGTTCTTCACGTGAATGCAGGCCGTGGCCGAAAAATTCCCCGTACTCGTCTCCGATGACCTCTAACCAACATATAATTATAGTAATTGTTATGTTTACGCTCCTTGACAAAGGTCAACCCTTTAGTCCTTTCACGACTTAATCACATTTTTAAATTAAACCTTTGAAAAACACCCCCATGTAAACGTGCTTAGTGGCTTCTTAAGTTATATTTATATTTTGTGTGCCGTAAGTGTTTTATACGTGTGTTATCGTAAAAGTGCCTTATTTTTGGTTAAAATCAACTTTCACTTATATGTTTTATTTTATATATTAACTCTAATTTCTCATTTATTACTAATTCGAATAAAGAGAGAGAGAAAACACGGGTGTTGGTAATGCCTAGTAAGAAATAGTTCTTATAAAAAATATTTTGTTATTCCGAGCCCGCACGAATGCCGTCTGGTGTGATTTTCTAAGCTTTGTTTGCATTAGGTGGAGGAATATCTTGGAAGCATAAGTTTGGCAGGGCTTCAGAAATGTTTGAAGTAACCATGATTGGAGTGTACCAACCTACATCGTAATAAATTAAAAATAATTAATTTTCACAATTTTGTTTATGGTTAGTGGTGGACATTAAATTGTGTACTTAATGTGTGGAGAAATCCGTCTAATCGATGGAGAATAGCTAAACGTGGCTTAGGTACCGTAAGTTGGAAAAAGAAGTAACTCTACCAGCTACATCGCAATGAGGATACCAGTTGTCCGATAAAGCGACAATTAGCAGAATGAGGTTACTGTAACATTTTTACGGAACTACATGTTTAACGAACTTGGCTAATTTAACTGATCACAGTAGGCCTATCGTTATGGCGAATACAATAGAAATTTTTTTTTCACGAAAATTCACATATTAACTGCCTTGTGTTTAACATCATCGTATTTTTCATCATGAAATAAAATTCTTCCTGAGAAGCAGTCAGTGCAGGTTCTAGGGTGATGTATTCTTTCTTCACGTCCACACGATATTTTTTTTTTGTCTTAGCCTCTCGTTTTCACTCATTCCACTTCGTTCGCTACTCCAATTAAAAAAAAAAATCAAGATTGGATATGACTGCATCTGGATACGGCCTTGTGTTTTATGCGAACCCGCCTGTGTTAGCGGGAAGATTTTTCCTGTGTTCACGTAAATGAAATGGCAATTACAGAATTCATACTTAGCTGTTAGCGCTTAAATTCGACATATATTTCGTTAGGTGTTAAAATTAGCGGACCAGCGAATTGGTGGCGCGAGATAACAACTGCCAGGAGATCCTCGCATAACGGCAATAGTTGCCGCCAGATTCGCCGTTCTCCTTCACCTCGCCCATCGCGCGTGCGCGGCCACAACTCCAGCTCACGCTCGCATCGCATTGGCGCACCCGATGGAATGAGACCACATTAATTTCAATCGTATCATCAGACAGAAGTTACAGTGTCCGAATTGATCAGCGCGCTGCAAACGTCGGGTCGCTGTTTCCGTCCTGGCAGCACGTGATTCGGTCTGATTTTAAAGACATTTTCACCTCGAGAAATTACCACGAAGAAGAGCGTTCATTTGCGTAGGTATGAACGGTCGCATTGTGTTGTATATTATAAGCTGTTCACGGTAAAATGAGGACTTTTAAAAGCCCTGCTTAAGATCTAATTGTATGCACGTTGTGTAGTCTCCCGCTTTATGTAAAATTAACATTGCCACTGGCCTCGTCACTTTATGTAAAATTAACATTGCCACTGGCCTCGTCACTTTTTTCATGCGTCGGTCAAGTGAAACTGTGTAATTATTAGAAAAGTAAATACTTTACAAATCTGCTCATCTTTACTCCTCGATGGATTAAAAAAAAAAGTGAAAGACGTAAATTAAGTTATCACAAATGGTTAGCTAATACATATTTTCAAACATTGAGATATGGAACTATTTTCCATGCTCGGTTACCAACTTTACTGGACGCATGTCACTCATTGCGCCCGTTAAAATATACGCATGCAGGGGCAGTGACTTTTTCTAGGGTTCATTTCAAAAGTGCTCACTTTATCGTGAACAGCCTCTAACAGCATTTAAACAGAAGAACGAGCAGTGAGGATAAAAACAATGAAACGGCATTCACTTAGTTTTTCATTAAAATATATATTTAGCCTTCACTCTTAGGAAAGGTTAGCCCATGCCAATAAGCAATGGCCTATATTTATGCATGCTCTTACGTATATCAGTGCCTTACACTTAATTCTTTAACTATCTACCGATTGACGTCAACCTTGACGCGAAAGTACTTCCTGAGATGGGCATAAATATAATAATGTTATTTTAACATAGCAATAGCACTTTTTCCGAACGGAGTCTTTCTAGAATTTTGAGGTAATGTAACACATTTCCAATAGAGTTTCAACGAAATGGACCAAATAATACCAAATATCGATTGAAAATATTTTAACGGTAACGAATAAATAAGCGTTTTACAACATAAATAACGTAAAGAAATATCCAAAAGCCTACTGCTATATTTGGAGTACGAATGGTATCAGACTCAAGTTTATGATATATTGTGAAGACATTTTTATTTTATCTGGGAAGAAATTTCTAGCTATTTCAGTCTTTCACTTATAGGTAAAAATTCAGTCATAATGACAACAGAGAATTTATATTAAAGGCGCCATTGTGAATAAGGAAGTTACAGGATGTTATAAAATAGCTACCATCAATACAAATGGTCGTTCGACTTACACTGATATTTTTACTATTCAAAATCGCAATTCAAGGCTTTCTTTTAAAGAAGATTTCTAAAACCGTACAGAGTAAATAGTACAAACGTGTTTGAACAAGAAAATTAATTACACCAAGAGTCTAATACTAAATTCGAGAATATGTAAATTAAGCTGCAGTACACGATAAATTGTGAATATTATTTCTGCATTTATACAACCTTCATAAAGAAATATTAGGTCACAGCACCGATCTGTTGTAGTGGGATACTTTTAGATACAAAAAAAAAAATCCAGTATTTCTATTTATACCTACACGTACACGTGCTTATTCAGCGTATACAAGCTCTTTGTCCCTTCTGGAAGCTAAATGCATGGCGATCAGTGTGTTCTAAATTTGTAAGGACAGACACTGTGTCCGGAATCCAGACATTGCTTAACGGACTGGAAAAAACCATAGCAATTTTATTTTCTCTATATGTTTGTTCATAAGACCGCACAACTATTCATATACTGAAAATGAAGTGTGTGTGTGTGTGTGTGTGTATATATATATATGTCAATTGTACTCACAGTTCACAGCTTGATCCACAGTATTGTAAAAATTACGTAGAAGGTAACAATAGTATTATTCACATTCGATATTTAAAAATTCCCACGCTTATAGAATATGTTTTTCCATAGTTCTACATTTGTAAGGTTTTCTTAACTCTGCGTTTGGAGTGCAATACAATTTTAAAACCCTTATTTAAGTAAACAATTGTGCTAAACAACAGTTTCTGGGCAGTTTATTTTGACACGCTTACCGGCAAAACGAGCAATCAGTTTTGGGACTCTGAAAATCGGTGTTATGAGCAGCCTACCCTGTGGCTATCTCCTCTACTGATCTACCTCTAGTATACCCACGCCGTAGACTGGATATAGCGTAGAGTACGTAGTAAACAAGCGTGTCGCAACACTCAACGGTTTGTTTTACTGTAAAAATTGCAAAACTACGTGATTTAGACTAAGGTTAGCACAGTATTTACATAACTGCTCTGAGGTGATAGTAACTTCTAATCGAAGTGGTGTGCAACTCTGATGTAATCAAATTAACCACAATGTTATTTTATTGTTTAAACTGCGCGATCGCTGTTAAACGCATTATAAACAAACCGCGAGACTCTGTTTGAACACGTGATTTCGACAGTTTCTTCGGTATTTAGAGGGTCAATTTTGGCAACACGCGCAAAAGACAATAAAACGGTACATTTCATTTAAAGTGTTCGAGCATAGAGCGACTGCTTTACCAGTATAACGTTTAGAAAAAATACCTGGCTCAGCTTAAGGTTATCTCAACGTTCACATATACACATGCCTCGAAACATCTAGAAAAATTCTTACGACATATATAAATTACGCTATATTATTATTTTTACAAAAAAAAAACCACTAGTCCATTGAGACACTAAACGTAAGAAAAAGCGCTCGTTTCTAGACAGTTCTCTCGGATGACTCTCTAGTCAATGTTATGGAAATGCGCAGGAGATGACGATGAGTTTAACGTAGCTCGTTGCATTTCTTTATCGCTGTGTTGAGTATAAGTCGCGCAGCAGTGTATTCACATTATAGGCTGTTCACGATAAAATAAGCCCTTTTGAAATTCTGTGTATGCAGTTTGTGTATTCTTCCGCCTTACGTGAAATTAACATGGACATGGGTTTCATCACTATATTCATGCGTCGTTCAAGTAAAACTGTGAAATTGTAAGAAAAGTAAACAGTTTACGAATTCGCTAATTCCTACGATCGTGTGCGTTAAAAACAACAGAAAGCAAAATAAATTATTTCATTGTTCGCGAATGTTTGACACATTTAATTCATCGCTAAGACACGGAACTACTTTCCCTCCGTTTAACTTAGCTGCTGGGCACACGCCAGCAAGCGTTCCCCTTGAAGTGCATGCAGGCCCGGGCAGTGGTATTTACAAAGGTTGATTTCAAAAGTACCGAATTATTCGTGAACAACTTGTAGCCTTGCGGTAGCACTATTGAAATCAACCTTAGATAAAAGTCAATGATCCTGCCTTCATATATCTTAACGGATGCACCAATTGATATGCGTCCAGTTAAGTTGTAAATGATGAATAGAAAGTAGTTAAACATCTTAAAGTCAAATAAAAAGTTTTAGATAACCATTTCTGATGTCTTAAAATATTTATTTCGCTTCTTCTCTTTAATATTCACGGAAATGTAGAAAAAATGACCAGTTTTGTATAATAATTACTTTTCTAAAAATTCCACAGTTTCACTTGACCCACGCACGAATAAAGTGATGAGGCCCATGGCAATGTTGATTTTACGTAAGGAGAAAGAATACACAACACGCATACAAGTTGATCTTAAACAGGGCTTTCAGAAGTGCTCATTTGGCCGTGAACAGCTTATAGTTGACACCACTGCATAGTTCCACGGATTCGCTCACCTGCAGGCATCGCCATGGCTGCCGTCAGAAACAGCAGCACAGCCGCTGCGATTATCAACACTACGACGGAGGTCTTCATGGCGGCTAGTGCAGCTGTGATGTGAGTGGACCGCCGACCCTCGCTTATGTACCGCACATACCACGAGGTCACAGCTCTCACTGCACCCCCCCCCCCTACTCTTTGACACCTCCATGCCACCTCCTCCTTCTTCTCCTCTTCCACACACTCTTGTTTGTCTCTTCTCGCGCAACGTCTACTCGGCGCACACAAACATGCGAACATAAAAGCCCCTGTCACACTGTAAAATTTTCACCTTCAACTCTATTCGACAGTGAAATTTGAAGACAAAATACGGCCATCAAATTTTTCCTTTCAACAAATTTTATCAAATAATCTTGTACGTGTTTCAAAATGTGGCACACTGTCAACTTTTTTTAATGGGATAATCCAATTTGAATTACTATTAACCAATTATTTTCATAGTGAGATATTACTTTTGTTTTTCAAAGAAGACCATTATAGGAAGAAATTTAAGGAATGTTGTAGTTTATTTCGGCTTCTTTACTAAATTCAAACTTTATTTATCGGAGATGTTTCCTACGCAATGAAATCTCATGCTTCTGAATTCGTAATATTAAGTGCAATATTCACTTAAAATACCTTTCATGAACAGGCAGCTTCAACATAAAATATTATTATTTTCATAACCTACTTCGTTTCCAGCAATAGTTCGTTATTTTTAAGTTTCTTGATGTCCATTTTTGTCGTGCACGATTCTGATTGGCTGAGACCGTCAAAAATAAAACTAATTTCAGAACCGGTCTAATTTTAAAATGTTTGATTGAAACTGAAGCTATCTAACTTTTTCAGATGAAAATGACGGCGCTTATGACGTATCGTTAACGTGATAACTATCCAACTTTATTTGACCCAACTTATTGGAAGCGGTTTTACGAAAAAATTTGACAGTGTGACAGGTGCTTAGCAGTTTTATTTTGTTGTGACTAGTGATGTCCATTTTGATGATCACAAAATATGGCAATCTTTCATTTGGAAAGTTTTATTTTGCTAAATGGTTACATGACACAATTTAATGTACTAAAATGGTGACGTATTTTGTACAATATATTCATGGCTACTTCACACTTTTCTTAGACCCTGCTAAAGTTCTACTTTCAGGATATTCCTCTGTTTCATGCAAACAAAACTTGACCGAGTCCAGAAAATTACACCAAAGGGACGGCGCACCGCATTCGTGCGTAATTAATGTAATAAATTTCTCTCTAAGAACTATTTATTACTAGACATTACGAAGACACCTATTTTCTGCCTATTTCTATTTATATTAATTATGAAATAAATACTATTATTAATAGATAAAATATAATTAGTAAAAGTTCAGTTAATCCAGAAATAAGACCCTTTTATATTAACACAAGTATAAAAGGCTTGTGATAAATTACCTATTCAGGAAACAATCAAGCACGTAATTGAGGAGGCCATTTAAAAAACGGCTGTTACAAAAATATAAAGAAACCGTGAATAGACTATTATTTAGTATTTTATTATTTAAACGGACTTACTTAACACTTAACACTAATTTACCGAATTAAAATCTCTACCAAATTTCTTTCGATGCTGATGCGCAAAGAAAAATACAGATATTACACACACTTATATATTTTTTCTACGAATGTATATAATTAATTAAATATATACGCGAATAAATAACTACGTAAATAAATTTAATTCTTGGAACATGGTGTTAAATGTAGTACATTTGCTACATAAACAAAAAATACTTCATACGGGCGTTTTTTTTTTAGTAAAATATTGATTTATTTATTTAATATGTTTATTTACGTCTATAGTTTTATGGCAGTCATGCCAGTATGTGTTTTGCAATACAGACTATAACTTACTTGACAGTACCACCGGTGTAAACAAACGACTATAAGAAGTATTCTAACTGAACAGTACTAAGTTAACAAACAGGAGTAGGGCCGCGGTGGTTTAGTAGTAAGACTATAGTCAGTTTCATGTAACTTTAGTAAATTTGGACAGTTATCGAAAAGAAGTGTGGCCACGATGTATCCCTCCGCCACAGCTGTTCTGTCGGTGTAGAAAACGATCTTATGAAAACAAACTACGAATCTAATGGCAGGCACTGAAATACTGACATCTGTCCAGTACTTAGGCTACTATAACTGGTTGCTATTTCGAACTGTTCTATTTGTGTTATGATCACATAATATACTATAGTCCATTCCCGATTGAAAGCAACTTATGAAAATCAACCTTTGAAAAAACACTCTAAGCATAACATGTCAACCTGTTTTTTCAATAACCTGTATTCCACAAATATATAACACTGTGGTTAACTTTAGAGTACTGTATTATTAATTAAACGAACCTTTACTTTAATATCTTTTATAACTTGTAATATTTATTTCTTTTTAAAATATCAATTAACAACAGCGAGAGCAGCGACTTGTTGGCAACTACCAGTAAGAAATAGTTCACAGTTAAAATATTATTTTAACCTAGTTTTTTAGTATACTATTTGTAAATTAAACGGTTCCTATTTAAATATTTCGGTAGCCCCGATGGCAACGTATCAAATTTTTATAGTTTAAAATAACAGCGGAAAATATCGTGAGTAGGCCGTAATGGTACGGTGTTTTATCGAGCGAGAAAGTAACCGAAAAAACTGTCTGCTGGGCGAGGTTCGTCGCTTTCTCTCTTTCTTTGCCTCTTTCACACTCGGGGAAATTTCACTTCGCTAGTAAGCAACGAAATTACACATGTTTTCAATTGTAGCATATTTCATACTTATTACAGCAAAATAATGATTTTTGAATTTGTAATTTACAATTGAAAATAGATTTTAATGTTTGAATACTTATTTTAATATATTTAGATATGATGGCGGGCCAGTTACCAAGTGAAGTTGGCAGACGTGGCGAGCCATGCCATGGCGTGTTGCTTTGTTACCAAACGATGCGTAAATTATACTCACTCCGAAAAATAATTCAAATTACCACATCACGTTTATAGACGTTGTGTTTTTAAATCTACCCAGGCAAGTTACGATGTTGTGATAAATCTGTGTTTCCACGGCAGTAATAAATACACTGTGAGGTGTGTTTCGTTAATCATTGCGTCTGTGAAATGGCGTGCCTTTGTTCATTGTGGTCGATATGCTGGCCCTGTGTGTGCGTGATTTCAAATATTTGACTAGCACTATTTATACGTTTTAACTGTGAAGTGTTTTTATGACGAAGTTGATTATATACATCCACGTCTGTTTATTTATTACAACGTTGTACCTTTGCCCTAAGAGGTTTGAAACACAGTTGTGTAACTTAATTTGCCACAATCCCAAAAGTAAAATACTAAGCCCAGCGCGATAAATTTCAATAAACCTAATAAACAGTAAGTAGAAATACATAGAAATATGAACGGAATAAAAGTTACCGTAGGCTTATTTATTTGCATGTTCACCGGTATATTTTAAGTTTGTATGAAAAACATGATCACACGAGTTGCGTGCTTGAATTTAATGTGCCTTTTTCGTTTGACTGGTTGTTCCTTCGTTTTAATATTTATTCCAACTGAGGCCGTCCTTTTAAAGAATTAATCCAACACATATCAATAACAAAAGGATAGTTAGTACAGCCCTTTACCTCACAGTTGTAACAGTGTTAATGTTACACAACACTATCACTGTCTGCACCTATTCGTAATAATTAATGTTTGTTTCACGTATTGGACACCGTCATGCATAATATTTGTAATTCCACATATGTTACACACATGTTTGATTTTTCGTAAATTTTATTATTTTTATTTTTGCATTTTTCATATTATTAAAATATTTAAACTTAGATGTACGAATGGCAAAAATTAATGTTTAATTGGAATAGAGAGCTAGATTTTCTTTTGTTTGTATTAAATCATCAACTTAATATTTTGCATTATTTTCGGTCTCATATTTATTGCTAATGTTTCAGGGATTTTCTTGTATATTTTTGATTAACTTCTACGAGACCCGTAACTCTATGGAATAGGGATTTAGACAGTTTGGAGTGTGTCATTTTAGATCGTTAGTCAGGAAGCCTTGCGACTGGCTAACAGGTTCAAATCCTGTACTCCGATTTGCTGGAGAGCTCAGCATAGGGTTAGGACGCGCGGGCCGTTTGAAAGTTCGCTCTCTTTGCCTCCAACCTTCAACTACGCTAGACATAAGCCTAGAACGCTCGTCCTACAATTGGACGCAGCGGAGGAATTTTAATTAGAGTTAGGGTGTTCTAGTTTCTAACAGCTAGCAATGGTTTTTGATTTGTGTTTTGCGTCAAGTTTGATAGAATAAACACTCCGCAGATTTTTATTTTAAGCAGCTGTTTAGGAGTATAGGTAGCTAGCTAGACCTGTAATGTCCGTGAGCCGTTGGGCCACGTAAAGGACTACCGCACCCAGATCTATACATATTTCTTCTACCTCCGTTCCTTCTACGAGTTACACCGTCCTGCCTTCGTTTACAACCTGGTATTTAAATACAGAACTGTTTTTCATCAAGTTTTAAATTTTATTTCATTTTGGACTTTGTTACGTTACGCCATGGGCGTAGAACATTCTACGGACGCCATGTTGGTAAGGCGCCTAAATTAGTTTCAGCCATTTTTAACCATAGTTTAACCTGAGAGAGAAAGCAAGTGTTTTACTGTACTGAGACAGTTACATTTTTTCTGAACTATTTTCAAGACATTTTATTTTTGAAAGAGCTACGTTAATTTCAAGTGCATAAGTCAGGCTGTTAATTAAGTGTCACGTAAGGATTTTGAAATATGACCGTTACCCATGACCACTTCCCCACGGCGGCTTGGTTTAAACATCATTCATTTTGTTGCTCATTGCCACTCAAGGATTTTTGATTTTTCTTTAATAATTTTTCCAGCTTATTTGAAACAGATATTTTGAATCAGTTTAAGCTGAATTTGACACGCCTGACACTTCTTCTGAATATGCAAGTTTCATCCTATCCCTCCTCTACACATTTTCAGTTGCAAATCATTAAACAAGTGCTTTAGTATGTGTGTAATTGTGTACATTAAGTTTCTCAGCTGTATGTGTGGCAAATAATCGTTGGGGTAACGAAGGTGGTGTTGTCAAAGGTGAGTTTCTACGCACCTTACATACTGGGTCCTAAACTGAGCACAGCCGAGTATAAACAGATTCCTTTGGAACAGTATTTATTTCATTTTATCTGCTTACTGAATCACAAGTATTGCCAACACACATAATATTCTATTTTGTCATGTGGTGCATAAATTAAAGTTCTGGATATTACACTGAGTTGGCCTAGGTTATGTTTTGCACATTTTCAGAATAAAAAGTGGTCACTCCAACATATAGGTTATTATGATACTGTGTTTACTCCAGAGGGCACTACATGTTACATAATTTTAAGAGTGCTGCGCACCACATTACACTGTTACATTAAACACAGTCGCGGCAAAATACTAACGTGCGTTACATGCATTGTGCTATGTCGTGGAAAACACAGATGTTAATGTAAAATAACTGTAATAACTGTCGTCAGTTCTGGTATTTTTAAAAACTGACCTAAATATTGTTATAGGCCTAAACTGTGAATATTCGTACGAAATTGTTTTTGAAATATACATATGACAAAATTCTTTGAAAAGCTGTAAACAGTAAACAACACATTTGACAGGTATAAAAGTAGAAGTCACATTTCAATGTTTATGTTTAAGTGTAGCGAAAGTATACGAACACATGTACACACACAATGGCATGTAAACATTGATTTTTACAGATGCTACATGGCAGTCACATGGCAATGTTTGTTTACATTATGCGGAAGGATATGAAACGGGCCTGCAAGTAGATATTTAGCAGTGCTCCGAGAAAGTTGCTTCCAATGGGGAATGGACTATAGTTATAGTTCTGTTTATTTTATTGGTGGGGTGGGGAACTATAGTTTAATGTATTTCGTGAGACGTGATTGTTTTGCGGTTCTTATGAGAGAATGGCGATTGGAGCTTACATTGTTTTGATGATGCAGTGGAAAATTTTGTTCGTACGGAAGTAACATTCAGTTGACAATAACCTCTTAAGTTTTAACTTCATCGAAAAAACTAAATTGATAAATGTGTCGCTGTTAGTAATGATGCGAGAAATACTCAACACAAATATTATTTCATTTTTTGTACAATGAACTCCACTAAAACTGTGTTTATTTAGGCCACGTGCATTTGAAAACATTCCGCAAGAACAAAAAACAATAATTACGTCACTGGTAATACCGATGTACGAAATGCACGATTGAAACATGTTCAGCAAATCTAACGTTTCACGTAAAAATCGTTAGAAATTCAATAAAATTAATTGGGGTAAAACCAGGTTTCTTTAAAGTCCAAATATATTTCAAATATCCTAACAGCAATTTAAGAAAACATTTATAAAACACGCAACCGTACTTTTCACTTAGTAATTTCTAAATAAACACGTGCCATACTTTGGATGATTACTTCACTAATATCACTTTTGTCGGCCACTGATACGAAATAATTTATTTGCTGAATTATTATTTTAACATAACACTTAAGCTATTTCTTGAAAGCATTTAAACTTCACAGCGTAAATAAGGTATAGGAGGGTATTATGGCCTACTTAAGGCATGGGAATGTCGACAGTCGCTGTTTATTAGAGGCAGTAACAAACACCTGGGCAATATTGTAATACAGTTTCCTGACTATCAGAATATAAATATTAACGATGATCTTCTCTGCATTAAGCATGTATAAAAAATAATTTTCCAAAAGTTTACCCCGGGCCATATTCCCAACACATGTGTATATTGTGGCCCACCTATTTGTGATTTCGTAGAAAGTGAAAGTTTTCTCATTGAAAGTAACATGAAGCATAGTGCAGGAGAAATTACTCAGGTATTAAAGTAACTAAATATAAAGCACAACTTTGTATTGCCAATGAAAAATATAGTGCAAAAAAAAAAAAAAAAAAAAAAAAAAAAAAAAAAAAAAAAAAAAAAAAAAGTCATCATTTTACCACAAGAATTCAAACTGGGTTCCCAAGGAATCCTTTTGTAAACGTACAAACTTTTTACACAGTGTCGGTAATATGGCCCATGTTTAAGTAATATGGCCAACGTATAGGTAATATGGCCCACTTGGGTCATATTAACAACACTGGTGATTTCGACAAACATCCTTCGCAGTAATTTACATGTAACATATACACAAATAACTATACATCCATTCGATTCTGCATTAAATAGTAAACCATTACCGAAAATAATTCAAACTAATATGTTGGTTAGATGCATTATTATAATGTAACTAACCGAGCGAAATATAACAAGCTTTATTTATACGACGGAGAACTGTGGAACAATGGCGGCTCAACACGACATAGTGCAACTGCTGGTGCCATCTACCGCCTCGACGCTCCCTTCTGTACCTCGCGAACAACATGGGACTGCCATCTCGCGCCTGCTACACAAACTACGCTCGCAATAACAAGTGGGCCATATTGTCAGCTGGCCCATAATACCCTCAGGCACCTTACATTTCCGCTCGTACTTCGAGTAGGTCAAAGAAAATGGTGGACTGCAGCACACAACAACCACTTTTACAAAGTGGCAGATGCGTGTCAATTCATTTCACTGATGTGACTGTTCTAAAAAGGCACCTAAGACGATATATATTTAATGAAATACGCAAATACAAAAATAATGAACTGCATTTATAATATTCTGACACCACCAGCAAGGAATTCTCGCATATAGACAAATTTTGACGGAAGAGAAAACAATGACAACTGGGCAAAGGCATTTCACCGGGCTAGCGGAGACCATAGACAAGGGCGATTGGTGGAGACCTTTCACAATAACCGTAATATTCGCATGTCCCATTATATTTTTTCCAAATGTTTTTAAAACCCTTTCTCTATAACTCAGAAAAATTGTACATTAGTCTATGAACGTAATTTCAACCACAAATGTTGCATATGTCATAAAATTTCTAGAATATAATTTTTTTATGCCGAGTACTATTTTCTTCTACAATCATCGCAAAAACCACCAACATAATAACACGCGTCCTGCAGCAACCATCAACTGGCATAGTACTCTGAAATGAAGGAGTTTACTGTTTACAAGTTGTGTATGTTGGTCACAGCGTCTATCAAATTTTACTGAAATTATATTAAAAAGAGTACACTCGCTTCCCACCGGTTTCGATTCCCGGAATGTGAGAATCGTGCTGAACGATGCCGCTGGTCGACGGGCTTTCTCGGGGATCTCTCGTCCCCCCGCCCTTGCATTCCGCCGCTCCACCATACGTAACTCACCTCACCCTCATCGGCTCCCAAGACGCCGAGCCGCCCAAATCCCTCCACTATGCACTCCACTAACTTGCCAATTGGAACACGGCCTAAGTTCAGTTGACTGGTGACGATGAAATTAATTTGGCCATTAAGAGTTTTGTTAATTTTTTATTTCTGTAAGCTTTAAGAACCGCGCAGAGGAACTAGGGTATAATGCGCATACTAGGTTTGCAACAGCAACTCACCGTGCAACAAAATTGGACTGTTTTGTACCATAATCACTATCGAAATCACCGTGAGTAGAATTTGATTTTGGACCACTGTTTAAGTGTGGGCTTTGAGATGTTTGAACACTTATTATAACGTAGCTTTAATCCATTTAGAATATATTCAAGTGGAGCGTGGAGAGATCTGGGCTGCTATTAACATGGAGGTCTTCAGAGCCGATGAAGGTGAAGGGAGACGAGCGTGGAGCAGCGCTGTAAGGTAAGGGCGCGAAAAACGGGAGGTCCCGAGAAGACCCGCCTACTAGTGGCATCGTCCAGCGCGATTTCCACACTCCGGGAATCGAACCTGGTTCGCCTAGGGGGGAGGCGTGTCCTCTAATCACCGTGGCCTCCAAATTTGTCAGAGTTAATTAAAATATTTTATTCGCAAAAAAAGCGTGGTTCTGTTAACAATTCAAATTAAAGCAAACACGTTCGTCACTGTTGACCACGTAACGTTAACATTTGTATTGGATTTGGGTAGATCGGTATTTGTGGACAATGGTCTACATCTTGTTTTGTCTGTGGTAAGAAACTTCGATGTTATCAGACCTGCCACATTTGCAAACAAATATTCTTCTAAAATGTTCCAACTTACCCCACACTACGACATCATACCAGCTGATGGTAGTTATTATTTTTTTTGATACACCAATAAAGAGTTAAATTATCACGGCAAACATTTATTAACTATCTTCTTTTCTTGGGCGAAGGAAGTTTGACGTATCGATGCATATGTAAATATACTCGTCCCAACGTTATTTTCAATGTGACACTGTTTCGAAGCACGAAACACTATCCATGTCCTCCAACAGTTGTGAAAAAGGAATGCGTTTTAATGCAAAAATGTTGCAATAAATTATACTAGTAACATTGTGACGAGACCGATACTATTTGACTGGAATATTTCACTTCATTTCCTCAGGTTAGGTGGCGTCTGGTTCGGTTCACAAGTTACCACCCACCTTTAGGAATTGATTGAAAGGCGTTGTAGAACAGCCATTAACCCTTTATCAAATATAACATCGTCTAAAGTATTTGAATTTTTGGAAATAATTATCTTAAATCGGAATATTTAATGTAGAGATTTAGTGCAAATTGATGTGGATTCATAACTTCGTTTCAATGAACTGTAACACAAATAACTCCCCAAGGTCATGAAAATTAATAATTTTTAAGTCACTCGTTTGATCCAAATTTCAAATGGTTTTCCATGTATCAACGAGAGAATGAATGCAGACTTTTTACCCTAAGAAATGGTAATATTTAATCTGTTCGTGCATCCTCGAGATAGCGCAGTATTTCTGAAGAGGATGCATAATTATTTATTGCGAATAGAGTTTCAATTTACTGGCCTTAATTAAGTTAACTCCATTTTGTAATGTGGCACTATTTCTCAGAATGACAGATGAAATTAACTTGCGTATTAGGAATGACAAGAATATAAGATACGAAACGTATAATTCGTGTATTTAGAAGTTACATCATAAAATTGGTAGGTCGTTATTTTGAAATTAACCTTTGGAAATAGGCGGATATTCTAAAAATGGAACATCCGTATTCGATATGTCTATTATAAGGTTATCAAGTGTGAGAGTTCTAGTATAAGAGTTCAAAAGCTGATAAACTTGATGCTGTTACCACACACACACATCGAAACACACAAACTCACACACACACACTGAGACACAGATGACCATCTGTGAAAATAGTGAGATGATGACAAAATAATTTCTGTTTTCAAGGAAACTGGGTTAATGATGACTGAGGTTGACGTATACATAGACTGTCAAATGATGAACAAAATTACAGTATAAACTTTTTATTCAAAAACTGCGCAGTTCTTTTAAAATTTCTTTTACGGGGAGCACATGAAACCATTAAAGATATGATATACAGCATGTATCAAAAATACTTGGACAAAATATCGGCCTTGTTTCTCACACAAAAACAAGAAAAAATTCATTAAAAACATAATGTACTTCGTTTTTGAGATATTAATGAAAGTGTTTCCTAGATAATAATGTGTTGCCACAGAGTTGCCATAGAATCTTGTTCACATTTATCTTTGGTTATCATATCACACTTCTTTATATTTCTCATAATTTACGACCACTTTAGATTTCATTCCTCATTTCTTTACAATACTCATTTATTTACATTTCCCATCTGTTTACATATGTGGTTAGTCTGACACTTGTGTTGTGTACCCGTAATATAGGCTTTTCACTGTATAGTGAGCATTTAGCAAAACCCGTTAAATTTCGAGTCCGGTGGAATATACACACTGTGCTTATTACATACATGGCAATATTTATTTAAAAAGGTTTTTAAAGGATAAAAAAAATTCTAAAAGGAGAATGTAACTAGGGCCTCAAAAGTGCTGACTTTAGCGAAATGAATATCCTGCCATGGTTCCACAAATGTAACTGCACGCAGTAGGTGTACACAACACTATTCACAGATTAGCCACATATGGAAACAAATAGGAAATGTAAACAAATGAGAATTGTAAACAAATGAAAGACGTAATATAAAGAGGTAGTATTATTATCAGAAATGTAATGAAATGTGATATGAAAACCAAAGAGAAATGTAACCAAGACTCTATTGTAAGTCTATGGGAACACATTGTTATCTAGGACACACATTCATTACCATCTCATAAACGAACCACTTCCGTACATTTGTTAAGAGGGACAATGCCCGTTCTTCCACGATTTTCCAGCAATTCCTATTGGCCGGTAACTTGTGAATAGAAACAGACGCCACCTGCTGACCAGAATGAATGAAGTGAAAGTTTTCAGTCAAATAATTTTTGGTGTCGTCACAACGTTATCAGTATAATTTATTGCAACATTTTGCATTTGCAACGCATTCGGTGTTCACAGCTGTCGGAAGACTTGGATAGTATTTCGTTCTTGTGGAACAGCGTCACATTGAAAATAACATTGCGGCGAGAATCTCCACGTGCCCATCAATACGTAAAAAGAGTCCTTCACAAAATAAATATATAGTTACTAAATTACTGCGGTAATAATTAAACTCTTGATTGATGAATCCGAAAAGAATACGTACCATCAGTTTTTGTGACTTCGTAGTGTGGGGTAAGTTTTAACATTTTGGAAGATCATTTCTTTGCGAAAGTGGCAGGTCTGATAACTTTGAATTTTCTTACCACAGACAAATTAGGATGTAGACCGTTGTCCACAAAAACCAACTCACCCAAAGCCAATACAACTGTCAAAGTCACATGGTCAACAGTGTTGAACATGCTAGCTTATATTTGATCTAGGGGCCCAGCCCGTGACCATGTTTTCAGTATTGTCACGTGCCTAGAACAGTTACCATGTAATAAATATTTGGCTATCATACAAAGACTGGAAAAAAAAAAAAAAAAAAAAAAAAAAATTGAAATTTCTCTCTCCACTGGGCCACTGTGGCCCCACTTGGAAATTAACTCAACATTGAAGCGAGACATTTAGAGTAAACAAAAATTATATTCCATTAGCTTCATATCTCTATCCAATAAGATCTATGCATTAATACCAAAATTTTCATAGCAAAAAAGTAATTAAAAAAATGAGTTATTGGGGTCAAAAGTCATGATTGCGTAATCAGATCTTTTTGAAATTCGAACTTGGCCTGTATTTGACCCCGAGGATTCGCTCTGCAAAATTTGAAGAACTTTTGTTTAGTTTCAAGGGACTTTAGAAGTATTGAATAGGTACAGACAGACAGACAGAGATCGTCCTATTTTATATGATAGGATTTTCAACAAAACCATGTAATTTTTTTTTTGTAAATCAAATAATTTACTTAGCTTTAATATATTTGTGGACCACGGTAGTCAATCTACTCGCCTCCCCTCTAAGCGAACCGGGTTCGATTTCCTGAATGTGGGAATCATGCGGGATGATGCCACTGGTCGGAGAGTGTTCTCGGCGATCGCCCGTTTCCCCCGCCCTTTCATTCCGGCACTGCTCCATACTCACCTCGCTTCACCATCATCGGCTCTCAAGACCTCCAGCCATCCAAATCTCTAAATTGCTTACTTTTAAAATACCTAAAATAGCTGAAAATGACAGTAATTTCTAGCACAATGTTTTGATGACTGAAGGCTTTGAATGCATGGATATGTGGTCACTGGTACAATACACCTTCGTTTGTAATTTTGCTAGTGACTAAACTGTGTAACAATTTACTGCATCTCATTTTGCTTACAGCAGTCACGATACAAGTTTTGTACGAGTCGATTAGCGACAAAATGAATATGTATGTGAATACACATATTATTCATTTAAATGTGCGAGCGCCTAAGTAATTATTCTTTCTCTGGCCCCACAAGACATTTTGTCATCTTTCCCAAGCACTAGTAAAAAATAAAAAATAATAATAACTTTATTGGTGAGACCATAACTAAGATAAAAACACTTCTTTTTTCCAAGGTATATAAACCAATTACGTATTTTACTCGCAGTGTTATAACGATTCCATGCGAAGAGCACTTCACTACTTACCCAATAATAATAACGTTCATACTGAACCATCGAAAACGTAAACTCCATAGTCGAAGAGCCATCCTCCTTAGCGTAATTGACTTGTGTAGGCTACCTGCCTAGGTGGTGAGAAGTACCGGGTTTAAGCCCCGGTTGAGGCGTGAATATGTGAATTTGTATCCGTCGTATTAGTTCCGTATTATTAACACAATCTGGAAAATTTTTCCATTCTCCTATGGTAAGATGCAGTGTCGTATTCAAAATCAACATTTAAAACCTTTTGCGTAAGTGTTTGCCTATCAATAGGTTTTGGGTTGGAATCCACGTAAACCATCAAAGTTAACGTATTTTTTTTATTTATAGGGGATAATACTAGGCCTGTGTGAAACGTCTAACGGTCAGCCTCCCGACATAAACGCGTATTTTTGGAAAGAGTATTCAGAAGGTAGAGTAAAATAATTATGTAGTATATATCAGCAAACGAAACACTTGAGCAAATTTTTTTTACGCCGGTGAGACGAACAAAGTGCGAGCATGTTTTAGTTTGTCCTTTATTCACACGATGCCTGTAACTGCCGAGTTTATTGGCTCTTATCTTTCCTTGGTGACCGATTAGTGAGGGTTATTCCACGACCTTGTACTTATATCGTTGAAAATAATGCGTATTAAATTATATTTTTCTCTGCCCTTCCGTGAAAACATATCAACTACACGTACGTTAGAGTGACAGTAACTTTTTATTGCACCTGCCGTGATGCAAAACAATCACGTCGTTTTTATTTAATGATGTAAGCTACTTAATTTAGAGTTAGAAAACCCATAGTCCTTGCAGCTAGCAAGTATGTATTTAAAATATAATACATATTTCAAAATAGAAAATTGAACGAAATGCAAGTCTAAAATTAAGATAATTGTAGCTGGTGATTTTGGACTTGATATTTGTAATCGTCAGTGTGAGCATGTAAGTTAGTCGCTTTATTATACTTCTTTGTAAGCAACGTTCTTCACGACCTTAGAGGGTGACACCAGGACAACCAGATTTATGGGACCCACACACGTGCAGGGCAAACCCTGATGCCGGAACTGCGCAGGTGCGGCCTTGAGGTTTGGCCTGAAACGTGCTGTCCCCATACACGCTTCAACATTCCTCAAGGAACAGGTCAGTCCACGGCCGGCAATGTCAACTTCCGACGACGATATTTTATAACTCAGGTTGCTTTATCGTGACAAAGTCCGTTAAAACTCGCGTATGTAAAATAACAGTGGTATCTGGCAGTGTACCAGTCGACAAGCCACAATCTTGGTTCCACCATCGTGGATGAGTGTATGTGTGCGTGTGCGTGTGTGTGTGTATATATATATATGTATGAAATTTTTCCGAAATATTATAGGTATGGGTAAATATATTCGAGAGGCACATGTCAGATATGGTCGTTATGTCAGCTTGTGCAGCAGCCATGTTGTGAAGACACTGAAAATAACTTTTCATTGTTTTTGTATCATTACAACCAGTACTATGAATTTGTTTATTATTGACATAACAAACAGTTCCTGGTGATACATGTGTCCCATCTGCTATCTTTACCCGCCCCCCTTCTCCGTTTCTGTTCCCAGACAATGAAATACCATAAAAGTATTACTGATAAATATTCTTACGTGCAAGGACGCCTGAGGGGAGTATCTGAACTCATGAGGGATAGTGGTCTTAATAAAAAATAAAAGAAACTAAATATGATTCCTAATTTTTTCTATATGTTGCTTTGCACAACATTAAATTATCTACCTCCACGTACCCTCTTTTTAGTTAACAGTGAGCTTAGTATTTAATGTCTACTTCAACTATAATTAACGCCCTCCTTAACATCCCTCTTGGTTACAGTCAATTAACTCATACTCATTATTAACACATATTCAGTCTATATTTTGCCATCATTTATAATGTATTTCATTCACGCATCGGGTCCAATAGTCCAGTCTGCCAGCCGCACACTCCACTACTTGATAATTGCAGTCGCATTCCCCTTCTGCTGGTCACTGGTCGCCTTCTATCGCTCGGAACTCAGCGACTCATTCATTCATCCACTCCAAATTAACTCCCGGCCCAGAGGCTTGCTGCGATATGTATAGTCGCACCTTACCATCTGGAAAGTTCAATGCACCCCGAGATGCGCTGAGAGAACGAGGTCAGTTCTCCAGCGCATTCTTCAGACATTGGCCGAAAACAATACTACCAGAGTCCGCGGCGTGTGTCTGTGATTCGAAACCCGTCATTATCAGGCCTTCCACCGTCAACATCGTATGAAAACTCTTTTCCCTTCTCTTTCAATCGCCCGCGCACGATGCGAAAGAGTGAGCGCGCAACAATATATTACATACCTCAGTCGCACTCTTGTTGTCATCGCCATCATCACTGCTGTCTATGTTTGTACGAGAAGCTCGAGCCGTAGCTTGATCACACAGAAAACTAAATAAAAATACAACAATGTAGACAATGAAACAAACAAGGATATTTAATGAAAGATTTCAACCAAATTAAGCTTGCATTGACAATGGAAAGTACCATAACTTCGGCCTAAAGATTCTGTCGCCTGCTGATCTTGACTTGGTCGATGCCTTCACTTTTCAAATTTATTTTCGATGCGCACTCCTCAGATTATTTATCTTTTTTATTATAGCATCTTTCATGGTGTTCGTATCCACCTCTTTCAATATTACCAACAGCCGAGCGTATCCTGCGTCTTTTTTCACCCTGCCATGGTATTCTTTACACATCACTTGCTACAGACATGGCTCACTTTCTTAATTGTTTCCAATCTACTTAAAACACGCGATTCACCGATGTGTCTTCGTCAAAATCTAAAGGCGAACTGACGGAATACACGTTGTTTCCCCACACACACACGCCAGTTCTGGCCTGTACAGTCCTGAACTGCGCAAGCCGGCGGATAGGTTTTTCAATTCCGATTCTGCGGACTGCGCAGTTGACCAGTGGCCTCAAGGCCGTCACCACACACGCTCCGGAATTCCCTGAGGCCGAGACTGTACAGACCCAGCCTTGAAGAATTCCTCATCGTATGTGGGCACCTTTAGGCGTGAGCTTACACGCGAGCACGCCACGTAAAACTGACCGTGGGAGAAACAGCCCTGTGAATTTGAAAGTTTTCCCCTGCAACTTATTTATCGTCATTGCGAAGCACGCTTTGATGGTAAACTGCAGTCTCTTGAATTCAAAATGGTGGTAATTAGGAATCAATGAAATACGCTGCGCAAATACTGTTTCTCCCTGAGACAGTTAAAAATAGTGGCCTCGACTACGTTGCAATGTAGAGCTTTGACTTTCAGCCTAGTGATATTACAGAGTGTCTGTGGCTTCGAATTTCTGAGCAACATAATAAATGTTCCCACATGTAGTACAAGCATATGGTATTCGAGGCCCGGTGGGTTTAGTTGAACGATTTAAGTTGCTCTTAACACCTCTTGAGAGCCAATGAGGGTGGAATGAGGTGAGAATGGAGTTGCGTCACGTCGGAATGCAAGGGTGGGGGAAATGCCACACATAGTGTAAGTTTATGGTATTGGTGACCCGGTGGATTTAGAGTGTTCAAATGTCTACTGGGCAATGAACTGCTTCGTCTGTATTTACCACCGTGTCTATTGAATTTTATACCATTTCTTCCCCTTCGAATAATTTCAGCAAAATGTCATTGATGACCGCTGCTTGGTCGTTTTTTTGGGGTCAGAATGGCTACTACACGCAACCATTCCATAGGCTTTTCCTGTACGTGGGCAACGTTTGGAAAATGTTTTCTATCAGCTCCAGAACTGTAGTGCACAACTTGTCTGGGATAGCCATCATGTCGTCTGTTTCTGGATAATCACCTTTTCCTAGCATGAGCAGAAGGTCTGAAAATTGACTGGCATTCGTTTCACCTCTAATTTTCTTTGGGAAGTTTTAGCGCATTAACAGAGGACCACAAAGAAAAAAAAATGGAGGTACGCCTTGATCTCATGGGCACACATTCCTCTCGCCAACACTAGTAAGGTTTGGAGAAAATCTCCTGTAATCAACACTGTCACACCACCCGTTCAGATTTTGTTACTCTTTATGCCACACCGAGACCTATTCAAAATTTTATTACTTTGAATTCTTTTACGAAGTTTTAATTTTGATTTATTTTTAGGAAACTGTCAAACGTGTGTTTAATTATTTATTTTAAACAACAATTTCACAAAGTTTAGATTTCATAGTGCAATAAAATATTTTTTTTCTCCATACTGTAACACTTTAATTTCGAATGGTATGGTAAATAGCATGACTGTATAAAATCAAGTCTGAATTTTACTATATTTAAGATGTGTGATCTATTTAGCATAAATTCAGTTTAATAGGTGTAAAATTATTTATTTCCTTTGACAGTTATGTTGTTTGTTTGTTACTAGTATTGCTATTAAGGTGTTTGTTTCTAAACCAGAGAAACAGGTGTTAATTGTTTTAATAGTTGGAATTATTATTTTTTTCTCTTAGAGAAGCAAAGCTGTTGACTTTTGTTCATATAACATCAGGCTACACTAGCTAGCCAATCAAAGGGTTTCAATTTAGAATAATAACGTAGCATAGACTATGTTAATTTATTCGAGAATATTTTAGTTGAAAACTAACAGACGTGGAAGAAGGAACGTTTTGAACTTCAGCTATGACTGAGTCAGGTCACTGACGTTGATTCGAATTGAAATTGATTGGTAACTTAATTTAAATATGAATCCGCATTGCACATACAATCTCAAATGGAATATAGGAGGAGATACAATATAAGAATATTGAATATAACTACGGAGATGATATGTGAGTTCGACGTCGGAAAACAGTCTTTACTACCTTCGATCTCCTATGGATACTGAATACGTCATCGGCGAAGAGTACCGGAGTTCTACTCCAGGTGGACCAACGAGCTGTGGAGAGCAGTCCCAGTTCGACTCCAGTTGGAGATCCATCCGAGTCCAGTTCCAGGAGTCTAATTTAGCTGTGGAGGACTTCCAGAGTTCGACTACATGAAACTGTCCTCAACGCTTTCTTTTCCGAACCGAAAGCAGATAAGTTAAAGTAGTGTGTTAACAGTGTGCAGCTTTCAACACCAGAGACTTAATATACAATTAACGAGAAATTGGCTAACTGGTATCGGCTTTTAAACTTAGAGTTAAATTCTGAATTTTATTTTCTTTAAGGTTCTTAATATTCCTAGCCTTGCTCTTAGCTAAGTAGTTAATATTCTGATCACATGAGCTGAATTTTGATCAATTAAATCAGTTTTTTTGTCTTATCTTCATTAACCTTCCGTAAAATCAAAGCTGCCATCGTTGACCTTCCATTATTTTTACAGTAGTTAACATTTGAATGTTCAGTAGTAGTATTATATGTAATTTTCTTGGTTGTGTTTCTAATTTGTGATCAATAACATCACCAAATGCGTACAGAATATCATTAAGGGTGGCATGAAATACTTTGAAAGGGTATCTGACTCGAAACCTAACAGTAGGAGCTAGCCGAGGTGATTGAAGACTTAAGGATTCCTTTTTTTCTATTTGTGTGGTTCTACATAAGTATGAACTACACTATCTTATTTAATATCAAGTAATGCGTTACAATACATATTTTTAAGCCTTACTTCATCCATTTAGGGGTTGAATAAAAAAAAACGTCCTTTGTGGCTGCTTACATTTCATAATGAACGTGTCGTCCAAATTTAACGTTTCTAGAACCAATGGTTGAGGCTCAGCGTTTTTTCTCCGTACAGGATTTGAACGCCCATTTCACCTCTTTAGAGGTTGAATTTTGAAAAATTCCGTGTTGGTGGCTGCCTAGGTTACATCACGAATGTTTCCTCCAAATTTCATGTTCCCAGGACGAATGGTTGACGCTGGGCGTTTTTTCTCCATACAAACTTTGAAACCCCATTTCACGCCTTAAGGGGTTGCATTTTGAAAAATCCCTTCTCCGTTGCTGCCTCCATTATGTAATAAAGGTTTACAAAAAAGTCTTGCCTTTAGAACCCATGGCTGAGGCTAGGCGATGATATGTCAGTCGGTCAATCAATCGGACGGTCATTATATATATATATATATTATATATATATATATATATATATATATATATATATATATATATATATATAGCCTTTAGAACCCATGGCTGAGGCTAGGCGATGATATGTCAGTCGGTCAATCAATCGGACGGTCATTATATATATATATATATAAACGTTTATCAATAAATAAAGTAAAAATACTGAAGGTTTTCTGTTTCTCAGTGTAGCTTAACTGAGTTGCATTTTTATTAAAGAGGAAAATAGTGGTACGAAATAAGAAAATGTTAACCATCTCTGTAATACTGTCTGAATTTAAGTTATGTATGTCATTTTTCTCTCGCACAACACGAAAAATCGAAATCCCTATTTCCTCCTGCTCCTCCTCCACAATCACCACTGACCACGGTTTATATACCCACCCTTATTTAGTAATATAGGCCTACTTTGTTTTTAAAATAGTTATCACTGCAAATACACTTGTTCGTGAAGCCTCAAGGAACTAACGACATAATAACGTAACCGAAGTTGTCTCGAAAAACGTCAAAATTTACTCTTAATCTTCAACTGGAGTTCACAGTTTTTGGGTAGCCAATATATAAAATTTAAGAAAGGGAATTACTATATTAGGCTACAATTTTCGTCACGTTTGCGAACATTCCATTACCACACTAGTGCATTCATTTTGTGCAGTAACTTGCGCCGCTATAACACACATTTTTTTGACTTCAGAAATATCTCGGCAGAAACGCATCATTCGGTAAAATGTTTGCTTATACAGATAGAAAGAATAATAATGCTGGATCATCCGTTCTCAATTTTTCTATATTGGCGTATCTAAAATTGTAAAACGTTAATAACCTCCACGGCTTTAATTTATGTAGCACGAGCTCCAATGCCCATCCTAGGTGTAACAAGCCACTGACAGCCGTGGCAAAACTTCCGAGTCTACGCTTTACTATAAGCAAATGAAAAAAAAAAAATAGCTAGTCGTGTCACTGAGCACATGCAAACAGAACGATAAGTTGTTCGAGTGAGGGCGTTGCTTGGGGAATAACTAGTGTAAATACAGCGACGCAGTTTCATGTGTCTTTATGAATAGTCTACTCGCTTCGCGCGGTATTTACTTTCCTGGGGAAATTGTCGAATGGATGGCAGCAATGGCGTTACGAAAATTCAAAGATCATGTTGATTGCGTAACCGCGATGAGCGCTTGGCACAAGCGATCGAAGGCCGTGTGCTACTATAGGCTGTTCACGATCAAGTGAACACTTTTTAAGGCCCTCCCAAAATACATTAACCCCTAATAAATATATTTTATTGCAGCATCAGACGTTAACTTTTGAGTGATGAAATGTATACAATGTGTTTATTAGTCATACTGCAAAGTTTACATTAAAAAGTGGAGGAAAGGTAGAAAATAATTGAAAGGAAAAATTTAACAGGGCCTTAAAAAGTGCTGACTTCACCGTGAATAGCCTATAACAGGATGACCGGCAAAAACTGCCTCACAGGCACTCTCTTTGCGAAGGCGCCCGGGGCTATTTGCATATCGTCAAGTGTTTTCCACGTATTAATAAGTATAGGATATTCACGGTAAAATGCGCACTTTTGAAAGCCCTGCTTAAGATCTACTTGTATGCACGTAGTGTATTCTTCTTCCTTATGTAAGATTAGCATTGCCATGGGCCTCACCACTTTTATTCATGCGTCGGTCAAGTGAAACTGGAATTATTAGAAAAGTAAACATTTTACAAATCTGCTCATTTTTACCCTTCGATGAGTACAAATAAAGCGAAAGAACTAATTTAAATTACCAGAAATGGTTACTTAACACTTTTTATTCGACTTTAAAATAAGGAACTACTTTCCATCCACCGTTACTAACTTTACTGGCCGCATGTCACTCAGGGCGCCCGTTTAAATATATGCAGGTAGGGGCAGTGAATTTTTTCTAAGGTTAATTTAAAAAGTGCTCACTTTATCGTAAACGGCTTTTACTTTTGAAAGTTCTACCGATGATGTTGTGTCTTTCCACGTTTCTTAAAATTAAAGGCCTTGCTACAATAGAAATAACAAATACCATAACTAGATTCGTACCCAGACTCACAGTCATAATAAAATTAATGTGTTACATTGAATATAATACAACCGAGTGTTTTCATTTGTCAACTAATAGGTTTTTCTCTCCCATATTGGAACATTTTTACGAATACTTATGTAACACCTCAAATAACCGCTACTTTTCCTGCCACAGCTATCTCTGTTTACTTTTACAGTGTGTATGTTAAATTAATATTTATTTGTTTAATTTATTATTTATTTTGTGGGAAATATGTTTACTCCAGATGTAATTTATATTATTAATTGCAAGTTGTTTAACATCAGAAAACCTATTTCAGCGTATTTATTTTTGTAAGTCTTTCGGTTTTCTTCCAAAAATTTGTTCTTATGTGGGCCATTTTGCATAGAAGAATTCGTTATTTGGTTGCTATGGGAACGCAAGACGTATGTGTAATATATGATTCAACCATCTTGGTTTTTCCGTCAGGCAAATGGTTACCAAGTAGGTAATCGGCCTGACAGGTAATTTTTATTTTTCTGGTTAGGTTGGCCGAGTCACGTACCGCAATGCAGACGCCGACAGGGCGAAGACACGCGGCACTGAAGAGGAATAAACTAGTCTGCACGCGCTAACTACGCGGGCGAGAGTTAAAGTCAAGTTAGAGCTACCGCGGTATGCGTGTGGTACGTTAAACACTGTAAGATACGTATCTTAGGCTCGAGAGCCTTGTGAGGGAAGATTAAGGCCAACTACCAGCGGAACCAACTTAAAAATATTCTGCCAGATGTTGCAGCAATTAAGATTTCACAAGCTAAGTATTCTGGATTTCGACGCAGACACTACATCCGTAAAATAAATAAATAATTATTGAGAAATTTATCTGGCATGTCTTTACGTCACCTTGAAGCTTTAGTTTGTTAAAGTTGCTCTACCTATTTGCCTACGAAGCTCTGAACTGATGTCTTAGGTTCTCCTAAGTGGCTTGGTGTGATAACACTATTTATTAATTTAATTAACATATTTTTATTATTTAAAGTTATTGAAGACTCATTTATTACGGCCACATGAAGCAAAGTAAATTTTGAAACTAATAACGAGCTGATAATTAATATTCGCAAAGATATTAATTAATTAATTAATGTTCTGACGAAAATAATTATTTCATATTAAATCAATTCTTCGACTCAAGTCTCTGTGAATATTTATTGATCTGTAGCTAGGGGTAGTTTTGAATTGTGCTTCATCCTAGTGCCTCCTGTATGTTGTTTGTAGTCTACGGAGACTGGTTGCTATAAGTGTTCTTGACATACAAATTTGTGGTAAGATTTATCTGGTGTTTGGATGTTACGTTCGTTGCGAAGTCATTTGTGTCCTGTGGAGCCGGGCAAGCTTCATACCCCAGGTCAGCATTCGCTGTTAGTAGCGACAAAAGCTATAAGATCCAAGATTATATTTCCTATTTTCTCCTGTGTTCATTATACTTATTTGAGTTTCAATTTTTTTAAGTTTGCCAAGTTTACAGACAGACTGGCGCTTCCGCCAGTGTTATAAATAGGCCCTATGCCTTGCGGCCATATTCATAAATTAAGGGGTTTAGGGATAGTAGCTTATAGATGAATGATAAATAGTGGAGCTTATCTGATGAGGGGTTTAATCATGCTATGCGAAGCAGACAATACAACACCGTAATATTAAGTGTAACGGGGAACCTATAGAACTGATATATTATGTTAAACTACATTATTATTATTATTATGGATAATTCACGCCTTTTTACTTATCTGCTATGGACTGTCCCCACCTTAATCTTCATGCCGGAGGTTGTGTGTTCTTGTAGATCGATTAGCGGCGGCCGGACACTCCTATACTTTGGTCCTTCCGTGTAGCTGGCCGGACGTGGAAAGGCGTCGGGCCCTGCCTTACAGCGGCGTATATCGGTGCGTCGTTTAGGCATCCATGTCTCCAATCGCTGGCTGGTGGAGGGGGTTTTTGCAAATTGGCCTCGCCTGGTGGTTGATGCAATAAGTTGTCGCAATTCCTGGCGTCCTGATCGATTAAAAGTATTAGGCCAGGTTTACGTGGGGATATTTTTTTTTACTATAGTCTGTTCATAACATTTACCCCAACGTTCATTTGCGAGGTGCTGTTCACCCCGCCCCCTTGTGTCTCGTTAATTCTGAAGTGTACTAGCAGCGGTAGTCGTGTGGCTCTTGATGTGGCAGTAGGAAAAGAAGAGGGTTGATGATCTCTTCACTACGGTAGGAATGTTTTTTTTTTTGACGGGATATAGCTCTGACAGATGGATAGCCGAGGCAAACGAAACTGCCTTGCAGTCCTCAAGAAGGTTGGTTAGTAAAACGATGCCAGTCTGGAAAAGTGATGTGGTTTGTTTAAACTGTGGCCTTGAAATTGAAATGTGCTGGAGTGTACAACCTGTATTCCGCGCGCTTTATACGGCAGACGCCACGATGGCGGTACGCGAACACAACATTCTTTTCTTGATGCTGTGGTTCCCTAACACTAATTGGCGTGTCTTTAATTAACATATTTATACTGTGAAATTGGAAAATCAAGTGTACTAAAATTATATTGTATAAATTGTATTATAATGAAAATTAATATAACAATCATGAAAATTACTTGAACTGTAAAATTTATTTACAAAATTGATTGCTCTCCCCTTTACAAAAGTGTAATGTGTTTACAAAAATATTTATGAAACATGTAAAGAAAATACATATTAACCCAGCAAACACGGAAAATACGGGCCAGAATCGGGCCGTTAAAAGCTAGCCGACAAACTCCAGCCAGCCGATACCAGTCTTATGCCGGAAGCGGCCTGATGGAGATAAGGATCGGCGGCTAACTGTTGGCTGACTGTGTCGGGCCTGCGACGGCTGGATGTCGTTTCGAAGCCGGGCCTGCGACAGCTGGATATAGCTACGATGCCGTCCTGCGACGGCTTGATGTATCGAAGCCGGTCCTGCGATGGTTGGATGTCGTTACGATGCCGGGCCTCCGACGGCTGGATGTAGTTACGATGCTGGGCCTGCAACGGCTGGATGTTGTTACGATGCCGGGCCTGCAGCGGCATGATGTCCAGAAATAAGCAGTATAACCATGAAAAAAACCTTAACTTTTCGATTTAAAATTTTAGTAATTATAATTTTATCTTTACATATATTGATTTCATTTACTTCTCAACATATTACATGATATAAAAATCTTTTACTTCCTGAGTGCGTTCTAACCTATACACCACGGGGTAACTTACTGATAGTCTCCAGTAATTAAAAATATATCATGACACAAATTATTATAAAGAAATGTGTAAATTCCATGAAAATATAACGAATAATTAAAAAATACATGGATCATTTAAAAACTATTTCTTCAGAGGCATTCCAAACAAAATAGTATTTGTTAGATTTCAATATATCTGTCGGATGGTTGTACAAATGAAAACATTTCGAAGTAAACAAATGCCATGGGCTACCACGTGCAACCTTTAATCACAAAAAAAAAAAAAAAAAAAAAAAAAAACTGCTAACATCTTGCCAATTCGAAACACTTTCCAAAAGTTTGTCGGCAAAAAGGCATATATATATATATCTATATATATGCCTTTTTGCCGACAAACTTATATATATATATATATATATATATATACACACCTATATTTATTGTGAAAGAGAGCCTTGACTCGAAAACGTTACCAGGTCGGAATAGATAAGATTTACAGACAAGACGACAGATGCTGTATGGGAATCGGTCCAGAAATATTTTTCAGATGCTTACAATACGTTTGCTCTGCGATATCATGCCGACATATTTTCGGTGATATCCTTCTGTTATTCTAAAAATACAGCGGGCCATTGTATTTTTTCTAATGGCGAACATTATGTCTCATAAAAGACATCATGCCGTTAACAGCTAGCTAACATCTTGCCTATTCAAAACACTTTCCAAATGTTTGTCGCCAAAAATAAATCATATTGTAGTAATTGAAAATAACAATGTAAAAGTTATTCGTATATAAATTAACATTATTTATTAATGCTATTAAAGGCAACTAGTTTGTTTTTAATTCATTGTTTACTTAAAGAAATGGTTTTAGGAATACAAAATTTATTTAGCATTTCGAATAACTTTATTAGTCAAGAAGTATTAACAATGGGAATTCTAGATATATCTTATAATTTTTAAAATGTTGTATCCACCATTTGGTTTTTTATGATGCTTACATTATTCAAAATATAAGATTAATACTTGAATTAATTTGGCGCGGCGGCCGTGACGCAATACATTAAATGACCGAAGTGACGCGACGAAAATAACTTTCCAGCTAGTCGCACTCATCCAGCATGTGACGTCAACAAGACAGAAATATCAGGTGCGACACGTTCAAAGAAAATAAACAATTTTAAATTCTGTTGCATCGCGGACTAGACACTCATAGATAAATGAGAGCATATTTATGATCTGACACAGGTGTAGGTGTTTGGTTGGTAGCACTGGGGCAAACAAGCGACAGCAAAAAAAAAAAAAAAAAATAGCGATCATTTTCAAAAAGCCTGCATGCAATGATAACATTTTCCTTACAAGCTCAAGAGGAAGAGGGGCCAAAGTGGCTGAGAAGTTAGCCTGCTTGCCTCCCACCAAGGCGATACGGGCTCAATCCCGGCTGGGTCACTCCGGATTTTCGCATGTGGGAATAGTGCCGGACGATGCTTTTGGTGGGCGGGTTTTCTCGGGGATCTCCCATTTCCCCTGCCCTTTCATTCCGGCGCTGCTCCATAGTCACCTTCATCGCCCTTATCGGCTCTCAAGACCATCGATGTTAAGAGCTGCCCAAATCTCTTCACTCACTCAGGCGGAAGCTTCCACAGGACCTGTTACTCGAGCCTACACGCTGTGTTATCAGGGTCAGGCTCAGCCGTGCAACTACTGGTTTGAAGGGCACGGATGAGGAAGTGCATCGCGGCAGCAGCCTGTAGCACTATGGCCGTTGCCAGCGGGCTGGGTAAATGGATACCAAACCATTATATGAGAAACAATTTACAAATTCCTTTACAACAAACCAATGAACAATTTTTGACTTGAATACATCTTTGAATTTGCGACTATAGGGGGAGGCAATCCAGAAAATTCGATAATAATAAAATCGGGGGATAAAGTTTGCCATTGCACCTAAGAATCTATTATCTACATTCAAAATTGAATTTCACCACTCGATTGCCAAATGATCAAATAATATGTTACGTTGAGTGAGGACTGAGAAGAATCGCTCGAATTTGGGGGTGGGGCGTAATTTTGAGTTTGTTTCGCAGTCTCATAACTTCTGTGCTTCCGCGTATCGCGTAGTATAACTGCTGACCAGGAGAAGCTACGACGCTCGTTTGAGTTTCAATCGTTTAAGTTAAATCGATTGTGTGTATAAAAACATTTGTGTGGTGTGGTTATGATGATAATGTATGAGTTTAATGTTTAAAATTAAGAAAACTTAACACAGTTTCGGCCTATACTTGTCAAAAAAAAAAAGCCTGGTCGAAATACAGAGACAATAACGCGTCGTGCTGCACCTGTCGTGCCGCGGCCGTAGTGCAAATGTAATAGGCTGTTCACGGTAAAATGAGCACTTTTGAAAGCCCTGCTCAAGATGTAATTGTATGCATGTTGTATATTCTTCCGCTTTATGTAAAATTAACATTGCTAGGACCTCATAACTTTATTCATGCGTAGGACAAGTGAAGCTGTGAAATTATTAGAAAAGTAAACTATTTATCAAATTTGCTCATTTCTACACTTCGATGCACTAAACAAATCTTAAAGTGAAAGAAATAATAATATGTTTTCACAAATGGTTACCTAACACTTTTTGTTCGACGTTAAGATATAGAACTTCTTTCCGTCCATCGTTACCAACTTTACTTGGGGAATGTCATCCAGTGCGCCCGTTAAAATATATGCAGGCAGAGCAGTGACTTTTTTTAAAGATTGATTTCAAAAGTGCTCACTTTATCGTGAAAAACCTTTACAGCATTGATATTTTACTCTTAAGTCATACTTTTAGTGCATGATCTCGACTGTTGTAGAGAAATTATATGAAATGTATTATTTTTAAACAATATTTATTTACATATCGTCAATTAAATTTCCGTTGCGTTCAAAGTCTTCTTCCGAAACAATGGAGTGGATACATTCAGGCGGTTCATAACATCGAGGTCTTAAGAGCCGATACGGGTGAAGTGAGGTGAGTAAGAAGGACGGGGAAAACCCGAGATCCGCCATAAAACCCGCCAACCAGCGTCATTGTGCACCATTATTACCACGTGCGATAATCCGGACGCCACTCTCCATCGGGAATCGAGCCCGGTTCGCCTAGGTGACCGATACAATTTCTTAAAAGTTTATCACTGAGGAACATATTTCTGACACACGCAGCTGGGCTATAAAATCGCAGTACATTGGCCTAGTGCATCGTACAGTGAACGGAAATTTATGTTACCGGGTATTTAATATACCTGTATAATACAATGTTTGTTTTGTTTATATACCTACTTTCGGTATTACTTAACTGTCATTTGCGTATTATAACAACAGAGTGGCAGCAATTTTCTGTTGCCTATATCCTCAATAATTATAAACGCAAAGTTACGTGCATAATTTGGGTCGGCTAGGATGCCGTAAGGTTAATTGTACTCAGGTTAGGAACAAAACGTGATTTATTATGTGAGAGTTTGGTATAGGGGAATTTTCCGCCGCTAGGTGCGCAGTGTTCCAAAATATAACTTTTAACTAAAACATTTTCCTACGTGAATTATAAATGAAAATTATTTTACTTAGTTACAAAATTATTTTATGTTTGATTTTTGGTTATTGTTATTATATTGGTTTTTTTTTAGATAGAAAATAGATTAAAATATGGTATACGCTGTTCACGGTAAAGTGAGCTTTTTTGAGGCCCTAGTTACTTTTTTCTTTCAGTAATATTTTGTCCTGTAACCACCTTTTAAAATATATATTGTGCCATGAAAGTAACAAACACAGAATGTATATTCCACTACACTCGGGAGTTAACGTCTGAGGCTACAGTAAAAAATATTTATTGGCTATTATTTAAAATGAGAGGGCATTCAAAAGTGATCACTTTTCCATGAATAGCCGATACACATGCTACACAGGGCTTACCTAGTGGTGAAACTTTTTTGGTTGGCAAACTTTCAACATCGATCTTCCTAGCCTGTAGTAGAATTAACCTCAGATGTGAAGGAGCCCATGTTGGCAACACTGCAGCACAAAGTCCAGCTTGGCCGCCTGCTAGCGATACATGAGAGCCAGTGTGTGCAGCTCGCCTCACACAGTTGCTGCTGCTGCTGCTGCTTACTACGTTCCTACACCAGGTGAGTGTACGAGGCCTAGTGATGCACTAAATCTCTGTAGCGACTGTGTAGGAAGGAATGAACACTATACGCAGCGGCAAATGCTTTTTCTCCACATTTGTTAGTCTGTGACAAAGTGAGATATGGAACCTACGTCTCAAATATATTGTTAGGAAGCTTTATTCAGACAATTATCAGGATGAACGAAACTCCTGATTATGTATTATAATAGTTATTATATAAACAGCTAAGTGTGAAATCAATATAAATTAATTGTAATTTTCTTATAGTTTTCCCCTGCGTATTCTGAATAATTTGAGGCGCCATACCGAAATAGTGTTCAATTATTTTAAGTATAGTGACGAATTTTTTTACAGTGTTAAATTATTACAAATTTCTATTTTTTATTTAGGGTTACTGGTATTAGTAGAGAGGTTTTTGGTAGGTGCTCTCCAGCGTGGTCTTGAGAGCCAACTGAGGCGAAGTGAGGTGGGCACAGTGCAGGGGCAGAATGCAAGGGTGGAGATAACTGGAGAACCCTGAGAAAACCCCTCCGGCCAACATTACCGCCCGTCACGTTTACAACGCGTGAAACTTCGTGTGATCTCGCCAGCAAAACCAAATCAATTGTTTGTATAGTGGGAAATTGGAAATCGTCTTGCTGAAACCTAATAATTTTTCCTTCATATTTGGACACCACAAACTTGTAAGATTTGGTTAGTAAGATTTTTCGAGATAACTGTATACTTTATTTACTTCAAACGAAATATTTATTTGACGCAACCATGCTATTAATCATGTTTACGGTAACCAAGCCGATTATTGAACGTACTTGGAAAATAGTTGTGTGTACTGAATGCATACATATGATTTCTGAACAACTAAATAATTTTTCAGCTGAATAAATTATTTTTAAATTATTAATTTATTTGGAAGGAATGAAGCCAGATGTTCGGAGCAAAAGCAGATTAGCTGAATTGATGAAACATTGTTCGATGTAAACAAGTACTTTTAAAAGAAAATTATTTGAAATCTGAAAAAAATTCTTCCTCTCAGTGTAGGTTTTCATAGTGGTAAGCGAGCAGTCTACTTCACCACCACGCCAGGCGATTACAGATATATTCTATTCACGGGAAAATGAGCACTTTTGAAAACCCTGCTTAAGATATACTTGTATTCACGCTATGTGTTCCTCCGCCATATGTAAAATTAACATTGCCAAGGGCCTCATCACTTTATTTATGCGTCGGGAAAATGAAATTGTGAAATTATTGCTCATTCTTACACTTAGATGCATTAAAAAAGCAGAAAGCGAAATGAATACCTTTCAAGTTATCACGAATGGTTACCTAACACTTTTTATTCGTCGTTAAGATATGGAACTACTTTCCATCCATCGTTACCAATTTAACTGTGCGAATGCCACTCAGTGCAACCGTTAAAATAGATGCTTGCAGTGGCAGCGACTTTTTTCTACGGTTCATTTCTAAAGTGCTCACATTATTGTGACAGCCTTTACAATCATTGAATTCACGATAGATATATTAGACAGAGGACCTGTTTTAAAATGTACAAGACAGGCAGTGAAACAAAAGGCGAGACTTTCTAGTACGTTCAAAGTGATCATATACTCGAATGCAGGCAGGAAAATATACTAAAATGGTAAGCGAATCTCAAAATGATTAAGAATATTGAGACCACAGGACACATCCGCTAGCATAGTAAATACCGTCATCGCGCTTGCGTTCAGCACCTGTTGTGCAACTGTAAAGAAAAACAGTCCTTCGTGAACGACAATTCAAGAACGCATTCACGCATGTGTGTTGAACGTATCTGTAAACCTGTGGCTGCAACCTTGAAGCCGTAGTACCACTTAAGCAATCAAAATAAAAGTATGCACTGCAGATTTCAATCAATTTCTTGTAGAGTTATGTAGCTTTGTATTAAAAGTGGTTATCACTTACTTTGACTTAATTCATCAGTCTCTACACATATTCATATGTAAACATTGGATCGCAAAATGCTCATGGTAGTGTAAAGCTTCTCATGTTAGCGCACTTTCTGAAGGAAAGAACAGCTGATGTGCTCACTTTCCTGCCTGCCTGTGTGTGTGCGCGCGCTTATGTTTTTCCCCTTTTAAATTTTTGAATGCATAAACCCAATTCCATCAAATTCAGTAAACATACAGGAGTTAGAATAAGGACACCTGACATTTATAGTTTTCGACCACGTCGGGTACTTATTTTCAAAATTACGGTCATTAAAATTTTTTAGATATATCATATTTTGGGAACCATTCAAACAATTTAAACCAAATTTTGTATGCTGGCAGCACATTAAGTAAACATTAAATTCTGAGATAGTTATTGTTGTTTGTCCCCCATTTTGGAATGTTGCACCGAAGAAATTAAGATTTTACATTATATCACGAAAACTGTTAAAACAATTCTCACCCAACTTGGCAGCTAAATAATAATATAACAGGTCAAATAAACATAAGTGAATGAATTTGACTAGCTACTTTCTGAAATGGTGGTTATATAAATATTTTAGGTTTATTTGAGGAAGCTACAAAACCATTTAACCGATTTCGACCGCAGTTTTTATACTGAAAGTATACATTACAAGCATCGTAGATACCAACACACACCCATTTTTGTCGGCTATTTTGGAAGATACCCATGTAGCAAACCACCAATGGCCCATTGAATGTTTACAGTCTGATTCCAAGCCGTCAAACAATTGGCCAACAGTTGGCATAAACCCGGCACCATTGCTGGTCCTGAAATGACACCACTAACTAGAAATACTCTGCCCATTACTGGCCCAGGTGTGGTGAACACAAATGGCCCAAACGTGGTCCATATGCGTACAACAGATGTACCATTTCACAGCCTTCAGATGGCTGGCCATGCTTATATGTCTAACACTGCCTCTTAAAAAGAATTATTTTTACCACCAATATCAACTTTTCTTTGTTTTTAATTTCATTTACTTAACTATTAAACACATTACAAGACATGAAAATCTAATGCTTACCGGAGGAGTAAAAGGGGCGCGAATCTATACCCTATGATTGAAAGCTCAGCATGCTAGCCACCGCTCCGCTGTGTATTCTTATATTTAGATGAACTTATTTAAAACATATTCGGATTTGAATAGCTCACACACACTAATATACTGTAAGTTACACTAGTTATTCCATAGACTTCAAATTTACCATGCGAAAAAATTAGTATTTAAAAATATGCAGATAAAAAATAATACTGTTGTTGATAGAAATCTCCTTACATAAATCGCGATATTAACCCCAAAAAATTGCCTTTAATGTAATATTTCGCAGTATAGCAGTAACCTGGAGTTTATTCATTTTTTTTTAAATGCAGTCGGCATATATGAATATTTTAGTGATGTGAAACAACGAAAGCCCTTCAAAGTTAATTTTCTAAAGGTGACTATGTATAATTTTTTTTAACTTCTCATTTGAATTATATACAGTCATATGTGTAAAACATTACATATGTCAAGTTATTCAATACAAGTCGCGAAGTCACACCTAATAGGCCTACTGTATTTACAGCATTTAGCAATATATATTTCCATCACTATATATTTAGAAATAATCTACTTATTGTATCATATGATCTATAATTATATTAGATACGCGTATATATGTATATATGTGTGTGTAGTTTGAAGAAGCCAAATTGCACTAGCAAACACAACCTGTAGGCAAAATGTCGGCAAATTGTCGGCCCGATACCTGTATTATCGGCAACGGTCGTTCAATGCCAGAAGATAGCCATCTGGCAACGGCGTGACGTCTTTTTTGAGACAGTAAAGAAAAAAAGACAACGGCTCACTGAATTTTTTTGGATAACAGATGGATATCAGCTAAATTATGTCGGTGTGATATCTCGCAGCTAACATGTCGCCAATATCAAAATAATATTCTGGCCCGATTCTGATGTAGAATCTTTGGTTTTTTTTTTCGGTAAGCTGGCCGTCATATTATTTATTCCGGCCCGCTAACGTTTTCGAGACATGGCTCTTTATCACAATAAATATACAAATATGATGTCTTTTTGCCGACAAACTTTTTGAATATGTTAACTAGCTGTTAATGGCATATCTTTTTTGAGGCCATGTGTTAACCGTTAGCATGTTTTTTGAAAATGATTATATGTGTGTCATGTGGTAGCCCATGGCATTTTTTACTTTGAAATTTTTTTCATTTGTATAACCAACAGACAGATTTATTAAAAACTAACAAAAACTATTTTTTTGCAAGCTTTTGCAGAAACGAAGAAACAGTTTTTAAATAATCAGTGTTTTAAAATTATTTGTTATATTGTCATGGAATTTATATATTCACTTATAATAACTTATGATAAATTTGAAACTACTGGAGACTAACAGTAACTTACCCCGTGGTGTTTAGGTTAGCATGCTGGACTGTCAATTAAAGGGTTTTAGGTTCGAATCCCGTACCCGGCAAGCTAGAGATTTACATATCATATAATGTGTTGAGAAGTAAATGAAATAATAAAGATTTTATGTCGAAAAGTTTAGATTTTTTTCACGGTTATATTGCTTATTTCTGGATATCATGCCGCTGCAGGTCCGGTATCGTAATGACATCCAGCCGTCGCTGGCCCGGCATCTTACCGTCATCCAGCCTCCGCAGGCCCGGCGTCTTGCCGCCATCCATCGGGCCGGAGTTTGTCGGCTATCTTTTACCGGCGTGATTCTGGCCCTTACTTTTCGCGTTTGTTGGGATGGTTCATCGGTTTATCACTTGAAAGCCTTCAAATGGCCTATAAATGGCTACCCATTCTTTTACAAGAAATAAATATAGGTAATGTGTGGCCATTGCTGCATAATAGTTAGTAAACAATTTATGGGCCATTAATAGATCACCTACACCCAACCATCAGTTTCATTTCCATCAACGTTACATCAGTGGGTACAAATGGCATGCCAAGTGTCTTGATGCCAGCAGCTAACCGTAGCAGAGCCAATTATGTAGACCCATAAATTTTCTAGGCCAGCAGTAATCCAGCAATTCCATCAGTAAAATCACAGACGGCCGACTGTCTCTTAAGAACGCGAAACAATATAGTGAAGTGCCATCAATGGCCCAGAGATGGATATAGTTAAGTGCTGCCAGTGCTGGAATACAGTTGGCAAGCCATTTGTGGATCATCAGCAGTATAGCCACTCTTAGCTATCAGTTTCATTTCCATCAACATCCCATTAATGCACAATTGATAGCATACCAAGTGTCCTGTTGCCAGCAGTCTGTAATAATAAGGCCATTTGTGTAAACCCATACGTACCCATTTCCAGCAGTGATCCAGCAATGCCGGCAGTAAAACCACAGTCTGGCGAATGTGGCTTGCTAAACGGGTAGCGCCATACGAATAAATGAAATTACTATATCTTATCTACATAAAAAATTAACAGATTACTAAAAAAAATTGTCAAACAAGTAGAATTATGCAGATTATGTATATTGATAGGTTTTAAAAAGTCATATACTTATTTCCAAAATGGCGGACATTTAACGATTTTTAGATATTAATGCTATATCGTCGAATCCATGTAGGCCTAATCAATTTGAATTTAACTTTGTATGCTGGCAGTAGATATTACAACTATTAAGTGTATCTACATGGAGCATCATTTGTGCTCCATTTTGTAAGAGATCACCACCTGAATAAATAAATGTTATGGTAATATCCCGGGAAACAATTGACAGATTCCTACGAAATCTGACAAAAAAAAATAGTACTACAGCAGGTGATGCAAAAATTGTATGTTTTAATTAGAACAGGTACATATTTCCAAAATGGGGACTGTATAAATATATATCTGGTCAGTATATTCTATTAACATAATAAATTCCAAATGAACTTTGTATGCTGGTAGTGCCTATTACACCCATTAAATTTACTTATGCAGAACCTCATTTCGGACTTATTTTGTAAGATAGTTCCACCAATAGAAAATAAAGTTTTTATCGGATATCTCGAGAAATAATGTGCCCATTCTTACAAAATTGACAAAGATGTTGCACTGAGGTTGTCCAATTAATATATGTATTTTGTTAAGTATTACACATTTATTTTCAGAATGGTTGCTATAAAATCATTTGTTCTGTGTGCTATAACTACAAAAATGTTATTTATTTTAACCGCACTTTTTATATTGGCAGTATACAATCGTCAAAATTGCTTTTACATTACTTTTTGTCCTTAGTTTGTGAAGATTGCCCCATGAAAATTATGGTGGGTTTATATCATACTCGAGGACCAATTAATCGATTCCCACCAAATGTTAAATTGGAACATTTCAACAAATTTGTATCAAATTGTTCACATCATAAATGCTATGGATGGCCATGTAAACTTTCATGATTTAAATGTTTCAGACCCCGATGTTCAAAATGGCAGCTTCATAATTAATTTAGGTAATACAGTGGATTGCACGTTAGCGTATTCTAAAAGGCTTTCTGGATTCAAGTCCCGGGTAAGATACGTGTGTCTTTCTAATTATCTCACTACTGTTGCAGGTTTCTGGTTTCATTTCTAATGCTATTCTTTGAAAGAGAAGTCAAGTCCTACCTACCAACTCAGTTTTTAAGAAATTACAAAAAAATTTATTGCGCCCATGTTGAGGAAAGTAGACTTACTATTTATATCAGCAAATTATTGTTCGTCGCGAAAGCCGGTACCACACGAGGTCAATTTTCGTAGCAGTTTTCAAACTCATTTTACTCTAGTGTTTCTGCTCCTGTGTAGGTTATAATTCAGCCCTCTCCGGAGGGGTTTGGCTCCAGATATGACAGTGTTTGTACAAGTTTGACAAGAAACCATACGTAATTAAGTCAGAAAGCAACAATAAAACGTAGCAAATAGACACAACACAAAGAATATATGGATGCCCGGCAAGGGGCCGGGCATGCACCTGTCTATTAAAGAATTGGAGATTCTGGAGAAGGGGGGCAGGGGGGAGAATGGTAATGACATGTTTACTTATTGCGCTGTGTCTGCGTACGACATGTACACAATAAATCCAGGCAGCTTTCATGTTCAGTGTGGTTTCATGTGAACGGAGTATATTATATATAAGATAATATTAGTATAAAAGTAATGTAGTGTGGCGAAAAATAATCAGCTCTGTTTGTGTCAATATTTCTGTTATTTTTTTGATACAAGCACCCTCACAAACAATACAATCAAAAAATACATTTACTATGTACGTAGTGTATAATGCGTAATTGTACTAAATATGTGCTGCAGAGAGGTGGTTTGAGTAAAAGTGACATATTGGCTGCAGAAGAAACTCTCGCCATGGCAACGTCCTACACTTCCATGCTGGCTCTGCCACTTCTGATTCTCGCAGCCTCACAAGGATGCAGTGGAGATGTAAGTACTGCACATATTGGCACAGCTTAACGCCTGTTCCAAAAAAGGTGGAAATCCCAGATGTTTTATTTACTGCAATCATTACAGTTCATTAATTGCAGTCTGTAGCTACGGATGACAGGTCATGTCATCTGTCTCACACATGAACTTCATTTTGTCAGATTTTACTTATTAGTAGCTGACACGTGCGACTTCGTTCGATGATATTTTTGTAAAGTTATTGATATAAAGCCGACCATAGTTTCATTAATGTTTTATGTTTAAAATACTAATATACATTCTTTCAGGTTTAATGGAGTTATCAAATTACACAATGCCATCGCGTTGCACATGTTTTATGTTAGCATGAAATTTAGGACTTTGAATTGATCTAGCCACTTTTTTATTGGCTTCTCTGGACACTGAGCTACTGCAGTCCCCTTTTTGGGTGCTCAAACCACTGAGATACTGTGGCCCCACTACTGGGTGCTTTAGCCCCTGACAAGCTGCGGCCCCACTATTGGGTTCTCTAGCCCCTGAGCTTCTGCGCATCCTTATTGGATTCTCTAGCCCCTGAGATTCTGCGACTCCCTAATTGGATTCTCTAGCCACTGAGCTTCTGTGACCCCCTTATTGGGTGCTCTAGCCACTGGCTACTGCGGCCCCACTTGGAATAACTCCAGCCACTGGGTCACTACGGCTTTTTGGAAGCAAAGGTTTACAGCCCATAGACAAAAAAGGAGAAATGACGATTTTTTTAAAACAATGCTTTTCTTTATGCAGTAATCGATCCTAAGAAAAGCTTAATCCAGTACCTATTTACGTACCTGTTCATCATTTTTTCCGGAACTGTTTGAGATATCTCGATGAAACAAAGATTATGTTGGTTCTGCTGTTATTATCTAGAGACTGTGTATATTTGATGTCAATACGTTCATTGGTTCTTGAGTTAAATCCGTTTGGACAGACAGACACGAAAAGAATTAACATTAGATATGGCTTAGTTATCAATTATACTATATGAAAAAATTAACTAAAAGTGAAATATTCGAAAATCACACACACACACACTTATATTTTATTTAGTAGTGTAGATATTGCATGAAAAGCCACCTTGAAACATTCCTATGCGTTTTCAAATGAATTTCCCCATATTTCTTGATAGTGGTATGTTTTATTATTATATTCGTGTTTAAGACAGGTCGGTGATTTGTAAACGTGTAAAACATTGTCAGTTTTTTTTTATTTTGAGGCAGAGATAATATTGTCCTTAACGATATACAATTTTCAAAGTTACAACTATGCTTGCTTTGATGACGCCTAGCTAATGTAGTGTAAACAATGCTCCAAAATTTGAACTGTCTTATAAACTAAATATTTAGAGTTTATCTGCGAAGTATAACTAGTATAACATAACAGAATAACAGTTACAGGAACATATCTTGAAACAATACACTATTCTTTAACTAAGTTATTTATAAAGTAAAAATAATGTACTCGAGCAACCTCAGAACTTGTATTTCTAGATGGCACCACCACAACATGAGTATTTATTAACACCGCTATGTTTACAGTCGGACCACAGGCAGGATGTCCTGATTGAGATGATGCGAGCAATTACTCACTCTCTAGACTTCTTCAACCACACTACACAGGAAGAACTGCGCCTTCAGAGACAAAACACTGCTGCTTTAACTGACCTGCACTCCCTGCAGTCACTTCCGGACATGGTGAGTATATACTTGACTCAGGCCTAGAAAGCTTAGATTAATTTTAATCACTCTAATAAGAAACAATAATTCACGACATGTGTAACACGATAAACTTTATAACCAAGAAATTTAAGGAACTGTAGTATGTCCCAATCTTTAAGACATGAGCTTCAAATGCACACTTTATAGAACGCCAAAAAATAACCCAAACTTGTTAGGTTACTCTAGGCTTCTTAAAATCGAATATATCAATAAATCACAGTAGACTTGCTATACTCTACTTTGAGAGGGAATACTTAAATCTTCATTTATGCCGGTATTTGTGTGTTGTATTTCCCTTTATGATTTGGCGTTTTGTCTTTACTTTATTTGTTTGGTTGCGAGATGAATTTTTATTTATCACTCGTGGGAGCGCAAAGAGCAGCAAACTTAAATAAGCAGAGTTTAGGTATTAATTTATATAACATTTGTTGTTTCATATCTTATATTTGGGAAAAGTTTATTCATCTAATTCAATTGCTTGTAGGTAACAGTGGTTTAATTACACGCAGCGTGTCAGTGGCCAGAGAGTTAGGAGTTCACGTTTAAAGAAAATACACAGTCATTTGTCTGGAATGTCGGTGGATTACACGCAGGTAAAACCATCCTTAGTGACGTATGCTGGGCTCCAGCTAAGGAATGGTGATCTCTAAGCAAATGTCACAGAGGTATTTCGTTCTCGCCACGAGGGTCCAGAAGTTACCACCGAGACTATATAAGGCCTAACAACCCCTTTGTGACGTCATTGGAGGTATGCAATACAATCGTTGCGCGACGTTGTTTTGAAACATTTAGCAGCGTGCAAATGAAAATTGGCAATGATAGGTACGAAATTTCCGTTGTATTTAACCTGTTACCACTTGGGGAAAAAATAGGGATGTTTAGATATATTTTTAATAATACATTCTTTCAATATATCGATACCTCAGTAGAATAGTACTACAATTCAAAATATGCTGTTTTCAGGAGGGGTAGTGTTAGTGTTGTAATACGAAGTTACCATACTCAAGCGCATTTTCATGCTACAATATCCCAAGAAAGACTACAACCATCAGCATTTAACTTGTAAAACCTTCTCATGTAACACACATTTCTGTACGGCATATTATAATGTAATTAATTAAAATATTTTATTTTTGGAGATTTAACTCTGTCGTTGAAGTATCAAAATAAAATACAATTCATCCGCAACATACCGAACATAACCAAGCAGTTCAACATATTGGCAACATATGTTGGCCTACTAGTTGTGACGTCATTACATTAGCTGGGCAAAATGAGGTTCTAAGGCCTTGAATATTGGTGGTAACGGTCCAGACTGGTGATGTGAGCACACATGTTAGTGCAGTTAGTTAATGCGGTTAGTTGCTATGGCTGTTAATTGAGTAACAGGCATTTGACTTTATTTGCTTTCATTTTCGATTTTTTCGTTATTTATTATATTTTGTTACATTTTTTTTCCCCACTCTCGTTTGTAAGATTGTTTTTAGTTTTCTGCCGATTTTCTAATGACTTGCAGGAGTTTATTTTACAATTAATTTAAATTACGCAGGGAAAATATATCACTACCAAAGTATAAGAAAAAAATCTTAAATTTCTCATATAAAGGCACATATTGATTACATGCATCGTATTTAAAATATAAATTGAATTATCTTTACAAACTTTACTGATAAATACCAACGATTTTCCCCCTAAATTGCCGCTATATAAGCGTCTTAGACAATTGAGAAGGTAGTTTTTTTATTGATAGTGTTATGAAAGTAATGGCTGATGAAAACAATTCTTTGGAATAGGTGCTGAAACTCACAGAACAAATAATCCAGCTGAGTGGAAACATCAACTCTATGAAGGAAAATGTTGCTGCTTTGCTATTGGTAAGACAATTTAGTTATTACTCACAGTACGCCATAATGCTTAATAAATAAATATAATGTATATGTATTTAATAAAGAATATTTTACCGTATGAATTTAATATCCAAAAAAAGAAAATTATTTTGTGAGTGTGGATTTATTTAAAATTCATCTATAAACAGTATACCTATGTTTTTGTGCATTTGAAAATAATTAATTTCATTAATTTAAACGTCCGTACATTTATGGATTTTTTGGTCGCTAATATAATGTATCGTTTTAAAGGTGGAAACCCTAACTCAAGAGAACAAGAATCTTAAAGAACAGATAGGAAGTAAAGATCACATGGTGAGAAAAAAACCTAAAATGTAATTCTTATCTTTATTTGTTCAACGAAGCTCATGAGTTGCTTCATGCTGAAAAGTTCACAAAAGAATAATAGTACAAAATGTTGACAAAACTCTGTTATAAATATTTTAACTTAATTTTGATAAGCAAGTCTGCTTCAAAGTATAATAAAAACATTTTTATTGTAAATTTCAAAATACGATATTACGATAGATAATAATATAATAATTTAGATTGTAAACCAATGGTGCAAGTTTTTCATGTTGATATTTTCGCAGTAATTCTGAATTCATTTAGTCCGGGAATTAATTTGGAATGTAGCCCTCATTTGAATATATTTTGTATTGTTTCTATTATTATTTATATAATTTCCAACATCTATTCTCAACACTACTCAATGTTTTTGTTTAGAAGACTTTCTCACTACCGCGCCAGTGTTATTTTCCTAATCACCACAACGACGTTTGAGACGATCGCAGAAATAAGAATGTGCGTTTCGTGTGTGCTTGAATCACTTTCTTTTGCGTTATGTTTTAAAAAAACCTTCTACCACGCCTTGTTGTATCCCAGGTAGCACAATCTGCTTGCATAAAGCTTGACATGATAAGCCTGTCAGCTTACATCATGCTTACTGTGTAAGCAAACACGTGTGAATTAGACTTGAATAAAGCGAACTAGTCTCCACAGGTCAAGCTTGGAGCAAGCTTGACTAGTAAAATATGCCGCAAGCTTGGCTTGGCAAGCTGCTAGTATAATTCAAACCATATTGAAAGCTTGTATTCAGCTAGTATCTGCCAGTGATGAGAAATTTGGCTGAAATAAAGCTTGAATCACACATTATATAAGAAGCTTGACGGCAAGGCAAAATCAAGTTAGATATCAAGCTTGCTGCAATCTTACGTGATATGTACGAACCAGATCTTTACAGGATATTTTCTTCCAGTTCATTTCTTTACTCGTGTCCGCGCGAATGTATATCTTTGAAGAACGGAAGAAGAAGGGTTCCCCTAATAGAGACGACGTTAACCTTTCGAATCTCAATCGTGAACCAAGGTTGGTACCTGCCTACATGAAGAAAGGAAGGAAGTAGTATAGCTGACCCTGCAGGACATCTCAGAAGAAACATTCCGCTCCCAAAACTAAAAATATGCACTGGTGGCACAGTCGGATTTTCTCGTACAACGATGTTTCTCATAGAGTGAATTGTTTGTAGTAGGATTTAGTATTTTCTGGCGCAATGGCATATGGCATAGGAGCTGAGGAGCCGCCATGCTGTTACGTCACCGGCCGCCATCTTGAATGCCATTGACCATTTACCCATGACCTTGACCCCGAGGACCTTTGACTCCAAAACCCCTTTAAAAAACCCTAAAAATCCAAACATTAAAAAAATAGAAACATTTTGGAAAAAATTTATTATTAGAAATTATTGAAATATTATAAAAATCATTCTCAGAAATTACCCATATTTTGTGGAGCAGACGAACGGAATCAGTGACTCCGAGCCAGAACAGCCATACTCAGGACCATTAACCTTAGACATTTAACCTGAAAATAAAAAATAAAAAATTAAAAATTTTACAATATATATATATATTAACACAAAAATGTATTATTTAAAAAATTACAAAATTACTAATAGTTCATTATTAAAATCGTAAAAAAATTATTTTGAAAATATAAAAAAAACTTCAATTTCTGAAGGTCTCCGAGCACCATGCCCAGCAGTCGACTGCCACTGTCACCCCAACTCCCCTCACCTATACTCATTATGCCATCTTGGTATTGTCGTTCATTTGTTTATACATTACTGGAGGTCACCATCTTGGTAGACGGCTAAAATCTTAGTAGTTGATGACTATCTTGGTAGGCTACAGCCATCTTTGTAGGCGACCATCATCTTGGTAGAATCACCCATCCGCCATATTGGAAACCAAAAACCATGACCTTGACCCCATAACCTTGAAAAACCTTTAAACCAAAAACTAGAGAAAAAATACATAAGTCAGCAAGAATGATACATAACAGACTATTACTGCCATATTAGATTCACACTGCCTCGATATTGGCCCCATGGCCTTGAATGACATTAATAAAAAAACTGGAGAGAAATCCATAAAAGTCAGCAAGGAAAACCACCACATTATATGCAGATTACATCGACCTTGATTCCATGACCTTGAGTGACCTTCAAAATAAAGACTTCATATCAATACATAAAAGTCAGCAAGCATAATAATATCATACTACTACCGCCATATTAGATGCACACTACCGCGACGTTGACCCCCATGACCTTCAATGACTTTAAAAACAAAAACTTGAGGAAAAAAGACATAATAGTCAACAAGCATAGTACGTTACAGACTGCTAACACAACATTAGATGCAGACTATCTTGTATTTGACCATGTGACCTTATGTGACCCTAGAAAACAACTGGAGAAGAAACTATACAATGAGGCAGAAGTTAACCAAGACGATGCATCTTTCACAGCAGCCTTTGTCAAACTAAGCAACTCAGCCGACCTCCCAAGTGCTTATAATATGAGTATGGAAGGTATATGATATCATATTGACATTGAACCAATAATACTGTACTATTAATACATTGTGCAGACACCAATTCACTCAATCACTTACTATATTTACACCAATAATTCAGTCTTTACACCAATCTTCACAATATTTATGGAAATCCACCCAATCATTCACAATATTTACTCTAATCCTCCTCAATCCACCTTAATCCTTCTCAATCCTCCTTAGTCCTCCTTAGTACTCCTCAGTCCTCCTTAGTCCTCTTCAGTCATCCTCAGTCTCTAGATATCCATGGACAGGTGGAGCAAGTGGTGCAGATGGAGCAGGTGAAGCAGCTAAAGATTGATGGAAAGATTCCAAAAGATTGATTAAAGGATTGCGGTGCTTATTGTGATTGCAGTGCTTCTTGTGGTGCCGATTGTGTTTGTGGCGCTAAGTGCGGTATGTGTGGGTCGCAAGTTAAAATAAATTCACTCTCTATATAGTAATAATTTAATTGGAGACATTATTAGTGTTAAAAATTGGGAAGGTATTTTTGTCTGCATGCAGTTCTACTGGGATTGTTCCTAATGCAAGTATTTATTTTAAATGACATATACTGGCAATGACATTGTGGCAATTATAGGATTTTTGCCCATGCAAAAAAGCATCTGTGATGTCATGTGGTGTGGTCCTGCATATTTGTAAATTGAAGATATAATAATGGCATAATCAATGAATAACCTTGCGGTATGTGGTATACATAAATAATGAGTGTTCCAATAATATTTTTATAAAGGTTTAGTGTCTTTATAATTATATTAAATTAAATCTATTAAAAATAATCTAAAGACATTGGTATTTCAAAAATAACAATAAAAATTATCACCACTGTGCTGGTGGAAAAATGTGTTACCATTACAGACCCAAGTAAAGTTATTTCATTGGAAGCTATACTGGAATGATAAGAGAACACGGTCCATTTCACCACGTACAACAAACGAATTAACTATAAACTAGGCAGCTAACCTAATTTGATTGGCTTGATATTAACAAGAGGAAAATAATATACTAATGCTTGTAATAAATGAAAAACTAAAAAATTTAAAATTTCTAAATACTGTTTTTATTTATTAAATTAAGTCATCGCCAACATTTTCACTACTGAAAGATTGACGTCACTTGAAACAGAATGAATGCACGAAGTATATAAAATATAACACAGTTGCCCAAGTTTTTCAGGCTCACAAAAAATTTAAATTATACATAAAATAATTTTACTGACTGAAAATAATTAAAAAATGTATTTTTTCGTAGAACACGGCTTTTATCAAACAAATACACAAAAATGCTATTAGAATCGCGGTCATGACAAAATATGTAGCAAAACAATTGTTGATACTTAGTTGCAGTCCATGAAGAATAAAGGCGACCAGGATACAGAACATCTCTGTGTATATAAACTCAGTATCAAGGTAAACTGCACCGTAGATTAACACAGAGAGAGAGAGAAAATGAGAGAGAGAGAGAGAAAATGAGAGAGAGAGAGAGAGAAAATGAGAGAGAGAGAGAAATGGGAGAGAGAGAGAGAAAATGAGAGAGAGAGAAAATGGGAGAGAGAGAGAGAAAATGAGAGAGAGAGAAAATGAGAGAGAGAGAGAGAAAATGAGAGAGAGAGAAAATGAGAGAGAGAGAGAGAAAATGAGAGAGAGAGAGAGAGAGAGAAAATGAGAGAGAGAGAGAGAGAAAAGAGAGAAGAGAGAGAGAGAGAGAAAATGAGAGAGAGAAGAGAGAAAATGAGAGAGAGAGAGAGAGAGAAAATGAGAGAGAGAGAGAGAGAAAATGAGAGAGAGAGAGAGAGAGAGAGAGAGAAATGAGAGAGAGAGAGAGAAAATGAGAGAGAGAAAATGAGAGAGAGAAAACGAGAGAGAGAGAAGAGAGAGAGAGAGAGAGAGAGAGAGAGAGAGAGAGAGAGAGAGAGAGAAAAAAATCCGAAAGTCAAAATAAAACGGATGAAAACTGAACTAAACAAGAACCCTCTCTAAATCACAAAATCACACAGTACGAAAGTTAGTTACTGGAACATGATTACGGACATAAAAAAACGCTAATCCCGCGAGGACGTTACAGAAATGTGTTGTACTGTAGCATCCTTTACTCACCAGATGGATCTAAAAGCAGAAAATGGAAGTAGTAAGGAAATGGCGGTTGATGGCCAACGTGATCTGGGAGAGGATTCATTGCATAGGTTGTTACATCAACCGACCGCCATATTTGATGTTATTAACCTTTTACCCCTGACCTGTGACATTTGACGTTGAGCTTGGACCTTGACTTTTGGCCCCAAAATCCCTAAAATAACCAAAACCCCCAAATCCCCAATGAACCTTAAACCATCCATAAAACCCCCCAAAAAGTCCAAAAAAGTTCTAAAAAAAATTCCGAAAAAATTTGCTATTAACAGTTATAAAAAAATGATTAAGAAAATCTCGAAAAAATTACAACTTTTACCTCTAAAATAGTAGAAACCCTTCAAATCCAATTTCCGATCAATTCAAGTAATTTGAGGGTTTCCTTAAGACCAACAGAGCAGTAGCGGCCATATTGGTTTTGTAGTAATAGGGTATTCCAAATCGATACAAGGATTCAGTATCGGAGTCAGGCCTAACCATAAGTAATCTTTTATCCACATTGTATGCAGATAACCTTTGATCTTGGCCCAAGACACAGGAAAAGTGACAATCTTTGACCCTAGAAACCCAAAAAAAAATAAAAAAAATAAAAAAAAAATACCAAAACATATGTCATTAAAAGTAAAAATAAATTTATTTATAAATAATGAAAAAAAATTGACAATTCCTAAGGTTCCCTTCACCACACCTCACCTAACAAATTAGTCGGGAGGTCTCCACCACCTCGATAATAGACAGTCAGCGATCTTGGTAGGCGACCGCCATCTTGGTAGACATCATCCATCCGCCATATTAGGTGCAAGTGACCATGACCCCATAACCTTGAAAACAAAAACACGATAAAAATCTATGCAAATGTATAGAAGCTAGCCGAGATGATGTATCTTCCACGACAGCCGTTGTCTCACTAAGTCTTTCAGCCCACCTCACTACTGCTTATAATACACGCACATGCAAACCCTATGATGTCACATTGATTTAGAACTAATTGTATTACACCATTACCAATTTTTGCAGACACCGAACAGCCAATCACCGAGTTACCACATGATTGGAGCTGACCAGTCACATGCAGGCATAGACATCCCACACACACACAGGCAGGTAGGCAGGCTTTAGATGCTAGTTCCTTGATCACATTACCATGCAGTTACATCTTCAACAGTTTCTTCCGGACAAGTTCTTCGCTCACATATAATTTATTGTCTCACTTTAGGTAGACAACTGACTCCTGTTGTCAGATTGATGAGTCCCAAGACTGACATATTGATCCATTAGCCCATTGACTCATTGACCCATAGACCCATAATGACCTGTAATTGTGGTGCTGACCCATAATTACCCTGAATGACCCCAAATGACCTCAAAATGACCCCTGATTGTGGATGTGAAGGCGGTGATGTGGAATGGCTGTGGAGGTATATGTTGATGTATATGTAGATGTGGAGGTGATGTGAATGGGGATGTGCAGATGGCGGTGGGAGGCATAAATAGCACTGAAACTTCATTCTTGAAGGTTTAATTCAGAGGTTTTCAAGTCAACTAGCATTTTGAGCTTAGGCGATATCCCGATCGCTGAATCGTCACTGGTGGCAACCAGTTAGCGATAATGCAAATCGCGTGTCCATGATCGTCGAGGTCAGACAGGCCTACGTATTTACAATTTCTCTTTGCGGTATGGGAGCACTCTGAGAAAACCCAGATACATGTTCGTCCTGGAAGAAAGCATGCAGTTTCTATTATATATACATTAAGACTATATATAACGACGTATTTGTATAAGATAGTAATATAAATAATTATGTATAGTTATACATACTTATATAACTATACATATTTATATAAGTATATAGTTATGTAAATATAAAATTATTTTAAAGTTATATATATAGTATGTAAATACAAAATTACTTTCAATTTATATATATAGTTATGTAAATATAAAATTATTTTCAATTTAATATATATTTATAATTATGCACATATAAGTATGAAAATATAAAATTATTTTCAATTAAGTTTATACATAATAATTTATAGGTATATAAATATACAAATATAAAGTTAATTTTAATTTCAGCATCATCGCTTACTGGTTGGCACCAGTGATGATTCAGCGATCGGGTTATCGCCTATGTTCAAAATGCACGTCGACTTGAGAGGCAGTCTGTACGAAAACCTGCTGAATGATTACTTCAAGAATTAGGTTTCAGTGCCATTTCTACATCCACCTGCACATCTCCATCCACCTCCACTTCCACCTCCACATCCACCACCACATCCCCACCTCCACATCTATCTCCACAATCAAGGGTCGTTTTGGGGCCATTAAGGGTAATTCACAGGACATTAGTGGTCAGCACAGCAATCGGGGGTCAGTATGGGTCAATGGATCAGTCTTGTGAGCGGTCGGTCCGACAACAGGAGTCAGTTGTCTAGTTTAAGTGTGACCATGATTTGTAGGTGAGCGATGAATTTGTCTGGAAGAAACTGTTGAAGATATAACTGCATGGTAATGTGTTAAAGGAACAAGTATTTAAGGTCTGCCTACCTGCCTGTGTGTGTGTGTGTGTGATGTCTGAATGCCTGCACGTGATCGGTCAGCTGCAGTAATGAAATAACAAGGTGATTGGCTGGTCGGTGTCTGTACAAAGTATTAATGGTGTAATGATTTATTCAAAGTTAATATAACATCATGCAATTTGCATATGTATATATTATAAGCAGCAGGGAGGTAGGCTGGGAGGCTTAGTGTGACAACAGCTGTCACGATATATACCTCATCGTGGGTAGGTTCTGCATCTTTGCATAGATTATTCTCGAGTTTTTGTTTTAAGGTAATTCAAGGTGACGGGGTCAAGATTATGGTAGTCAGCATCTAATATGGTGGTAGTAGACTTTAATGTAATATGCTTGCTGAATTTTATGTATTTTTCTCGAGTTTCTGTTATCAAGTTCATTAAAGGTCATTGGGTCAAGGTCGAGGTTTACGCATCTAATATGGCAGTAATCTGTATCATCATATACATGCTGACATTTATGTAATTTTTCTCGAGTATTTCTTTTAAAGGCCATTCCAGGTCTCAAGGTCAAGGCCGAGGTTGCCTGCTTCTAATATGGTGGCGGTAGTCTGTAAAGTATCGTTTGCTGACTTTTATGTATTTGAGTTTTTGTTTTCAATATAATTAAGGTGATGGGGTTGAGTTCGAGGTAGTCTGCATCTAATATGGTGGTAGTAGTCTGTAACATCATATACTTGCGAATATTATAATTTTTCTCGTGTTTTTGTTTTCAAGGACATTCAATATCATTGTGTCAATGTTGAGGTAGTCTTAATATAATATGGTGGTAGTTGTCTGTAAGTAATATGCTGGTTAACGTTTATGTATGTATTCTCGAATTTTGGTTTTCAAGGTACTTTGTCATGGGGTCAAGGTATGGTAACCTAAACTTAATATGGCGGATGAGCGATATCTACAAAGATGGTTGTCGCCTATGGAGGTCTTGGAAACAAATGATGCTTATCAAAATGGAGGTCACCTAACAAGAAGGCGGTCGCCTACCCAAATGGTGGTCGCTTACCAATATAGCTGACTGTATGGGTGAAGAGGGTGAAAGCCTGCTGACTAATTCGTTAGGAGAGGGGTGATGGAAGGAACCTTAGGAAAAGTTATGTTTTATTAGATAATTTTCAAATGTTTTTTATAATTTTGTATAATTAATTTTTTAAAATGTTTTAATGGTATTTTTATATTAATTTTAATTTTTTTGGGTTTTAAGGGTAAAATGTCAAGGTAAAATGTCCTGGGTCTTGGGTTTATATCAAGCTCCATCTGCATAAAATATGGATGCAAAATGACTGTCTGACTCTGATTCTGGATCCTTGTATCGATTTGGCATACCCTAAGCCTATATAACCAATACGACAGCTACTGCTCTGTCGGTACTAAGGAAGCCCTCAAATTTCTTGAATTGATCAGAAAATTGGATTTGGAGAGCTTCTACCATTTTTGAGGGAAAAATTGCAAGTTTTGGGGACCTTTTTAAATATGTTTTTTATAAATTTTAATAACGTTTTAATAATTCATTTTGTTGGAATTTTTTTTTAGAATTTGTTAGAATTGTTTGGACCTTTTTTCGTTTTATGTTTCTTTAAAAGGGTTTTTAGGGTTTGTTCAGAGTTCTTGTGATTTTTGGGTTAAAGGTCAGTCAGAGGTCACTTGTCAGGGGTGAAATGATGATATCCAAGATGGCGGTTGGGTGACCTAACAAAATGGCGGCTTTCCGGTCCTAGCTCCTATCTCATATTCCGTTAGCTGTCAACCATCAATTTCCTATTAACGGGAAGTTATTATTCACAGAAACAACATATTAAAATATTTCCTCCTGTTAAATGATTTGAAAAACTAATACAAAATACATCTTTGAAACTAAGTTCATTCATATACTGCTTCCCGGCAAACAGAAACACACACGATACTCATATCATGGTGTCTTGAAGTCGGCGCAATGAGTCCTTCGCCAAAGACAAGTGAAGATGCGCGACAAGCTCGTCTAATAAAACCTAATGTGTTCTTCTGCGTTGTCATCGTTGTCTCATGCTGTCTTGTGCAAAAATATTTTTGTCTTCATCTATGCGCCTATCAGGAGATAAATTTTCCACTGTGCACTAAACATAAGTACGAATTCATCTTTAATGATGTTTTTGGCAGAAAATGATGTCATCTGGAAGTAGCTATTGAACATTCGAATGTGGTCCATGGAATTATTAAGGCCGTCGTCAGACTGTAGTGGAGACCAAGTAAAAGTTCTAAGGATGGTAGCTACACCTTTTCAGCGCTGCAGCAAATGCAAGTGGCCACTTCCTTCCACTTGTGATCTCATGTTACCTAAAGCAACAGGTTTGTCTTCCTCATAAGCCATGTTGGATTCATATGCCGTACCCAAGTGAGCCATGAATTTCTATGGAAGAACTTGGCTTTCTATAAGTCTTTCAGGATTCATTTTCTCATACCTGTCTACAGCTGCCTCGCTAACGTCAGAGTTATCTTTATGGCTCTGTGCACTTAAGGGTTCTCTTGTCGGTACCAGCTTATGTTTGTTCTGTGCACCTTAGTATTCTGGTTCTGTTATTTTGCTATGGATATCATGTGCACCTTAAGAATAATTTGTTCGTACTTAGATACTGCAGCACGATAAACTTAAGGATTTTATGTGCATACTTCTGTGTCGTTTCTTTCAGCTGTTGCCTTCTTTTAGTGCGAGTATACATGCAACGACGTTTGCGAGGAGCTTGTGAAGTCACGGAGAAGAATTTACAGATGTGAAAAGTGTGATAAGTAATTGATCTGATGAAGAGTAGGAGATTATGAGGATACCTCTTCACATTCGTGTGTCAAGTACGCATCGAAATAACCTTAGAAGAGAGTACTTATTTATAATGCAGTCAATTTAATTGGGTAATCTTCAGCACGACACAGTTATAGAGAACATAGCCAATGTGAAATGTCTGAGAAACTCGAATAATTGGCCACCTGTAACTAGTTCACATTAAATCATAACATTGGAGTAGAGACACATCAGCGAAATAATTAGCTGTGCAGTTGTAGTTGTCTCCAGCCCTGTCATGGAGCATTACGGAGAATTCATACCAGTTCTCCATCTCGTGGTTAGCGATGAGATCACAAACCTCCCTACCAGTAGCTGATCACTGTGTATTGAAAAAGAAGGGGATCAAAATATGTAGGGTCCACGTTATATTATAGGAGTAATAATGTGTAGAAGCATGAATTCTTTCACTTTCAAAGTATCGAATGCCATGTCGAGCGAAGAATATATATTGTCTGTCAATTAAACTTTAGGTTCAAAGCAGTCAAATGCTACCAAATAGTGCTGTAATAAAAAAAATCATAACGTTCAGCAAACAAAAAATCTGCAACAATCTTTTAGGTATTTCAGTTGTTAGCCTTTTTAAGCAGAGCATCTCTCAGGTATTTCAGTTGATAGCCTTTTTAAGCAGAGTATCCCTTATCGAGTTAATTATAAGACTTAAAAAAATGGAATATAAGCACCTTACCCTTCATTATGGACATAATATATTAACTAAAATACTAAAGCATATATATGAAACAATTAACTAAACAGGAAATTTTATATATTTTTTACTCCCTCCTTTTTAATTACAACCAAGAAACAATTACGTATTAAAAATTTACCAAAATAACTCTTATTGTTGATGACTTATTAAGGAGTCGCCAAAAACATGTTTTACTCATTTCCGCGATCTTGGAGGTTGAATTTCAAAACTCTCGAGACCAATTTTTGGGTGTTAACTGCCATATTGAATTTTTAATTTCTTTCTTTCAGATTCAAATTTACGTGAATTTACTGAAAAATGCAACAATGGAAAATTACGTAACTGCCTTACCCATCATTACGGACATGCAACAACTAACTAAACACAACATTTTATATATTAATTTTTTCTTGCCGTTTACTGACAGTCAGGGAACACCAATTAACAACCAGGTACAAAATTATCCACAGGATTGTGAAATGTAATGTTTCTATAGTGAAACACTTTCAGTAATGTCCCTGACTCTTCTGCTACGACACTAAAACGTATCATTTCTGTATAAAGCGGTTTTCACAATCGAGCGTCGCGTCCGACGCTCACCGCCAACGATGAGCGTTATTTGCGTCCTCACAATACAGCGATGTTCTGACGCCCGCCGCCAGCGACACGAACTGTGCTGCCATGTGTTATCATTCAAGGAAGCTCGCAATGAAATGCTAAAATCGAACGAAATGCAGCGTAGTTTCTTCCCATTTAGTTAAAAAAATTAATTGTAATTTTTTTTTTAGTGATATACACTCTTCTTTAACAAAGGTATTATTTTAAAATTTGTAATGACGTAGAACATGAACGACTCTTCAGGCATTGGAAAACATACTTTCGTTATCCTTAAGGTAGGTAAAATTGATATACATTTGGACTCCAATTAGTATCTCTGCAAACCGTTTATGTATGTTTTCAGTTATTTATCTCGGCTTCGCGCCAGTTTATTATAAAGTATAGATATGTTATACTTCTTATTCCCCGAAGCTGGCGACGAGCGTCAAAACCAATGTTCGTAGCTCGTACATTCTCGACGCTAGCGTCAAGGCGCTGATTGGCTGATGCTCGATGCAACGCGTCGCAATGCGCTATTGTGAAAACCGCTTAAGGGGTAATACAGCCTCTATAGGGTCGGGGTAAGGTGTGGAGGATAGTCTGAAGTTCTATGGGAGGACAGTGATAAAAGGGGGCTTCGCCGTTCTTGATACGCCGTTCTGGGAAGAGACGTCAACTGACGCCTTTGCTTTCGCCTCTGTGTCCATCACACTTCTCGTTCACGCCCAACTTCTCGCTTTGCGCACTTGTATTGGTTCTCCCGTTTAGAATCGGTTGTGTTGCTGACCTCAGATATCGGCGAGTTGCCGCTGCCACACAGTCAACCAGGCCCAATTACTATTCGGCGTGCTTTTGCAGATCCCTGCTTTTGTGGCCAATGCGTTATGTTAACCCGTTGTTAACGAACTTTGTTCCAAAGACATTCCCGGGCCGTATTTCTGCCTCATCTGGCGTCGCTCTCCATGTTGCAATATTAACACACTGCTTAGCTATGATACTTCCCGTGCGCCGACAAACTTACGCTGAACACGTCTACTTCAAAGCCAATACTGGTACAAGCTCTCTTACGGTAGGCTTATAGAAACCCCACAGACCGAAAGACCAAATATAGTTTACATGGGTTCATATTTCAAGATGAACGTTTGAAGATTTCGTAGGGAATGACTAAGAACAAAATTCATTGTGAGAAAGATATTGTTTTAAATATGGAGGCCTATATCAAAGGCACAACTTGCAGAAATCAGGAAAACTGGTCCCACAATAATGTATACTGTATTATATATACATGAAAACAAAACAATGAAAGCTTACTTTTATTATCATATCTTTTTTTTTAGGTGAACCAGCTTACTGAAGTCAATGCGGAACCGAAAAATGATACAGCATATAATGACAAACAGGTAAGCTATACAAGTTTTAGAACTCTGGTACAGTATAAGATTTTAATGAAGTTAAATAAAAAAAACCAGGAAGGCGCTCTTGCGATATTACGGGAATAAAATTTACCCATTAATATTATATACATATATTATATTTGAATGCTATAATCCACTTAAGATACACGACCTACAAACAGACCTGAATTCTAAAGAAATCGAAGGACTTTCACTAAACGTGCGTAAAATACTATTTCCCCATATTCCACCCCCAATGATATTTCAAAAGTTTAAGGACATTTTTCATCATATACCTACACTATAGGAGATCTGATACTTTATCATGTAACCAGTTACTTAATTTTAAATACTAGCAGGCGTGGAGACAGAGGTGTATATGGCGGTTGTAACATCCCCAATTGCTCCCGAAATTGTCAAATGTTTATTATTTAAAGGATTATTAAGTCTTTAATTGTTATAAAAATTACGTGTATGCTGTGAATTACGAAACATGAATGGTATTGTGAAGTAATTATTCTCCTAGCCCGTGTGATAGTTAATATGCATTTAAGAACTGCTAATGCCTATATAACCTACTTCCCTTCCCTTTAGTTAGAGTAACCCCTTCCTTGAGAGTTTACTAGCTACGCAACTGAATACTAGACTCTGTATACTTTACTCAATAGTAAAATTTATATACCTGAAGGGTGGCGTCTGGCAATAAAGTGTTTTACCTTGTTTAAATGCAACAAATTTCGTAAGAGTGTTTAGTTAACAAATACAATACTATCTATCTTTGCAAAATTTAGAATTTCCAAGTGAATTTTTATTAAGTTTTCATTTTTACGCAATAATCACTCTTACAGATAGGACGTAAAAAGCCAAACTAAAAATGTCTTACATGTGAGTAGTTTGGTTTGTTTACTACAGTTAATTTACCTGAATTGTGTAATTTAAACCATAATATAGCAAATATAAACAAAGAAATTTACGTCCATTGGTATAATTTTGAATGTGGCTAAACATTTGACGCACACATGCAAACTCTTTAGTTGCCTTAGATTATTTTTTTGGTTAGTTCCTTCTTTTTTATTTAGACAATTATACATATACATCTTAAAAAACTCATATGCATGATTATTTACCTTCCGTTGATAAAAGAGAATGGGTTGAAAGCATCATATAGACAGAAGATATGGTTGCTGATGGGATTAATTTTTAACATGGCAGTGATACGGTAAGGATAATTTATGGATGTATGAAGCTAGGGCATTCGGAGCTGTGGGCACGAAATTGCAAAGTGGGTGTGGTAATCAATCGTTTAAGGAACACAACTTTCATAGCGTACTATAACATCTCTGCTCTTTCTTTTTATCTGCGGTAGCGAGTATTCTAGAGAACTGTTAGGTCCGCATGAACCCAACCGGAGGTACAATTGTCAGCGGCTAGACGTAAGCGAGCATTCTAATTTGTTAAAGGACGGCACGGAGATTAACTCGGTGTTCGCTGTAAACCTGACTGTTATAGCCTACTATATAATAAACTCGGTGTACGCTGTAAACCTGACAGTTATAGCCTACTATATAATAAACTCGGTGTTCGCTGTAAACCTGACTGTTATAGCCTACTATATAATAAACTCGGTGTTCGCTGTAAACCTGACTGTTATAGCCTACTATATAATAAACTCGGTGTTCGCTGTAAACCTGACTGTTATAGCCTACTATATAATAAACTCGGTGTTCGCTGTAAACCTGACAGTTATAGCCTACTATATAATAAACTCGGTGTTCGCTGTAAACCTGACTGTTATAGCCTACTATATAATAAACTCGGTGTACGCTGTAAACCTGACTGTTATAGCCTACTATATAATAAACTCGGTGTACGCTGTAAACCTGACTGTTATAGCCTACTATATAATAAACTCGGTGTTCGCTGTAAACCTGACAGTTATAGCCTACTATATAATAAACTCGGTGTTCGCTGTAAACCTGACTGTTATAGCCTACTATATAATAAACTCGGTGTTCGCTGTAAACCTGACTGTTATAGCCTACTATATAATAAACTCGGTGTACGCTGTAAACCTGACAGTTATAGCCTACTATATAATAAACTCGGTGTTCGCTGTAAACCTGACTGTTATAGCCTACTATATAATAAACTCGGTGTTCGCTGTAAACCTGACTGTTATAGCCTACTATATAATAAACTCGGTGTACGCTGTAAACCTGACAGTTATAGCCTACTATATAATAAACTCGGTGTTCGCTGTAAACCTGACTGTTATAGCCTACTATATAATAAACTCGGTGTACGCTGTAAACCTGACTGTTATAGCCTACTATATAATAAACTCGGTGTACGCTGTAAACCTGACTGTTATAGCCTACTATATAATAAACTCGGTGTACGCTGTAAACCTGACTGTTATAGCCTACTATATAATAAACTCGGTGTACGCTGTAAACCTGACTGTTATAGCCTACTATATAATAAACTCGGTGTACGCTGTAAACCTGACTGTTATAGCCTACTATATAATAAACTCGGTGTACGCTGTAAACCTGACTGTTATAGCCTACTATATAATAAACTCGGTGTACGCTGTAAACCTGACTGTTATAGCCTACTATATAATAAACTCGGTGTACGCTGTAAACCTGACAGTTATAGCCTACTATATAATAAACTCGGTGTACGCTGTAAACCTGACTGTTATAGCCTACTATATAATAAACTCGGTGTTCGCTGTAAACCTGACTGTTATAGCCTACTATATAATAAACTCGGTGTTCGCTGTAAACCTGACTGTTATAGCCTACTATATAATAAACTCGGTGTACGCTGTAAACCTGACTGTTATAGCCTACTATATAATAAACTCGGTGTTCGCTGTAAACCTGACTGTTATAGCCTACTATATAATAAACTCGGTGTACGCTGTAAACCTGACTGTTATAGCCTACTATATAATAAACTCGGTGTACGCTGTAAACCTGACAGTTATAGCCTACTATATAATAAACTCGGTGTTCGCTGTAAACCTGACTGTTATAGCCTACTATATAATAAACTCGGTGTACGCTGTAAACCTGACTGTTATAGCCTACTATATAATAAACTCGGTGTACGCTGTAAACCTGACAGTTATAGCCTACTATATAATAAACTCGGTGTACGCTGTAAACCTGACAGTTATAGCCTACTATATAATAAACTCGGTGTTCGCTGTAAACCTGACTGTTATAGCCTACTATATAATAAACTCGGTGTTCGCTGTAAACCTGACTGTTATAGCCTACTATATAATAAAAAGTTATTTTTTTATCAGCGGCGATGTAACGCATGTTCGTGAACATACTTTCATTCTGTAAATTTTACTGATTTACTACCTTTCAGATTACGGCGCAATAAGTGGGAATAGTATAATTCGTGAGCTTAAATTGTTGATCATAAATTCTGCTTAGTATTGTGGTAAGTGGGCAAAGTAGCATTTAACACATTATCCGACATGAAATAATCCCGTCTCGATACATATAAGAATGTAAGAAAATAAGGATCTAGCATTCTTTTGTAATACAATAAATGCAAGGTTTGAAAGGGTTAGTGAGTGTATAAAATATTAGAAATAATGATATATAAACGTACGATAGCAAGAAACGGGGAAACAAATATCGGACGAAATTATATAATATGAACTTTTGGAAACATTACTCGCACTATTATTATATATATAATTACCGTTTACCACCCCGCAAGCAATAATTATTTCATCACAACTGGCTCCAGAAAAGTGTTCAGAACTAATTATGCGCCATTTTGTTTCCCCGGGGCCGCGGTGGTTTAGTGGTTAGATTACACGCTTTCCACCAAAATGAATCGGGTTTGATTCCCGGCGGGGCCGCCTCAGGATTTTTGCATGTGGGAATCGTGCCGAACGATGCCGCTGGTCGGCGGGTTTTCTCGGGGATCTCCTTTTCCCGCCACCCCTGCATTCCGGTGCTGCTCCATTCACACCTCGTAGGCTCTCAAGAACTCGTTGTTTAGAGCCGCCCAAATCTCTCAAGTGAATTCAACTTAAAAGACCTAGAAAAATAATAAAAATAAAATATAATAAAAACATTGCAGTAAGTTTGTGTGTGTGTGTCTCACATAATACGTTTGGAGCTTATTTGTTTCTAAAGTCTTTTGTAACTATTTATGTTTGGTACATTTTGGGAAGGCCTTTACATACATTCGTTATATATGTTAAATACTAATATTACCTCTAGGTTCTACACAAAAAATATAGTTTCCAGTAATTTATATATATATATATATATATATATATATATATATATATCGTTTGAAAATCATCATAAATTTTCTCAAATGTATTTCTTAGGTTGTTATTATGAACACTTAAATATTACGACTGCGCTTTCGGAACTTGGACTGAAGGATACGACGTCCGAAAACACACAAAAAATTACCTGAAACGGTATTTTCATTAATCATTTGTATTTTGTGGACTGCGTTCTGGCTAAGTTTTATATTTCATTACTATGGATAATCACGTGTCAAATTTTCCATTTAAAAACTTGGCTTGTTCATGTGAAACAAATAGTAGAATTGTCGAATAAACGTTACCCATTATGGGTGTCAAAGCAATATTTCTTCGAAATGAGATCCATCTTTCCGAAATACGCACGCGTGTACACAGCCATATGCGAGCGCATATTTATTAATTACCTAACCAGTTAAACTTCACTAGAGTCTAATGGAGGGGGTTGATACTGAGGAATGTACGATTTAAGAGTCAAGCATGAGGTAAAGCCGAATTTTGTGGCTATACATTGCACTGAACGACATATTTAATCCTTTATAGTACAATCTTAAGCATGGTTTGGAATTTTCACCCCATTACGCTGTTCTTCAGTCTACTCTAAGTTCATTTCGGGCAGAAATAATGCTTTAAACATGATTATGGCGTATTTTCGGGAAGAAAATATTGCAATTTTAGAGGCATGCATGCGTAATCATCCCCTGAAAGAAGCGCGAAAACTTACGCACTGTAGTAATCGTATTAAGGAGCCTGAATTGAATCCTGTGTAAACCGTGCGCAGAGGTAACTATACTGGAAAGTTGCTAATTATTTCTGCTTCCTCAGTAATTAGTCAATTGCCTTTCCGCTTTGAATATGTATTTTAGTTCTTGGATGTAGGATCAATGTAAGAGAATGGCTGTATGTAATTACCACAGAATGGCGCATCCTAAATGTTTTTAACACACTGAGGTTTGCACACATTTACTGGCACTTAACACAAATTAGAAGTGAGTCACCTATATCTACTACTGCAAGAATATCGGTTCTGTTGGTGTCAGTGTAAGAACTCACCATCGTCCTATTGGTCCACACCACACCGGACACTACCCTGTACTTTACAGAGTTCATTATTGGCCGCTCATCAACAAATGGAGAGCCGAGCTGATACTGACCCAATCAAAAGTCCTATAGTGTATTCTATAAAAAGATTTATAGTAAATCATGTCCCTTGGAGTGGTTATACAAGATACATTCTATCTTTAGCAATATCATTGTTACTGCGCTGTCTTGTTTTTGTGAGGTGGTGTTAAACAGAATAAAAGACTGCACATGCATGCTAGTTTTATTCTGAACAACAAATACATTTTCTCATTAGCTTAGCTTGAGCTATACAAAGTGTTAACTGGGACTCTCCAATCTTATCATTACTAGGTCCGCGTAAAACCGCACTCCCTAACTGTTCATTAAACATGTACTGCCACAAAAAATATAAGGACAATGCTACTAATATATAACTTTCGAAATTAGGTGATATGATAGTGAAATTCTCAAATCGATGAAATTATAATAAGAGAAATAAGTATACGTTTAATTTTTAGCAACATAATTCCTTGTGTGTCACCACTGATAGTTTTAATATAAATGATGTCTTCAATATGCACTCTCTTATGCATCTCATTGTAAATGCCGGTGAATTCCAGTACAATATTTAATACTAAAATAAATAATGGCCAAGAACATTATAATTAATATATCTTCAGAATTTCTCAGTAAATTGTGATAAGGGCGAAGAAGGGAATATACAGTATGTCCAGCAATATTTTATGTAATATTACTGGAAATGCCGACTGTGTGTTAAATGTTTTATCTGACTGTGCCACAGGTACAGAACCTAGAAGGGAGACTCCTGGAGTCGGAACAACAAGTACATCACCTGGAAAACATCGTGCAAAAACTAAACAGCACAGTGAGTATTCTTATCTGCTTTCACAACACATCAAGTTATATTCAAGCTAAATTTCATAGTGCAAATTTCGATATATGTATACAGTTTTGAGCAAACGGGCATAATTTTGAACGTACAGTTTTACTATCGTTATTCTAAATCGGAACCCTGAATTTGTAAAATTTTGCCATAATATTTTGTTTCGAATCCTAATAACACCCATATTTAAAAAAGTTTCCAAATTTCTGTTCCTGTATTACACTAACACACTTCTACGCCATTCTGGGTAAAACTCCTGATACAAGGCCACGAACCATAATGACCTCATTTCCGTTTTTACAGTTAATCAGGAATATTTTTGCCATTCTAACTTTTATTAAGGTCACAACCAAAATTGATTTAAGTTGACATTCTCACTATATTATTGTTGAAACGTAAATTAGGAAGGCAACTTTTCTGTAATCACATTTTTATTTTCGGTCATTTTATAAAAACGGAGGAAGTAGGTAACTGAACTTGGTTAGTAAAATTGTATATGCGAAGATACAAAGTTTTACGAAAACATTATCAATTTGTGTTTCATTTTTGCCTATTCAGGAGTAATGCCCACAGGATGTTATTAGTTTAATTAAGCGTGAGAGCAAGTGTAGCTGTTTATTAAATTTTCCCTTAGGTTCTGTGATTCCCATCTCCTGTAATCAAAACATAGTCTCAACCCTTGTCTTGTACTAGACATCTGTACGTAAATCACATCGAGTCCTTCGTATCGCATGCAGGCGGTACGCTATAAGTAGAGATCAGCTCAGCATGAAGTTACTGATCAGACGAGTGTCAGTATATGGGTACCCATTTGTTGAACTACATAAAAAAAATGTTCATCATAGGATGAGGGGCATTTGTTATGTTGCCTCTAATAGTAAAGGTTTGCCCTCCATTAGTTTTTAATTAAAAATAATAATTTATACTGCTTGAATTAACATTTCACTAGCAACAAACGACAAAAAATAAAAACCTCTCTGTAAACGAAAAGAAAATTCCACGTGAAAATTAATAATCATATCTGCCCGCTGCTGTTTTTGAGATCTGTTTTGTTTATTACTGTACTTGACGTAACATCTGCCACTCTTACCAATACGATTTTCATTGTGTATCCAGGTTAGACTTGTATCTACACTTGGGTGCTAAACAAGGAAAAGGCCAGGTTTTCACACGCAACGTGGTGCACAAGTGTTTCAAATAAGTACAAAGCATACCATAACATCGTCAAGATGCAAGAACGTGGGTAAGGTAGACAACATTTATCAAGACAGGAATCTAAAACAAGCAAAGGATATTTATTAAAAAGTGGATTCAGAGTAAAGCAGGACAGAAAACAGACATGTCCATGTAAATGCAGGCAAGCAAGCAAAGTACACTCCTCAGAAGAGGATACTGTCACCCTTAATACGATACACTATATTCAACGGTCTTAGCATGACGTCGATAAGTTCTTGAGGGATTATAACCCACTACTTTTACAGCATCGATCGCTCTGTGGAGTCATGGCTGGCGGCTGGCAAAATTTTGCCAGACTCCTCCCGACAACGTTCCATATGTTATTGGTTGGGTTTTGGTTAGGCGACTATGTGGGCTCATTCCATGATGCGAATATATTTACTCTCCAACAGACAGGCAGCAGCTGCTGTATGACGAGGGGTTGTATTGTCCATGAAAAGAAATTCGAGGACAGTGCCACCCTGGAGACGATTCACCGAAGGAGGACAACTTCGGTGCAATAGCAGTCATCACTGACTAAACGCCCTTGAAAGATGTGGAGCTCCGTACACTTATAGGCTATTCACGGTAAAGTGAGAACTTGAAATCACTCTCAATTTGAATAATAGTATGAACTATATTGTATTTTAGCTTAAGATGTTAACTTTGAGATCAGTGGAATATATTCAATCTGTTTGTTAATTACAGGGTCATACATTTTTTTTAGAAAAGTGTTTAAAGGATAAAAAATGAAAGAAAGGAAAAAAGTAACTAGGGTTTCAGACGTGTTTACTTTACCGTGAACAGCCTATACAAAGCATTCGCCTTCCCAAACAAGAACACCGCCACCTTCAAACTGGTGCCTTTCAACGATGTTGTAGGGGGTATTGTGTGTTAGCGCTCTCTCCAGAAGTACAGACATGAGTGAGGCTAAATCGGCTCATCCACAAAGAGCACCAACACATTACTCAGCTCCCCAGGCCTTTTCTTCCCGACGCCACAGCTCACGCCGTCTTCATTAGGTAGGCGTCAATAGCACACGCTGTACTGGTAGCCTAGCGGACAAACTACCTGGGTGCAGACCTGAGTGAAATAATTTTGCAGTATTTTAAAAGTAGCTTTAAAACTGATGGTGAGATATTTGTGGACTAACAGAAGAAAAGTTACATTCAACAATATAACAATTTAATCAATATCTAAAATTGCCTGTTTTTTAAAAAAGATATCTTACATTTGTTACACGTCAGAGATCCCACTTAGTCAGTTTCTTGCTTCACATGTGTAGCATATCCGCTCGTACTTAAGCATTTGTGAGGGGGAATGCTCGAGTTCGAATTTGGGTCACATTTGCGGAAGTCGTGCCCATTAGGCCTGCATCTTCGAAAATTCTACAAATAAAAATAACAAATTTTATGATCCGATATAATTAGGGAGTTCCTCCCTTGTCACTGGCTATTTTCTTAAAGTTACGGAATGATTATCTTTTCGAGAGAGGCCAGATGCATAATGCTGCTTGGTAATTTCCAAGCATAGGCTGTTCATGTTAAAATGAGCAGTTTTCAAAGCCCTGCTTAAGATATACTCGTATTCACGTTGTCTCTTCTTCCGCCTTATGTAAAATTAACATAGCCACTACTGGTTACATCACTTTTTTAATGCATTGGTCAAGCGAAACTGCGAAATTATTAGAAAAGTATATACTTTACATATCTGCTAATCTTTTCACTTCAGTACATTATATATATATATAAAGTGGAAGAAATAATTTAAGTTATCACAAATGGTTACTTAACATTTATTTTCGACGGTTAGGTATGGAAGTACGTTCCATACTTAGTTATAAACTTTGCTGGGGCATGTTTTTCAGTGCGCCCATTAAAATATATACAGGTAGGGACAGTGACTCACATCAGCATGTTCTAGGTAGCATGTGAACGTTCACTCCTTTATTGACCTATGAGATGAATAGTCGAGTGTGTTGAACTGGCAGTGATTTAGAGCGGGATCTCGTCACCGAGAATAACTTAGTTCAGAAACACTTCGTCGTCTTCAGAAGGCGGCAGCATATTCGCGCTAAAGTATTTACGAGGAATGTGTCAACACCATTGAAAATGTGTATACACCTTGATAATAAGAGATTAAGTGTATTTGTGAGACACACTACACAGCAATGGGTTGAAACTCAATTTCTCAAGCTACACTTCTCGCTGCCTTGCGTGGACTTTGTGAAGTTGTCACATGGATTTTTGACATACGCTAGGGCATACTGTAGGCTTATTGGGTGACTCCTTGCCACGACACTAAGTGCGACATTTTCTTTAAACATGGGTGCCACAGACCGCATCTTTATGAGGAAGTACAGAGACAGCTAGCTCCACGCGATGAAAGTAGCCATCTTGAAACACTCGTCGGAAGCGCTCATGGTCGCGCTTTTCGTTACAGTAGTGCCCTTTATATTGGCCGGAGTTTCATAATTATTACTGCCTGCGTTCTTTTCAGAAGTTTATATCCATATGAAGAGCTGCAAAATTTTATTTTTCTGAAATGTGGTGTATTTGTTTGCCCTTAGAAAAGAATCCAAATCTTGACGCCAGATTACAAACACGTATAGCCATTCATGTTTTCGTATTCCTAAATAACTGTTTAAATTAAGTAAAACAAACAATCGCAATCTTAATTCTTAAGAGGTTGATGTGTTCGATAAAGAAACGTATCAAAAATGTTTACATTAGATAAGTTCAAAACATTAATTTCTCACTGAATTATTTTTAAAATACTGAACTAGTGTACACATGCATTATTTGTTTGAACTTAAAATTTTTGAGGCCAGAGAGAGTATTTCTTCTATAAAGGTAACTTGGTAATGCTGTCGATCCTTGTACGTTTAAGTAAATTTAACTGATAAATAATTTAAATATACTGCAAAAAAAAATATAAACTTAAATTTTCTTTTTCAATAGGTTTAATATCGGAAATAGAAAGTTTTATACTGACGTCACTGGGCTGAGAGTGTTGCCACTTAAAAAAAAAAAAAAAACAGTGTGTTCCTTAGTTTAGAAAAACCATGCAAACATAATAATTGTCATGTTGTCTGATTTTAGGAGGAAACTCTGAAGAGGACTACAGATCGGTCGCAGGAATGCACACAACCGAATTTACATGAGATTAAGAAACCGGTAATGCTGATTTGCTGATTGTAAAGCTGGGTTACTTAACTCTTGTACCTTTATGAAAATATAAGTATTTACAATGTGTTCTGTAAAAATTTCAGCAGATTACAATTACCGCACTTCACGAAACTACATACAGAAAAATAACAAGTAATTCCGCATTTAAGTATTAAGGAAGCATGACAATCACGGTGTTATGTCCCTCATAAGTAGTCAGTTTCGAACAACTTTAAAAATAGATGTCTGTCTGTAAATTATACCTCTCACCATAAGAGAGTTTTTAAAACTTTTATAAGCACACGATTTTAAATATTAAAAATATGCGCATTTTAAATCAAAAAAGTAACATACATTAACTAAATAAAGACCAATTACTAACTAAATATTTCATCTTACTTGATAACCACGCATTAAACTTTGTGCTATAATTTTAAAACGTTTACAATCATCAAAATATTCAACTCAAACCATGATTAGTACATTATTATTGGAAAAACTGGATATAGAAATGTTTTGTACCATATTACAATAAAACAATTTTATTTCACAAAGACAATACAAATTTTAAAACAAATTAAATTGAATTCAATAATGTTATTAATTCCAGGGTATTTATTGAAAAGTCAATTAAATAAAATTCGCTAACAAGTTAGTTTTTAATTTTATGTTCGAATAAATTGTGCAAACTCGTAATATTTTATTAAATATAATTAAACACATAGTTGTTTCCTGAAACGTTCAATCGAGTAAATTAGTCTTGATAACTATTCACGTGTTCCTTACAAGGTCTGTGACAACAGGACAGAAAAATGTAGCGAAACTTTTCTGAGGAATGTTATTTGCAATGGGGATAGCTGATTAAAGGAAAAAGAATATATAAACTTCAGATACGTCATTGCAGAGCTACGTCGCCGAGGAAAACACTGAGTGCGACATTAAAAACAATACATGAGAACAAGCAGGGACTATCTGTAGAGAGTTCTGAAAAGTGCTTGGAAAATAAAGGAATTTTCATGATTTAAAAATTGCGTTATAAAAAATTTTGAATGTCCAAAAAATATAATTTAAAAATTAAATTTAAACGAAGAAACTAAACCATAATTATACAGTATTAAGACTTAAATGTGGTGCTTGTTACTTGCGCTCCACTCCAGGGTTGCTTCCCATAAAGATGGCGCAGCACACACTCCCATCCCCGGTGCAGTACAGCTACTTATGCTCGGTTGCACCATTGAGAATCAGCAATGATCTATGTTCAAATACCGGTTTGATCCTGGTTCAGCGCATTTGGCTGTTCCACCATTGCGATCTGCGCGCCGAACTAAGATCAGTTTGAACCTCGCCTTGAACCATGCCTTATGGCGTTTCAGGAGAATGATCTCGGATCAAGTACATACGAGTGCTTTATTTTAAAATGTTGAAGTTGCTTTGAAAAGCACTTTTGTCTTAAATTGACATAAACATTCAAATACACCGTGTTTAAGCTCTGTTTGTCACTTAAATATACATTTGATTAAGGATTTATAAAATGAACAGAGAAGAATAAAAGTTTGCGTTGAATGTAGGTTATGTGAAGATGAAAGCACTGTACAATATTTTTATTTACTAGAAATAAACTTGGTAATATTTAAATCGTTTAAATATGGATTCGGTTGTTTTAACTGTTGTAAAATGTAAATTGAGACATTGCACAAAGGCTTATAAGATGTAATGCATTTATTGAATTAAAGATGGCACTAATGTTATGTAAAGAGAAAACGAAAGTCATGCTTTGCCCTCCGATCATACAAAACGGAAAACTGGAAAAGTCATTCAGAATATCAGAAACTTTCCTAATTTTCCGCACGAGCTAAATCTCGCGCTGAATTTATTGCTCAGGAAAGAGCAGCCGTAGTCGACAGATGTAGTATGAAAATAAGCCAACAGATAGTGATAAGAACATTATACACACTTGAATATTATTCAGTTAAGTTCTTACAGCAATTATTTTAACTAAAACAAATAAAAGATCGGACCATCTTCAATATTTATTGGTATTAAAATAACGATAAAAATGTGTGCAAAGTATTTCCAATCAAACAAAACAACTGAAACGGAGTTTTTTTTAGTGCATTCAACTAAATTATATAGTAAAACATCGTAGTCTTAAGAGATAATGCCCACAAAAATGTATTACTTGTCTTCGATACTGAAAATAAACAGTTGCATCATGGCATTACGAAATGAGAGCCAATCACAAACAGTATTTCATCTCAATTCTAGTTTTGAACCGAGATAGGGTGATCTACGATCAGAACTCGACCGTTCGCTATGGCGCAACACACGTACATTGATTGAACTCTGCTCAAACTGAAGATCATGTTTCAACCAAGATCTTATGATCTTAGTTCAGGGCTGTCAATGGTGCAACCGGGCATAAGAGATGAATATCCCCTAGAACTAACCTCGATGAATTTTTTTGCCTCTTTAGTCAACCACCACCCAACTACCCCAACCAAAAAGAATCACTGGTTTGTCACAACCGAACCTTCCCCTTCAGCACTCTTCCAAAATTTACTGGTGCTTCCACTCCACCCACCACCCCTTTGGCTAAACAATACACAACGACCATCCTTTAGCTTGCTTCATTTTCTCGCTACAGCACGGACCCATCCACCAGTTGCCTTTGTTCCAACCCCACCAATAGTTTTCATTATTTATTTGGCTCCCCTCCTCCACACCAATTAATCACATTCGCTCTACTTATCCACTTACACTATCGTCCATACCATCCATATCTTGCCATTTATCTACTGCAGTGCAGTGGTGAGATGTGCATTGAGCATCTACCGCTAGAGAACACCAATGACAGACTTGTCGGCTGGAGTGTGGTTATGTCGATTTGTATTAAATGGCAACGAGGCCCATATTCCCCATGTTTGTTTCAATCCACGAAATTTATAACTGGGCATTATTTAATTATTCTCACATTTTTATTTCATTTTAATTTTCTTGACAATTTATTTTTCTCATATAAATTTTTGTTTACATAATAGCGTTTTTACGAAACCAATTTTATTTAAAGAAGCTAATTTCTCACAATGGGCTGAAAAAGTAAAAAACCATGTTTCTTAAAAATTAATTATAACTGGTTAAACTTGTTAACTACAGCACCATGTGAAAACACACACCTCCTTAATTAAATAAAAGTTATATGAACACAAGTATAGTAATCCTCCTCTTTCTGTGAACTGTACACCTTTAGATGTCTACATCTACGACCCACGAATTGTAGCGGGCCAGTAAACCCAATCACTTAATGTACGATCACTGATCTCATAAATGCAGAACTTTTTCTCTACCAAATACTCTCCTGGAAACTTCATAGCCTGGATCATCTCAGTGTACAAACCACCATGGATGAGTATGTTGTTAAAATATTCGAGATCTCAGAACGTAGTCTCGTTCATGTAATTCATGAATGTTTTCGAGATCTAATTTGCTGTGAAAGCTTTATCGAGGATGTTTTCGTGTTTGGAGATATGCGCCTGGTAGCAGACCTTCGTTTCAGACTAACGAGGGTCATTCCTCTTTGGAATAGCATACACAGTCCGGATCAAGGAGAATTATTTCACTTGTAGACTTCACGTGCGTGATAGAACGCACTGCAGGCTTATATTCGCGAACGAGTTTCATAATTAATACCAACCAATTGTAGTTGTCGCAGTGAAATGCCTCCACGACTTTTACTTCAGGACATTATATGCTTCGATATTGCTGTACGTCGAATAATGGCTTATGTTACGTTTCTTCACCTGGGTCGTAAACTTGGTATTGGAGAATTCTTTGCTTCGGTCGGTTTGGAGATTGACCGGGACGCAACCATCATGCAATTCACCTGTCATTCTTCTAGTTGACCGGCTTACCCCAGGCGAATCCTATATAATAAGTAGACTATCTCTGTTTGTCTGTCTGCCCGTCTTTAATACCGCTAAGTCCCTTGAAATACAACAGAAGTTCTTCAAATTTTGCAGAGCGAATTCTCAGGGTAAAATACAGGTCAAGTTCGCATTTCAGCAAGATCAGATTACGCAATCATTTCCTTTTACCTTAAAACTCACTTTTTAATTACTTTTCCCTATAAAAACTGTTGTATTAATGCACAGAGAATATTGCATAGAGATATGAAGATACTGGAATATAATTTTTGTTTACTTTAAATGTCTCGCTTCAATGTTGAGTTAAGTGGGGCCACAGTGTCTCGGTGGATAGAGCGATTCCAAGTGGGGCCTTAGTGGCCCAGTGGATAGAACTATGTTAAGTGCGGCCGCAGTGGCCAAGTTGATAGAGAAATACTAAATGGGACCGCAGTCGCTTCAATGTTAATTTCACACCATTTCATTATTACCTACATATATCTATGCAATATTTTTTTCAGTCTTAGTGATTTTTTAACCTGGCAACTGTTTTAGCCCCGTGACAACACACAAAAAGTCAGGGGCTGGGTCTGCTAGTTTGTTATACGCATCGATGATGGTCTACATGTGTTTGTAGTCATTGTTGAGCCGAGCATACAGTATCGACTCAACGAAGTCTGCTTCAGATGTTCATTCATCCCACAAATCGTGACTTTGTGTCAAGGATAGTTGTATCTCGCAGTCGCATGCAGTTCATGTGAGGTTCCTGATCTATCCATCGTATACAGACTCCCTCCTCAAATTATTTGACGATCGAAATCATCTCGTTGGTATGAAAGTAGTTTCTAACCCTTTGGGAAGTGTCGGCAATCGCAGCCTATCAACAAACCTATTCGTGTCGTCCATCTTTATCAGACCTTTGCCACTTTTCAGTGCTATTGCACTGAAGAATTCTGCGAGGATATTGACATGTTTGATTACCTTCATGCTTATAAGCAACGGCTTTGAGATGGTTATTTTTGGTCAAGTGAATGTGTGAGTTCAAGCAACCTCTTGAATCACAGTTGGTCGGATTCCTAACGCTCCCTTGGCTCCTTGCAAAATAGGATTTTATAATGACCGGTGGGTTCCATGCAGCTTGTATTCTCATACTCGAATGATCTCACCTGGTAGAACATTATTTCATTGTCAACAAGGACCCATTTATCGTCGTACCTTTATACGCTGCACACTCTCGTTATTCTGAGAGGAGTATGATCTAGATACCAGTGAACCAAAGCGATGAATCTTCCATACATATTTTTCTTGCTAAGGAAATTTACATTCGTCCAATCATCTCGAACTGCACACTTATCGTCGTGTTTCTGCTTCTTAGTTTGTTCAACAGTATCGTTAATTTCGGTCTTCACGACTACAGGTGCTTCTGGGGTCTCTTTGGTTGAGGACATCGAAACTTTCTGTAATGGGATTAAAAATCTCTTAATTTATCAAGTCGCGCGAAAGAGATAACAGACTATATCGCACGATGTTAGGGACTATAGCAAAGCCCGACACAACAATGAATAAAAATGACCATCACCGTTCTCTTTCTTATGTTTATTATTAGCAAGTCTCCATCTTGAAACCTGAAATGGTAAAAATAAAAATAAATTTTCTCGCATACTTAAAAAATTTCAACGTTTTCGGAGTAAATGATGAACGTATATGAATAAACTTAATATTAAAAATTATAAATAAAATACACAATAAATAAGAGCGAAAAGAGAAGTAGGTAGCTTGATGTGATAACTGGAACTTGATGGATTACAAAACAAGAAATTATATGAGATAGAAACTTCGGTAAAGTGCTGTGTAGGAAAATAAAATATTTTAAAATCTGAATCATAGCAAACAGACTGGGTAGGAATTATACCTCGCTGATAGAATAGTACATTCTCGACCTAGTTGCCCCACTGTTTGATAATATTCTCGACCTAGTTGCGCCACTGTTTGATAATATTCTCGACCTATATAAACTAAAGCGTACTTCGCAAATAAAGAAAGACCTTGAATTTTACAATTATTTTGCAATGTGTGACAATTTTAGATTAAGTACAATCTCTTACGAACTATTTGTATAAAAAGAATTTAAATATATTCTTTATATATAACTGCATATTTTTCATTTATCTGGGACCGATAATTATGAGAATGGGATATGCATGTTTTCTCAGTGTACGGAGATGAAACATATGTTTCCTCTGTGTGCTACCATATTTTGTATTCATAAATACATATTTTACTTCATCCAATTTTCAATTTTATTAAAGTATTAATATATATGTATTCATACACGCGCGTATTTTTCCCTGAAATTACCTGAACTCGAGATAAAATCTCCTATTGACTGTCACTCTTCTTTTCGACCGATAAACTGATTTTGGAAAACGAGTGCATATGTACAGCTATTGCCTCCCTCATTTACTGGAATGCTGACAGAGCACTCCGTATTATAACCGGAATTTTGAGGTATAAATGACAGTTTAACATCTCGAATTCTTGGTGTATATTACGCTGGAAGCATATGCCGCAATTGGTAAGCGAAGGACCAAAACCTTAAAGGTCTTTACCTATCATGTGCCTCTGCAGGTTATTTTTTCTGGCCAATGATAACCCAGAAATATTTGACTCTTGCATAACACTATCTACAGTATATTCGTTGTGCAACATGTATTTCCATGCACACTGGTTGAATGCAAACGTCGCCCTACAGTAACAGCACTGGTGTCAAGATACCCGCCCTGTAGATGGCACCGGCGCAGTTGAAGATGTCGATGGCATAGCGAATGGCAATGCTAACTATGTAAGCAGCTCGGATGGAGCCAGCACTGGGACCTCTAAAGGCAACATTGGGATGCTGGTCGTGGGCACTGCATCAAACGAACTATTCATCTTCATCTGTGTGTGACATTGACAAATAAAGGATTGATAAATATATCATGTGTCGGATTTATGCAATAAATAAACTGAAGGTGCACTTGTATGAAAGTATTTAAAATGCATATAAAATGATTACGAACATAAGAGTTGTGTTAATTTAAAATACGAGGGTCCTCTTCTGTATTTTATGAGGTTAGGAATACTCTGATATCTCTCTGGTCTGAACAGTGACTTGACATTTTAGCAGATTTTTACACTGGTGGGAAAATAATTGTGTGTTATTATGAGCATGCCCCATAATGACCACCATGAACTGTGATGGATGAGCAAAACATACAAGAACTTTCTACACTGAATTATAAGGAGGTCAAGGAAAAGAATAAGATACTTTATATCGTACAGCAGATAAAGAACTGAGACGTCGCGCGACTCTGGCTGCCTTATATACACTATATACCAAAAAGTAATTGGGCACCTGTCCACAATGTTTGCTCGATGGTTGTCACCCCGTTAGAATCTCGTAGGGCCACCTCTTGTGGCTATAACAGCAGCTACCCTGTCTGGCATGTTCTCTACGAGTGTTTGCAGGACATCCACAGGGATTCTTCGCCATTCCTCGTGCAACCATTCCATGAGTTGACCAATGGATTTTGGCCACGCCTGACGAGCCCTCACCCGGCGATCCAATCTGTCCCAAAAATACTCTATAGGGTTGAGGTCGGGGCTCTGGGCGGGCCGTCAAATCGGCGAACTTTGCTGTCGGCGTACCACTGCATAATGGCCCTTGAAACATGGCACCTGGAATTGTTATTCTGGAACTAACACGGGTCCATTCCGTAAAAACGCCACAATGTTGGGAGCATTTCATTATCCAGAATGTTACAATAAACCTCTGTGTTCATGCTACCACGGACAAACACCAGCGGTCCTACGCCGAAGGCTGTGAAATACATGTCAACTGAATTACTGAATTACCTATCTTAACGGGTGCCCAATTACTTTTTGGTAGATAGTGTATTTGCAGAACCCAGGTCCACACATGATCAATAGCCAATCATGGACAAGCAATGTGGTATAATCACTCACTGTTTTTCCATCGACTCACTTTAGTGGGAAATAATGGAAACTATAACAGTCGAGCAAATATGATAAATTAATTGTGGTTGAAATTGACAGAATATCAGGGAAAATGTGAATGGCAGAAGGAATGGTGACCGAATAACAAGATAGGAACTGACAGATTGACAGGAGAAAAGATAACAGAATTAAAGGAGAGAAGTTGGTCGAGTGGAGGGAGTAAAGGTGGGAACACCTGACATTTTCTGTTAAAAGCTAAATTGTGGTGTCTAGAGATTCTTAGAATTCTACTGTGTTCGTTTATTCTGTCATCGCTGTTTCATTTTGTTATTTGTGTGTACCTGTAAGTATTTTCTAGAAAAGTTTATCGTCTGCTGCCTCCGTTATTATAGCTTGTTGTTCAAGTTTGTATCTTTGTGTCCACTTGTGTTTTCTTGTTGCATTATGACAACTCCTTTGTCGGATTTCTCTGTGTTGCGTTTTCTTCTGTATATCTGCTGACTAAACCCCAACTTGCCTTCTATCTTGTGCCTCAGCATTGTATGGTCTACACATTATTCTGGTTTTCTAAGAGACTCGGTGCAATGGAGGAAGTCTAAAATAATGCTTAGTTTGATATGTTGAACACATTGTAAGAATCCTTTAAATAACATAAAAATTTCTCTGCTGTTGGGATGCTTATAATACATTTTTTCCAACTATTTGAATAATTTTTTTAAATCTTCGAATACCATTTTTAAACATTTAAAATATCTTTAATTAGAATAAAAAGTATTTTATAATTATATTTGGATTTATTATTTTTATTTATTGTGCTTTTATTATAGCTTATCTATTACAGTGTGTCTATGTCTTCGAGTGTGCCCGGAATTAATACTCTTTTACTGGCATGACTTGAAGCATGTTGGTGATATTAACACTATTTGGTTTATTTCGGCCATTATTACTTAAACAAAACCGGTATATCACATACATATATTACACGAGCGTTCGCAATTAATTAAAATATTAACTCTTGAACAAATGAAATCTTTTTAGATAAGATGTATTTATTTATTTTTTAGTGCACATGCATGTAGTATCTGAAAAAGAGAGAAATATAATGAACTATGCAGTGATCCGCAATATACTTTGTGCAATTTCAGTATTAATAAAAAATATTTCGACATATATTTTTTAACTTTTATAAAAAAAAAAAAAAAAAGATAAAATATTAACAATAAAAGCGATAAATTTTTCCCCCGACATTTTCAAACTATGGTATTGCCATAAATGTAAAAAAAATCTAATTTTAAGTAAAACTAAAATATTGAAATTATAAAAATGATCTATTAGGTCTGGTAAGCAAATTAGCACATGAATTCTGTCAAATAAAAAATTATATTTTCCAAGATTGAACGATAATTCTAGGTTTTAGATTTCTCACTCCTTGTTCCTACAAAATAAATATAGTTGCTGGGTAACAGAAACAGTCTTATATGTTTGTAGCGTTACTGACCATATTCACTGAGCCTCTTCGGGTACAATAGGCAATCTCAAGTCTAGCCGGAGTATGGGTTCCTGGGTCCGCCGAGAAATGCCGAGAATTACTGAGTCTCGTCGAAGCAAGGGAGTTTCCAAGTCTCCCAGTTTTTTTTATAATACATTGCACGAGAAGCCTCATTATAACACTACCATAAGGGTTTACCTAAGTACAACTCTATTAAAAAAGGAGGGCTCATTTGTACGACGTTTTCGGAAAATATAAAGTCTTTGCCATCCAATAATCTTAAATAATCCATAATGGTTAAAGAACTTTAATATCTAAATATAACATTTGACATCAAATTTTCACTTTTCTCAAAAATTCGTGTGAATTACTATACCAGGCAACCCAAGAACGAGATAGCTGTAACTTATTTAAAATCTAGTTTACATGACATTAGACAAACCAATAAAATAATATAGTTTTAAAATTTAAAATTTATTTCAGATATATAAATATAAATAACTTTTATAAAACCAAATAGTCCGAAATTTTAACAAAAAATGTGCATTGCGAACTATCCAATTAGAGCCGACAAAGGATTACAGATTGGTGATTAGTAAATCATCATCGGTTATTTAACGAGACAAAAGACATGCTGTCATAAAAATTGTAGGCATTTGTATTTTCTTTTAGTTATTTTCAATTATAAAATATAAACTATAGCATACTGTAAACAGTAGATGTGTGCGATGCAGATTCGTTTTGTAAATGAATCATGGTATGTGGTTCCAGGTACAGGAGTTCATCCGTAACAGGAATTGGCGACAACTGAGAAGTCATCTATTGCCTTTACTCGACCATTACAGCACGGCTTACGACTATGTGCAGCACACATTCGATTATCCCATATATTGGATCGGTTTCGGTAACCATATAGAGCTGGCGTCCCTGCTGCTGTGTGCAGGCCTGCCCGTGGACACCCTCGACACTGATGGATACACCATGTTCCACGGGGCGTCTCGTCGTGGTCATCTGCAGCTGGCAGAGATGCTGCTGGACCACAGTGCAGATGTCAATGTGAGAGACGATAATGGTGAGACACCTCTCATGAAGGCAGCACATTATAACCAGCCAGAGATGGTGAAGATGCTGCTGGAACACAGTGCAGATGTCAATGTAAGGAACGGCATTGGTGACACTCCCCTCATGAAAGCAGCAGTTTTCAACCAGCTAGAGGTGGTGAAGATGTTGGTGCAGGGTGGTGCCGACCTTACAGTCAGAAACAGTAAAGGGCTCACTGCTCTAGGCATTGCTAGCGAATCTGGTGCAAGCGAAACAGAGGCATACCTGAAGCGGCTCCTTCACTAACATCGCAAGCATACTCCCATCTACTATAGTCTTGTCGTCTACAATCACATTACCACAATTAATGTATAATAAAGCACTTCACAGAAACAAAGTTGAGTTGCTCACTTGTTCTACAAGCGAACTGATTAGCGACTCTGCGAGAACCTGTTGCAGTGCTATTGAGAAACCGACTGCTGCATCTGCATGGGAAATGTTGAGGCTCACTATAAAACATAAATCAAATGTTGACGTTAGAGGAAAGCATGGATATCGGAACAGGGGTAGCAGATGCTACCCGATGATTTAAAGAGGTAGCAAAGAGCCTCTTTTGAAACTGCAACATTTTCGTGTAGCTATTGTCTTCACGTTCCTCTGTACAACTGTAATTCGTACTCTTACCTTAATGTTTTCGAAATAAATGAACTGGCGTGGAGCTTATTGTCTATTTCAGGCTATGTGGTGTGCACTATTACTTGATATTTGTTCGCAGCAACCACACATTACTGAGGTTGATAGGTATCCAAGAAAGCTTGTTATAACTCTAGGAATGTACAATTTATTCGAAGCTGACCTTTGTAACTTGTAACTTAAAATACAATAACAGGTACAAGTACATTTGAAATGTAATTGATGTCTATTCAAAATATGTGTGGGATGGGGGATTAAGGAAAAATCTGGCAAAGAGGTCACTTGTGCTATGGAAACTGTGTGGAAGAAATAACCCCTTAAAACCTTGGCACAGACCGAGTGACGGAATTACTTTATCCCCATTAAAGAAATGCTGAGAGACTATGGAATCAATTAATATGCAACATACTCTGGGATCAAAGCAAGTGTTGTAGAATGATTCAACAGATCGATAAAACTGATTAGTATAAGTATTTTACTTATGATATTTTCCAGTGGATTTGCATTAAGTTTTAAAGTTTGCAATTTTCGATTTCATAGAACATTAAAAATTTCACCAGTCGATGTAAAAGATAAAAGCATATTAACATCTGTGTATAATAGTACTAAGATATATGATAAAAACCAAGCTTAAATTCAAAGATGGGTATTTTGTTGGCATCTCGAAAAAGAATAAAGTTTTTGAGGAAAAGTACACGATAAATATGCATTTCAAGATTTTTAAGATTATTTCCACCACACACCCTTTTCCGTGAGTTTATTTTTCAAAAAGATCTACTGGCGAGGTTATAATTGGTGCTTTCAAAGGAGTTCGAATTAAATAAAGTTGAATCTCCAGAGTTATATTTTGCCAAGAAAATAATTAAAAATGGTAGAAATAAATCTCTGGTTTGCTGTGCTGAATTTCAAACTCTGCCCATTCTTGAAACAAAATTATATATGTGGAGTAACTGTTAACAATATGTTTTCTAAGATAACCATTCGTAAATGGTAAGTGTGTTCTAGAATGAAAAACAAGTGGTCGGCTAACGACCTATTTTGAAGGAAACAAATGGCTAACGTTTTTTAGAATGAAAAATATCCATAAGTGGTCTGCTTTTGCTGCTAACAATGTGTATTCTGAAACAACTAATCAAAATAATTGTTAATGCGAAGAAGCTATATTGGGTGATGTCCTTGTACTTTTACTGGCAGCATGTTTTGATATAATTGGTTCATATATAATGAGGATTTGCTCATTTAGTCTTCCTATTTTTGAATTTCAAGCTCGAGTATTGTTTTAAGTTATGGAGTAGGTTTATGTTGACGAGTACTGCATTTTGATGCAAGTCGTTTTAGAGCAATTATTAGTGTCGGAAGAGGATGTTCCGCTCGACTTATGGCTAACTGCAGTTGCCTTACCTGATGGCTGGCCAGACCACGCCGAACTGACGGAGCCCGCATTGCCGAACCAGGTCGCTCGACCTGCTCTCTCTGGCACCCCTCTGCCGCCAACCTCGACCTTGCTGTCCACCCTGAGCTGCTGATGCAAGCGGGTGTTATCTTGTGGGAGTTGCAGCCTGTGGTGATGCAACTGCTGGCGCTCTGGCTGAAGCTGCACGTCTCAATGCCGAAGCTATTCCCACCTCCAACTATTTCGCTGTAAGGGGTTTTTTTTGAAAATTTTCGAAGTTCGATATCATGGGTATATTGAACGATTTAAATTCACCTCCTCTCTCTCTCTCTCTCTCTCTCTCTCTCTCTCTCTCTCTCTCTCTCTCTCTCTCTCTCTCTCTCTCTCTCTCGCTCTCTCGCGCTCTCGCGCTCTTGCGCTCTCTCGCTCTCGCTCTCTGGTCATGTTGTAGTCACTGCCAGAGGTGAGGGCGACCACCTCATTGCCCCCCTCCTCCTCTCTCTTTCTCACCCAGTCATGTCATGGTTGCCACCAGAAGTAACGGTGACCAACCCATCGCCCTCACCTCCCCAAAGTAGTGTGTTTATCATTTAGTTATCATATATATATCACAAGTTTATTAGTGGCGGAGAAGGAAGGAAAATTTTTGTATTTGTTAGATAGCATGGAGAGTTTTTAAATTTTTATTTAAGTATTCGTTTTAAATGATTATTGTGTGGTATTTTTAATAAACTCAGCCCTTTCTTCAATATTCATTAATTTTAAATGTTTTATTGCATATTTTTTCAACGCTTTTTGTTTTCTTCAAAATTTAAATAATTAATATTGTGTGAACAAACACTTTTTCATTTTCTACAACCTGATTTATTCTAAATTAATATCTTTCCTCCAAACTATAAATGAATGTTCTTAACAAACTCCTTTCTTGTAGTTTAATTTAGAATTTTTAATACTTGGGTAAACACTTTTCGTTTCTTTTTCTTATACAGTCAGTATTTAGTTTTCAAACATTCGTATTTTTTTCATAGTGATTGTAAATTGTTCAACATATCCATTACCTTATGACTTTCAGTGCATCGGGAAGAAGAATATTGTTCTTATGTCAATTTTTTCTTAATAAATAACAGGATGACTTTCCAGTGAGTTTTTAATCAAACAACCTTGTTTTTTTTAAAATAATTTATTTAAATGTTAATTTCGTACAGTTGTAATACAGTTACAATACAATAGTCTCTAACATGGCGTTAAAAATATAGATGGGTTTATATTACACTTGCTACAATTTTTTTTAACAATACAATATGCTTCAACGATTTTTCTTACACAATATATACAATCTTTGGTCTAGTGCATAATATTTTAACGAAGCAGTGACATAAGAAATATATACATGAGTGAGTTACATTTTCTCTAGTAGTACTTACATATTATGTTACAGTAATTACCATGTTTTATTTTATAGTAAGTACATAATACTTTCTCTTTAACAAGACTGTGATTGTTACACATAGGCCTGGTTTTCACACATGAATTCCCTTAATGCCTGTGACTTGCATTTGGTACAAACCAGAGATTCTAAACCACCATGTGCATCGTATTTTTTCACTAACAAAATAAATTATGGACACTCGTAATATTACCGAACGTTCACAAATTCAGCACTTGTTAGCAATCTACGTATTTCTGAGAGTTGCCCAATGAAAATTTGGGGCATTCTTCAACAATAAGGTAATTTACAGATTAGAATCTCCCCATAAGGTAAGTTACCGACATCCAACTAACTCCATGATTCTCGTATGATTGCGGTCTGCATAGGGATTTGACCTCTGGTGTAGGCTGCTTCCATGGATGAGGCAGCTCGAATGTTAACACATTCGATTCGTTATCATCGTTAGAAAATGAGTGCCACTTCTTTCATAACAAAAGAGTTTTTGTGGTAATTTTCAAATACTTCGACACAAGAATACATGCTGTTTAGTATATTAAAATGACTGAGTTTTATATTCTACTTCCTTATAGTGAATATATAATTCATTTTACACACACACGCATATATCTATATGTGAATAAAACCCAGCAATACAATGCAGTGAATGCATATATACTTTTAAAACAACTTATATTTTAAGTGAATGCTACAAGGCAGATTCTCTGCAGTGTGTTGGCCATGCTGCTGGTCGACGACTGGTCCTCCGCTGACTGGTAAACGGGTATCTCTGTTGTCGGCTGCGCACGCTGAGTTCCCAGGTTCGGATTCGTCTGACATACTTCCCAGGTAATGATGTAGTTGATGACTATGCTTGCATCACAGACTGATTGCAAACTGATGTCGACCTCTTCCACAGTTGAACTATATTATTTTGTAACTAATATTCCTCCCTTATATATGCCAACTACGTCCAAGATGGCAGTGCTGGGGGAAGTGTGATATCACACGGCCATCAATTGAGAGCTAGCCATCTTGATGAGCGAACACACACACTATGTACATTATGCAAGTGCTCTAATTAAATAGTCTATTACCCGATTAAATACGTAGTTTTATTTGCAATACTATTAGAAACCAATATTGCATTCGATCGCAAGTGAGTAATACGCTATTGGGAAAATATTGGCTGGGATGGAGCACACACGACTAGTTGGTCGAAAGAAAGTGAGAAACACACACACTTTGATATATGCACATTCATGTCAGTTGATAGCCGACTGTCTTGGTGAGAGGACGTAAGTGTGCGCATAGAGTTGATTGCGTAATGAGTACTTAAGCGAGTGTGTATGACACTGGTGATTACAAAATGGGTAATTATGAATATGTGCGAATATTCGTAGTGAGATTACATAATTTATAATTGCACAATGCAACTGCATTCCCCTCCTCTCATCAGTTGACCATAAGACACTCGGTGCATTAGTTGCAGTCCAGCAGCTAGCGAGTCCACATCGAAGAGATAGCACGTGTGATTTCGTAAATAAATGGAAGTGCAATTCCCCCCTCCACACAGTTGTGAAGCAACAGTCGACGGAGCAACATCGATGGAGCTTCGCATGTGATTGTGCAACAACCAAAATTGCCTTGTCTAGGAATCGTGTACAGTATTCTCACAAATTTAAAATGCCCTAAGTGAGAACCAAATTCCAAAAACATTTCCCACAATTGGCCAGGCCGGGAATCGAACCTGGTACTCTGGAACCAAACATTCCCAAATCCAAAATAAAAAAAATTAAAATTCACCGGGAATCGAGCCCAGTGATCCAAAACTAAACATTCGCGAGTTCATAAATAAAATAATCAAGTGCCCTGTCTGGGAATCGAACCCCGCACCAGAAATGCCCCAACCAGGAATCGAACCTGGTAATCCAAAGACCAAAATTCTCAAAATTGGCCTCGTCAAACATCGAAAGGTAAACATTGCTCTTAATACAAATATTCCCTGTATAAACTTCCTTGTAAAAAGTAAAAGTTTTATTTTATTGATATATTTACAAATGCATTTTCCCACTTCTGCAGACAGTCGTTTCTGTTTGCCTGCTCTCCTACTTCTCTTATGTGTGGAAGTGACAGGTTTTGTATGGTTGATGCATACGGTTTTCTGTCTCTTGTGTGAAGTTACTTTCTTGCTCGACAAACAATCTTGCACTAAGTGTGATGGCAATGTTTTCAGGCTTCACCTGCACTGTGTGATTGGGTATGCCATCAATATATCGCTCAAAATTAACCAGTTGGTTAACCACATTTGCAAAGACATTAGTGTGAGGTGCTTGAGAAGTAGAAAATAGCATACTTTCTACTTGTGTAATACGGTTATCCAGACCGGACAGCTATCGTTCTAAAGACCTACGCGTGGGTTCCAAATTAGTAGTAATCTTCTTAGCTACTAGCTCTACTGTGTTTTGCACTTTAGAAACACTTGAACATACAGGAACAATTTGCTTCTCTGGGGAATCTAGCACATGAGTAATACGTTCATCAACCATTATTTCTAAGCGTTCAAAATTTTCGTTTAACACACACACACTACACTTGCATGTTGCTGTGGCCTGTCCTGAGGGGATCAGGTCACACATTGATCAGGGGCATTAAGGTAGCTAGATGGACAGAACACCGATTTATAGAAATATTACTTTTATTAATCAAACACCTATACAAAATCCGCTATGCAGTAGCGGTAAACAATTTACAAGAAAATCGCAGAGGCTAGACTACTCTGCTCAATTACTCAAGATAGGAGGCTTTTGATGCTAAGTGTTTCTATAACAACATTTAAGCAAAGAGGCAATTATACTGCTCTTAAGGAGCTTACTGTAGTCTTTGCTTGTCCCAAAGCGTCTCGTGTCTTAGTCGCCCTACTGGGAAGTATAATTACCCTTATCACAGCGACATCAATGACAAGGCTCTCTCAACAGCGGGCTCGTCGAGCGTTGAAGCAGGGCCATGTACAGGTGGTCCTCACAGCAGGCGGTCCTCGGGCAGAGCCTTCGGCATATCAGGCAAGATGGCGCCCAGAACCACCATTTCCCCAGACTTACATACCGCCTTCCCAACCTCACGCTCATTCCCCCGGGATTTGGTTCCACAAACAGCGGCTCGGCTGGCCGAGGTCGCCCTGTGCCTTGCATCAGTTCCCCCTATTACTAACCCTTACTGTGGTCAGCCGCAGCAGTGTTTAGTCTGATTGGCTGCAATTTCAGTTACGGTAGTCTGCAATTCATTAAGTGACTGTTGTGTGTGATTTACATTTGCCTGCAAAGTAATTAAATTATGAGAGACCTCCACTTTCAATTCAGACATTTGATTATTTACTGCCTCAAACTTGTGTGTCCTGAGAATTAAATTTGATGTCAAAATCAGTTTTGTAAGTTTCCAATTTATTAAATAGATCAACCTATTGTTCATCAATTTTATTGTGAAGACTTTGTGTTGCTTCCTTGGATTCAGTCTGGATATAATCCAGCTTATTATTAACGGCTTGCGTAAATTGCGTAAGCTGTTCTAAGGGCTAGGGGTTACTTTAACTTGGTGCTATATTTACATTTGTGATATGAACATATTCGATAAAAGTTTTCCGTAATCATGTTACCATTTGCATTAACATTTTCCTATCCTACTAAGCTAGTATCCTCACTAAGTGTAGCTGTTCCAGAAACGCTAAGAGTAGTAGAATCGTTGTCATCCATTTCGTTCATGTTTGTCTCCCATAACAAATGCAGGGAACTGCTCAGAAAATAAGGCTCTAGTGTGGGAAAATTGTTCATCACCCATTCTTATTTGTCCGGCCGACAAGTTGAGCACCAAAAATCTTCGAGGAGATATTAAAAAAAAAAAAAAAGACCTCTTTATTTTATTGTGTGGTGAGTGAACTCGCAAATAATAAGATTTGTAGTGTGAAAGGAAAAGAGAATTTTAATTAAATAATTGTGCAGAAATTCGTGGCGTGTGCGAGTGATGGGTAGCAAAATTCCTACTTACGTCGCTTACTTCCGCTTTGGTCGTGACTTCTGGCTGTGCGATAATGACGGTATTCGAATAGGCTTCCCTTAGAGAAATTCTGAGCATGGGAAATAGCTAATTTCTTACAAAAGCAAAGTAATATTGACCGATTCTTTATAAACAAGTCAAGTAAGTAGTTAATATGAAGTTATTTGTCACATGAAAATCTATTTTTGACATAAATGTCTGTACCTCTCACTGTTTAATTTTTCTCGTGAATACCAAGTCCAGGAAAATAAAAATAACGATAAAAGAGGAAAGGGCAGAGTGCGGCAGTTCTGTGTCTAAAGACTGGCGGAGGGGGTTTGATGCTCATAACGCAGCCGCTTACGATGCTTAGTTTCTTACGCATCAAGAACATAATCAATGCATTGTTTATAAATTATCTGGATTTTATATACACGTTAATGAACTTTTACTTCGAATTACATATTGTGTGGAATTTCGAGTCAGCCAAACTCCAGAGCATGTAAAATACCATTACTATGTCCGGGAGCCAACTACAACTTAGGTTTACATATTACTTCGAATTTATCTGTTTTTTAATTACAATGTTTTACTGTAGTACAGTGCTCAAGAAGAGAATCGCAAACCATTTATGGCCATAATAAATACAACAAGCTTATTTTTATACCCATTTCCCTATAAATTTTTTCCAACATCAGGTGTTTACTGTACTTGTGCAACAATTTGTGCACATAGGTCACTAACCATGGGCCTGGTACACCAGCATTGTCACAGACCAGTAGCCTCCGAAACATTATATTAACTTTATTGGAGTTACCTATGAGGTTGCTATCACCATGAGTACCATATAACTTCAAGTGGTGTCTTCAGACTGTTTTAATTGAAATCAGATACAAAGTATTGTTTCCCAGGGGTAGTTCTACTAACATTTCAGTTAAAATTTTTAATATTCTCTACCCACCCATTACTGCCACTTTCTTCCATATGACATTTAAGAAAATTGTTGGATAAAGAAGGTAATGCATGTTGCCAGGAATATCTTGCCTGCTCGTGGTGTGCGGTGAAGTACAGGGATGAGTCCTCCGAGTGCTGTGGGAACAGGACTGGCATTGTGCTGCTGCCAGCCAGTCAGTCAGTTACATGCTCAGGTTTTTTTGTCTTGGATGTAAGCTACAAGGTCACCTACGGTATAAAGGCTGCAAAATTACTTAATTTACCCACCTACCTGATTAAGAAACTCATCTTTGTCACTGTAAATTTACTGAAAAGGGCCATGACAACATTCTGCTGGAGTATCTGTAGTAAAAACCTTGATAGATAGTCAGATGGTGTTATATTGTAGCTAATTATGGGAGAGATACTGTATCTGGCAGGGCCGTACACTATTTTATCGCTGACTTGCGGTTTCTATGATATTTCCTCTCCTCTGTATTAGATGTAAAAACACATTGTATTAAGGCTATTTGCTTTTATTGTGCTTCTGGTAGGAGGAGTCTAGCTCGTGATAATGAGATTGTTATCTTCTAGAAAAAATGTGGCTAGTGAAAATGTGGCTAGCCTCCCGAGCTGAGTGGTCCCTAAGGTGTGAGTCAGACAACGGCCCACTCACAATGTACTGCTCAAGTCTCCCGCCATGGCCAGTGGTGTGCGGCGAAAGAACCCCGAATTTAGCTTAATCGTACAACTGGTTAAACATGGTAGAAGTAGGGTTCGTGCATGGCCTCTGGATTATGGGTGGTGGTGTCTGCCTGATAAATTGGGATATACAGCCTAAGAAGCAGAGTACATGTTTGGTTTAGTTATTGTTATAGCATGACACCTCATCGATACTACATTGCTGAGGCAAGTCTTGTTTGAAAGTTCAAGTGGCTGGGGGCAAACAAAGGGCCAGGTTACAGAGACGTCTTGAAGAATGATACAGTGGAACACTTTTTTTATTTTAAATCTTCTCAATGGATCAGTAAAAAATGTTGCAAAAGGCACGGAAGTGTAAAAAGTGGGAAATTTATGCTGAATATTTGCATTACTTGGGACCGAAGGAAACAGGGTAAAGGGAAAGTGTACACTCAGATGTGGATGTACATGAAAATTGAATCATCTTATGCTATTGAAGGACTTATAACGGGTGACAAGAGCTGCCATGACTTCGTTTTTGGGACTCAAGTAGAGGAACTTGGTGGGAGCCCTCACGACCGATCTGGAACCTTAGACAACATTCGTACAAGAGCTGCATGGAATTTGATCTCTTGTAAAAGAAATCAGATAAGAAACCCTCTTGATTCTAAATGAGAAATAAATAATTTTTCCAAAACATCATGCTTAAAAAATAAGTTATTATAGTCAATACCTGAGGACTGAGTTAAAGTAATTATTGATAATTTTTCAGGTGGGTATTTTTAACTATTTGGAACACCCATTTTATAACACAGTTTACCTGTTAATGATTAAAAAATATTATCGAAACACTAAACTACAGGTAATAGTATTGTAACGAGGCCTGGTGTGTGTGCTGGTGTTTGTGGGTGCTGAATCATTGGTGTGGCCTCGCCCAGACGTGCACTCAAGGATGTGCCAACTTTGACATGGACCGAGCGCCAATGCAGTTTTGCTCTGACTGCGAGTCCCTGGCACATCATCTGCCCAAGCAGTGGGTTCCGGGTATTAAACAGTAACTAGTATAAGGCGAAAAGGGGGGAGGGGTTGAGGGACATGGGAGTCCTTAGCCGGGGTTAATGATGGCTGTCCCGGGCAGGTGACTATCGCTTAGCAGGTGCATATTTTCCAGTCTGCTGCAGTTGGGGCGTGGAATATGCTGCCACACAGTATTCTCCTCCATCTTACCTCGGCAAGTGTAAACCCTGGGGTTGCAATGCCGAATTATGGGCCAGAAACCATGTCACCAGAGAGGGGATAATCCGGGGAGAGTGCATCACAGATCACACAGTCGCTGACCAGGAAGTGAACAACGCCACTTCGAGAGAATCAAGTCCCCGGGCGGATGCACACTCACCATTCGGCTGTGACTGGATTGTGTGCCATGTCACTACAATACGGCAGAGGCCCTAGTCAACATGCTGCCTTCCCGACACAACAGTTGCAAGGTAACGAGAAAAAAATGTCAGCGAGGTTACCAGACGATCCTTTACTAAGAGTAAAAAAACACTTAACCAAGCTGTCTATAGCCAGTAACAAAAACTCTGACCCAGGGCGGGTCCTACCACCAAGGGTTGATCCTGGTAGGAGTTAAAGCAACTACATATATCCCAAATACAAAATTCACACCTGAATGTAAAATGCAAAGCCATAACAGTAACATTCGAAAAAGTACTCTGCCATTGTTAACATGCACACGTTGTAAATGTAGTGGCAGTGGAAAATGCAATTACTGATCAAGAAATGCTCAATGATCATGAACATGCAACGTGAAGGTGACAAATGCTCAATAAAAGTGAAGAAGACAATGACACGGTGTGCCGGCCCTGGACCTTGTATGTTATCGAGGGACAGGGCAAGGGGTAACGTCGGAGGTATTCAGCCACTCGGGGAACCAACATCCCTCTGTCTCACTGTTGCACATTCGTTCAGGGCAGCCCCATCCTCTCGCCCACAACCCCCACACAGAGCTGTGACGGAGGGGGTTGCAGCTGCCAGCCAGTTGCTGGAATACTGGGTCTCAACCCCGGCAACTCTCAGTTTACTGTGCCATCATGCGAGGGTTCGAGTCCCTATTTTTTTTTTGTTGGCCGGTATCATGGTAATCCATATTTCAGTTGCTGTGGTTGGGGAAATTGTCCACCATATCACCAGTTATGACCCACTGGTCACAACAGCTTCTTGTTGTAAAAAAAAACCGGGGCAACAGCAAAGTGATACAGTCATGGTAGACTGATAAATAAATTCATATAATTCTGTGAAGTGATTGTACTTATTCTACTTTTTCCAGTCTGTGGTTGAGTCAGTGTAGTGAAGTGCCACCATTTACCTCTTTATCACCACTATTCCTCTTCCTCCTCCTTCTCCTCGCTGTGCTGTGCTATTTTTCTCTCACCTGTATTCTAGCTATTATTTTCTATTTCCAATTCCTCATTGAGGGAGGGTACTTCAGCACCATTATCTTCCAAGCAAACTTTCATTTTACATTCTCTGCATATGGCCATATTATTACATGCTCGCATTCCCTGTTGTCTCCCTTAGGTCTTCCACTCTGACATTTGCTTGTACATCAGGGTTTATAGTCCTGTCTTGCCTCATAATGGCCTGCGTACCCCACATAAACTCTGTACCTCTCCATGTGAGACACTGGAGACAAGTGTGAATTGTACGTTAATTTTTTTACACATCAGTCACAATTTTCCTCCACACAATATTAATTCTTTAGGCACTTGTGGAATGCATTTACTAGTTGTCCCCTCCTAACGATTTACCCATTTTATTCCCCTCCTTCCACAGGATGTCCTAGATACTTGAAGGTATAAATTTCTTTCAATTTAACACCATATAGTTTTTAATTAGTTATCTCTCTTTTAGTACTGAATCTTGTTCCTCACTTCTTTTCAAGCCATCAGTTATCCTTGCAACTTAACTTTCTTTTATTCTTACACAATCAAGTTACCGGTGAATATCATAGCTTTCAGCTATACTGCTCTTATCTTAATTTCTATTCTTTTTCCATAATCCTTTCGCATCACTCCAATTTTTTTCAAACCAGTTAATAAAGTGTAATTTACTTCCTATCTTTTCGAGTATACTCTTACAGGCTCTAGCACAATGGCTTGTCAGAGTAACCACCCGTGGTTCTCACATCTCTTCATGTACTCTTGTTACTATTATACGATTTATTCAGTTCTCTTTGGAACAGTATTTGCATTTCTTACTTTTAAATTCAGTGAAATCCAACTCCTTCTTCTGCTATTTCCTTATCTACTGCTAGTTCATCTACTTCCGGTACTTTAGCAACTTTCATCCTTTCTTTAATTAATCTACCGCTCATCCATTTATGTCCTTACAGTACTTGGTGCTGTTTTGCAACTCTTCCATCTCTCATATCTTCTGGTTTCAACAACTTACTAAAATAATTGGCTCATAATTTTTCTCTCTCCCACATTCTTCCCACTTCATTTTATGTCCCAACTTCTTGTTTTCGTTGCAACTTTCACCTGTTTTTTGAATCTCTTTATTTTTTTGTATTATTTTCCTGTCCCGATGTACCTTGAGATGGAGGTCTTACTTAAATTGTGTCGCACCTGAAACATTCTCTGAAGTTACATTATTTATTTTACATCATAAATAATGCAGTTGTTTTTTCGCTGTGTTATGATAGAGATTTTTTAACCTTCTTTTTGGCGTTTTTTGATAACTATTAAAGTAAGGTTTGGCAGTAGTACACCATGTAGGTGGAAGTAGATTTTTGAATTGAGGAGATTTGGGCAGGCCGCTGACGTACAGCAATTCCAACTGACAAGTGGAATATGCATCCATATCCTCTTTCCTTAATCATTCCTTGCTGTTCAGCCTTCAATACCAAACACTTCCTCAAAACTTTTAGTTTCTTTGTTAGCCTACACATTAAGATTCGCCAGTACCAAATGCCGTTCTTTACTTATCTAGTTCTTACTCAGACTTAGCTTTATATTCTGCTCGGGATCCAACTTGTGTGTGTACTTGCAGCAACTGTATTGTTTTTATTTTTTGCACGGATGTGTTTACATTATTCTACTACTAATAAATTCCACTTTCACCTGCCACACATCCCTGTCAATGAAGGTCATTCCATTCCTCTGCCCCTCATCATTTCGCATTCAGTAGTCTGTATCCATTCAATAACTTCTGACCACTATCATTCTACTTTCTCTTACCCAAACTAAAAGTGTGTATATATACCAGTGGCGGCTGGTGAATTTCGAAACTGGTTGGGCTGTGGCGATCCTAACTCAGATCATTACAAATAGCATTTTTTAAATAGGCACAGTGATAAGTGCTTGTTTGAAGAAAAAACTCTCATCGCTCGATTTATAATAGTCAACATACTGTGGTCACTGGTTCAGAGCTAATCACTAGCACAGGTATTTCTTTATTTTAAGTTTGTGTAGGATATATGCCTTACAACAAGTACCTACGTGGTGTGGTACATTACACGAGGCGACCGGAGATAATACGATAATAATACTGGTTCTACTATACTAATGGCGATGATAACTTAAATATACTAAAACAAATATTTTAAAAAACCAACACTAATTTTCATACAGCACATACAGAATGCCTGTCAAATTTAAATTAGAGGATGAAAGTGGCATATCTTAATATATATGTAAAAAAAAAAATATGCATTCTCCAACCAGCATGCGCTATCTAACTGGCAATGAATATTCACCTTACCAATCACTGAAAATTGTATAGATTTCTTTATATGTTGTAAACGGGTTTAATGTCTTTTAACTTGTCTTCCAAATGTTTCAAATCTTTTACCCCATTGGCAGTCCATGCAAGATCATTAGGATTCACTATCAAAAAAATTAAACAAAACAGTCCATTTGTAACTTCACACTTGCATACCCAATCCGCGAAATTGTATGTTCTTACATTGAATTTCCGCGTATACGAACCAATACGTTTACCCCCTTGGCTTTGTTGTTTTGTTATATTTAACTGCGGCCTTATTGGTCCCAAATTTTTAAGCTCTAGTTTATTCTTTAATTCAAATTCGTTGTCGTAATAAGGTTTAAAATGTTACTCGCAGAATTTTCCATTATTTACAAGTTTACACAACACGACATTAACAACAATTCAACCCTGCTTCTGACCGATGCTCATGGCTCACCATTAACAACAAACTTATTCAGAATACTACACACTATAGTTGTAGCTCACGAGTTTGAACGATATCTATAAATAAAAACTATTCGAAATAAATACAAGCATTTTTATGAAATCCTTGCAGTTGGAAATGTTTACTGTAAGGCCATATATTTGAAGACTTAACACTGCTGCTGCTGCCTGTCTATTGGAACACAATGGCGTTACTGTTAAGCATCTTCTAGAGGTTTGCGAGCCTGGGAATTTCAGCTCTAGCTGAGCACGAGCAAGCCTACTGAGAAGTTCCTGAGCTTCGAGATCTTTTATTTCATACAGAAAGATAAGTTTTAAAATAAATATAATATAAACATTTTGAAGGTATTCTGTGTTCGTATCTGCAGTTCTAGCAAAACGTTTTAACAGAACACGCCTACATTTTAAAATATTGTTTCATTTGTGAATAAATACACTTGCCTATTTTCAGTGAAAATATTTCCATAAATTCTTCAGTATTTATGAAATAATTTCGGTATGATTTCTGTTCCTTTTTAAAAAATGTCGTCGAAAATTTCTCCGCTTATTTAAATGTAATCGAATATCACAAATGACAAAGTACGTGTACAATTAATTTTTGTTCAGCAAAATATCAAACTGAAGTGCTTTATTTTATTAAATACGTTATTCTAATGGTTTTAATTTGCCAGTTCAATAAAAAAGTACCTAACTATCCATGTATGTAGTATGTGTGTGTGTGCATATAAAAATCAGTTGGCAAGAATGTATAAAATAAAAAACATGGCATGCATCACCAGCACGATACCCATACAGAATAGAAACATACTTTAGTAAATTAACCACAAAAAGAACTATTCTGCAAATTAGAGGTGCAAAATGTTTGGAGTGTGTCACGTTTTGTATTAGCCCTACAATCCGACTGTAGACACTGTTGCTTATGTAAACTGGTTATTTACGTCTTATTGTGTATGTAATTTATAGGGTATAAGAACATAGGAAAATTCCACTAAATAACGTCATTTCTTTAATTCACATTTTCAGCCATAAAAGTTAGTTCTGTTGAAGTAACCTATCGATTATAGTAGATTTCAGTACTCTCCGCCAATGTTATTGATGTGTGTGAAATGTTTAAGTTGTGGCGGACCATTGTTCTTGTTAAATGCCGTGTTAAAGTTGCAGGAAGTAATAACTATAGAAAATTGGGCATACACTTATTTATAGGGCCTTATACAACACAACATAATGGCATGGGATGGCCACCTGCTCACTGTAAAAGAATAGCGAAGATTGAAAATGTTATACTTCCTTATGCTGCATTCTATGACAGCCAATCAAATGCTTGTAACTACGAGAACCTGAGCAAAACGAACTCGTGACAGGAAGTGTGTCTCAATGGATTTTATAGTAAATTTACAATTTCCATTTATTTAAGCCAAGATTTGTGTTTAGCCTAAACAAATATAATTCGGAAACAAATATGCAAATATTTTCTTGCGAAAATCATTTTTCTTTCACTTGCAGTAAATAAAAAAAAAATGCATCCTTGTATCACACCAGTTTAGACAACACAGTAATCATAAATATCTACAACCCATGAAAACCCTGCAACTTTTGTGTTAATTTCTGTCGTTTCTGGTTGGTCGCACAAGTGTTTCCTACCTGTGGTTTTAGACAGCACTTTTACAGACCTGAATAGTAATGCTACTGTTATTTGCCTACGAGGACGATACTACTTTTGTAAACTTTAGCACGGCCTTATACGGTGCTGTTGGCATTTGTATGTTTATGGTACACATGTATTCTTTATATTTCTACTGGAATACGTGCACAGTGCAAAGTTAACATTGTGAAAAACGAAAAATTCTCCCTTTGTAGCTTTTATTGCAGTATAAATAATTTTAACATTAATTCTAAATCAACACGTTTTCTGATAACTTAAATAAAAGCCATTTTAAGTTTTAACATCTCATTCGTTACTATCTGTTTTCATTCTGACAAGCGATCGATCCAGCAAATATTATCGCTGTCAAGTCGCTTGAACTAATTACTTTTTTACTACTTTAAACGTGTATCTTATTCAACTGTTCAGTCTTTTCATCATAAACGCATGTTTATTTCGTGATTTCAAATAGCCAAAATTTAGTGCCTTGCGAGAGACACGTGTCTCTATCAATAGTATAATTTTTCTAGAAAATCGTTTCGTCAGACGCTACATCTTAGGACAATTAGCAACTCTGTTTTTAGGCTAACTTTGACAGGAATCTATGATCATATATGCTGTTTTGAGGAATTTAACTATAAGACATTGAACTTTTAAACTAATATTTCATGAATGATTAAAAGTTATTTTCTAGCAAACATTTAACTAACTGTCTCATTAGGTGCTGTTTCTTAGGTGGATTTACAGCTCAATTGTAGGCTAGTATTGCAGATGCTCAGCGGTCATATCTAAACCTCAGTGAAATCTTTTCACTGGAACACGTCTAGTTTTCGAATATTTAAATTTAAATAATAATCAATGTGTTGTTTTCTTTCATAAGAGTAAAAGATAGTCTCATCAGTTGCCGACAGAATGAACCAACACTGATACAGAAAATCAAATGTTTTGAGCGTGGGAAATATTTCAAGCAGAGCTCGAGCCGCAAGCAGGTATTCGGCTGGAGCTCTTGTTTTTGAGTTTTCACAGACGTATAGAGTCTAGAGTAGCCATACAAACTTTCTAAGTGTTCTTTAGTCTGAGAGAGTGATGCAACTAACTGTATTACTCATCTGTATTTATTTTTGAGTGCTCAAAACTTTAAATATGGTTACAGAAAGAACCATTTTATATCATTTTTGGAGGCACCCAACAAATGTTATGTAAAGGTAAACTGTATTGCAGCATAATTTCTTATTACAAATTTGCTTGAGTACCAAGCTAATAAAATCTACTAATGAAGAAAATGTTTTTAACAAAGTGGGAATATTGTAATCAGGTTTTACAAGACTAAAAAGAAAATTATTTATAGTTTGCTGGAAACCTATATAAAGAATGATTTATATTAATTCATGTTCATAACGTGCTAAACTGAAGGCAATAATAATAAAAGTTGCTGACTTCCAAATAAGTGTATGTCTACTTGGACTCTGTATCCATTACACTTTAGCCATGTTTACAGTTACAGACTATTATGTACTACATCTGCATTCTATAATGTTATTTTTATTAGTGTATTGTTGTTAAAAATTTTGTGGACGGCACTGAAATATTAAAATATATTAGGAAAACTGTAATTTAAAAATTCAATAAAACTTTTTCTACAGTGTTCTTAGGAATGAAGAATCATGTATGTTATTTTATTCAAAATACATATTGCTATGTTGTCTTATTGACCAAGAAAAAATCAGTTTCTACATTCTATTGATGTTTAATAATGAACAATGTAGGAAAACTAAAATTATCAATGGGAAGTAATGCTGACAAAATACCTTAGATGGTAGTATAGTGGAACATTTATGTAATGAACGAACCCAGATGGTATGAAAGTCCGAATCTACGAAACATTTTCTATGGTACCATTTTTAACTATCTGAACTTCAAAATTTCATTTGTAGAAAGTCCACATTTATTGAAATTTTAGCCTGTCTTCTGATAAATGATGGATAGAGAATCCACTGTAATGGTAATTACGACGAATAGCAATTTTAGAAAAAAAAATTATTTGAAACATTATGATAAATCGATAATAAATTAATATTTTCTACAAGTAGTGTTCTTGAAAACCAAGTATGGCATTTAAGAGACTGTTGTCACCGTTTTATCTAGTGTGGTGGCACGATGAATTTAAACAAACCCAGTGCTGAGTAACTTCCCGGGAACATATGCATGAATTCACCATAATTCTTGTTCACAGTAGAATGCAAGCCGCCAGTCGCAAGTTATGTCATTGAGCACACCACTGCGATGAATACTACCACAGTCTTCTCCTGGGTTTTCCCCTGCATTATCTGGTTGGCCAGCTCCCCAGTGAACAAAGCCTGTAGAACTGAGTGGTTTCCCTGTAAAAAGTAAATATAACAAATATTTATAAAATACTTGTTAGTACATATTGTTGTTTGATGGGAATGTACTTCACAACTTGGCATTTGTGTGCAATAAATTTGACCTTGGTGGCAGAATGCAGACCATTTCAAGGAAGGTCACTGAAGGGTTGGGTAAGAATGTGGGAAGGATTTGTGATGAAGAAGAGGTATACTACAGAAGCATTTTTGTTGAAAGTAAATATATGGTTACGGTTCTTCTTTTCCTGGCAGACTTATCATCACGGTTGGATTATAATAAAAGTAAATTTTTACACAAAAATTATTTAGGAAAACATAGGCAGTCCCACCGTCAAATTTACGAAAATTATATTTTTACCATCAATGCAATGTGACATTCAACATTTACGGGTTTTTTTCCTTGGAAAAAATGTGCTAGGTAGACTTAAAAATTATGTCAGAGATGTACCATACCCAAGTAAATTAAAATACTCACATGTTATGATAAACAGATCACTGTACAATCTCAGTAAAAAGTACTTAACTATAATGTATATATCTTTCAAATTCGGCAAATGTAATATCATTAAGTACGTGTTTCGTACAAAATATATTTCAGTCTTAAGAAGCATAATATTTGAAGTTCCTTTGAGAACTTTGTATCGAGATTCTACTGTACATGCAACTGAGATGCAACAAAATTACCGTAAAAAGAGAGAGAGTGTGAAAGCATGGGAAGGAAGGGTTAATAGGAGTGAGGGGAGTTAAAAGAGAAAGGTGAGAGGGGATGAACAAAGATAAAAAAAGGGGAGGGGGAGGAGAAATATCTAATTAGGTGGTAGAGAGTGCATATCTGTTTGCGCACATGCATGCATGTATGCACATTATTGGATTCATGCACATTCGTGTTTGTGTTTGTGTGTATGTGAATTTATTTTGGTAACCGGATACTGTGTATTTTAAATACAAAAATGCTATGGCATACGATAAATTATAAATCTTGCATATCAATCTAACTAGGAAATAACCAATTTTCCGTTCTATTTCTTGGAATAAAAATTTTCTAGTAAAAAATCATGCTTTCATCTAACAAATTATTTGCATTTGTTTTATTAGCACTGCGGTCAAATCTGTGTTGACAACAATATTATGATTTTTTCGTGGATGATTTCTGTTTTGATGCGTATCTTTATTATACAGATTAAAATTATCATTGGTTATGTTGTCATGGATAAATCATATTTTCAGTTTAAAAAAAATTGCTTTGCTTGAAAAGCAAAATTAAAAAAACCAATTAAAAATTTATATAAAACATTTAGTAATGGTTTGGTTGTATGCTAAGTAATTTAGTAATGGTTTGGTTGTATGCTATGTAATATGTAATTAACTGTGCATAGGTACTCGCAAACTTCTTTTAAAAGGAAATCACTTGAAATTTGTAGCCACATGACACATCTATTTTTAACTTATATTAATTTCATAGTTGATAGGAAAATTTTATTGCCCCATGTCTTATTGAAAGGAAAATTTTCAAGATCAGTGGGTGGTTTGTATACTTAGAGTTGTCATATCCTCTTGGAAACAACATAAAATTTAACTTGAAGTGTTGACAAGAAATCTCGTACTAAATGCATTATATATACATAGGGTGATTCACGAAGAGTTACTGTCATTCACAGGGCTTATACATTACATTATTTGGAGTAAAATATGTAATAAAAATGTGGGTCGTATTCCCAATATTTACAGAGTAATTCGACAAATGGGAAATGCCTAGATTACTGCGTATGGGGACGGATGGAGGACTGTGTTTTCCAAAGTACTACACGAACAAGGGGGGGAACTACTCGCGCGTATTATACTTGCCGCTGCAGAAATAGAAAACAGCGGTGTGGGGCTGCGTAGAGCAACACGTGCGGTCCATAAGCTAACGGCCAAGTGTATGGCAGTAGACGGAAACATTCTTGAACACCTTTCGTAAGATTGTTAGAAGATATTGGGATGCTCAACCGTAAACAAAACGGTCTGATAATATGATAATACATCACTTTATTTATTCTGAAAGGGTAATTTTTTTATTCGTAATTTTTTAATGTTTCGAATTATTCTGTAAATATTGAGAATAGGACCCACATATGTACGACCTATTTTTCTCCAAATGATGTTACGAATAAGCCTTGTAAGTGGTAGTAACTCCTCGTGAATTATCATATATATAAAATTTTTTTTATTATTTACCTAACGAAAATACATTTTAAATATTGGTGTAGTGTACTAACAATTATGGCAGTAGGCAAATTTGATTTTATAATTTAAGTCAAGCTTAATTGATAATGTGTTTTTAATAATACATAATAAATATATTTTGCTAAATTTTCGCGGTTTTTATGTTACTATTCTTCAAAACAAACACATGAAATTATTTTTATTTTTGGTCCAGTTTTACATGTTCTTAAATATATATTTTTTTCATCTTCACTTCACGATAATATATTTTCACTACCATAAAATTTAAAACGTAAAACTTATCTAATGAGATAAAAAGACAAACGTACCTGTCGTAGAACTGCATATGCTTCAGTCAGGACTGTTTTTACTGTTGTTTGTAAACAGGTGTTTCACTAGCCTAAGTTCATTTTCAGCGGTGCTTAACGCAAAACAGTATATTTTTATGGGAATAATAGTATGTAATTATTATCTCAGTCGACTTGGAAAGGACAAACCGGTTTGTGATGCTGTAACGCCTGTGGTTGAAGATTTTACTATGCGTGACGCCACCTACAAATATTAATACACTCTTACTAGTATGAGTTAATTTTATTTGATTTGAATATTTTTTACTATGTGCAGTAATATTTATTTTCACGTCATGTTTAACCACATAATTTATTTTATATATATTTTATTATGTAACGATTAATATTTCATATATTTGGCTGTTATAAGTGTTTCCAGCTGTTATGTGTTGATTTTCAGTCACGTGGCAGTAAACATGAGCCATTGTTTATGGTTGCCAGGACAACCCCGTGACGCACTGGAGTAGCCACGCCACGATTGGAGTGTCGAATTAAGCTAGGCCTTACGAGGTAGCGTTGGAGGAAGACATTTTGCTTTTCGATTGGTATTGTCAGGTGGGCTGCTAGTTTCGTCATGGACGTGTAGCAGACAGCCTTAGGGCGAAGACGCGAGTAGTGAGAAGAACAGAAGACGTCTGCACGAACTTCATACGTGCCTAGAATAATAATTTAGTTTCGACGCCCGCGATTTCGAGTGGTACTAAAGTTGGACCGTAATATCGGAGTACCAGTGTTCGATGACCCGAATGTGAGGGATGTTTTTGGGGTTGCACCGAGGACCAGCGACATCGTGGAACTTCAGGACGACGCCCAGTGGGGGATCGGCGAGACCACTACGGAATTTGTAAGATCTAATCAATTTTTGGGTAGATGACCGCAGATTAATGTTAATGGAGTGACGATACCCGGAAGCCATTTTGTGTACGCTATAGACGCTGAGTATTTTAAAGCCAATACGACCCTGCAGATAATCATTCGAAATAGCTTATTGGTTGAGCAATGTCAAGTTTTATCGGGTTCGGCTACTTCAGTTGCGGTAAACACAAATAATTATTGAATTTTTTTAAATTTAAGATACAATTCTATTTCAAACTGCCACGTCTTGGTTTTGCACTTATCCACTTTCAGACGTAAATTTATTTATTCTATTTTGTGAACGTTGAGAGTATTTACAAATCTTATTGTCTGAATCAGATGTCAGATCATAATTCAATTTTTTTTTTTAAATTTGAATATAATCGAATTAGGATTTTCATGGCCAGTATTTCATTTAGTAGCATTAGGAAATTGAGTTGTGATTCTCTATTAGCTATGCTAAGTTGATACGTCCTCTAACATTTCTCTCTAAGTTAAGAGTGTGTTAAAGAGAGAACATTAGAATGAGTATTACAGAGGAACGATTCCTGGCCCAGAGGAGCCTACAGGGTTGGTGTAAGTTGGTAATTAATTCTACACTGTAAGTATCTCAGTCCTGTCATCACATCTAACCTATACTTGCTATCTGAACACCGGGCATGTACACTAGTTTTGATAATAACAAATTACCTTACTCCCATTTTTAAATATCTACGTACGAGATACTACACTGAAAGTAATAACACTATAAATGCTGTGTAAGAGCCGTAACTGAGTATTCTGGATTTGAAAGATGCTTGTGTTTGTACTGTGTCATTAATATTTCATTAGAATATTAAGAACTAGAATGAGTGAGTGAAGATATTTGGGCAGCTCTTAAATTGAGGTCTTGAGAGCCGATGAGGGTGATGCGAGGTGAATATGGAGCAGCGTCGGAATGAAAGGGCGGGAGAAATGGGAGGTCTCCGAGTAAACCAACCGACCAGTGGCATCGTCCAGCACAATCGAGCTCGGTTCGCCTAGGTGGGAGGCGAGTAGTCTAACCACTATCCCACCGCAGCCCCTTCAGAACAATTGGATCTCTCTTAAACTACTAAATGGCATTGTACTAACCAAATACTGTAACATATTCGCCTTCTGTGTAACGATCATGAAAACCGATGAATGCGAAATCATTGTGCTGGGTTCCTGCGAGTGTTCCGTGTTCTGCAAAAAGTTGCTTCAAGACATTCTCCTCTGACTGTGAGTTGATAATAGCGAGGTGGCCTCCTTCCCTGGAGCATATTTCCCGAGCATCTAACCACGTTGTTGGAGTGGTATGAAATTTGTAGTAGCCCACACCAGGGAACAGCTCGTAACTTGGTGAAGGGCGCCTGGGTGGAGCTGAAAAAAAATTAAAATAGATCATTATCATACCTGTAGGGAATGTAAATTAGTACGTATATATGATGCCATTAAAATAATTCTCCACAATTATTTACTATTTGGTATTTGTCACTCAGTCATGTAGCCACAAGTCATAATTTTTTGTGCATTTGTAGATTATGTTATGTGTACTAGATCAAATTGTTGTGTTGCGCAAGGCTGAAATGGTTTTCTTTTAGTATTAAAGAAATGTCATTTTAACTAATCACTATTTGGTAGTCATTGTAACATCTTTGGTAATCATCCTTTATCCTGTATAAGTCCACTTTGTGACAATAGAAAAAAATCGCTGTTGGATGCTGGATCACCACATTTTGAATAGGTCTATATTTAAATGTTGCTAACAAACTGTATAAAATTATTTACAATGGTGCAAGTTGTTATATTCTATGTATTTTAATATTAATTCTTTTAAAAATCTGGTTTATGTAACAGGATGATAATTTCTGTTCATCAGGGTACATGTTTTTGCGTTTTTTTTTAAAATGCATTTTAAGAGAAAAAATATTTTCTTCATGTCCTGTAAGTTCTAGTAAGGGGACTATGACAAATGTATTATGTTAGTGTCATAATGTAACAATATATGTATGTAGATCTGGATTTAACTCGCGCTTTCATATAAAACCACAGCTGATTATTGGCATTTACAAATGCATGTAACACTTAATATTGTAGATGTAGCCACCTTACTGATTTGACAAGTGCACAGCTTAATTTTTTGTGTCAGTAAAGTAAGTAATCTTTTGGTTCCAACTAGAGGATGGTTTTAATATTTCTCATTTCAGGGTGTTCACGACTCCATGGCTGAAAAGCTCACCTGAATGAGGGGCAGTAGCTAGACTAATAACGAAACTGTGCAAAATAAATAAAGGAAAAAAGAAAGAGGAGATTTAGGAGTGCTAAATATGTCTTGAATCTTTCCTGCAAACAGTAAACTAGTTATCAGTGATGATGAAAAAGACGTAGGACATCACCTACAGGTACAAGTTGGTTGCAACTGGACAGCTGCTTGACTGTCCTTCCAAAGGGTGGCGGGCTGGGTAATATCATCCATGGAATGGAAAATGCTATTTGTAGGTTCGTATTACGATTTCCTTGTGATTAGAGGTAAAAAAATGGAAAGACTATCATTAATTAAGTATTATATTAACAGATACTTATATTTTTTATTGTAGCCAGAAGGAGTGTATGAATTAATGCTGAAATCACAAGTAGTGACTTGGTATGAACATGCTCATCTGCATTAGTACTTATTACATTCGTATGAATTTAATTTTCTAATCGACTGAACATGGTGATACGCTCGATAAAGAATGAAAAGCACAGATTTGGAGAGGTGTCAGGAATTGACAGAAAGTTACTTGTTATATTGTGATTGATGTCTGTTATAAAAACCTATGTACGAGGAACTGTAGATCCACACCACCACTTTGGCGTAGTTACTTACATGACAGTGTCACACTTATGTTGACCATCTCCTGGCCCTCGCAGACAACAGAGTTCTGAGTTACATCAACATCCCATGGTCTGGCTTCCTCATTAATGACACCATCACTGTTGTCCTGCCCATGAAGTAGTTGGACCTGCAACAGAATAGTGGCCAGTGACTATCGTTTCTAAGGCATTTTTTTATGATGGGGCCTTTTTGACAGTCACCGGCAACCATCGCCATCGTTGGGACTTACAAATACATTGTTGGCGCTTGTAGCATCCGTATGGGGACACTGCGGTGTGCGAGTCTGAGCCGGTCACTGATCCAGTTACACAGGTTTACATTGGAGCGTTCACACTGCGATATTGGTGACAGACTTCTAAACTTGTGTTACTAACCACGAAGTGCCTAGTTGCTGAATACTGTAGACACAGTAGTGCACAGATATGTTCCTTTCGTACTGAATATCTGAGCTATAACTTTAAAACAAAATATTTGATAAAAATTAATGTGTGGAAAGAGAGTCTATTGAAATTTGTGCAAATTTCAATGTTTGTTCTTCTCCTTGGGCTTATGAGCAACAGGAGTAACTTATCACTCTAGCTGATTTCTGTGAATTGTACTTGTTTCAAGTATAACTAGAGTTGACAATGCTAACATTGTCAGACACCAGTGTTTCTGGAGTGTTTTATGCAAACACTCTGTTACCGGCGTCAATGGGTATTAGGGGGAGGTGGTCGTAAGTTAGATTCCTAGGACGCCAGGCTGTGGACATGCGCACTGCCACGAAGTACGCAAAGAGGCTTATCCAGGGCATGACGTCGCCATGTGGCTATTTACTTGACACCCGAACAAACGATATACATTTCTGCTTTTCTGGTGGTCACAGAACACGCCTGACATGATTACATAGCGGGAAAAGGTTCTAACTTACAATATTGGAGTCGATCGCGTGTTTGTTGAATCGGGTGCCATCCGGCATGTAATTGCCATAAAAATTACACTAAAACACTTATGGCAATAACCAAAGTCCACACTAAACACATTACTCTGCAAAATAGTCATGTAGCCGAAACCAAAATTTTGTCACATGTGGAGAAAAAAAACCCTCGCTGCAGAAAGTATTTATGAGCCCTCCGAAAAGCAGGTGGGTCATGGGGCTGCTGCGGGGGCGAAAATGAAATGGTTTTAAAAACCTTTAAGCAAACAGAAATACTATATTAGTAAGGCAAAGATGAAACCTCCTTGAGGAGATTGACTAATCGCTATCGGAAGTGAAGAGCGTGCGCTCTGATGGAAGTGAAGGCCCTGCGCTTGGTTGAAAATGGCAGGGAACAGAGCATTATCACTAACATTCACAAAACGTGCACCGAAGTACACGAGCAGATTTCTTATACAGAAATTGCTTAAACTAAAAAGACCCTGTATCATCCCTCGTGGGTCCTCTGGGCTTCGGCGCACACGCAACACTCCCATCACACACGTGAGCGTGCGGCTTGTGGTGGCCTTACGCCGACCAAGGGATGACAACTTATGATGGTTACACGTGTCTCAGTGTGAAAAGAACTTAAAGTGGCCTTAATAAAGTTTCTTTTTATAGTGTCAGCCGTGTGTCATATTTCTTATTCATCCCATTGCTTGTAACAAAATCCTCAAGACAATGTTGTGTAGTGCGTGATTTAACGACACCAATCAAACAAAGACAGCAAATCTTTCACAGAGCTAGTGGAGGTTCCTAAAAGATATAATAATATTACGGGAAGTATAATATTTATGAGCAGCTATTTCGTAATTGAATCACAGCAGAAACCGCAGGTTAGAGGACTCTTGGGCAAGACCGTTCCTAGCAAAAGCGAGGCCCGCAGGTGGAAGAAATTTGACTCTTCCCTTCTAAACTAGTTTATCCCTCTTTCCCACAACGAAATTGCCTCTCGAACAATATGCTCTGCTGTCAAGCACCCATGCTTCATGCCTAACATTCTATTGATAACACACTTGACATTTTATAAATAAACATGCTTAAATGTTAAGGGTTTATTGTGAAATATATAACTTGCAACCAAACGAATCCTAATAATAACATTTTTTTTTACATTAATTGTTTTTTTCCCCAAACACAAGGCCTTGTGCGGATACACCTGTCGCACAACACTAAAGACGGCGCTGTTCTTGAGGATTACAGTCTTCCAGGTACGGACAGGTATAATTTAACTCTCCTGTGTTGAAATATGCATGTTCTTCTGATAACAGCAGTTTATCTTGTCTATCAAATGGCGCATTCAAAAACAGAGATCTTCTTGCCTGGGACTTTCAATTCTAGCCATGCCCAAGCGAGATTACTGGAAAGTTCCCGAGCTTAAAACTCTACTCGAGCTCATGCTCTTTTATTACAAATCAAATATTAAGTTCTATAATAGAGGATTGCACAATCCCAAACACACAACACACTCATGCACTGTGATCTGGATGTTGAGAACACTGCATGATTACGTATTTTTCACTAGAGAGAAACTTCCTAAGGATTCAAAGGGAAGTTCAGTACGTAGCTGTTTCATACCGCTTAACCCCAGGGTAGATTGGTTTTAGCAGAAATGTATGAAATGGTGTAAACTTATGTAAACATTGCAACAGGTTATACAGTATACTATAGATTCGAAATATAGAAGATAAATATAGTGCAGACAGATTTTAGATTATACGTTACGGGAACCGAGTTTTGAAAAACAGAAACACTTGAAGATAGTCATGTAAAGTTTAACTTGACCAGTAATACATGACCCGGGAATTATATTTTATGTTAATCTGCCACTAAATGTAAGTGCAAATTTATAGTGCAATATTCATTAACACAGCGTGCTTTACTTGTTTTAACCGAGGGGCGAGGCAGTGTAGAAGTAAACTACTTAGTTCACATTCGGGAGCCTCAGTTTGATCTCCGGCCCCGCCATCTTTATTCTGGTTTTCCAGGAGTTTCCAAAATCACTCCAGGAAAACGCTAGGATGGTTCGTTATCGCCTGCCCTGGCTGATTCCTTCCTCATTTACTACTCAAATAATGTTCATTTACCAAGGCCTTGCACTGTTCAGGGGCACTTAAATATGACCAAATAAATAAAATAAATAACAGAATTAAATCAGTACATTTATTGTCATAATAATCTGTCATATCATTACACAAATGCGCTCACATTTTAAGTTTGCAATTTGATCTCCATTTACCTGACAAGGTTAAGTTACATTTAATGCGTCCTTAATAACCAGTTCATAATCTAGTGATTGAGTAACTTTGATCACGCGATGAAGATAACCCAGTTAACTCTACCTAATTACTTTTCGTAAACACGTTTAGACAGAAACTTTCCCTGAATGCTTGAACAATTATAGCTAGACTGAAATTAAAAAAAAAAGTAGGGAACTGGAGACAGCTGTGGCCTTGGTTACTGTGCATGCACTTGTGGAACAAAAATAAACGAAGACTTGTTATTCTATTACCCTAGGGTAAGTGGAAGCTATTAAAATTGCATTAAAGTAGCATTTTTGCTACGCTAATTTAAAACTGAGATAATACTTGATTTACCTGCTCCCTTAGGTTAGTTCAAGTCATAGACTAAATATGAAGTAGACAGATTTTCATGTTTTGTGTAAGTCCTCAATATATATTGGCTCATGACTTGCCATAGGAACTGTAAAATTAATGTATTCAAACATTGTGCTAACCTTAGTGGAAACAACATGATTTTGACAGTCCTACTGCATTTTACTCTGTATTCCCTCTCAAATTCAGGTGGTTTTAGTAAGATAGAATATTGTGTTAAAATACTATTAGAGAAATATGCATGTGCGGTAATGATGGTAACCCACAAATGCACACACACGATAATAATGCCTAGGGCAGTCTACATACTTTCATTGAAAAGCAAACATGTGTGCACTGGTGTTGAAGGTGTAGGTTGTAAAGAGCCGAACGAGGGCTGCCTGACCTGTGTGAGCCAATGGCCTGTCAGGTTCCTGCGGCTGTTGATGGAGAACTTGACAGTTGAATAACGTGAAGCTACACAGAGCATGTCTTCTGGAGGAGAGGCGAGGCAGGCAGAAGACATCAGCACCAGGCTTATTATAGCAGTGTTCCATGTCGCCATGCTGCGTCTCTGGAAAAAGAAAAAGAGCGTACTTGCAATTGTAACTGCCTTCATGATTCAAAGAAGTATTTCTTCCATTTTGCGGTGGTCTGCAGGAATTCTATTAAATTCTACCTTCAACTCCATATTAAAATACATAATTTTACCAATTTAAATTAAAAATATATTTAGGCATTTAGCTTTATATCTTCTTGCAATATAACAGTCAACATCACAGAGTAATTATCCTATTTCTTGCTTGTGTGTAGACATGATAATTATTTTGCCAAGGAGTTTAGTAATTAAAATTCCATTGTATTTGAATTATTTGGAGTTAAGTAAAGAAGTGTGGATAGTCCAGGTTTTACACTACATATCCTCTGAAAAAAGAAAAAATGTTTTGCTGGAATTAACAGATTTTTATGGATCATGCGAAAAAAATCTGTTTTTAATGTGAAAGTTTGCTTACCCTTCAAGTGATTATAAAGAAGTATGAGAAGAGTTGATATTTTTAATCTGATATCAGTATCGTAGGGCCATAGTCACATTGAATTCATGAATTGTCTGCACTTTGCTCACTCATTCTTCACTCTCTTGCCAGAACCATGAAGATTGTTTCCTATAAGCTAAATCTGACTCCATACGATTAAAAATTTCTCCGTAGGGATCACAAAAATTACATACTATATATTATTTTATTGACTATTGCAATTTCAGTTAATAGTGAGCTGTGCTGGTCTATAGCAAATACCATTGCCAGGGTATTGTGCCCCAGTGTATTCCACTGGTCTGCCTATCAAGAGCAGCCTATCTGAAATATTGGCGAGTAAAATGTTCCACTGATTGGAAAAACCAACTAAATGTTACAGTGGATCATAAATGAATTTTCTCAATTATGAGCTTTGACTGGATAAAGCATGTGTAACAAATTTTCTTGGAAACAATTTACTGTGTCAAATACATACAAACAGTATGATAAACTCATTGTTATAAAATCTTTTCACACATAATGAATTAACCACAAGAGGTGAAAACTGGTACACAAAACAATTAGCAGCAACACTGCAACTGGTTTACGTTTGACTGTGATTTGCTGCATAAATCTGCCACAAGGTGTGTAGAGACCACTATATCCTAGTAAGGGAAATGGTTGCGGGCTGAAGCTGGGTGCAGTTAGGTGCATTTGAGTGGATGTCTGTGAGTAGCTAGCATGCTTCAGCGATGCATTGGACACCGATACAAACAAGTTATAGAGTTTGACATGCATAATAATTGGACTATGGAAAGCAGGGCGGTCGTTCCATCTAATTGTCACTCACTTGGTCCTTTGCAAACAAACTGTGTGGGGGTGTTAGATACATTGGGACAGTGGGAACATACACATCGGGAAGACTCTTAGCGACCTAGAATGACCACCAGGATATGTTTCATTGTCAGACATGTGTGAATTCAACCAACCACCCAGGGACTTGAAGCAGCTTTATGATGTATTAGTGACCCTAGTTTGTTTCACCGGCACTGTTGTGAGGTGTTTAGCAGAGTAAGACTGGTTTTATCTATGTTCCTAACACCATCGTTAACTGACACATGGACATACCAATGGGCCTAACCAACCATATTATCCACCCCTACAAGCCATTATACCAGACAAACATACAAACCGACCATAGCAACGAACAATACGAACCAGCCATACCAGCCAGCCATTCGATCTGACCATGCCACACATTCATTCGACTGGACCTTATGAACCTTCCATACAGACGAAACATCCAAGCCAACCATACCAGCAGACTGCATGAACTAGCCACCCAAACAACTATATATAATACTCATAATATCCTGCTTTAAAAACCAACCAGGTAAACCAATCATATGAGCCAACCATATTAGCCAACAATACCAGCTAAAAATACGAACCAGCCATGCCTGACACCACCGAACTATTTCGACCAGCCATACCAAAAGAGCATTTCAGTCAACAATAGCCGACCATAACAACCGATCACTCTGTCCAGCTGGCCAGTCATACAGATAGACCATTATTAGCAGACCATACAAATTACCATACCTGCCGAACGGGCTAACAAACTAGACCAGCCAACCATACGATCAACCATACTAATCAACAAATGACTGCAGCCAAGACTGACTCCACCCAAGACTAGCTCCTGCAGAGGACAAGTCCTACTAAACTGACTAGAAAAATTCACAAGACCAATCAGCAATAACAAGCGGCCGTATCACCCATCTATACCAAAAGACGACCAATATCGATACAAGTCGCCTAATACAAATACCATAGGGGCCACAGTGGCTAAGTGGCTAGACTGCTTCGCTCCCACCAAGGCGAACGAGGTTCAATCCCCATATGGTTTACCCCAGATTTTCGCAAGTGGGAATCTTGCTGGACGATGCTACTATTCAGTGGGGTTTCTCGGGGATCTCCTGTTTCCCCTACCCCATCATTCCAGAGCTGCTTCATACTCACCTCACTTTACCAAATCTTTACTAATGATCGCAAAAACTTTCAAAATATCTCACCCACTGCTGACCAAAACCAAAGGGCCCTACTAACTTGTCAGATCAACGAATTGATCGAATCAACCATCTATATAGACTCGGAATTATTAGCCAGCCACACCAGATGACCGCTCTAGCCATCTAGGCCACCCATCAGACCAACCAATCAGACCAGCCAACAATACCAGCGAACTCTATTGACCAACGACAGACTCTGCTCAACAATGACCCCACCCACCACTGACTCGGCCCAAGACCCATTCCGCCCAAGACTGGCTCCACCTAAACTGATTCCACCCGAGACTGGCTCCTGCTGAGACCAACTCCTGCTAAACTAACTAGAACAATGAACAAGACCAACCTGCAAGACCAATTGTCCATACCAATCATACAAGCCAACAGATGGTGACAACTGTTCTCGAAGAAAGTCTTCACAAATGGGAATCATGCCGGATGAACCATTGGTTGGCTGATTTTCTCTGGGCTCTCCCATTTCATCCAACCTTGCATTCTGAAGCCAACCAAGTCTCAACATATTTCACCCGAACCATCTCTTAAAACTTCACTGTTAACAGCCACCCAAATCTCTCGGCTCAACTCAAAGAAAGCTGTGTAATATGAATCACATTTCTAAACTCTTCACGCAAAAATTCACAAAAATCCATTAAACATCCCACACACTGTGATCATGTAGTCAATCAAGAATGGTCGAAAATTATGAGAAGGGTGTCGCAAGCCATGTGGCGAACTAATATGCGAGCTACATAACATATATAAAAGCGTGTCATTCACAATACTACGAACTGTGACATGAGTTACGAAATATTACTCAAATTATGCCATGAACTTCATCAAAAACTACGATGCTAGCTACGAAATCCCACATAACTTATTTGTGCGGAAAGACAATAATATGTCCTTACATGTGATGAGAGACTTGCCAGATGGATCAAGAATTTTTGTACCACAAAGAAAATCCATGAAGCCTTAGCATCATCCCTGGCAAAGCTTAAAATAGAGACTTCTCCTCCATCTTCAACCCTCAACCATTGGGCAGTTGGTCTTGATGGCTTATATTGTTGATTGTTCTAGTCAGTTTGGCAGGAGTTGGTCTCAGCATGTATCTGTATTGGGTAGTGTCAGTTTGTGGTGGAGCCAGTTTCTGATGGAGCCAGTTTCTGATGGAGCCAGTTTTGGGTTGATCCATTTTTGGAAGGAACGAGTCTTGGCATTAGTCAATCTTGGGATAGACAATATTGGGATGTGTCAATCTCGGAATGAGTCAGTCTTGGGTTGAGTCTGTCTTGGGATGAGCCAATCTTGGGAAGAGTCAATCTCGGGGTAAGCAATCTTGGGATGAGTCAATCAAGGGGTGAGTCAATCTTGGGGTCAGTATATCTTAGAGTGAGTAAATCCCATGGTGAGTCAGTCTTGTGTTGAGTCAATCTTGGATGGAATCATTGGTCAACATCTTTGGTAAGAATGGTTGGCTGGTATGGGCTTTTGGTATGCTCAGCTGTGGGTGAAATGATCTGCGAAATTCATCCGAAGATTTTAGAAATGTTCTTGCGAATATTTGGCTAAGATTTGCACAGATTTTGAATAATATTTGCGAATTGCTCTATTCAATTTGAAAGGAGTTGGTCCTGTTGGGAACCAGTTTTGGCTGGAGTCAGTCTTAGGGGGAGCCAATCTTGGGTAGGGCCATTTTTGCATAGAGTAAGTCTTGGATAGCATTAGTCTTGGGTAGGGTCAGTCTTGGGAGGAGCCAGTCTTGGGAGGAGCCAGTCTTGGGAGGAGCCAGTCTTGGGAGGAGCAAGTCTTGGCAGGAGCCAGTCTTGCGTGGCGTCAGTTTTGGGAGTAGTCAGTTTTCGGAGGAGCCAGTCTTGGCATGAGTTATTCTTGGGTATAGTCAGTCTTTGTTGGATTCAATCTTGGATGGAGTCAATCTTGGGATTATCAGTCTTGGATGGAGTTGGTCATTAGTTAGTATGGTTCAAGAGTGAAGAGATTTGGGTAACTCTTAACAGTGAGTTCTTGAGAGCCGATGTGGGGGATCGACATGAGAATGGAGCAGTGCTGGAATGAAAGGATGAAAAAATGGGAGATCTAAAAAAAAAAACCACCGACCAGCAGCATTGTTCAGCACAATTCCCACATGTGAATATATGGGAGTGTCCCAGCCGAGGATTGAACGTCGTTCGCCTTGGTGGGCGGCAAGCAGGCTACCTGCTTAGCCACTGTGTCCCCAACATGGTTAGGTGCTATTTTTGGCTGGTCTGGTTGGTTTGTCTGGATGGCTGGTATGGTCATCTGGTATCACCAGTTAATAATGGTAAGTATCTATGGCTGGTTATTGGGTTGGTTTTATTCAGCTGTGGGTGAGATATTCCGCGAAGGTTTTAGGATGATTTGCAAAGTTTTTACAAAGATTAGCGAAGATTTTGCCAGAATAAGTTAGCAATGAGATTCAAATTAAGCGATTTGTTTCGAGACTGGTCGTCATTGTCTGTTGATGCAGATGGACGGTATGGTCGGTTGTTTAAGCTGATTGATCCTGCCCATTGTTTTAGTTAGGCAGCAATTGGATTCGGCAGGAGGCAGTTTTAGGTAGATTCTGTCTTGGCTGCAGCCAGTTGTTTGCTAGCATGGTTTTCAATATGATTTCTTTGTCTATGTGGTTAATCTGGTCAGTTGGTATGGTCCTTTAGCATTGAGATTTGACATGGTCTGCTTGTTATAGTCAGTCTTTTTAACTAACCAGCAGGTCGGCCTGCTCGGTTGTTATGGTATGCTGATCTTGATAGTTTTTAGACTGGTAGACTGGAATTGTCGTATGGTATGGCTGGTTCGTATGGTTTGGTGGTGTGCTTGGGTGGCATGGATGGTTCGTAACTTTTTAGCAGGTACTCTTGGTTCATGTGGTTGGTTGGCCTGGTTGCCTGATGTAGTTGGTTCATATGGACAGCTAGTATGATCAGTTCATATTGTTGTTTTTCATGGTTGGTTCATGTGGCTGGTATAGTTGGCTCATATGTTTGGTCTGCATGGATGATTCGTATGTCTGGTTGCTATGGTTATATATATTGTCACATGCTCACTGCTTTGAACTACTTAATTTGACATGCCCTGCCCAAGCGAGCAAAGGATAACCAAAGAGTAGTAACATGATAAGGCCTCAGCAATTTGCAAAGGTATACCACTGCTTGCTGCAGTGATAAGCCTATTGCAACTCGTACACACCTGACCTTCAGTGGATTGCATTTCTTCATTGCCCTCGCCTTTCTCACCGTGACTTGTGATGTTGGGGACATTCCAGATCGATCGGGCTACCAAGAATATTTAAGCCTCGATAGGCCTCCGAACTGACAGTTTTGAGAGTTGAGAATTTTTTGTTTAACGACATTAAGCGACAGATGCGCGAATGCACTGGAGCTAGCAACCAGTAGAGCATCAAGTGGCAGGAGTGATGTCTGCGGACTGGGTGCATCGATGCAGCGGAGACTACTGAACTGTATGCTTCAGTGAAGGAGATTTGAAATGATAGCAACAAACAAAATGAACATGTGCAAATAATGAGTGTGAATTGTGCGACTACAACCAACATAGATACTGAGAAGGACTTTAATTATTGTGCTCACTGAGAATAACAAGACCAATAGTGGCGATATATAATTTAATGTTGTAAATAAAATATTCATGTATAAATTAAAATCAAATATATTTCTTATATTTTTTTTAGTACCCCCAACCCTCACTAACTCGAATATGCTCCTCCTACATATTGCAAGAGTATATTTTGCTGGTATGACTGACATGTACGGATGGTTAGTATGGTTGGTTTTGCCCATTGGTATGCCCAGTAGGACTTGGGCTTTATTTTGCTATGGTTGGGTAGGATGGGTATTTAGTATACATAGTTCGTGTGGCCATATGATATGGTTGTTTCGTTTAGTCGGCTGGTGTGGTTGGTTTGCATAGTTCATTCATATGGTCAGTCTGTATGGTTGGTCGGCCTGATCCATCGATTTGTCTGGTCGAATGATATACCCATTGATGTGGTTAGCTATCAGTGAGATGTTCTGCATAAATTTGTAAACATTTGCGAAGATTTGTGAAGATTTGTATAGTTTTGCAAAACTTTTGTTCGAAGAGGTTAACAACGAAATTCGTGTTAGGCCACTATTTTAGAGATGGGTCTTCATAGTCTGTTGATATTGATAAATGTTATGGCAGAATTGTCTTGCTGGTTGGTCTTGTCCATTGTTATAGTAAGTTTGGCAGGCTTTAATCTCGGGAGGAGTCAGTCTAGGGAGACGTCTGTCGTTGGCCAGTATAGTTGGTCGGAATATTTTGCTGGTCTGGTCGATTAGTTGTCATGGTCACATGGTATGATCCTTTGGTATGGCCAGCAAGTAATTATCAGTCTGTATGGTCTTAACCAATGATGAGGAATGGTGAGGGGGTGTTGGGAGCTGACGAAATATTAATAGTCTATAATATATATAGGTGGGATGGAAGGGGGTGAACTGTACTTAATAAATGGAGCTAGCTAAGTAATTGTAGTTAAAGGAGGGGGATCAATGTCATGGCGATAGTTGGAAAGAGGATCATGGTGATAGTTGGCTAGAGGAGTCGATATTTAGTACGTAATCAGGTGAGGTATGGTAACAAATTGGCGAGGTGGAAGTGGAACCGACTAATCGGTCGATCTATAGTGAGTTAAGTGTACTGGAGGAAACTAGCTGGAGTGAAAGAAAATGGTTGCGTTGATGCATAGATCGATGGGTTGTGGTCGAACAGTGAGGGATGATGAAGATTTGTGTGATAGGCTGAAGGTGGAGGTTAATGGCGAGGGGCACAATCTATGGCGAGTAAATTGTGTGGGGGTCGAACTATAGCTAATTAATGGTGATGGGGTGGGAGAGATAGGTTTTTTTATTGGTGGCTTGCGTGGATGTTGAGCGGGATTGAGAGCTATGATGATTAAATTGCGAGGGAGGTCGAGGGACGAGAGGTGCGATGGTGATGTTGGTCTAAGGGGGAGAGAAAAAGTAGAGAAGGGGTGGAGAGAGGTTTAGGAGACTCCAAGGGTCTTGAGAGCAGATGAAAATGAACAGCTGAGGTGAGTATGGAGCAGCACCAGAATGCAAGATTGGGGGAGAAAGTGATCCACGAGAAATCCCGCGGACCAGCAGCATCGTCAGACACAATTACCATGTGCGAAAATCCAGGAGCGACCCCCTCGGGAATCGAACCTCGTTTGCCTTGGCGGGAGATGAGCATTATGACCACAACACCACTGTGGCCCCAGGGAGGAGAGAAAGTATGTGTATAATGTAGAGCCAATAATTCCTTTTGAGGGTCATGTCGGCAGATTGGCTGGCTATTTTGTCAGTGATTAAGTGACACAGGGGTCCGAAAGTAACTGGCTAATCAGTCGCCCGCTGATCACCATATTAGGGAGTGACTGTGCTCAGCCACCTTTACGAACAACGAACCGTTGGGGTAACACACATAAAACTTTGTTTTACCGGTCTGTTACGTCCTTCGGTTTAACGACTTAAAAAAAAATATGTTTTGCTAGTTTCTATAATTTCTAATCAATAGGTTACTGGAGTTAGGGGAAAGTTTACCCACCCCACATCCAAAACAGCGGCCGGATTTAGTGTTGTAATTTGTTCTAAGATTTTTAAGAATTCTTTTCCGAATTTTTAAATTTTTTTCTCAATATTACAAGTATAGGATTACTTGGATCATTGCCAAGGTCACCCACATTCTACACGGCGATCGGTGTTGGTATTGTAATTTTTTCTGAGATCAAAAAGAATTTTTTTGATTTTTTACGATTTTTTCAGTTAATCTTTGAGTTTAAGGTCACCAGGAATAATGTCACAATCACCCCCACCTAACATATTGGTTTGAGCCTGAAATGTAGATTTTTCTATGATTGGTGGCAAGTGAGAGAGGAGAGAGAGAGGAGAGAGAGAGAGAGAGAGAGAGAGAGAGAGAGAGAGAGAGAGAAGGTTGGTTGATGAGGAGGAGATGAGGGGTGTTTCGGAATGAAGGATTGGTGAAGAGGCTACGTGATCACTGATCGTGATGATGAAGCGGTCGCTGTTGTTGAGAATTTACGATCCAGCTGGCACATCCGAAGCCGGAATCCGCTTGTTTATTAACCCCTACTCGATCCGAATCCATTTTTATCATACTTCGAAATTTAAATTAAAAGAAATAAAGGTAATTATGGTGTCAAAATTATTAATTTCTGGAAATATTTTTTTGGTAAAACAGTCTAGGTGTTTTGTCGATGACATGGCTGGCCCAGGTCGCAAGCGCGATCCGGGGCCATGACGTTACCTGAGTTGGCGGAAGGCTGCGAGCTCCGATGCCACGATGCCGGCCCAGAAGGAACTTTTTCATACTAGTGCGGTCATTAAAGATTTAAGTCGCTGTCATACATGAGTAACTATTTAACGATTTAAACCAAGCTTCGCGATAGGACATCATATAACAATTGCATTGTGAAATGCATATAATTATTGGTTCGCCATTTTGTAATTGAGTACGACATTTAAAAGTGTAGTTTTTATGTTATATCTCAAGAAACAATTGACCGTTTCCTACCAAAACTTGGGAGACGATTTATACGTTTCCTATAGTTATATAGATTGTTATGTGTTAAGGGGAAGTTATGTATTTTCAGCCTAACAGCCATTTATGAGTTTTATGTTTGTATGCCACATGTCTCAAATATTTTTAACCAATATTTATTTACTGGTGGTATCAGAGACAAACATCGAATATGTTAATACATAACCGGGGCCACGGTGGCTGAGCGGTTAGACGGCTCGCCATCCACCATGGCGAACCGGGTTCAATCCTCGGGCGCACCACTCCCGGATTTTCGCATGTGGGAATCGTGCTGGACGATGCCGCTGGTCGGTGGGTTTTCTAGGGGACTCCCCGTTTACCCCGCCCTTTTGTTACGGCGCTGCTCCATTCTCACTACAATCACCCTCATCGGCTCTGAAGATTCCAATGTTAAGAGCTGCCCAATTCGCTTCACTCACATAATACATTACCTTCTTGTCACCCTGTTTTTCGTGATAGAACCGCATAAGAAAATCTGGCTTTAATGCCATAGGTACCTCGGGGACCAATAAACCGATTCCCACCAAATTTCACTCACAAGTAAAGCTAAATTAGACTACGTAAACTTAAATTTTTTTTAATGCACCAGACAATATTTTTAAAGGCAGCAATGTAAATAATTTTGATTAGTACGTTATCTCTCCCTCTAAACCATATTACCAAACTCAACCAAAACTTTGAATGCTGACAGTATTCATTTTAATCATCAAACATATCTGCTCGCCTTATTTAGAGAAAGTGACTGGTGATAAAACTGAACATTTATACCATATTTTGTACATAAGCAGTACTACGTCAGGCCATGTAAAGTTGCGTTATTTTAAGTAACTCGCATACTTGTTTTCGAAATTGCACCACTGTAAATATTTAATGTTAGTAAAGCCAGTCTCCCAAAACGTTATGAGGATTACAATAATAGTTGGTGCTCCTAATCCTACCTCCGCAATGCTGTCGACCGCATGCCAGCATGGGTTATTGGGAATTTGTGCGTTCGAGTTACGGGTAAGGCACATGAATATTTGTTACATTCTCACAAGTGTTGCATATGTTTCAGGTTCCACTTCTAATGATTTCTATGTTAAAGACACGTCAAGGCCCGCCTACCATATCAGCCTTTTAGATCTTCATCAAACGCATTGCATCCGTGTAGAAGATAGTAGGCACATTAATTATTATCAGCAAGTCTTGCTCTTTAATGTGGCCACTTACAGGGCTGTGTAACTTAATATAAAACAACGCAGTAGTTTTATAATTGTTACTTCGGTATTGTGGTACTTTTAGAATGTTTGGACTGGAAATTTGCAAACCAAGATTTCTTGAAGTGACAGTTTTACGAAGAGATTAATTTCACAGATTTGAGCGGCTCTTAACAGCGAGGTCTTGAGAACCTATGAGGATGATTGAAGTGAATATGGGGCGTCATCGGAATGAAGGGGCAGGGGCAACGAGAGATCCCCGAGAAAACCCGCTGACCAACGGCATCGTCCGGCACGATTCCCACTTGCGAAAATCCGGTGACCGGCAGAGGATTGAACTCGGTTCGCCAAGATGGGAGGTGAGCGTGCTAACTGCTCAGCCAACGCGGCCCTGACAGTTTAACGAGTTTCATTTGCTATGCTCCTGTATATTGTTGTGTGTGTCTTTATAAATTATTGCCAATGCTTTAAAACGGTATCCATTTTAGCACATAACCTAAATTATTAAGCGTCTTAAAAAATATCTACGTATGAGTAAAATTTGAATTTAATCAGATCGATATTTACTTTTCACCACGTTGCTACCTTTTTAGTTGACGGTTGGATAATGACATTTACTAATCCACGAAGTGTTACTTTTTTTCTGTTGGCTGCACAGAGTTTGACCAGTCAACATAAGACACGATAAACAATGAGTAGTTACTCATTGCATCCGGGGATGGGACGGTAAAGTGAAATTCTGTGACGTGGAGATCAAATGATTATACGTCGAAGGTATCGAACCCGTGTTGCCTTGATAAGTTAAAGTGTCCTACCATGTATTACCATCCACAGTTTCCTAGTTTTCTTCTATGGGCCGTTCACTGTCAAGTGAGTACTTTTGAAATCAACATTTGGAAAAAGTCACTGCCCTAATCTGGATTTATCTTAACGGGCACATTGACTGACTAGCGCACAGTAATGTTGGTAACGACGAGACGGAATGCAGTTCCAGGTATTGTGGTTCAATTAAAAGTGTAGGGGTACACATTTCTTAATAAGGAATTAATTCCTTTTCCATTTAGTATTTTTTTATGCGTATACGTGAACGAATAAGCATATTAGTAAAACATTTGCTATTCACTGATTTCACAGTTTTACTTGACCGACGCACGAATAAAGTGATCAGGCCGATGAGAGCGTAATATTTCCATCTGTTGGCAGAAACTAGCCTACAATGCGCGTGCAACGATCTTGAGCAGGGATTTTAAAAGTGTTCAATATAGCACGAACAGCCTGTAACCGGGGGGGGGGGGGGGGTCATATTACAAGGATCCAAAAGTCAACGCCTTAATTTAACATGCAGTGTGACCATCTGTGTTATAGACCAATCACGGATATTTCCAATTTTTCTGAAGCCATGCTAAAGTAGGAAATTCAGGACATTCATCCGCGTCATACAATCTAAGCTGAGAAAATTACACCTGAGGCCCAACGCACCGCCTGTGCGTTGTGCGCGCTGAGGAATTATACTTTGTTTAAGAACTACTTTTTACTGGGCATTAACAACAGACATATCTTCTCTCTGTATTAATTCATACTCGTTATTAATGAATTAATGTACTTTATAGGTAAAATGTAAGTATAATTTCTATATAAACAAAAATAAGATAACTTAATGTTAACAAAAGTATAAAACGCTTGTGTAACATGACATATTAGAAAGTAACAAAAAAACTCTTCATACATGGGTATGTTTTTTCAAAGGTTTGATTCAAGAAGTGAAAAGCAACCGTGAATAGACTATACTATGAAACTAACAAAGAAAACGAAAAATATCGCGAGCCTAGTTTTGTGGAATTGTAAGCCACAGGGGAGAACATTAGGGTGTTGGGTGCTCCTTTGCATAAGCGGACCAACACTTAGTCATACCTATGCCATGTATGTATCTAGACAGAGGTTATTCATGGTAATAAGGAGTACGTTTGAAAGCCCTTCTGAAGATCTACTTGTATGCTGACTGTTTATTCGTCCACTGTATGTAAAATTAGCATTGCCATGGGCCCGATCACTTTAGTCATGCGCCAGTCAAGTCAAACTGTGCAATTATTAGAAAAGCAAATATTTCACAAATTCGCTTATCCTTACATTTATGAGCATTAGAAAAAAACGGAAAGTAGAAGAAACAGTTTCATTGTCCACATATGTTTACCAAACACGTTTAATTCAACGTCAAGGCGCGGGACTATTTCCCCATCGTAGTTACCAACATAACTGGACGCACGGTAGTCATTAAGCCCGTCAAAATATATGCAGATAGGGCAGTGAAATTTCCCTACGGTGGACCAAAAAATGCTTGCTTAGTCGTCAACAGCCCATATAGTTATTCTACTTGAAAATGGCGTGATTTCAAGGGATATGGAAAGGTTTTGCAGTGCGCGAATTCCCGAATCATAAAACCAGAAACAAAACATTTAACCGCTTAATATATTTTGATGTGTTTGTGTAATGCATCAGTATTTACGCTGAAAGTTTAGGCGTAGAATGCATTTGTGATTCAATTGATTGGCTGTTAAGCTTCTGTAGTTCTGCAGATGAAATTCAAATTTTACCCCATAAATTACTCACGGCACATGTTAGACGCTATTTTTAATGTGCTAATTATTTAACTGTTTTATGATTTGAAGATACTGGTAACTATTTTTTTCATATTCTGTTACAGTAACTTAACGAATAAGTTATATGTATGTAGTTCGAGTCTGAATAAAACGTTGTTCTGATATAGCGTGCATATGGATTGCCATGTTTGTGTGGTCTTAAGTTCGACGGAGCCGATGTGGTTTCTCCTGGCAGGGAATATTTAGTTGTGGGAATTTTATACTCCCGGGTCAGTAAAGAGGCTTAGTTTATCTGAGAAGGCGCGCTTGTGCCACCTGATGCAGAGGCGAAACTATTCAACTGACTACATCGTTGAGAAGAAAGAAACACAATTTCCGCGTCATGGCCTGCTTGCATACTGCATTGGTGCTTCCGACTGTAGCAGCACCCGGGTCCCTCATTTCTGGGGAGATTTTCGAGGCACGTCAAGAAAAGGGGGAACATATTTTCACGATTTTTGATTCTCCTCTGCTGATGACACACACACACACACACACACATATATATATATATATATATATATATATATACATAATATATATATATATATATATATAGACAAACACACACCCATAATATATAGGACGCGTTCGGAAATAACGCTCAAACTACGGAAGGTTTTTTATATGAAAAAGTAAAAAATGTATTGCAAACCGTATTCCTAAACGGAATATTAAAGGAGATACGAGCCTTTAAAAATTGGGTCTTGAAAACATATTTTTTCCGAATGCCTCGTACAACGCCTACAAAGTCCGCAGCAAAAAGGTGACTTATGCTTCCCATGTTGCAGACACACATGCGTAATGCTGGCCGTCCTCGGTTTGTGCACACTGTTCGGCTTGAGGAAGTGATACGTCAGCACATCAACGACATGCCCTCCACTAGTACACGCTACGTAGCGCGCCAAATAGGCGTGTCCCATTCAACCGTATGGGACGTACTATGGGTAAATCGCAGTCCCCCCTTCCGCTAGCAGAAATTGCGAGGCAGTTAGCGAAAATACATTTTAGAAACCCAATTTTCAATGGCTCATATCACCTTTAATAGGCCTATTAGGTATGTTGTGTTTTTTATATTTTCGACTATATTTTTCATAAGGAAACACCTGCCGCAGTTTGGGAGTCTATTTTATGAACATCCTGTGCTTGTGTGTGTATATATATATATATTGTATATATATATATATATATATACACACATACACAATCTCATACACGTAAAAATACTGGCTGCGTGTCAAACTCATATAATACTTCCATGGCGAACCTGAACCTTTTCCAAGAGCAGAGTTCTACCGTTAACTAATCCGGTGAAGTAAGCACAAAGTGTTATTTTTGGATTGATAACATGACGAAATTAATTTAATTTTGATTAGTATTGCCCACCTCCAAATATAAGCAGTTTTTAAAAATAATATTTTAATTTTTTTCTGGATGAGAGCACCAAGCCATAACTTTATGGATTTTCTCACATGCTCTAACATCACAATTCGTTGTTTATGTTGTGATTATTTCTTTTAAAGGCTGTTCACGATAAAGTGAGCACTTTGGAAATCCACCTCGGAGAAAGGTCCCTGCCCCTAACTGCATATATTTTAACGGGCGCCCTGAGCGACATGTGCCCTGTAAAGTTGGTCACGATGATGGATGGGAAGTAGTTACGTATCTTAACGTCGAATAAAAAGTGTTAGGTCACCATTCCTAAGAAATTAAACTATTTGGTCAGCTTTCCGTTTCTTTTTCAATGAATCCAAGTGTAAAAATGAGCAGATTTGTTAAATATTTACTTTTCTAATAATTTCACTGTTTCACATGACCTACGAATGAATAGAGCGAGGAGGCCCATGTCAATGTAAATCTTACATAAGGCGGTAGAATACACAACGTACGTGCAAGTAGATCTTGAGGGGTTTCAAAAGTGCTGATTTTACCGTGAACAGGCTATAGTAATTTTCACTCTGTTTCATTCTGTCGTAAAGTTGTGCACTTGCACTTATAATTATGGCTCTGAAAGCAGACAGTTTGCTGGTTTATCTGGCAAGGGTTGAACTAACTTTTCAGAGATATTTTTCGTGTAGTGCCCGACTCTCTCAATTTCAGTGTTTTGTGGCTGGGTTTTGGAGCAACTATGTGAGCGGAGAACCAGGTGAGTTACCTACTGGAAAAAATTTCTTATGAAAATTGCGGGTTCGCAAGAAACTATCACCTCTACTTTTCATTTTTCTCCTTACGCACTCGCTATTTTGTCACATGAAACACGCATGCTCAGGTCTCGCTACTACATGCTCACAGGCTGTTCACGGTAAACTGAGCATTTTTAAAGCCTGCTTAAGATATACGTGTATGCACTTAGTGTATTATTACACCATACGTAAAATTAACATCGCCATTCCTCTGATCACTTTATTCATGTGTCGGTCAAGCGAAACTGAGAAATCATTAGAAAAGTAAATAATTTATCTATTTGCTAATCCTTACACTTTTGTTCATTAAACTAGACAGGAAAAAAATAATTTCCATATTTATCATATTTACATAACACCTCTAATTGAACACTAAAACCTGAAACTCATTTCTCTCTGTTTTCATCAAGTTTAATAGGAGCTACACCGTATACCAGTCAGTGTGCCCTTTAAAATATAAACAATTAAGGCCAAAGAAAAATTTTAAAGGCTAATCTGAAATGTGTTTAATTAACCGGCAACAGCCTATACCTATTTATATGTCATGTATTACATTGGACTTACTGACAATATATTTGAACGCTGGTAACTATCATACGCGGCAATAGTTGATACAGATTAAAACTTTCCAATTCAGAGGTTGCCAAATTTGTTTTAAAAATTAAGCGATATAAACAAAAAAAAATACTAAATATGGCAAAATTATTGTTTATAAACTAACAAAATAATATTATCTACAACTCTAAAATACTGAAATTTACACAACACAGTGGGAAAAAATGTAAGATTTTGAAACAGTTTTTTTTTTTTTTTTAAGATGCTGGCATTCGGTTAGTATTAAGAATGTGGTTTTGTTTTAATTTCTTATTATAGTTATATATGATAAAACTTCGAGTTTCTATTAGAAAAACAAACAAACGATTTTATGATATATAAGTTTTTGCTGTATGTAATTGGTATTATTTTCAATTAAAATATATATAAAATAAAACACATCCCATTGAAATATATTAAGTAATTAGAATTCAACTCTTGATTTTAAATTGAGGATATCCACGCACAGCAAAACCTTCCCATACCCCTTTTAATCTACATCACGCGCTTATCTGTGGACCGTCTCTTTTCTAGTTTAGAAACGAAGAATTCTAGGCGAAAACTACAAGTGTCGATCACCCCTTTTACAGAGTCTTGCAAGCCCCGTTTCCCCCCTAAAAACATCATGGATATGCTCCTTCGTCTAGCAGCGATGCAAATAACGCGACCGGCATTATGTAGGTCTATATCTATAGGCTATTTCGCATAAAGTGAGCATTTTTCGAAGCCCTCTCTTTTCGCATGATAGTCTATAAATATATATTTTTTGTAGCTTTAGACGTTTACTTTCGAGTAAGGTAAAATATTTTCACTGCTTTTATTACTTACGCGGCAATATTTATTCAAAGAGGTGGTGACAGGATTAAAATATGGCTGATAGAAAAATAACCAGACTCTACAGTGCTCACTTCACCGTGAACAGATTGTAGCGCTGCAAACACACCTGTGATAGCGGCGAATGACTCGCAGATGTGTAATACGTAAAAGAGAAGCTGCGAGAAGGATATAACTCACCTTCTACGAAGCGAAGTGGCTGAAGAAGCAGAAGATACTATCCACACGCCGCCAGGCGGCAGCGTTATTTATACTTTTCAACATGATTGCCAGCTCCGGCAGAAGAGCTGCTATTCCTGGAACCAAACTGTTTACTGTAGGTATTTTCCTCATTGCACGGGAGGGGATCACTGAGCTTTATCTCGCCAGCGACGCACGGAAACAAAGTTTAAACGCTTTCAACACTGGGCGGAACTATGCATAGTCTATTCGAAGTTTCTTCACACTTTTTGAAACGAACCTTTGAAAAATCACCTCCAGACATGATGTGTTTTGTTGTTTAATAAATACGTCATATATGAAAAAAGTATTTTGTACTTGTGTTATCTTACAAGTAACTTATTATTGATTAAATTGAAATGTTATATATATTTTATGTGTAATTTATATTTTATTTATAATCAATATGATTGAAAACAGAGTATCATCTGATTATTTTGCACGTGCGATTTGCATTTCAACATACTTTAAGTTAGCTTGCAAATCTATCATAAGAGCACAAGTATTTTGTAAACAAATGTTATGAATGTCATATGTTTCACATGTAATATTGTTATATTATAATTTTGTATTCTTAATTCTACGTAATATTAATGTACACCCAGCAGCTGAGATGTTAATTTCCCATATGTGAATTTTTGTAGTTTTATTTTGTTTTATCAGGTTTCAAGTAACTTGTTTATTGTGTGCAAGTTGGCGACATTTAGGAGCACCTTTTTGAATCGTCACGGTATTGGAAAGCAGCTTGGGTTAAGCCCTATGTATTCTATATTAATTTTAATATTTAACCGCTGCCGATATGGATGGTGACGGAATGTTCTATAATCCATCTTCAATTAAGTGAGTCACAACGTCAGCAGGCCAGTGAGGCCTTAATTCTACGTCAAAAATATAAATTTAATGTTTTAATGTTAACTAGACCCAAAAACAAAGTATATTACAATTTGAGTGATAAGCCAACCGTACACAGTACTACCGTCAGGACAGGTTTACATATAAAATAAGTGTGAGGAACTCTATATTTATATAACGTATGATCCCACCTTAATGCACAGTGACCGATACACGTACTTGAGAGTACTTAATAAACTTTTAAAGTAAGCAGCATTATTTCCGGACACTTTTCAGTGGTCACAAAGTGCCTGAGATATAAATAGGTACCTGATTGCTCTACCAACATAAACTGTGCTAGCCAGGAGAATTTTAAATATGTAATTATACAGACACGTAATTTATTTTAACGGCCAAGTACGAGAACATTAGCGACTTTATTTCTGAACTGAATTAAATCTCCTGTGCAAAACTTTAAGTGTGAACAACTTTCAAGATACCTAGATAATATTTTTTTTTTTAGTTTGAAATACTCTATACACTTAATTGGCATTTGTAGCAGGCATAATGAGAAATATCTTTATAGACCTAGTCCATCTGCTGCGTGCAAATCCCTTGCATTTTTAACACTACCAAGGAATGAAACTTTCAGGCAATTTACTTCTATGATATTGTTCCACATTAAATTATTGCATAAAAATTGGAAGCCTTTCATTGCTTAGAATAAATACATAGTTGCTTCCTATGTATTCCGGTGTGTTGTGTAGTGTTGTATAGCTATGCAGCTGCACAGAACCTGATAGTGAAGAGGTATATAAAGGTAATTGAAATTCTGTTGGTGTGGAATATCAACAACTTCGACGATGGCTTGCGGTATGCAAAATAACTGCCAGTTGGCTAATGTTTGATGTTAATTTTATTGCTATGGATTTATCCCAGGTCGTTGCAATTTAATTATGCAGTTCTGCCTGTACATGTTACATTTGACTAGAAAACCATAGCAGGGTTCACCCGTTTTCTTACAGGGGCTAATACTCATAAGTGGGACATGCGTAAACTCTATCCCTCCAAGTTTTCCCAAACACAGTATTTCTTACAACAGTGAGGAAATAGTTGTGTTGGTAATGCCTAGTAAAAAATAGTTCTCATGCATAACGTTATTACACTGAGAGTGCACGATTACAGTGCTCCGTCCTTTTGATGTAATTTTCTTTACTCTGTTAAGCTTTATTTGTATGAGGCGGAGGAATACCCTGGAAGTAGGACTTATCCAGTTTCTCCCGTCCTTACAATCCGGCGCTGTTTCATGGTCGCCTCGCTTCACCCACATCGGTTCTCAAGTCCTCGATCTTAAGGGCCCCCCAAATCTCTTCACTCATTCATATCGTATCAGAGTTGTTAGAGCGTGACTCGTCAACTCCTCGTCACACAAGTGAAAACATTGCCAGTGTAGTAAGACATACCGTTTGCAATTAGGGGATTGGTCAAAAAGTTATATTAGATATATATGACAATGAGGCGAACATCATATTTGTTATATCTAACAATTTGAAGTGGAAACATGCAGTTTTGCATATGCACTCAGCATAATTATTCAGGACAGACTTAAAGTAATTAATGGACTGTTAGAAAAAGTGAGAAGCATTGTGACTCTCTCAGAAGGTAGTACAACTGCTCGGACGTAGAACACTCCCCGTCCAGCTACTGAAGAGACTTTCACGCTACTACGCTACTCCTGACTTTGTTGACGTGCGATGGGATGTAGTCACCCAAGATGTTTTGTAACTAGTGCGTAGACTCCAATTGCAATGTAGTCTACTACTGTAGTCTAGAAACAAGGTTGTTTTCATTTTTTGGTCGTGTTGGCGAGAACCAGTGGCGCGATGATCGACGAGTAACGTCATCCCTCCTATTGGGTGAGTTATATTCAAACGTTCCTTACCTCGTGCGTGGATAGAATATATAGTAATTAATTTTTCTTCACGCTGTTGCAGAGGGTTTCAGTGTAGATGTAGACGCCGATGTCTGAAAGGGTTTCACAGTTGCGATTCCAGTAATTCAGTTACCAGTCATGTGTGATAAAGTCTAATCTGTCACGTAGCAGTGTGATATTTCGATCCGATCTGTAGCGGCCGGATATGCAGTAAGAGACCGCTGAATAGCCAGTTCCCAACGCTAGATTAGATGGAAGAGCGATTTGTAGACCTCTAAGCCATCTAGCGGTGCATCCTTAACTAATGGCTTATTTCCTTTTCTCACAACCTGCACTATTTACGTTAATCAACACTCAGTGCAATATTCTTTTTGGCAAAAATATTTCTTTAAATAATTAAATTATAAAAAAACTCAATCTACATTAATGTATTTCTGAATATTCTCATGTTGCGTAAAATAAAATTTTGTTTTGAGCATCCTTGAGAAAAGTATTATAAATAACAGTTATTGATATTAACAGGTAAAATAACTGTTGCAGATCTGAATTCCCCAACCCCCTTAAATAAAATTCTGTGTTTTGACAAAACACAAGTTTGTAATATTCACTTCCGGCCAAACCTTATTTTCCGACTTCCATTGCCACAATTAAAATGTTTACATATCGTAGTTTAACTACAGTGGCACTTGAGCAAAAGTAGACTTATTTATGCAGCACTTACTTTAGCAAACAATGTGTAATTCGCGTGAACGCAATCTAAGGACACGCACCATCCTCGGTCGCAGAGCCGTTGGGACTGGTAGGGGGTGGGCGGGGAAGTTATCTAACTGGTTTTCTACTGCAGACGTTCGTAATCTCTTTATCACTGAGGCCACTCGGCATTATAATGGTCAGTAGCCGTACCACCAAAATACCCGGGGTTGTGGTGGGTTTCGAGGATTTCTCAGCGACGACAAATAAGGCACATAACTATTTGGATACGTCGTTAAAAAGAAATAACTTTCTTTCTGTATTCGAAAAGTAAAACATTTTTGCAAAAACGTACATTATTATTTTTTAGACACAGTTGCTTACTACAGACTGCGATCCCTCATTCTAGAGCATTTCCAGTTAGATAACGAAGTTCATCTCTTGTAGAGGAATTCTTTCTCTTAGCTTTGGACGGGTGCCCGCAACGTACCGCGGGTTTTACTGGCCTGGCTAGTTACTGCAGCTGTCATAAATATGCTGCACCTGAAGCGCGGGGCTATACTGGCTGGTTCCACGGTCGATTACAAGGCTCCCGCATGGCGAGGCTATTGTTACTGTTCAATCAGGAAATAACTATGCTCTTTAGTTCGCATTTGGGAGACAGTCAAAAATATTCGCTCTACAACACGGAGTAAATCGTAACTAAATAGGCACAATGGGCAGATAGCCCGGCACAAACACATTAGTAAATGTGTCGTGAAAACAACTAAAATATGGCACCTAAGCAAGAAAATAACCCCCAATAATGCTGTCGTGTATAGCTTAGAGTTTGAATGGAAACTGGTATTAATTCACTGCACTGAAACATGAGGCCTCGGCTTCGTCTTGACGAAACCTGGTATTTCTGTGTGACAATGATCAACAAATAGAAAACTAATCTCCTCAGCTTTGATTAGACGAAGAGTGGCTACCATAATTGTGAGAGCGAAGTCTGTTTCACTCCGGCGTTTTCCATGTTTGTAGCTATACGCTTCTCGATTCTCTATGCCTGCAACTTTATTTTTACGCACCGCGATTTTCGGTTTTCTTGCCGAGTAGAGGACTGATTAGTTTTACACACGGAACTATAGTTCCTGGCTTAGATGTGAGGCAAGAAATCATGACAACTTTCTGTCCTACTTCATCCTCTTATAGTGGGATCAGACACATAATTATGTATATTTAATTTGTATTCGGATGATCTCCTCTGGTTGAATTTGTAATATTAAAATAAAATTTTTATTGGGAAATGTTCATGCTAAAAATTATAATTTTATGAAAGGGGAAAAAATGACACTCATTATGAAAGCCACTGTTCCCTGGGAAACGTCGCAGAGAGACACTGCATGAATGCGATAATAATTACATGCATATGTGCGTGTGCAGTTTTATGGTCTTGGTACAATTACTTTCATGGATGTTTAGCATTCGTTCAAACAAATACTGTGATTTCTGTACTGGAATATTTCTGTACTGGAATATTTCTGTATGTAAGCCTGAATCTTGATACTCGGGAGGAAAAAACTTTGCCATTTCTTTGTTCATTTGGGTTATAAGGACCGAAGGTGACACACACACGCGCGCTCGTCTGGACGAGTGGGGTGGAGTGTAGGCTGTGGTACGCAGCCCGGAAATCGTGATTATAATTTTTTTCGGTATCATATATATATATATATATATATATGTGTGTGTATATATATACATACATACATATGTGTGTGTGTTTATATACACACACTCTTAAAGGCAAATTTATTACGTGTGATGGTAACTTCGAATCATATCAGATCTGGAGTCGAGTGCCTCTCAGTGGTCGTGAGCATAAGGCAAATAATATCGCGAATTGTGCAGGTACCCGCTGATGGGTTATTCTTGTACCTGTTTATTTTTGGCGTGAATAGTTAGGTGATCGGGTTCATGTTACGGATCTTAGTTTGGTAGGGACTATTGCCGTTTTCGACCATGCCTTCGGACGAACTGATAGTGCCATGCAACATTTGATTCTTGGGATGTCCTGTTTCCGGCATGTTCAGGTTGTCGGCTAAATCACCTCCTTCAGAGAAAACTTATTCCTGCAGTTAGTGCGACAAGGTATTTTCGCACAAACACATCGCCCAGCAGCATCAAATTAATGTCTGCATTAACAATCCCAACCACAATTATAGCTCTGCTTACGGATTGGGTCAATGTTCCATAGCAACGATTCATTCTTTCTGCAGACATGTAAGGTCATATAAAGTTAAACTGCTGGCCTCATCGATGTATCGGTGCCAGTTCTGAAAAAGAGAGTTCTTCAAGCCTCCATCTGCAATGTGGTGAGCGTTAATTTCGATCCTAAATAGATATATGTGACTTTTGAAACAGTATATAAATGGTCTGGAATTTTCGGATGTACAAACATAATTCATCTATTAGTCAAATCTAAGAACTAATTTAATGTCTAAATTTTCACGGTGTCGTTGATACAAAGCATCTGTCGATTTTTGTATATCAGTAAATTCGACAGAGGATTTGATTTTACTGCCTCGTACGTTTTATCGAACATTTTGTATTCTAAGCTTGTGTTTATTGAATTTTTATCAGTCTATCTGACATAAAAACTGTTGTAAAAACTTTCAACAAAAACTGTCTAAAATACTTACTGCTATACAACTATAAAAATTTTCATTCATGTGTTCGTCAAGGTAATTCATTTCCCACATTTTCTTTACTTTCTGTGACTGCTAGAATAAGGAAGTAAGAAAGTGAAGTTCTTTTCCTGGCAATAATAACTACGAAAATAATCGGATAAAAAAAATTAATTCTTTTATTTTTTCTATTAATAATTTTTTTTTTTAGCGTAGTTGACTTCACCAAGAATTTCTGGTGGAGTGACTCCAAATTCAAGACATTTTTACGTAGACCTTGGACGTGTTTACGACTCTCGCAATGAAAAACTTAAAATGCTCTTAAACACACTTACATACGTTTCTGTAGTGAGAACTTGTACTTAGATTTGTCTTTAAGGTAGATTGGGTGTTGATTTGCTGGTAACTCCGCAACCAGCTAGACACGAAAACACCCCACTTTCTTGAATTTAATGAAAGCTGAAGTGTAATTATACGAATTCAACAATTAAAATTCCATAGCAAATAGGAAAGCCTAATGATTAACAGTTGCAAATATCATATATTAAAGACCAATTCTTTATGCCAATATTAAATAACAAATTGTAATATAATACTTTGAACTCACTAATTTGCGAAGCATTTCGTCGATTACATTTTTCTAACAAACATTAAAGAACAAAATTTTCTTATAATGCAAGAGCACACTGTATTCAATGGTTCTAAAGTACTTAATGTTAATGCGCCGTTAAAATACCGCTAAAATTAAACCTTTCCATTAATGATATGTTTTTGACAAAACCTTATATTTGGCCATATAAAATAATGTTTTATACTCGAATGTATGAAACATTCAAGAACCATAGAAATAAATACGAATGTTAATTTTCTTTTTTTATCATACAGATATCACAGGTAGTTTTCCAGTGATCTTGGAACTACGAAAATAATCATTGATTAGCCACGGGAAGTGCTGCTCTCACTGGATTATAGGGTATTTTGTAGCTACTAGACGTGGCCCCCTATTGTGACTGGTAATATTCATGTATCTACACAAAGTGTTGTTTAGACATTATCTATTCATTCAGTACCAAGCAGGAGCTTCAACTTGTGCTGCCGAGAGTCCGACCCATGCGATCAACAGTGGCAAAACGCCGGGAGAACGGAATTAATAGTTTGCAGAGCAGTCATTTTTCCGCATTGGCTACTGTATTGACACAAATGTCATACACGGCACGCATACTTACTTATAAATTTATAAATAATGTGTGAGTTGAGCATTCTACTTTTTCTGAGAAAACGAATTACGAATTAAGGTCGTCATTTCCACCATCTTATAATCCTGGGCCTTCTGTATTGAAAGCTGACGACTAACAAACTATGAAACATAGGTTGAATACATCGTGATATCTCGGATACAACTTAGGAGCGAACTAATAGTTGCCATACGTGTGCTTAGTTCCTGCAGATCATGCGAATAGAAGTTAGCCCTCCATTTATTAATCTACCATAATTAACATTCAGTGATATACATATTTAGAAGTTATTTTGTGTTGGCTTTACTTCGTATAAGAACTTGATCCAGTAAAACGCCCAGAATTAATAAAGTGCCACAACCCTTATTGTGGACTTTTCCACGGAGAGCAAGTGTAAAAAGCATAATTAACTCAAATACTTAGATTGAAAAATAACACGTCATATAGTTTCGTTAATAATTAATTTGTATGTAGACACCAACTACCTCATAGAAAAATAATTCCTGTTACATTACACTTAGTTTAGAAACACAGAATATTGTGTACATTTATTTCAGACATAAATAACCCAGCGGGCCGAGTGAAATAGCAGGAGGGTCACATATGTGCCACGGGGCTCACTGCCTCCAACTTTGGCGCAGTCTGCAAGCGACGCACAGCCACAGCAAGCCCGGTGAAGAAAATACTGTATGTTCAACCACCATCTTCTGCAGCCATACAACACGGAATAGCAAATGAAGTTGCCCTCAAAGAGTACGAGACCACACACGAAGTGCGTGTGTCGAAGTGTGGCCTTTTCGTAGATTTAAAAAGAGACTGGCTTGCTGCTTCACTAGACGGTCATGTTGGGGTCGACGGGATGGTACACATGAAATGTCCGTACAGGGCAAAGTATCTTACTCCGATCCAGGCTGCCGAGAACCTCAGGAATTCATCATTTTATTGTAACTTTAATAATGAAGGGAACATCGATATTAAAAAAAAATCATTATTACTTCTACCAGGTCCAGGGACAATTGGCGATTGCAGATAGAACGTTCTGTGATTTCGTGGTATAGACACAATGTCTGTAGAGCGCATTGAAAGAGACGAAAACTTTTCCCGTTTAATGTTTGAACAGCTCGACAGCTTTTATTATAATTTTTTAGCCTCTGAGATACTAGACTCGAGGAAACAGCTTTACATGCCGATCAGAATTACCCCACCATGCTGAAATGGCGTCTTTCTTTGCCAAAGTAATTATAGAATTTTATTTTATATTTTGACAGCCTGGAACACTGGCATGGCTTTAGGATTCAAAATTTCACATACAAACATACATACATTACTATTAAATTAGTTTAATTTAGTCTGTTCACTCTAATGATTTAAAATACGAATGGCAGTATTCATTTCATCCTCCCAGTTACAAACGACAATTAAGAAACAAAACTTCTATTTTCATATTCCTTGTAAAAAATGTTTTTGACTGCATCATTGGCACTTTCTAATGACTTAGTGTACGCCAATAGATTTTTATTCACAAATTTGGCCTTAGCCTATACCTTATCAAAGAGAAATGAATTCTGTTATAGTTAGATTGCTTCTTCTACTGTTACAGTAAAAGGATACTGAAACCTTTCTTTATTTTACTAACATTTTTTTCCGTTCATGTATAACATTTATTTGTAGTTACAAATACATAAAGAATTAGAGTAAATTTAGTCTACGTATTCAGTGGGTAAGATATAATGCTAAATGTTATACTGTTTCTAAAATAAATCGAAGATGTGTTTTCTCAGATATTTTTTACATACTATACACCATTTATAACAAATACGCCCGATTTTTACATGCACATGCATATGATTAAAGTTATCCTTTCACTGTTTACTCGTTCGCTCGTTCACTTTTCTTTCTGACCTGTTCATTTGCGTACTGCGAATCACGTTCACTTTTTTTTATTGTTTCTTATCGTCTCTGGCTGACTCGGACTGACTTAGATAATAGCTCTGAACTTTCAGCATTTAAAGACGCTCAATCTATTTTTTTTCGGTATCGTTACTCTCAGCCTGAAGACCTCTATGATTCGCAAATATTACATGGAAACAAGGACACTTCAGAACCATAATCTCATTTGGAGTTATGATAGCGCTATAGGTATGAGCTACCTTTCTAGCCAGGCTGTAATAGCTCGTAATGGCTAACGGTACTTTCTCACACTGGCTGGGCTTGGTCACACCCTCGTCAGATGTCTAAATGACTGTGTTCTCAACTACTGGTTTCTCAGCAGCGTGATGTAGCAGTGCTTTTCTTCTACTAGACGATATGGGTTTGTCAAAATTTGGCGGCTTTGCTATTAGCTTATGGATTTTCCAGGGGTACTTTTGTTTAACTCGCAAATGAATTTTGTCGCTGATCCTTCTCCGCATCACTTTATCCTCTCGCTTTCTCGTTTCTCTGTTACAGTAGGTTGGCAAGGAGTCAGGATACTTTCTTTTAATAAATTTACATGGGCAGCAGACAGCAACAATCACTCTGCCACTATTACTATTTCCGAGTAAGGCTGCCCATAATTTTTTGTTTAGTCACTCAGCTGACACTTCCAGTTAACTAGGACGACACCTTGCGAATAAACAATTGGCCCAACACTAAAATTGACACCCAAGTTCCAAGTAGAACCTTGGAATCTTCAAGCCAGTTCCGGTTGTGCTACTGTGCCGTACTTTGTGGCACATTGTATATTAAATTGCTTGTTTGAAGCAAATTTTTCCTTTTTGGCCAAGTTCCACCTAATGGTCTGCCTTATTGTTTTTTTTTCTTGTCATAACACCTGTAGATAATAGAAGCATTGTCAACTTGTTTATTGATTTCTCTATTATACGAAATTGTTCAAATGATAATTTTGCCTCTGTATAATATCTTTAGCTGGTATTGAATATGTTGCCGCTTGAGGGCGGTATTGAACAATGCTTTGACAATTTTGTTGGTTAATTGTAAACGTGTAATATTATCTTATCATGATTATATTTTATTCTATTATTTCATAGAACTTACTGAATTAACAGTAATGTTGTGTTTTAACATTATATTTGACTGTTTACAATTGTAATGTATCCGTGACCAGTGCTTGGGAGGTCGATTAAACGAACGGCCTCGCGTTTGGGGCACACTTTTCACTCCACCTATTTTGTGCTGCGTTTGCCGTGGCCATGTAATCTTACTTGCAAAATATTTTGGACGTTTTTGTCACCAATATTGTGTGGTAATTTTCTTCTTCGACCTCTTCGTGCGGTTCTGGAGTTTGGGACTTGGTTTTGGCGTATCGACTGTTCATGGTGTGGCCAATGACTGCCCTTCCTGAGGGATAATTTCGGCCCTCGGCTCTGCAGTAGTTTTTTTTCATCTTGGGAGCTTCTCCACTCAGGAAAGCTGCATGCTTTACTTCATCTTTATAATATGATCGCCAAGCCTTCATCCCCTTTGCAAATTGTTTCTTATAATTGGACATAATAAAAAAAAAGGAACATCTATTCTCTGCTATTTAGCAATTGTTGACGTATAAAAGAAGATACAATTTAATAATTTTCCACAAAATCTGTTCTCTGCTGTTTGCTAATCATTCACGTTTTTGAAAAGAAGAAAATATTAAAGTGTTACATAATGTTATATAGCATTGCCATATTTTTCTTATTGTTTTGAGTAAAAGTGTATTATGAAATCTGTGTAATTTGTTCAACAACATTTACACTCCTTTTGTATAATTTACTTGAAAATCTTTTTTTTTTAAATATATATAAAACTGAAAAATACACTCTCTAGTTATTTAAAATAACTTCTCTGTGTTGTAAAGTATGTAGAAGACGATATTTATCGTGACTCGACTTTGTGTTACTAGCAATAAACTGTTAATAAAAGTTCAAAAATATTTATATTTCTAATTGGAATAATAAAACGTATAGGATATTATGATACAAGTTAAATATAAATTATAATAAATGAAATCCATCCTGGCCTCTCCCAGAGACTGAGCGTATGGCCATTCGTCCCTCTCACCCCTCCCCCCTCTTCTTCATGGGTTACCTGTACTCTGTTGCCATCATTTTTTGGAAGAAGCTTTGCGAGAGTGGAACGTCACGCGCTAACTCCCTTCTCTAGGTGCCGTTACTGAAACCTACATGGATGACCGCGGTTCCCGGCTACCCATAGTTCATTCAAGGTCACGTCTTGCCACGATACCCGAGAGCACGCCCACTTCACGTATTACCAATGCAATTTTAGTGTGAACAGTAGGAAAAGGGTATACAATTTTCTTTATTTTATGAACACGCTCGCCTAGTAGAACTTTAAATATAGAAAGAAACGGGAAAACCAACGATTGCTAAAAAATTTGTATTTCGGTATCATAGTAAAAGACAAGGCAAGGAGACTTCCGTATTTGAACGTGTATTCTCGTAATCGTGAAAAAGTTGACAAATTGTGCATATCCCAAATACTAGAACTTGAAGATGTTTTAATTGCTCAAGAGAAATTGGAGTTTTATTTCCTTCTTTCGCAGGTCACTGATCATGTTTGGTAGAAATTATATCAATATTTATTTGCATATGAGGTTTCGAAAACAGTTTAACTTGCTAGTCAAAAATAGAGAATACTTATATGTTTTAAAACACTTTATAAAAATTGTCACCTAAACATACTTATATAAGTCCAGAAAGAAATTCATATTTATTAAAATACGATAATTACATTTTCATAAAAATAAGCAATTATGTTCATAGTACAGCCCACCACTGCCAGTAATTATAATAATAAAATGGAGAAAAAAATTATCATCACTTCATTAGTTGAAAAGTAAAACTAATGTGTCAATGCCTCTGTCAGAATCATAATTTATAAAACATTTGTATTACAAATGTCAGATAACTACAGTCAGTTAGCAACCAGAAGAGGCTTTCTTAGAAACTTTCTAACTCCCATTTTCAGGCGATAAATTGTAAATTACGTGGAACTATGTCCTCTCCCCATACTGTCAAACTAGCTGAACGCACACCTGCCACGGTTTGTAGTAACGATGCATACTACTAAAGGCTAGTGTGTTTTTCAAAAGTCTCTTCCAGTCGTGGACGCACTACAGAAATAACTTGTTCTGGTCGGTGAGATTCCGCATGTGTTTACTTGTTCGCTATGGGATAGATTGGAGCCACACATTGCTGGGTCAAAATGCAGGGTAATGGTAGATTTGAGTGGCAGGTCAGTATCCTTGCAAGGTAGAAGAAAGTACGGCCCTTCCCAACCCACTGATCCACCCCTCCCACGACATGGGGTCGCCATTTGCAAACCTCAGGTAGTCAGAATCGAGCTGTCTGGTTGCCTACATACAGGCCAACATTATCCCGAAGATAGCCACAAACAATGCCATCTCTAGAGGCAGAATGTCACTAATCGTTACTCCCATTCAACATTAAGTTAATAAGCCGACTCGCGAGTCATGCTAGTGAAGTGCAACTGTTCTACGTATCTCAGCAGAGCGAGCAGACTCGCTACCCGCTCCTAGATCGCACAGTCAAGCATACAGACTCACTCTCGCACTACAAATCACGAGTATTGCAAACCATGCGAGTCCGAGAACGCTCCTTCATGCGTGCCTGGTCGGGGCCTGAAACATGATACTGTTCTCTATATAATAGGTTATTTTGCCTATCTATTGAAACTAAATTTCTGGAAGATATTACTTTTAAATGCAATGTTACATTAAAGTTAATTTGCAAGTAACAGATTGTACAATTTGTGCAGATAGTATGAGAATTCGATAAATCTCTCTTAATTAATACATATTTGATGTAAATTCCTAACATTTCTCAATTCTCAGACAACATTTTTATGTGAATTATTCATACGAGGAGTAGGAGTTTGAAAAGTAAGGTGAAGGATTACAACTATCACACAATGGAATAACGTGATACTTGTATTGAATATGATAGGTTTAAAAATAAACGAGTGGTAGAAATTATTTTAATAAGAGTGACCTTTATTTCAAAGGGCATCAGCTTGCCAAACATTTAGAAACCAACGAGCCTGCAAGTTCCATTCCCCTAGATTCTTCTTTTTGGCAGACATATACATGGGGGAAAAAACTGATATACATATTCAGTTCGAAAATCGACAATAGTTTTCAGTGGTACGTAATGTCAGCGGATGCGAGTTATTTAGGTGGCGTCTCCCTGGGCTGCTAACTTTGGCCATACGAGCCTCGCACACAGTATAATCGACTTGCGCTTGTTGGTCTTCACCAGAGCTCTTGCTCGCAGATGTACGGCAGCTTCGCATCACAGGGGTAGTCGTTTAGTAAGCCACTGCCTTTGTAAATAGTGCCGCAGTCTTCTCCTGGATTTTTTCCAGCGTTGTCTGGCTGACTTGGGCTCCACCGAGAGAATCCAGTTGTGCTGAGTTGTTTTCCTGAAACAGTAACACACATTATTTACAATTGCTACCAACACTAATAAAAGCCACAGAGTCATACAGCATGTAAGAGCAGTGAAATCAAATCGCTAAATTTATGTCGGGCATATTCATTGCACAGCAAATTTGCGTTGTTAACTTTCCATTACGTACTCTGACAATATTCGTGTTAACTGGCTACTATAGCTATAATTTCTCAGATTCGTAAAACACCCAACTTACCAAATAATAGTCTATGTGACGGTAGACCCACCAGGTCATATTATGTTACAGATAGTGAAATTAGCTGATATATTAGTGGGTGCAGTAAGTTATTAAAGATTATGGAGAAAAAAACAGAACTACGAGAAAATAAAAATGCCTTGATGGAAGCATGTGCGAAAAACTGAATTTGTACAGGTAAACTTACAACCTATGCGATGATCAGAAATGGAGCACTGGGGAATGAACATGAACTGAGTATCGTCCGTTGCATATCTGACAGGTAGTAGCAGATGCACCTGTACTTACCAGCGCTCTACTGTGCTCCAAATTCCTGTCGAACTTTGTTAGCATTCTAGAACGGCGTAGGTTGTACTGTTGCGGCAGATTAACATATTCATAACGAGTCAGTCTAGTGGTTCTCCGTATGAGAATCACGCGACAGCAGCGCAACGATGTTTACACTCTTGATGAGCGTAAGTTTCACATACCCCCACACCTGGTTAAGGACAAGAGCGACATTTTACAGACATGCGCTAAGACCGTCGCGTTGCGTGAGCGACGTTAGCTGACCGCACATCAGGTTAGTGAACATACAACAGGTAGTGTGGCGCCAAGGTGTGTCCCCTAGTACCTAGTACTTTAGTGACGGGCACCATTATGCAGAACTCCATTCACATCACCCAACCATGCAGGCTGCTTCTTGTAGAGAAAAGAGGGTCATGAGGTTAGTTGATAGGTTTTGGTCAGCGATTAACGGCGAGGTCTAGACCGCCGCACCGCTGTGGCTTAACTGGGGTGAAGATAGCAGCGGAATGAAGTAAGAAGTATTGGAGATTATAACTGTGGAAACTACAATTACAGTTAACTTCAATAATTATTTTCTTACCTACACATTTACGAAAAAATTTCACCCTTATCCATAAATTTATATTATAAGAAACAACAAGACGATACTTTTTTTTTGCAGGAGTTTTCTCCTTCTCAGAATCGACTTAACAAATTTTTGTAGTTATAAGTTAACAATAGGATGAATCTGTGTGCATGGTACACGACACAAAGAGTAATTGCTGCTATTGCGCTCGTTGAGTTTACAACGGGATGGCGCTAACACAGTAACAAAAACCATTTTGCATTCTCGGTTTCATGAAGGGTGTGCCAGTTATAAGTGTGCATTGTGATTTTCGCCGACATTATAACTGGCCAGTAAGGCCAGTAAGATTTACTAACAGCTTGAAGAGCATGTTTTAAAGAGCATGTTTTGTTGCACGAGAATAACACGGATGGGCTTTGTCCTTCTGAACGAGTGCATTCCCCTGGTCCTGCAAAAATTATTGCAGAATGCGTAGAAAGACATGTTTTGGATGTCCCATGCACAGGTCAATGTTACTTGTATTAGTACCAGAGGTGAACGTCATCGTAAGATATGGTGCCCCAAACCAACATCCCAAAGGGTGGTCCCAGTTTTACTGCTGCATGCACTGTTGAAGTTGCTGCTCACCAAGCAGATGCCAAATACAATTGCGACTCATCGCTGAATACAAAGGTTCTCCATTCTTCCTTCCAGGTGTTACATAATCGACAATACCAAAGGCGGGTTGCACGATGCTGAGGTGTGAGGGAAAGTCTGGCTAATGGCATGAGTGATGGTAGACCAGTGTCACGTAAACAATTGCAGATGGCCCTGGCAGACACTCCTTGGGCGACACTTCATCTAATATGTTCTGTGGTTTCCGTGCAATCCAACATGGCTGTTTGTGTAATGCGACGGTCTTGGCATGTATCCACACATCGCTGACTTCCAGGACCAGGTTTAAGGGCATGTGCAGCTTTCTCTCTATTTAACAGTGCTACTAAAGTCAACCTGGTGACACTTCTCGTCCAACATGTTCTGCAATTCTATGGTATGGCCATCCAGTTGGCGAAGTCCCACTATTCGACTCCTTTCAAACTCATTTAACTGTAAGAATGAGGCTTATTTTCGCTGTCCTGGTATGCTAAATAAGTCCAAACGATATCCAGGGAACAGTGGAACCCTTGCAACTACACATTTCTCCCGATGCTTAACTGGTTACGTCTATGTACTCTGGCTGTTCCAATCGGGTCTCAAGACATCGATGTTAAGAGCAGCAAAATTTTCTCCACTCCCCACCACCCCTGACTCTCACACTTTAACTCTGTAGTCTTTCCCAGCGCTGCACTTGTATCACTCCACATACTGCTCTCTAGTAACGTCATGTGCTAATTTAATCATTCTTAATAACGTCCCTCATGGTGTTCATTTTTCATTTTCAAGTAGTGTATTTATCTGACTTGTAAGATTAAAACAAAGTCAACCCAAATTGTAGATTTCCCATTAAAAAAACTCATATTTTTATGTGCCAAGATGAATGGCGCTCATACATGGAAATATGTTGCTCTTCCGTTGTTCACTATTCAGGAAGTGCCTGAGAATGTGCTTTTCAGAATGACATCATAATATAGATTAAGGTGGGAAAACTTGTCTACAAAGTTATTATTATGATAACGCAATGTACTTACCAAATATGGTAACATAATCTCCTTCTGTGTAGCGGTCGTGAAAACCGATGTACACCAAATTATTGTGGGATGTTCCTGCGATATTGTTGTGCTCTGCAAAAAGCTGTATCACAACGTTGTCTTCTGCCTCAGAGTTGACAATGACGAGGTGGCCGCCCTCTTTGGAACATGTCTCTCGCGCCTTCAACCACGTGTCAGGAACGGAGTGGAATTTGTAGTAGCCCACTCCAGGGAACAGTTCATAACCTGGAGAAGGACGCCTCGGTGGAGCTAGAAAAAAGAATAATATTTCATTTTGATTTTAGTATAATTAAGATCTATCAAAACAAAATATGCTGCCAGTTCATTGGTGGCTGTCATGTTACCTCAGTGAAATACGATATTTGTTTGTGAAAATGGCAATACCCGAACGAATGGCCCGAATGAATCCAAACACGGAGAATGTGTAGAACAGTGTACCAGCAATAAATGATTATGATTACAGAGAAATGAGATATATGTATCGCCTTCTCTCATGTGATTGGAGAGGTCAGTGTTATACCAAGCTCAGTCAGGGAAGAACCATCGAACGAATTGAAAGCAGGTGCCAGTATGACAGGTCGATGTCAAAGGGCGCCATATCATCATGTGATTAAATTCGAATGGTGCAGAATGATCGGTTTCCAGAAACAGGTTTGTCATACTGTGACATTTCGGCTCGTAAAGGGCATTCTGCTACGACACTGATATGTGTGTGGAACCAGTGGATAGAAGAGAGTATACGCAGTAACGAGCGGGTACTGTACCAAGCAATGTTACCAAAGCAAGGGATTACCGCCATCATGTCTACATGGCCGTAATGGACCGTACAGCCTCGTCCACAGTGTTGGCTCGATATTGAAGCACTGCAACGGGTATGGACCTCTCTACGTCGATGGTTTGATGCTGTCTGCTACGGACTGGACTTGTGGCTTACATGCCATTGCGTAAGCATGCATTGTCCAGAAACCACAAATGCCTCAGACTGCAATGTGCACATAAACACTGTCGCTGGCATGCTGAGTGGCACAATGTAATGTTTTTGGACGAGTCCCGTTTCAACCTGTCCTATAGGGATGGCCGCATATGTGTTAGATGCTACCATGGTGACCGCAATCTGGCAGCCTATGCTGTGGAGTGGCATAGTGGAAAAATGCCAAGTGTGATGTTTTGGGGTGCCAGTAGATAGGTTTGGTAGACTCCAAGGCACGGGACTCAGGCAGAGTTTCTGAGGATCTGATGGCATCTTGGATTACCGACTTCCCACTATGTCACTCTGGTCATGTGACCGTAATCTTGTATTCCGGCATCTCGGTAGCCGGTATGTCGACATATTTGTCGCCAGTACATTACCATCTTGGATCCAAAATGTTGATAGCCAGCGAGGTCACTCATTAGAGTCGGGTACACACATGTGCACAAGAGACAGGAGCTGAGGCGGGAATCAGCCATGGCATTTTGTGAAGGAACCATCCTAGCATTTGCTTGGAATGATCTCGGAAAAAAATGGAAAGCCGAGACCAGGATGGCCGGGCCGGGAATTGGACCTGTACCCTCCCGAGTGTGAGTCCAACGTGTTACCATTGCACCACATCGCTCGGTCAGGGGCACATTTTGATCAACTAATTTTTACAGAATCTTTGTTAATAGAATTGATCATTTGCAGTACTTTTGGTAATCATGAAGTAGTTATTGTATATTTGGTTGATAAAATTTGTTTTTAACACGATGTTAATTAAATGGGGAAATGTACAATATAAGTTTCCCTACAATGATCTACTTAAGAAGGATATGTTGGAAATGATTTTTAATGACATCATAACTTTTTTTTACAATCTTAGATCATTCTTTGGTAACAAAACGTATTAGTGATTTATCTTAGTGTTTGAAATTTCTCAAATCGACAACAATTCGTATATTTTCTCTTACACTAAGTAAATTAGATGAGCTCTTTTTGTTGTGAAATGCAGTTAAGCAACAACAGATGCATATATATCAGTTCTGTAATAACCACTGACAGAATGTATGTATATTTCTATCTACTCTCGTGTTATCGGAACCAGTGTACCTATAAATAGAGCTTATGCTGAAAACTTATCTGAAAAGAGATAACTTCGTTAATTAAAGAATAAGTTGTAATTAAAATAGAATTTAACAGTGTGTTTCAGACCTAATCAACATTAAATGTCGCAGCAACGCAATACTGAACATGTTTCACAAAACTATTGCTTTTTTTCATACATGCACTTGAATACTGCTAAAATAAATTCCTGAATATGTAATTACGTCTAAAACAAATAAACAAAATCCCTACATGCTTGACAACGTGCTGCTATTAGTGCATTTGCACCCAAGCTAAGCTCACCAACTAAATCAATGATGGTGCGCTACTAATCACACTTGAAGGACGGATACCATGGACAGACATCTCTGACAGAGGCAGGATCTCAATTGTTGTAGAGCCCTTGAACCTTGTACCATAACTTCAGTTTAGACATTGATTAAAATCAAGCTCTAAACATCACCCGGAATATTATATTTTCAATTTTCTCACATCTCCAAATAGTATAGATACTTTTCTAAACAACTTGCCTCAGATCACACGTTAAAAGAAAACATTTCGTTGCTGTTCTAGGAACTCTCACTGATTTGCACATTTTGTAGGTGGTCTATCAACTAAAGTATGAACCACGTGCTTCTACACATAGTTCTACAAGCTGTCTCTAGATCGAACTATTGATACCTTTGTACTGCAAGGTATTTCCCTCCGCTCCACGCCATCCCTTGTTAACCACCTTCCAACAAGTAGCAACATCATATCTTCATTTTCAAATGATGGAAGGATAGAAATTTTATATGGCATTATTACGCTCTGTCTGCCTACTGGGTTTGGGATGTTCGAAGGCTGTGTAGTTATGCGTCCCAATTTAGAAATTGCTTTCTTTGTTTATAATACTATGATGAAGAATTTAAGTAACACCGAAAATTATGTTTAATATGAGGCAAAAAATATCCTCATCAGCTGTGAGGATCTCAGATGTAAAGAGCGACCCAAACATCTCAACTAAAAGAAAATCCATTTCCCGGGGGTTTGAGGGGTTGGGAAGTAGCCTCCCTTACTCGCACTTGCTGACGGCCATGGTGACCGCAGATATTCGTCACTGACTTGTCAGAGCTGACCCGTATGTTATCTTTGTAGACAGTAGTGATTGCACACCGTGCATGCTGACGCCTCCAGTAGTTGTACTAAGCAAATATGCGTAACGATGTTCCGGGACGTGCTTATCAGAAGTGTACTCAGCTACAATCGTCGCGCTGATCGAGCTTCCTAAAAAATTTTTCGTACAGCCAAATGACGGTTTCCACAAGATGCATGTCTCTACAAAAACAATTTCTATCTGGCTTATGCACTTACTCGCGCACGATTAGTTAAAAGTTATTCACACACATGCAGCACCGTATGCACACCGACACGGGTTCGATACCCTAGACATGCTCGCATGCACTAAACTTGTGTAAAAGTCCATAATTTTGCCAGATTGTGAATTTGTAGGCAGACACTAACGTATCGGGCAGTACCTGTGATGCATTTGCTTTCTCACACATAAAACTTATAGTGCTAATGTATTATTTATTTTACAAAAATTATTAATTGTTCTAAATTACACAGGTTACTATCAAACCCTCTCCAAAGTTCGTTCATAATATTAACAAAAAATACAACAGATCGTTGAGATAATTAATTATTTGTCAATAATTTCTCGGTAATAAAATGCTCGTACAGGAAGAGTAATTGAGTGTAAAAATAAATACTATACTTAATTCATTTCCGCAGACCTATCCCGTAACACATTTGTGTTCAGAACACTGTAAAAATAAGTGATAAGTGTAGGGAACACACCTCTCTTAAAACATCTTCTATGAATACAGTAGTAGGAAAACTCTACTGGAGCTGCATATTACTCGATCAGATTACCGTAAATATAATTCTGATAAAGGCTGAATGCATCGTTCGAATAATATTGCATTGATCGCTATTTTTCCGTTAGGGGTAAGCACAGTACCACATATTTCATTCCTTTTTAAATTATACATTAGATCAGTCTTGTACAGTAGACCTTGGCAGGACTTAACTCTCCTGCATTTCTTACTGGGCTTAATTCCTGCTGGGGTCGTCATATATTATTGTATGTGCTTGAGTGGTTTTCTCGGAGGATCTTAATTTCATTAAGTAATTATTTCACGTTCACATTTTGTTAAGTATGGAACTTTTATTTTCCAGAACTCTGCTATTATACACAACATTGGCGGCTCAAAACATGAAGTATTTACTATTTTACCATTTCTATTTTAATTAACATTTATTTAAATGTCACTCTTTTAAAAAATAAATAAAATACGATATATTTTTTTCACAAAATTTATTCACCGAGCTCACATTCACAAACACACCAGGATAGTAGTTCTCAAAGGCACATATTTTCTACAGAGACGGATAATCCATTCCGCTAAAATCTAACTTTTTTCCACTTCAGCATACTTCTTGTCACACGCTTCAGATGCGATGACTGAATATATCCAGCCAACACTGACCACTTGAAACATTGGTGGTCGTAATTATGGGGATTGATTACAGCACGTTTGTTTTTGATGAAGTCTGGAAGTTCAACATCTGTCGATAGCTGCGAAGGCACCTGGTGGAAGCACTTTGCAACTATTCTTTGCCCCCTTGGACCATCCATCCGTAAAATCGACACACCGCACGTCTCACACAAATATGACATACGACAGGGATACGTGGCAAAATTATATTTCTCATGTCGCCGAGCATAGTTGTTGATCCTGAAGATCTTTACACAGAAGTGACACTTATAATATCGCAATGGATCAGCATAGATAGTTGGCAATTCAGTTGTTTCTGGAACATATGTTGATGGTCCAGTTGGCGATGCAGACGACATGTCTGAAGAGAAAGGAGTCGATGGCACTGCTGGTACCACACACGAAGAAGTCCATGACATGGTTGTAGATCCCATTACCTCTTGAACGTCCGAAGACATCCCAGATACTGAATATGATGTCGACTGTAAAAGCTAGCCGAGACGACCCACCTTTCACGACTACAATTTTCCAACTAAGCCCCTCAGCTGGCCCCCTTTCTGCTTATAATATACAAGTATGCAAGCCCTATGACGTCATATCGGTTTTGAACCAGTCGTATAAAACCATTAATACATTATTCGGACAGCCAATCACCGAGTTGCCACGTGGTTGTAGCTGGCCATTTGCATGTATGCATTGAGAAATCACATGCATGGACATGCACGGCAGCTGACCTTGACAATGTTTACAAAAATATACATTCTTGCATGGTAAGAGCAGTGTTTAACATTTTAACAAGCCTGCACCTGTAAAGTTTCAGGTAACTGCATGTGTGCATGCTTCCACGTAGTTTTCAAAATCTACATTGCATCACATAGCATATGTCAGAACATAGCAATATTGGCAGTTCTGCAACTGCAGATAGCTAGCTCTAGCTTTCTTCTCCAAACCCAATATTGTGCATATAGACTGGCAAGATTAAAATGAACCCAAATTAGGGTTAAACATATATTTATTTTTAAAAAATTCCGTATACATATCACTTCTTAAAAATAATTGGTATGTTCTATTTCAGAATATCCTTCTTGTCGTCCCAGGAATTGTAGCGGCCAGGGAAACCCCACCACTTGACACGCACTCTTCTTTTAAGGCATTTTAGCACATTTTACACCAAATACACGCTTGGAATCTTTGTTGGCTGTAGCTCCTCGCTGGTTGAGTATGTTGCTCAGGTCTTCGAGACAGTAGGTACTCGAAGGTACCTGTATATAAGCGAGCTGTATATACATCGCACACGCAACAGTTTGTGGCTCGAATTTCTCGAAGATGCCTTGGCTGAATGACCAGGGGCCAGTGTTCAGCAAGATCCCTCTCCCCATTATACAGTTCTGATTTCGCAGCAGGTATATTATCACAGCGACGCGGAAAATGTAAATTAGTGACCGCGACTAGACCATTCGTCGAAGGTATCATAGAATTCTTATTACAGACTTTCAATGTGTGAAAACTTAGGATGATTTGATGACTAAACAGGTCGAGAATTTAATTCGTCAGCAGACACGCGCAAAATATTTTGCAGCTCAAGCAGAATGCTTTATGCCTCAGAACTTCACACCAACTCAATAAATTCCTCATTTTAACCGCATTCGGCGAATATAGTACCAATACGTTACAATTACAACATATGATTATAAATGCAATACAGGGTAATTTCGGCTGATCACGCCAGGCGGGCAATAACGCCATTTAAAAAGGTATACGTAGTTTCCAGGAAGACCAATAGATGGCGTGATATGTATCTTTCCTGAAACGAAGCTGATTGTCGTCTTGACTCTACCTGCTGCTGTCATCCACTTTATGTCAGAAGTTTCATTGCAAGGACTTTGCGAGTGTGTTTCTGAGTGCGGATGGGAGAAAATAAAACATCAAACATTATCAATACCATTTGAGGTAATGTCCATTTATTTCTACAAAGCAACTTCCACACGAAACGTGTTCAGCTGTTAAAAGCGTGTATTTTGATGTCGTAAAACAATGTCTTTGTGGCATGTTACGATATTCAGTTGAGGTGCCGATTCGGGAAATATCGCCACGTGCATGATGGGCAATAACGCCACGTTTGGTTTCTATTATATAACGATGGTTAAAACCAAGTAGTGTTTACGGCCTACGGTTAAAAGTATTTTGTGAAATCATTTTTAACTTAATTTTTTTTTGTGCTGTAGAAATGAAATAATGATTACTAAATTTATATCGAATGAAACAATGCACGACGTGGTGAATGTTCAGCACGCCGGTGAATTGGTGGCAGTTTTAATTTAAATTTGGCATTGTGTCGTTAATATGTTTACAAAAAGGGTAACACAATTTATCTCCATATTACATATGCAAATATTGCAGCAATTGGGAAAGGTGTCAAAAATATAAGGGTAAAATGGAAACAGAAGATCTATAGAACACAATAAAAATGTAAAAACAGGATTGTCTACAGCAGCTTTAAGGCAACATAAAGTTCCTAGAAGAACACTGAGGGCTTTGTTGAATAGAAAGGACAGAACACCGAAACGTAAACTTGGGCATAATACGGTCTTAAGTGCTGATATAAAGGAAGATTAAAAATAGGCGTTTAGATTGCAGTAAGTAGGTTTTAGATTGACTAGGATTCAGATTTGCTCATTTGCTTTTCAGATATGCGATGAGAAGTGAATTCCCCATCTTTCTGTAAAAACAAAGCGGGCAAAGACTGGTGTTTATGACTTCATGAGAAGAAATAAGGATATTGTTCTAAGAAACGATGAGCATCTTAGCTATTGCAGGCTCATGAGTTTCAATAAGGAATTTATTAGTGCACATTTTGAATTGTTAGGAAAAACTCTAGACAAAATGAATGTTCACAATCAGCCCGACCTTATTTACAATGTCGATGAGCGCGTATTAAAGTTAACCTACAATTGTACGCGCTAGCTCTAGATGAAGAAGGTAGTATATATGTACATGAAGCAACTCAATGAGAAAAAGGCGAAACTGCAACTCTTATGGCTTGCACTAACTCTACTGGAACAAAATTGATTCCACCTATGTTATTGTATGAAGGAAAGTATTAAAAAAAGAATTCGGTGATGAGCTTCCGAATGGCAGTGTTGTTGCTATGACTCCTAAAGGGTGTATTACGAAAGACGAATTTTGTCATTTCTTGCGTCACTTTAATTTCGCACCCAATAACGGGTATAGCGTTGCTCATATTAGATGGTGACCGCAGTAATTTAGATAACAGTGTTCGTGACGTTGCTGAAAATTTAGGGATGCAGAAATTCTGTTTGCCTGCACATTAGAGCCATAAATTACAACACCCAGACAAGTCGTTGAAAGTTTATTGGAATATGGAAGTGGAAAATTTCCAGAGGAAAAATCCAGGAAGACCACTACGGAAACTACAGTTAGGAAATCTGTTCACTGAAGCCTGTACACAAATACCTACCCATAATAATGCAATGTCTGGATTTGAAGCTACAGAAATATTTCCATTAAATCCACAAGTAATCCCGGGGACAGATTTTGCTCCTAGTGATGTCTCAAATCGCACGTCTCTACAAGCTAGGCCTACAAGTTCTTCTGCAACTTCTTTCACTTTGAAGACATCCAAAATACCAGAAACACCTACAGCTCTGACAACAAGCAACAACACTCTAACTACATCAACATCATTCTCGACTGTACAGAGTCTGATTGTCACGCTTAAAATTATTCGGAAGACCCAGAAAACTCGCCATTCCTTAAATGTGACAGCTTCTCTGTTGACTCGTCAATTGTTTTCTAAGGGTGTTCAAGGGAATGCCGACCAGCCATCTACTGTACCTTTGCATAAACTTAGAGTGAAAATTCGTAAAAATGATGATGAATTGCACTGTGAGAACTGTGGCCGAAACTACTACGACAAGTCTATGAATTCTCCGTGGATCCAGTGTGTTGAGCGTAAAGTGTGGTACCGCGAAATTTGCGATAAGGAAACATGCCAAAATTATGTTTGTGTACCTTATGTGACGATGGGTGCGCTCTGCTCTCTGAAAGCAGCAGCAGCAGTGACTAGAATATTCTAACAGCTAATTAGGCATGAAAATATTTTTTGACTTAGGAAAGACTTTTAAGTCCTTCAATTTCTTCGGCTATTATTTCACTAGTATTACAATTTTATAAAATTACTTCTTTAGTACATGATTTCCCTGAGTGTTACTAAAGCATTTCATTTGGTCTATAGGCTGATTTGGGTAGCTTTCAGTTATTGCTCAGTTCCAAAATTGCCTACAAATTTTATTGTAGAATTTTGAAGTTGGTGCAGCTTAAGTCTAAACATATTAGCATAACTAAATTAGTTCTAGTACTTTTAAAGATATATTAAGGAGTTATGGTTAAAATATTTGCCGCTTAAATATTAATCTAGGAAGAATATTAAAATATGCGATGACACATTTTTCTGTTTCTTTAATTGTTTTCTATAGCCTTACTGAACTGTTTTAAGATGAGGCCAGTTTCTAGGTTTTGTAAATAACTAAGAAATCTTAAAATGTTTGATTGGATTTGTGTAATAAAATTTGAAAGACTCAAATGCGAATTAAGTTTATTTCTTTTATTCATGTCTGTCTCTCTTAAAGACATTGAGATTTGTTTAAGTTTTCTAAGTGTTTTATGAGATATTAGCTACTATATTTTGTCAACATATATAATTTTTTTTATTGATATTCACGTTTGTAAACGGTTTTAATAATAGTGAATGTGTTGCAAACAGTACGTCTTTAACATTTGGTATTTTTACTAACAAAAACTAGACATGGCCGTATTCCGCGCCATATCTGGTAACAAACTGCATTTTACAACACAACTGATAAAATGTTTAAATGTTTTTAAATCATATATATTTTTGATGAATTTTATAGGCGTTGTGTTCCCAAATGATACAGCTAGCTTCTGAAAAAAAAATTCACAACTTTGTTTCTATAATTGTAAATTTTGTGGCAAAAATGGCGAATTAGAGGCGTTATTCCACGAACATACCCTAATTATACATACGCTTAGAATATTTACCAAATATTAACAGCTGTCGTAAAAATTGCCTGTTGTTGCAATACTTATATTGGTACAAAGTTTTGCGTTGAAGCAAAAGATAACGACAATCGCAAGGAGTGCCGTTCCTAGATATACAAAAGCAGTATGAACCCAAGTACAAGGCAAAGAAAACTAGAGTTCGCCACTACGGGACTACCAGGAACTAGCGTAGGTTTGTAGCAATGTATTTATGATGTTTAATTGTTAGACACGGGTTTTTAAATTGTAATTTTGAAAACTACTCCGAAATGATGTACGTTTTGCCAGACCCCCAAGCGTTTTTAATACGACATAATAGAACATTTTATTGTATGCAACGTATTTGTTTTTCACTACACAAATCGTTATAAGCTCTAGTTTGTTTGTAAAAAAACAGATTTGATAATAACAAAAAAATTACACATTTACAGCATAATTAACGAAATGTTTCTGATAAGAAAAATGTATTAGTTTCCACGTACCACAATTTAATAACTGCTGTTCCAGAATATTGGAGTCCATCTTCCTGTATCACAATGAAACAAACAAATGAAGAAAAAATATATTGTGAGCCTCACTTTGTTTATCGCCTGTTCGGGTTGTATTAAGCCACATGTCAGAACGCATTTGTGTTTTACAGCTTTTCTAACGCATGCCCTGACCACCCCGTGCTAACGCCTATGATTACATTTGCAGGAATGGTTGTGTCGTGTTGCAACACTTCCGTGGTCTGCTCAGTCACCAGATCTGTCATCCATTGATCAATGGCAGGGAACTTTTCTTTACTCTATGGTTGCGCAATATGAAACGCTAGCTTCCTCCACGTCAGCGTGTTTGTGATTTGGAGCACAATTTGAAGCAACTGAGGGAAAATCTGCACCAATGTAACATACGCTGTTCTAGGGTTGTTTATCTTATCAGTGAATTGCAATTCCAACTGTAGAAAAGCAATGAATTATTTATTATTTTAAAACAGTAAAAATTATGTTACATTATGCTTGGTTGGTTAAAATTTTTAACGCTGTTTCATGTCAAAACCCAAGTTTTTCGAAATTATAGGGGGGGGGAGGTGGAACATTATATTTAAATGATTTTGTATGGAGACCAACCGTATACACTTGGTCGATATACATTTGCTGTACAATTTGTTAGTTAGGAGAGTTTAATGTGCAAGACACAACATTGTTTGCCGAAACGTATTAAGCGCTGGAGGGCTTGCCGAACACACCCAGATTCATATTGTATGCTAGAATTTATTTAGTGTTATTGTGATTTCATCTCAGAATAGTAAGTGACACGTTGAAGAGCAGCATTCGTAATCAGTGAAGACGCAGTTAGTAGACTCTGTATGAAATTCTGATGTAGAAATGGAACATTTATTGCTAAATTTATGATATTCGCAGAATAATAAAGGCTTTTTTTTTGTTGTTGTAGTGAATATATTAAAAAGAAAACTAGTCACAGAGTGTTTGTCCTGACATGTGAATAATCAAATTGACGAGGTAAAATATAATGTCGTCTAGCCAGAGAAAATTTTAAGGAATTGGATAGCATGACTAAACCAGATGTAAGTGACATCGCCAATTTTTGCGCTTACAAAGCAAACTAACATTCCTCAAACAGCAGACTACGTGCACGTAACTACTTAGAGATCCTACGAAAACACAGGCTAGTGCAGTTATAATAGGCCTGTGATACATCTCAATATGCGACTCACAAACTAAACATATTATTTCCATTCTCCTGTACCAGCTGGCTATTTCGATCGACGCAACTACATCCCAATGTGCGCCCGGTCTTATTGTCAACATGTACTGAAGAGGAGCATATATACGTTATTATTTTGTTCTTTTAATAGTGAATTGATTAAACTCATTGAAATTTATCACAAAATAAAGTGCTATACTGTGGTGCATGTTTCAAGTACACTTCATACGAAAACGCAATTGGGAACCCGTGAAGATAAGTAATTCAGTACGTCAGTTGACTTGTGTTTCACGGCCTTCGACGTGGGACAACTGGTGTTTGTCCACGGTACCATGAACACAGAGTCCTATTGTAACATTCTGGATAATGGAATGCTCCCAACATTGTGACGTGTGTACGGAATGGACCCGTGTTACTTCCAGGATGACAATGCCAGGTGCCATGTTTCAAGGACTACTATGCAGTGGTACGCCGACAAAAATGTTCGTCGATTGGACTGTCCCGCCCAGAGCCCCGACCTCAAGCCTATAAAATATCTTTGGAACGAATTGGATCGCTGGATGAGGGTTCGTCAGGTGCAGCCAAAATCCATTGCTCAACTCATGGAATGCTTGCAAGAGGAATGGCGACGAATCCCCGTGGATGCCCTGCAAACACTCGTAGAGAGTATGCCAGACAGGGTGGCTGCTCTTATAGTCGCAAGAATTGGCTCTACGAATTCTAAGGGTGTGACAACCACCGTGCAAATATCGTGGACAGGTGCCCAATTACTTTTGGTAGATAGTGTACAATGAAGAGGTGCAGCAGGCGAAGCATTCGCTGCTCGAGTAATGGAATACATTTACTGTATGGGTCTGTGCGAAAAAGCGTTGCAATTTTACGTCTTCTCTGTTTAGTAAATTACATGATAACAAAGTTTTAATGTTTTCATTTGACTCACTATCGTACAAAACTCTACGATATGTGTGTAATCGACGGCGACTTACATGCAAGCGTCACACTGATGTTGACCATATCCTGGCCCTCGCAAACGACGGAGCTCTGAGTGACATCCACGTCCCACGGCCTGGATTCCTCGTTGATGACACCATCGCTGCTATCCTGTCCATGAAGCAACTGAACCTGCAAGAGGAAAGTACAATGTACAGAACACAAGCTCTCAGTATAATCCATGGCATTCTGTTATAAGCAATGGTCAGAACCATAAGTGAAGTAAACGTAGTGCTAAGGATATTTCGTTGCATTGTGACTGTCGTTTAGAAAATTAACTGTTTTTTTTTAACTTGTATAGGAGACTAAAAAAATATTTTTTTTTCCGGGGTCTTAGGTTTGGAAAAATAACCTGAAACAAGCAACCTATGTGATCTTAAGTTCGTTTATCTGGTTTACGAGTTGTAAATTTTATGAATAATGGCGATAATGTTGCATTGTAAGGAAAGCACATACATTAGATAAGATCGATATGGATCTGAACTCTACCGACAAACTGTGTCAAGAGAATTCTCATAAAAAAATAGAAAGAAAATATATAATAGAGCTTCGAGTTGCAGATGACATTATAATTTCCTGCGATAAATCACCCTATGCAGCTTTAATATTAGCTCGTAGTTCCTGCAGATTTTGCGATTGGGGCGGTGTCGCGAAGGAGCAGTCAGTAGTATTCCACACATTTTAAAATGGGATAGGTCTAGCGATGCGGCTGGCCATAACAGAGATGGATTCAAGTCATGCTCTTGATACGTCAGTGCACTAGGGATAAGAATTATCCTGTTGGAATAGAGCTCTGGAGAGGGATAATACAACCGTCAAAGTGCAGCGCTGACGTCGAATGGTGATCGCACATCGTACGAAATTGCACCCCGCACTGTGATACTGGACCGTCTGGACGTGTGACGTTTGTAACATAGCGTTTACTTCATAGTTATGTCTACTTTATCCCCACACATGTGTGTATTGATCGTTGCCACCAAGACAAAAGCGGAACTCATCACTGAAGAGTACCCTCTGTTATTCTGCATGGCGCCATGACAGTATGTGTGAACACCCTTGCAGTCTGTGGCGACGTGGATGTAGTGTTACGGCAGTCGTAACGGTCTGCGTGAATGTAGTACTTTCAAGAGTACCGGACATTCACGGGATGTTGCAGGGTTGGCATCACTGCTTGCTCGATGTCCACAATTGTGTCGGTTGGAGCACTCCGTGCACATCGGACCATTCGTCGGTTCTCTTTCGGGTGGTTCGTGACGGCCCCCAAAATCCTGCGTTCCATGTGTGCGTCCCTTCCTCTAACCACTTGAGCCCAAGAGCACACTATTTTAATAACTAAACAATTTACCTGGCACATAGTACAACAAAACTGACTATTGCGCCGTCCGCAACCCTGAGATGTGTCTCCTATGGAATGCGTCCATATGTTCGAAGCGCTGTCAAACTCGTCTCCTAAGCAGACTACACTTTAGTGGTACTACCCACACAACATCACGATTGGGATTAGAAAGCAGGCACAACGGGCCGATCTTATAAAGGTGGTCAGGTACAGCGATAATGCCCGCATTCCGGATTGCGAATATTTCTGTCTACCCTCGCCGGAAATAGAATCCGGTTTGCCGTAGTGGGAGCGAGTGTGATGTGACCACTGTAACACTCTTATTCCCCACTCATCCTATTTGACAGATACCCAAGTGAATATACAGACACACGCACGCATGCATACATATTTACACACATGCACGCATGTATCCTGTTTATGCTAAAGTGAGCTTTTTTTGAAATCAACTCCCGAAAAATTGTGCTACAGGTAACTCAGTTTGCGTTACGCTCACTGCAGATTGGCGTGGCACTACAGGTTTAGCTGACGGCGAAGAAATAGCATTAGTTTTTAGTATCGGCGTTTTATTGCGAGCGTAGTGTTTACATTTATGTCCAAGGTTAACATTTCTTGTTTTATTTATAGTATATTACGGAATAGGTAGTAAGAAACACATACAGGTCTAACGATTAAACGATATCACTTGGCTAGGGTATGAATAAAGTGATCAAGCCGCTGACAATGTTAACTTTACATATAGTGGAGGGATACAGTGTAATAAAAAAAGGTGACCATGAGGAGGGCTTCGGAAAATGTTCAGTTTACCTTGAACAGTCTATATACTGTGTACTGGTGCTGAAGGCAAAGGTTGTAAAGAGCGGAACGAGGGTTGCCTGACCTGTGTGAGCCAGTGGCCTGTTAGGTTCCTGCGGTTGTTGATGGAGAACTTGACAGTTGAAGAACGCGCAGCTACACAGTGCATGTCTTCTGGAGAAGAGGCGAGGCAGGCAGGAGACATCAACACCAAGCTTACTATCAGAGTGTTCCATGTCGCATGCTGTGTCTCTGGAACAACATTCCAACTGCATCTTAGCTCAACAACTAAACTACCTCATATCTAACATATTGTAGCACAGCTGTGTGGTAGAGACGAGACCCAAGTATGTCTCAGGACTGAGGCTTGTACGCTACAAGGGGAGGAAATCCATACAAGGGGAAGGCTGTCACGATAGAAGCGGACTGGCCAGCCATCATCTCAACTGGAATCACAATTGGCTCCCTATAGCTACAGGCTGTTCACATACTGTAAACTGAGCACTACTGAACGCCTGACATAATATCTACTTGTATGAGTAGATGTATAAGGGGAGTTCTAGCGCTACTCAATTTTCATAGAAAAGTCGTGGTTTTTTGTTCAAAAATAATGGTCTGAAATTTAAGAAATTAAACATTCTAAAAAACAAGCAAAAGTACTCCAAAATCAAGCATTTTTACCCACAAAATCTAGTAAATTTATAACTTTTTCAAAATGTTCGAGCAGGATTTGCGTCTCCTTAAAAAGCAAGGTATTTTTTCCCCAAAATAAAGCAAATTTCTCGTTTTTCAAGCAAAATTTTCATGTTTTATAGAAATAGCAATTTGCAAGTGGGTAATCTAAATAAAGTTAATTTTAGATAAAATTGAGTGAAAATATTAAAAAATATAATTGATAGAAATTTCATATTTTTTAAAGAGAATTCTGGATCATAGAGAAACTTCCCTTATTTCATTCTTTTAAACTTTTATACATTATAAAAACCAGCTTCTCATTTGTTAATTTAAATGAACTTTAATCAAATATCTTGACATAGCTCTTTCAATGAAATTTCAAGTTTAACATCTAGAATACAATTTTTTTTTGCCAAACTTAGGATCATAAATTTCAAAATCTATAGCAGGAAATCATTTAATTGTTTCTAGTTCTTGTGGTTTGGGGAATTCAAGCGAATTGTTCAACTTTTTGAGCAGAGATTCCATTTTATTGTGTTATTTACATAAAACCAATTATTAAAGAAAATTTTTTTTTCATCTTCTCAATAAATTATTTTTCTTATTAAATAAAAAAAAATTAGAAAAGCATAGTAAAAAGTGTGGGGTAGTATTAAATATAGAAAGTATTCACACGCATAAATACACAAAAGATAAGCATATTCATAATTGTAAAAAAAATGTTGTGCTGAATATGTCAAAAAGCAATACGAGTTAAAAGAAAGAGAAAGTACTATCCGAATGTGGATAATACGTATCTAAACTATCACTCAAAAAGCACAAAAATACTTAACTACACAATACAAATGAAATTCGACATGCTGATTATTCAACTAAGATGTGTTTAGTATGCAATGAGAATATATCTATCGACTCATTTTATTTCCACAAATCTACTATAATCAAACTTACAACAAAATGTAAAAGATGTTTTAGTAAATATGATAGAAGTCGCCATAAGTTAAACAATGATAAAATGCTATGAGTATATGGAAAACATTTTAGTAGTGGATATCTCGAAAAGCAAAAAACAGTAAATCGAACAATACAATAGTATACATTCTAAATTAAATTCAACGTGATAATTATTCAACATAAACATGTACAGTATGTAATGAGAATAAATCTAAAAAGTCATTTTGTCGTCATAAAACTACAAATGACAAACATACAACAATATGTAGAAATTGCTATAATGAGAAATATCATCATAAGAAGAAAATAGTTAAAAACGATTTCAATATTATCAATAAATTTAATCTCATATTTCGATATTACACATTTATATTTCTACCCTCGTTTCTGCAGTCTTCATAAATTTCCTTTCTTATAGACAATAAAAATTATGTAGACCAATATCGCAGTTGAGTTGGGTGAGAAGAGATTGAGAGAGTTGAGAATTATAAGTAGTGATTTAAAATTTACATATATTGGTACAGGCTACGGGAAGCTGATTTAATTGCGGCTATCATGCCATTTATTATAAATCAACAAAGATTTAAAAATTCACCATTTTCAAATTACACTACAAAAAAAAAGAAAAGCTAAAAAACAATTAAAAGAAATTTTCCCATTTTATACTAATGTTTTCATACTACCTAGTGATAAAAGTAAGCGAGTAACAAATGGATAACAAAAAATAATTTTACAAGGTTACCTTTTAGCTGATGTCAATTTCAATTAATTTTATAAACAAGGTAAAAACTAATTAATGAAATATTCCCCAATTCTCCTAATGTGTTTATTAGCAAAAGAAATAGAAGAACCAATCAAAAGTACAGAGTTAATACAGCTTTCAAAAGTAGGATAACAACATATAACATTGAACATTTCTTTAATTTAGTGCAACCTAATCAATTTTTAACTTCAGAAAAATAAGGTTTTTGAGACAATACGCGATCATCTTAGGAACTTTAGAGTAGTGAAAACCACCATTAAATTATATACTAATTGTCGCAAGCAGGAAAATAATTAAGTACAATTATTTCCATTTCAGTCATATAATCACACAATATTTAACGGAAGAGACATTATAAGAGATTTTTAAAATTATAAAACAGGAATTACTTACGCAATTATCTGAATTTCAAAGAAAATGTTCTGGATGGACTTTAAATAGAGTAATTGGAATATAAGTAGAAATAAATAAGTATAATCCATTAAAACGATCATCATATATTGATTGAACTACCAGAATTTATAAAGATTAAGAAAGCATGCATAAATGTTACAAACAAAGATCCAAAATGCTTTCTTTGGGCAATAAAATCTGCACTGTTTCCTGCAGAAAAAGCCCACAAAGATTATCTAAATATAAAAATGTGGGTCTTAATATTGAGAAAACATTAGATAAATTTTAATATCCTACTAAAATTGATGATATACCAAAAATAGAAAATCAAATCGATACTTCTATAAATGGATACTCTATTGATGAATGAAGGTAAGAAATCCATGGTATATCCACTAAAACTTACAAAAAATAAACAAATACGCATATAAATTTACTTTATTTAAAAAATAATGCAAACTCGCATTAATGTTGGATAAAAATTTATCAAGTTTAGTTTCAATACAAAAAAAAATTAGCATGGCGAAGTTTATATATGCGATATGTGCCTTAAATTCTGTTATTTTCAAGAAAAATTAAATTAACATATTTCTGATTGCTCGAATAATGAACCTGTGAAGATAATCATCCCTTCAAAAAGCGAACAAATAAAATTAAAAAGTTTAAAACACCATGAAAATCCCATTCACACTTATGCAGATTTTGAATCAATTCTAAATAAAATATCAACTAAACCAAATCCAAAGATATCTATAAATTTAAAATAATCACAAAATATCCAGTTTTAACAGAAGACGATATTGATAATGGTGTTACAAAGAAATACAAAAAAAAATCTATATAAACTTACAAATGCGCAAATAAATAACATTGATTTAAAATTGAATGACGAATCATATACAATGAAATATCAGCTACACGAAGCATCTCGTTTTGCATATTTTTATTGCTGTATAGTGAGTTAAGTCGCCAGTGTAATGAGGCCAAATGTATAAAATATTATATCAATCAATAAAAAGAGAGTAGAAAGAGATTGTGAAACATATTCACAATGAACCAATACTACTTAAAAAAGTATGATACAATTTATATAGCAAATAAAAATTAAAGAGTGTAATTTATGACTGTGAAAAATATAGAAAATACAAAAAGTAGAAACATTATGATCACATAAGTGGGAAATCATAATCCAGTATGAATATTTAATTTAAAATTTAAAAGAACAAATTATTTCCAAATTTATTCATAATTTAACTGGGAATGATCGCATTTAATTTTAAAGAGTTAGAATATGAAAAAAAATAACATTTTAATAGCACAATAATTGAAGAAAAGTTTATAACTTTGGAAAAACATAAAAAAATAAATTAAAAAAATTAACTTCCTCCAATGAGTGAATTTTTACAATAAATTAACGCATATACTATATCTGATTATGAATACGAACATGGAAAAAAATTATGGAACCAATTTAATAAAAAAATCTTCGTGAATACCACGATTTACATTTTAAAAAGCGATATATTATTCTTAGGAGATATATTCTAAAATTTTAGAAACCCATGAATAAATTCTTATGGTGGTATTACATGGTATTTTACAGCACCGGTTTATTGTGGGACACAAAGTTAAAAATGACTAACTAACCACTAGATTTATTACAATTCGAGGCGGTATTTCACAATGTTGTGAGCGTTATGTTAAAGCAAATAACAAATATTTGGAAGATTTCAAATCAAATCAACAATCAAATTATTTAGCTTATCTCGATGCGAATAATTTATATGGTTGAGCAATGTCGCAGCATTTACTATATGGTGGTTTCGAATGGGTGTACTATGGACTAAATGATTTAGAGCATGGGCGTGAAAAAATATTCAATTTGAAAAACGATTCTGAGTTAGGTTATATATTAAAGGTTGATTTAGAGTATCCATAAGAACTACATGATTTACATAAAGATCTACCTTTTTGTCCTGAAAATAAGGTAGTTCTAAAAACAAATCAATCTAAATTATTAACAACTTTAGATAACAAACAAAAGTATGTAATTCACTATCGCAACTTGAAACAGTGTCTAAATACTGTATTAAAAATTACAAAAATACATAGAATAATAACGTTTGATCAGTTCAATTGGTTAAAAAAAGTACATAGATTTCAACACAACAATGAGAACTAATGCTTAAAAATATTTTGAATAAAGATTTTTATAAGCTCATGAATAATTCAGCGTTTGCAAAATATGGAAAATATTAAAACAGAGTTGATATAAAATTAGTATCAGATTCTGGAAAATGTGAAAAATTAGTAGCAAAACCAAATTTCAAAAGAAGCACTATATTTAATGAGAATCTTGCAGCTATTCGCATGAATAAATCCAATGTAATCTTTAATAAGCCAATTTATGTGGACATGTCATTTTTAGACATATCGAAATAATTAATGTATTATTTCCATTAAAAAAGTGATGAAACCAAAATATGATGATAAAATTGACTATGCTATCAAGATACTGAAAGCTATATATACATATAAATAATACAATATTATATTATATATATAATTATAACATAAAAACAGAATATTTCTACGAAGACATGAAGTCGATGATAGAAAAATTCGATACAAGTGATTATCCAAACGACAATACCTATAACATGCCACAAATAAATAAAACAAAGGTTTTAGGAAAAATGAAAGATGAATGAAATGGGAAAATAATGAAAGAATTTTGTTGGTTTACGTTCTCCTCACTCGCTCACTCACTTTCCTCTACGTGGGTGCAAATTATTTTTAGTGATGTTCTTAAAATTTTAGATAGCAGGTAGTTCTTGATGTCTCGTTGACAGCAATCATTAACCAGAAACATATGCAGCAGGACCGAGACAATGGTATAAACACACGTGCCTTACCCGGGACTAGAACCAGAAAACCTCGTAAAAAACCAGAATGTATTCAACTGCATTATGGTGGTAGGGTTCCGAGAATAAACATCGGATGCAATCAGGCTAATGTTGAGAATGATAATGTTAACTAACTTGAAATATTTAGATACTCATCATTTCGAAAGTAAGTAATTGCGTGAAACACTAAAACAAGGAAGTTTTCATGGCCTACCATAGCGCAACTTATGTGTAGAATTTGGTGGAAACTGGTTGATTGGTCTTCGAGATAAAGCATAGAATTATTATTTTCTTAATCGGTGGTATCTTACAAAATTGCCTTACAAAATGTTCTGTATACTATGCTTCTAATATATACTGTCAGAATAAAAATTTTCGTCGAATTTTGTTAAATTGTTAAATAGATATGCGATACTTATAAAAAATATTTATATGGCCGCAATTTCGAAAATCAACGTCAGGCCACTTAAATCATGTAACTCTACATTACCTTCTGTGACAATAATATAGTGTAAAATTTGGTGGAAATAAGTTGAATTGCTACGGAAATGTGACAAATTGTTATATTTTCTTAGCTGGCATTATTTTCCGAAAGAACAGTAAAGGAGGATCTCTTGATTCATCATTGAAGCTTCTAATGAATACTGTTAGTGTGCCAAGTTTGGTTAAATTTGGTCGAATTGTTAAATAGATATAACATGCTAACACAAATCTATACATACAATAGAAATGTGTGTTTGTGATTTTCGAATTTTCGACTTTTAATTATTTTTCATATAGTATACTAAGTTGTATCAAATGTTAATTTTTTTCATGTCTGTCTGTATGTCTGTCCGACCGGATTTAACTCAAATACCACTGAACGTATTGACATCAAATTTGCAGTCTATAGATAATAACCCCAGGACCAACTTAGTGTTTGTTTCATCAAGGTATCTCAAACGGATCCGGAAAAAGTGAGGATAAGGGACATAAATAGGTACTGTATTAAGATTTTCTTAGGATTATTATTACATTAAATAAAGCATTGTAAAAAAAAGTTTTAATCTCTCCTTTCTATTTTGTCAATGGGCTATCCTTTCTTTCCCAAGAGCCTTAGTGGGGCAGTGGCTATAGCTATTCCAAGTGGGGCCGCAGTGGCTTTAGTGGAGAGAACTATATCAAGTGGGGCCGTAGTGGCCCAGTGGATAGATACATATCAAATGAGACCGCAGTGGGCCCAGTGGCTACAGCGATTCCAAGTGGGGCCGTAGTGGTTCAATGGATAGAGAGATTCAAATACCTAAATGTCATGCGAACGAAGTATCACCAGTCAGCTCTTATTTATGTAAACGCTATTTAAGAAAGGTTTGCAGCACTTAAAACACGTTAGTTTACGTGCTCTATTGTAGCACTACTTGCATGGAAAATTTGGTGGATCTAGATTGGAGGGTTCTCGACATTTGGCATATAACCTTTTTTTTTCAATTGACCATCTTTATAAATGTACGACAATTGGTTGTATATTAGCAGATTAGATGATTATCGTAGTTACTGGCAATATACAAAATTAAGTTAAAATTGGTTATACAGTTTCGTACATATAGCACACTAGGCTGAAAAATTTATATAGTCGCAATTCTGAAAATATGAGTCTTCTATATTTGAAACATATAAATTAATAAGGTCTGCCACAGTACAACTTCTTCGTCAAATATGGAAGAAATTGGTTGACTTTTTTCCCGAGGTATGACAAAAAAAAAATTTACTTTTTCATGTGGGGCTATCTTACAAAATGGCGGAGAAATGAGACGACTGTGTAGACAAATTTAATGTATACAATAGATACTGTCAGCATAATTTGAAATTTGTTTCGTAGTTTCGTAGACATAACATACCTAGCTAAAATGTTTATATGGTCACCATTTTTTAAATAAGGGCATGAACCATTTAAAACATCAGTTTACATGGCTTGCCGTAGAGCTACTTGTTTGCCAAATTTCTAAAAAACTGTTGGAGTTTCCGGACATAAGTCTGCATTCAAATTCAAATTCGTTATGGGTTGCTGTCGTACAAAATGGTGGGCAAAAGAGACAATGTGTGGGCAAATTTAATGGTTATAATATATAATGCCACAAAGTTAGGTTAAAATTAATTACATTGTCTCAACGATATAACATACAAAGATAAAATAACTACATAGACGCAATTTAAAAAAAAAAATTTTTTTGACCTACTTAAAACACTGTTTGAATTTCCTACCCCATTATTATTTGTTAGCCATATTTGGCAGGAAGCGGTCAATTGTTTCCCGAAATATGATAAAAAAAACTTTATAAATACAGCCAGCATACAAAAGTGGTAATTTTTGGCATATATGATGCTTGTAATAGATACTGTGTGCATACAAAATTTGGTCGAAATTGGTGTAACTGTAGAGCAATAACACGAAATAATCGTAAAATATTTGTATAGCCACTATTTTGAAAATGAGCTTCTCTTAAATTTATTTTGCATACATGTACGCGGCCCAAAACAGTATCAATTATGTGCATAGTTTGGTGAGAATTGGTTGAGTAGTTTTCGAGATATAACGCGAATGCCTTATTTTTCACGTGGCGGTATATTCTAAAATGGTTTACCAACAATAATAACCATCTCTAAATTCGACGCTTATGTACATGATGCGCTGTCAACGCACGAAATTCGGCTTAAGTCGATTGAATAGTTTCCGAGATGTATCATACAACTCTAATTTATCAAATGGCCGCACTTTTGAAAGTAAGAGTTCGGTGTGGTCGAAAACTATAAAAGTCAGGCGTCCTCACTAAGTACTATATGTGTACCGAGTTTGGTGAAATTCGGTTCACACGTTCAAAAATTGTGATATATGTGTGCGTTGGGCTGTTAGAGTGTGGCGGGGGGGGGGGGGGGGGTTACACATGCGTACACACACATACTAATAGGAAAGTGATCTAATTAGCCTTTCTTATCGTCGGAAATTAAGCCAAAATAGGGCGGGACAGAAGTGTAGGCCTATCATTCCCGTCGTTTATGGACGACGATGGTTTTATGCGACCTGCCTATAGGTTGTTCACGGTAAAATGAGCACTTTAGAAAGCGTGCTTAAGATTTACTTGTAAACACGTTGTGCGTTCTTCCGCCTTATGTGAAATTAACTTTGCAATGGTCTTCACCACTTTATTCCTGAGTCGGTCAAGTGAAGCTGTGAAATATTGTACAAATCTGCTCATTTTTACACTTCGATGCATTAAAAAATACAGAAAGCGAGATAAATAATTTAAATGATTACAAATGGTTACCTAACTTTTTTTTCGACATTAATATATGGAACTACTTTCCCCTCTGTCGTTACCAACTTTACTGGACACATGTCGCTCTTTGCGACCGTTAAAATGTATGCAAGGGACTTTTTCCTAAGGTTGATTTCAAAAGTGGTCACTTTACCGTGAACAGCCTATACCAGCAGGCAGCTGCGACATTTAAATAGTAAATCATATTTTAATGAAATTTCACCTCTCTGCGTTAACTGAACGGGGGTCGTGGTGGTGTAGTGGTCCGACTACTCGCCTCCCACCTGGACGAACTGGACTGGATTCCCGGTGGGACTGCTTCCGGATTTCCGCACGTGGGAATCGTGTCGGACAATGGCGCTCGTCGGCGGGTTTCCTCGGGGATTTCTCATTTCCCCCCACCCTTGCATTCCGGCGCTGCTACGTACAACCACTCACCACCAGCAGCTCTCAAGACCTCGATGTTAATCTCTTCACTACACTCTCCTTATCTGAACATAGTATCATTTTCTTTATGCGTGTTATGTGTTAACTAGTAATCCTAGATTGTTCATTTTAATAATCCTTATAATAAAATAAATAGCGAAAATTAAAAAGAAAACGTTACTGAATAAAATTAGTATTTTTTTTAAATTTTGATTAAGATAATTTTAACATTGCTTATTCGCCAGAGTACGGAAACTAATCAATAGTTGCTCAAGGGAGCAGTATACAAACAAAATACGGCTATCTCTTAAATAAACATGCATTAATTTTGTTTGTATACAGATGCATGTGTAGCTCTATATATATATATATTATATATATATATATGGGTTCAATACATTAAGTTTTTACGTTAATACTCGATTAACTTCCCCATTACACGATACGTGAAGCTATACAATATTTGAAGGGATGCCCTTGTGTTTCAATGGAGATACAAGCAATATTTCCATTCTGAAAGAAAACTCGCGACTTGATATACGTGCAGAAATATGAAGTGAAATTTTATAGTAATTTTTTTAGTGAAACACAATTCGTAAACTAGTACCATAATAGGCCATATGTCTTATGAAGTAAAAGAGTACGCCATAGAAAAATTAAAAATTACTAAACTCACAGTTCTGACGACAGGAATTCTTGAGATACTGCCACAAGAAACCCGAAGAACGGTGTATTTATACTTCGTAGGGGTCAGCCGGCCAAATAATTCTGCTCGCGGAACTTAATTGAGAATCACGCACCAAGTGGTTTTAACAGTCGCTACAACAAAGTTTAACTCTGAGAAGAGTATGAAACGAGGGGCATCAACATTCTGAGTGTTACTTGATTCTGAAATGCGCTTTTTCATTACGGGGATTGATGTCGTTACCACAATACATAGCGGCAGGAAGTTGGCCTTAAATAGCTGCAGGATCGTTGATGGGTGAAAACGTTCCACAGAATTTGAGGCATTTTCGGAAATAACTCCCATAATTTATAACGCAGTCCATTGAACAGGCCCATCACTTTGTAGCTCTTCTTGGCAGAATGAAAGCCACGGGGTGTTTCATCAGGGAATGTCGGACTACTTTGCAGCGACGCTACGAGCTTTTATAGATTGAGTCCTTCAACTCATTGCCAACACGGTGACACTTGCCATTCGCAAAATGTGGCCTAATAGACTCAAAAGGAGCTAATGACATAAAAAAATAATTGCAAAAACTTTTAAAACCAAGCTTTAATTTATAAATGCCCTAAAAATGGGAAAAATAATTATATTAGTTACACAATTTGTAGAACTTGTAAGATTTGGTCGAACATCCGTAATAAACTTTACTTCAAATTAATACGTTTTTATCAATATATGTTTAGTATTTACAAGCTTGTCGCGAATAGTCAAGAGCCTCAACCAATATATGTGCTTACTACGCTTATGCAAATGAGGTAAACGTTCTACATAGCGCCAAGGTTTTAGATACTAAATATAAAATTTCTACTAACATATTAATTCGTAGTAAATTATTACGGCTGTTAGACCACATATTACAAGTTCTACAAATTGTCCAGGCATGTTTTTGCCACCCCACAAGGGCGACAGTCAAAGACAGGGAGGTCTGACAACATTGCTGCAGCAAGCTCAACTGCATAACGGGAAGTGATTTAGAATCGACTTGCAAGATTAGAACTAAACACACCTACCCACACACATACAAGTCAAGTTAAACAAAAGTATGCAAAATAGTATGCTTTTCTTGGGTCGAGGATATTTACGAATAGTACGCTGGCCAACTTGATGTGATGCAGATTCGCTTATTTTCGTTTATATTTACTTCAAATAATTCATTCTGATGAGAAAAATTTGTATTATTTGTATTCCTGCTTTCCATTTATTTAGGTGACGAACAAATCTTGGCTTAGGTATACAGAAATTGCATATGTTCTACTAAGTCCATTTAACAGACACTTCCTGTCACCCTGTCACGAGTTCCTTTTTGTACCGACTCTCGTAGGTTTAGACTTGTGAGTGGTCGACATGGAATGCAGCGTAATAGACTACAAAATTTCCAATCTTCCCTATGCCGAGACGGGGACCTGGTGACAATCTATGACTTTTATATTGTGTTGTAGCAGGCCTCATAAGTGTGGGCCCAGTTTTCTACCGTTATTTCTTACTGAGATTGTACCACGGACTTTAAGTACTTGTTTACATTGGCAAGTCTGCTGCGGTAAATGTTGATTTCTTCTCGCATCTGGGATTCTTTGAGCAACGAACACCAAGTGCTGATTATCAACAATTCTGTTAAACTGTATTACTCGCACAATTCTGTTAAAGTGTAATTTTTTTTAGTAATCAGTTGCTCTTTCAGGACATAACGTTCACTGATAAAATAATTAAATCTATGCGAGTAACGAGATTTAGAACAATAAGGTAATTGTCTGTAATATATCTGTTAAACAAACATTGAACATATTAAACATTAGAGAATATAAAACAGTGATGTTATCAGTTGCAGTGCATGAAAGCAGAAAATGAATGTATCAATTTGTAATACTTTACGATTATATTTCGCTATAAATATTTTAACTATACGTACGTGCTTTCGCAATTAAGAGTTTCTGTTTTCTAACATGATGCTCTGTATTAAACAAGCTAAATCACGGGTTTTTACTGAATCTTTTCATAAGCATAAAACATCATTAAAAAAAATTATCTACACCCACACCAATACCATATTGATTGTTTTTGTAAACACTGCATTTTTCAAGAAAGAACTAAAATGTTGCTTGTTATCAAAAGTGTTTTCCCTTGGTTGACGAATATTTACGTCCCACATTCTAAGAAGGCAGACTACTACCCAATTATAGGTTGTTCAGAGTAAAGTGAGCAGTTTCGAGGCTCTAGTTTCTTTGTCCTTTAAGCCATTTTTTTTATCCATTAACCACCTTATATATATGAATATTGCCATGTAAGTAATAAATACAGTATTTTTTTTCCACAGCACTCTACATTCAACGTCTAAGAATAAATTAAATGCATTTTTAACAATAAATATTTCAATTGAGAGGGCTTTCAAAAGTGCTCACTTTACCGTGAATAGCAAGTAGCAACAAATGTGCAATTTTGTAACATAGCTTTTATGAATTTCTACCCCAAAGATATTAAGAAAGGGATTATACAGAAACAAGTTGAATTGGCCCCTGCGTCTTCTATTTCGTTCGATATTGAAATATTATGGGCATAGCGGAGACGAAGCTCAAGCAAAGCAGAAGAACCAGCATGTAAGAATTAAATATGTTTTTTTCATGTACACAGCATGTATAACTTGATTTGAATTGACTTATGCCTTTGTACAAATATGAACTCTCACAGATACCAAACTCTTAAATCGTAAACGAGTCACCTGTCATAGTAGCCTAATGGGAGGGTTGATGTACTACGGTTGCTCCAAAACTAACCGTTCCTCTAAATTATGTATTGTTTGGTTGAGCATTGTTCGAGACATCTTTTCATAATTATGTTTATAGTGTTAGTGCACCTAGGCGTTGGTTAGGTTGTGTTAGTTTTGAGTAGGTTATGTTCAGCTAGGTTAATTACGTCAAATTATTTGAAATATTGATAAATATATATATATAATATGACTCAGTCTGTTATATATATTTATATATATATATATATATATATAGTATAGTAATAATATCAAATATCTATACCCCAAAAAAACTTAGAAAATTATGTTCATTTATCATATGATATATTCTCCCTCAACAAAAGTATTATCAATCCAGAGAGATAATTTTTGTAGTTAAAAATCTTGCCACTCAGCAATCTCGCTTTTCGGGCAGTCTTTAATTAAGTCTGGCGTGGTAATTTGCACTAACTTTAAATTTATTAATTAATATTTATCAATATTTCAAATAATTTGACGTAATTAACCTAGCTGAACATAACTACTCAAAACTAACACAACCTAACCAACGCCTGGGTTTGCACTAACACTATAAACAAAAATTATGAAAAGATGTCTCGAACAATGCTCAACCAAACAATACATAATTTAGAGGAACGGTTAGTTTTGGAGCAACCGTAGTACATCAACCCTCCCATTAGGCTACTATGACAGATGACTCGTTTACGATTTAAGTGTTTGGTATCTGTGAGAGTTCATATTTGTACAAATGGCATAAGTCAATTCAAATCAAGTTATACATTGCTTGTACATGAAAAAAATATTTAATTCTTACATGTTTGGTTCTTCTGCTTTGCTTGAGCTTCGTCTCCGCTATGCCCATAATATTTCAATATCGAACGAAATAGAAGACGCAGGGGCCATTCAACTTGTTTCTGTATAATCCCTTTCTTAATATCTTTGGGGTAGAAAAATTTATAAAAGCTATGTTACAAAATTGCACATTTGTTGCTACTTGCTATTCACGGTAAAGTGAGCACTTTTGAAAGCCCTTCAATTGAAATATTTTATTGTTAATAACATGCATTTAATTTATTCTTAGACGTTGAATGTAGAGTGCTGTGGAAAAAAAAATACTGTATTTATTACTTACATGGCAATATTCATATATATAAGGTGGTTAATGGATAAAAAAATGGCTTAAAGGACAAAGAAAACTAGAGCCTCGAAAACTGCTCACTTTACTCTGAACAACCTATAATTGGGTAGTTAGTCTGCCTTCTTAGAATGTGGGACGTAAATATTCGTCAACCAAGGGAAAACACTTTTGATAACAAGCAACATTTTAGTTCTTTCTTGAAAAATGCCAGTGTTTACTAAAAACATAGTTTTTGTAAGAGATTGTTTTATGATGTTTTATGCTTATGAAAAGATTCAGTAAAAACCCGTGATTTAGCTTGTTTAATACAGAGCAACATGTTAGAAAACAGAAACTCTTTAATTGCGAAGGCAGTACTTTAGTTAAAATATTTATAGCGAAATATAATCGTAAAGTATTACAAATTGATACCATTCATTTTCTGCTTTCAGCACTGCAACTGAATAACATCACTGTTTTATATTCTTAATGTTTAATATGTTCAATGTTTGTTTAACAGAAATTTTACAGACAATTACCTTATTGTTCTAAATCTCGTTACTCCCATAGATTTAATTATTTTATCAGTGAACGTTATGTCCTGAAGAGCAAACTGATTACTAAAAAAATTACACTTTAACAGAATTGTGCGAGTAATACAGTTTAACAGAATTGTTGATAATCAGCACTTGGTGTTCGTTGCTCAAAGAATCCCAGATTGCGAGAAGAAATCAACATTTACCGCAGCAGACTTGCCAATGTAAACCCAAGTAAAAAGGGGTCCGTGGAAAAATTTTCTCAGTAAGAAAACCGGTAGAAAATGGGCCACACTTATGGGGCCTGCTCCCAAAAACAATATAAAACCATAGATTGTCACCAGGCCCCTTTTTCTCGGCATAGGAAGGGGGGAAAAAATTTTTTTGTAGTTTTATTACGCTGCATTCCATGTAAAACCAAACTAAAAAAGTCAAAAAACCTACGAGAGTCGGTACAAAAAGGGAAACCTCGGGGACAGGGTGACGGAAAGTGTCTGTTAAATGGATTTAAATTTAAAAACATATGTTTTTTCTGTATACCTAACCCCAAGATTTGTTCGTAAATTTAAATAAAGGGAAAAGGGCAGGAATAAAAAAATACACACTTTTTCTCATCAGAATAAATTATTTGAAGTAAATAAAAAAAAAAAATAAGCGAATCTCCCATCAATTCAAGTTGGCCCCCACCCGTATATTGAAAAACCCCCTGGGCCCCAAAAAAAGGGTTTACTATTTTGCATACTTTTGTTTAACTTGACTTGTTGTGTGTGGGTATGGTGTGTTTTGTTTTTAATCTTGAAAAAGTCGATTCAAAATCATTTCCCGTTATGCAGTTGAGCTTGCTGCAGAAAATGTTGTCAGACCTCCCTGTCTTTAAATGCCCCCCTTGGGGGGGTGGAAAAAAACATGCCTGGAAAATTTTGGGGGGGAAACTTGTAATATGTGGTCTAACGGGCCGTTTTAATTTATTTCGAATTAATATGTTAGTAGAATTTTTTTTATTTAGTATCAAAAACCCTTTGGGGCGCTATGTAGAACGTTTCCCCCTTTTGCAAAAACGTAGTAAGCACTTTTTTTGGGGTTGAGGCTTTTTGACTTTTTTCGCGAAAAAGCTTGAAAATACAAAAAATATTTTTATTAAAAAAGTTTTAATTTGAAGTAAAGTTTTTTCGGATGTTCGACCAAAATTTACAAGTTCTACAAATTGTGTAACTAATATAATTTTTTTTCCCATTTTTAGGGCATTTTTTAATTAAAGTTTGGGTTTTAAAAGTTTTTGAAAATTTTTTTTTTGTGTCATTAGCTCCTTTTGAGTCTATTAGACCACATTTTGCAAAATGGAAGTGTACCGTTTTTGGAAAAGATTTGAAGGACTCAATCTATAAAAGCTGTAGCGTCGCTGAAAAATTAGCCCGGGGACTTTCCCCTGATAAAAACACGCGTGGCTTTCATTCTGCCAAGAAGAGCTACAAAGTGATGGGCCGGGTTCAATGGACGCGTTAAAAATTATGGGAGTTATTTCCGAAAATGCCTCAAATTTTTTGGGGAAACGTTTTCACCCATCAACGATCCTGCAGTTTATTTAAGCCAATTTCCCTTTGCCGTTTGTATTGGGGGTAACGACATAAATCCCCTTTAATGAAAAAGCGCATTTCAAAATTTAAGTAACATTTCAGAATGTTGATCCCCCTCGTTTCATATTTCTCCGAGTTAAACTTTGTTGTAGCGACTTTTAAAAAACCACTGGGGGCGTGATTCTAAATTTTAATTTTCCGCGGGGAAAAAAATTTTGTGGCGGCTGACCCCTACAAAAGTATAAATCCCCCGTTCTTCGGGTTTCTTGTGGCATTTATCTCAAGAGTTCCTGTCGTCAGAACTGTGAGTTTAGTTATTTTGAATTTTTCGGGGGGCGTTCTCTTTTACTTATAAGATTTTAGGGCCTTTATGGTACTTTTTACGAATTGGTTTTTACTAAAAAAAAATTTCAAAAAAATTTCATTCATATTTTGCCGTACATCAAGTCGCGAGTTTTTTTTCAGAATGGAATATTTCTTGTATCTCCATTGAAACACAAGGGCCCTACCTTCAAAAAATTGTTTAGCTTCACGTATCGTGTAATGGGGAAGTTAATCGGGTATTAACGTAGAAAATTAATGTATGGAACCCATATTATATTTTATATTTAAAATATATTTTTATATATATTTATATATATAATATAACTATACATGTAATATAAACTATAAAATTTTTTTTGTAACTATAATATATATATATATAGTTACACATGCATCTGTATACAAACAAAATTAATGCAAAGTGTATTTTAAAAGGGGGGCCGTTTTTGTGTGTATACTGGGTCCCCCGAGAACTATTGATTAGTTTCCGTTTCTCTGGCGAAAAAGCAATGTTAAAAAAAAAACTTAAAACAAAAATTAAAAAAAAAATATAATTTTTTTTAGTAACGTTTTCTTTTTAATTTTCGCTATTTATTTTATTATAAGGATTTTTTTAAAAAGAACAATCTTGGATTATAGTTAACACATAACACGCATAAAGAAAAATTTTTTTCAAAGTTCGATAAGGAGAGATAGTGAAGAGAAATTTAACATCGAGGTTTGAGAGCTGCTGGTGGTGAGTGGTTGTGAGTAAAGTAGCAGCGCCGGGAATGAAAAGGGGGGGGGGGAAATGAGAAATCCCCGGGAAACCCCGCACGAGCGCCATTGTCCGGGCACCCATTCCCCCAAAAAGCGGAAATCCGGAAGCAGTCCCACCGGAATCCAGTCCAGTTGTCAGGTGGGAGGCGAGTAGTCGGACCACTTTTTCCACCACGGGGCCCCCGTTCAGTTAACGCAGAGAGGTGAAATTTATTAAAATATGATTTACTATTTAAATGTCGCAGCTGCCTGGGTATTTGGGGTGTTCAGGGAAAAGGGACCCACTTTTGAAATCAAAAACCCTTTGGAAAAAATCCCCTTTCATACATTTTAACGGTCGCAAGAGAGACATGTGTCCAGTAAAGTTGGTAACGACGGGGGGGGGAAAATAGTTTTCCCTTTTATTAATGTCGAAAAAAAAGTTTTAGGTAACCATTTGTAAAACATTTAATTATTTTAAACTCGCTTTTTGTTTTTTTTAATGCATCGAAGTGTAAAAATGAGCAGATTTTACAATTTACAGGGTTCACCCTTTTCCCAGCATGAAAAAAGTGGTGAAGACCATGGCAAAGTTAATTTCACCTTTAAAGGGGGAAGAAAAGCACAACGTGTTTTCAAGTAAAACTTAAGCACGCTTTCTAAAGTTTCTCATTTTACCCCCAAAAGCCTATAGGCGGGGGCGCATAAAACCATCGTCGTCCATAAACGACGGGAAAAGATAGGCCTACATTCTGTCCCGCCATTTTTTTAGCTTAAAATTTTCCCCCCCTTAAAAAAAGGGTAATTTGAAACACTTTCCTATTAGTATGTGTGAGTACGTATTTTGACCCACCCCCCCCTTTTTCCAAAAAAACGCACCCCCATATATTTACAAAATTTTTTAAAAGTGGGGGAAAAGAATTTCACAAAAATCGGTTTTCACATATAGTACTTAGTGAGGACGCCCCCCTTTTATAGGGTTTTTGAAAAACACGAACTCTTACTTTCCCAAAATGCGGGGCCCTTTGATAAAATTTGAGTTGGGATGATATATCTCGGAAAAAATATTCAATCGACTTAAGCCCATCGGGGCAGGGGGTACAGACAGACATGAAAAAAAAATTAAACATTTCATACAAAATTAGTAATCTTTCTATACTATATGAAAATAATTAAAGTCGAAAAAAATTTTTAAAAACACAAAAAACACACTTCTTTTGTATGTATAGATTTGTGTTAGCATGTTATATCTATTAAAAAAATTCGACCAAATTTAACCAAACTTGGCACACTAACAGTTATTCTTAGAAGCTTCAATGAATTAAGAGATTCCTTTTCTGTTCTTTCGGGGGGAAAAAATGCAGCTAAGGGAAAAAATAACAATTTGTCACATTTCCGGGCAATTCAACTTATTCCACCAAATTTT